>OZ023262.1:250085005-250720430 GCA_964006375.1 Tillus elongatus | reverse complement strand
GGAATATTAAGGAGGACCTCCAGAGCGGCTTATGGTGGTGCGATGCCTATCGCTCTCGTTATCATCAGACAAGCTTGTCTCTGTACATGAGCCAGTTTGGCCCTCGCGATACCACGAAGCGCTTTGGGCCACCAAACTATGGCTCCATATGTTATCAATGGTCTGATAACCGGTACATAGAGCCAGTACATCTGTTGGTGGTTTGTTCCCCAGTTATTTCCACAGATTCCACGGCATGTCCACAGGGACAGTTTAGCCCTACGGATTACATTATCTAACTGTACGTCCCAGTTGAGCTTATTATCTAGGGTAACCCCCAGATATTTTGCTTGTTCCGTAAATGGAATCGTTTCCCCCATAAGAATAGGTGGTTTTAATTTATCCAGCCTTCTTCTTCTGGTAAATAGAACAATGATCGTTTTGCGGGGGTTCACAGACATCTGTTCCTTCCGACACCAATCATTCACTACATTTAGTGCCTCTTGAAGAGTACTTGCTAGTTCCTCCTCATATTTGCCCCTAACCATTATGACTAGATCATCAGCATACACCTGGACCTCAACCTCCCACAGTCCCAGGATAGCCAGCAAATCGTCCACAAAGAGGACCACAGCAGGGGGTTAGAACTCGCTCCTGAGGGACCCCCACGCAGCCCTGAAACTGGACCCCCCCCAACTGCAGCGAGGTAATAACGGTCCGATTGTGGAGCATGCTTCCGATCCAGCCACAAATGGTAGGTTCCACTCCTCTAGCGATAGTGGCTTCGTAGAGGGAGATAGGTAATGCATTGTTGAATGCTCCTTCAATGTCGAGAAATGCAGCCACCATCACCTCCCCGTTATCCAGGGAGTGTGTGATCTTCTCGACGAGGTTATTGAGTGCTAACTCAGTAGATTTGCCAGTTTGGTAGGCTTACTGGTGGCTATTAAGGGAGTTGTTGACTAGCATGGTGGTAAGACATTTCTCAGAGAAGCAGATCATCGGGGGGTAACTATCGAACTATTCCGGATAATGTGGCGGATTCGAAGTAGATGTTTGTTTCGGCTAATGCGGCGGTCCGGTTAATCAGGCTTCGGGTAATCGAGGTTGTACTATATTTATTTATGTTAGTCACATACACCGATCTTGTTTAATAATATTTATCTTTTATCACAGGTTGGAAGAGAAGAAGAGAAGAGATGAAATTATGATGAAAATTTCAGAGAATATCGCCAAGAAGACTTATGAGGATGAGGTATGTAATAGCACAATTTTTAAACTTTTTTTATTTTACTGGTGAAGGTTGTAAGGAATGCATTTACAGCTAAACGTGATGGTAAACACTGTCCTAGAGCTTCCAGCATCATTGGTTGAGCCAGAACTGTTGCCTTATAATCATTGTAAGATATTTTACCATCTCTATCAAGGTCCATTGTTTTAGTTATTACTTCAATCATGTCCTGAAACACAGTATACTAGTTTAGACAGTAATCTTAATGCATTTCTATAGAGTGAAAGTACTAGATCTGATCAAAAAGTCCTGAGACTGATTTTTCATAAATTCATTGAGAAACATTACTTATTTAACGTTACACTTCAAATTACCCGCTTTGCCTAGCGCCACACACTTCTTTCAATGGCACTTCCACTGATGGCAGCATGGAGAAAATGTGTTTTAGTCCTCCAGATATATATATATATATATATATATATATATATATATATATATATATATATATATATATATATATATATATATATATATATATATATATATATATATATATATATATATATATATATATATATATATATATATATATATATATATATATATATATATTAGAGGTGTGCAAACCCATGTTTTGTTCGAACCGAACTATGAACGAACCCAAGCAAATATGTTGCCTCGAACTTCGAACTTCTGAAATAGTATGTCTAAGGTTCACAGTCGAACTTCGAACTTCATAGAAATTCAAAAGCGAACATCGAACTACCCAAAATTCTTCAGTGTTCATATATCATTTCCTTAAATACAAAATTTTGGAATATTCTAACATACAATATTTGATATGTAAAAGATTCCCACTCTTTTCACAAAAAGGGAGGATTCGACAAATTTGCAAGTTGATTGGGTGAAAATGCCTGCCGGTTCTGATCGTTGTGGAGATGGGTCAACTTTAAATAAAAAACACAAAATATTTGAAACATTTTTAGATTTCTAGATCTATAGATAAACTCAATTATAAATATGTTGTTGTTTGGTATTGGCTAGGCAGTTTTAGCAAACAGATTGGGAGGGTTCAAAGTAGGCATGATAGGTATACAATAACCACTTACAAGTTTGAACTGTCTCCTGATTGTGTATTGTTAACTGTTTTGACTCACTATGTAATAAAGCATGTTGAAACCAGTGTTTTCCAAAGGCAATCTGTAATTATCCTCAAATTCTGAACATTTACGTTACCAATCGCCTTTGAACAACACCATCATATTGTTGTTACTGAATAGGTATTGGGAGGCTAGGATATACAAGAAAAATAATTATGTGACTGCTAAATGGCTCCGTCGTGTCTCAATGTGTCCTATCTACTGTCAAAAATATGCATGGGTCAAATCTCCTGAAACTACGCTATCGACTCAATGAGTTAAAAGCGCCGCTACCGAGTTAAAGGGGCCGCAACTTCACTACTTTTGGCAACATTCAATGCCTGTAAAGTTAAATTTCGAAGTATTTTTGAGCAACGAACTTCGAACTATTTTGAAAAATTACATATTTCGAACTTCGAACTATTTCAACATCGCTAGTGCGAACATATTTTCGAACCGAAGGTTCGGTTCGAGTTCGGGTTCGGTTCGGAATTTCGAAGCTTCGCACACCTCTAATATATATATATATATATATATATATATATATATATATATATATATATATATATATATATATATATATATATATATATATATATATATATATACATACATATATATATATATATATATATATATATATATATATATATATATATATATATATATATATATATATATATATATATATATATATATATATATATATATATATATATATATATATATATATATATATATATATATATATATATATATATATATATATATATATATATATATATATATATATATATATATATATATATATATATATATATATATATATATATATATATATATATATATGGAGGACAAAAACACATTTTCCATAAATTCTGGACGCGGTTTAACCCGAGAACCAAGCATGTCTCACATTAAAGACCGCGCAAATCTTTCTGAACATTTTATATATGCCAAAAACTAGCGAAGTTGTCACTCTGTATAGCTGCGCTTCAAACCCACTATCGGTTCCGTTGAGTTGGTAAAGTAATTTCAGGATATTTCACTTATGCGTATTTTTGTAACTTGGTGCGACACATGACGACACGACAGATCTATTTAACAATCACAGAATTTTTGTTATATATTCCAACATTTCAATGCCTTTCTCCGTTACAACATTATTATGGCAGTGTACGAGAGCGATTGGTAATGTAAATTTCCAGAATTTATGACGATAATTGCACATTCTCTTAGAGAAACACTAGTTTAAACCATGAGCCAGAAACAGTTACATATTTACAATCAGGAAGCAGTTAAAATTTTATACATATTCACAATCAGGAGACAGTTAAAATTTTAAGTGGTTATTGTATACCTGTTTTGTCCGCTTTTAACCTCCTCAAGCTAACTGTTTGCTTAAACCTAGCCTAGCTAATACGAAATAACCAAGAAATATTTATTTTTGTGCCTAGTTATAGATGTAGAAATTGATTTGTTCAACCTTGGCCCACATTCACAAGTAACATCAGCACTGGAAATAATTTTCACCCAATTGACCTGCAAATTTTGTCGAACCTTTCCTTTTTGTAAAAAGAATGGGGATTTTCGACGAGCCAAATATTATATTCTACAATATACTATATTTTGTATTTTAGGAAATTATATATTAACTTTGAAGAATTTTGGTATGTTCGACTGTGAACCTTAGGCATCCTATTCCTGAAGTTTGAAGTTCGAGGAAACATATTTGCTTGGGTTTGTTCATAGTTCGGTTAGATTTGTGTTTCAAATCAGGGTGTACAACAAATTCTTCACAGATTTTAATCCGATGTTGTTTTTAATTTTCCGTCATGATAACGGGAACTTTCCTTCAACACAGCTCATTTAAGCATCTCTTTATACGAACCAAATGAAATGTTGTGCTTTGCAACCATTTCTCTAATGATAGTTAATCAATCATTTGACCTCACCAGTCCATCCATCCACTCATGCATCATAACACTGGTTATTCGATGTTGATGGTCATCCAAAGCAATTGCCATCTCAGACTGATTGCCGGCCTTCCTTAAACTTTTTAAACCATTCATGGTGCATTGGCCAATTCAAAACTTTATGCCTGAAAGTAGTTGGCTCATTATAAAAGTTTCTGTGAACGATTTCGTCGACTTCACACAGAACTTCCCGCTAACGTGTTGCTCTTCATTAAATCGTCGAGCACACAGTGGAGTGAGGTGGCGAATGACCTTGCAAGGCTTGGTAGCAGCGTCCGTTCTGTGGCCCGGAGCTTGCTATAGGCATAAGTAGGAGGGTGGTCTCCGACGACCTAGATAGATGCACTGAGGAGGCCATGGAGAACCAATGGAGGTCGGTCAGTGGCTATACACAAGCAAGGGACTTCACAGAGAGGCCGGACAAAAGCAAGACTGTCTGGATTCTTGGTAGGAGTCGTTCTGCGCTTCGCGGTATTATCAGGAACAGGCCGTTGTAGTCTCAGAAGACATCTTATATTGGTAGGTGTCGAGAGGGATCCCATCTGCCAGGAATGCAGCGAGACTGAGGAAACATCTTACCACCACCTGTGTGAATGTGAGGCTTTTGGGAGTCTTCGAACAGAATTGTTTGGACCAAGGACTGTGCAGAAGCGTCAAGTAAGTTCCGTCCAACCATCATGACCTTTATTTTGACGTCAAGGAGGTTTGGTGACGAAACCGAGGAGGAGTAGGATATGGTTGCTGGATTCCAGTGTTGGCAAAAGGGACTGTTCTGGCCTAATTTTTTGTTCCCTCAGGGCTCGTTCGCGGCCTTGCCGCCCCGATAGCACTGCAACCTTTGGTTGATTGTGCATACCCTTAGTCTTACTCCACCCATTCCAAAATCACTATGCCTTGAACTAGTCTGCACAGCGATTGGTAGGGTGAAGTTTTATATTGCTCTGGCCTACTTGCGTGTGCGTAGTGTAAAGTCTAAATAATTATGTACTATAGGAATTAGAAACATTTGGTTCTCGGGTTGAGCCGTTTCTGTAATTTATTAAAACTCGACGTTTCAGCTCCTGTTTCGAAGCCATTTTCAAAAGGTTAAGAGAATATGGAAGGAAATAAATTCCAAGGCCCCAATTTGCATACTCCTTAGAGCAGTGGATAATGGGGAGTTGGGTTCTTGTACTTCAAGTACGGGGGCTCTATAAGGTCTCAGTGTGTTCAGCCGTAGACCTGAGAGAAAGATCTAGCAGTTCTTCCTATGCGTCATATTGTTCATAACATTTCGTCTACCATAGTATAAGGAAAAATTATGCTGTTATGTTTTTGAATGTCTCTAAATACCTAAAAAACTGTCCTTTTTAGCTATAGGAAATACCCAATATAGGTCGGAAAATTATCAAAAAAGGAATCGGTTGGAACTGCAAGTTACTGTATGTCCCTTTTAAAATAAGACACTCATTAAAGGCAGAAGTAGTCAAAGGTTGGCGCTTCCCCGCTGACCATTAATATTTTCAAATCAATTTTCAAAGAAAACTGTAAGAGATAGGTATAGGGTAATGTATACTTAGAAGATAGGGAATTTAACGCCGAATCAGATGCTGGGGACATATGGGTATCCTTCCATTAAAAAAATCAATTTATCTCTGATTGAAAATTTTCAAATTAAAATGTATTTTATAAATAACAGTTATCTTAAAATCGTATTGTGTTTATAACAGTATGTAGAAATTGTTACGCTCTATTGGATAGTGAAAACCGCATGTTTCTGTCTTGCATGTCTTTAAAGATATCGGAATTTCTCTAAAGCGGTCCAATCGTAACTTTTTCTACAAAATGGCGAATAAATCCGAAACGGTACGAACTAGCCCGGATATGTTGTAATCAAAGTGTCCCTTAAATTGAACGTGTAATTTAAAAAGCTAATAATATATAGGTGTTCCATTAAAAAAAAAAAAAGTTTGTGTCGACTTTCGGTATAACCGGAAGTGCAGGCTAATTGAAAATATTTTAGTTAGAAAGATCAATATCAAAAACGTGCGGATACAAATTTTCAGAATTAAAATAGATGTAGTTCTCCACAAACGTCTAATAGGCCACTCACCGTGAAGCACCCTGTATATATATATATATATATATATATATATATATATATATATATATATATATATATATATATATATATATATATACATACATGTGTGTGTATGTATCCGAGTGATAACGTAAAAAATATTCAACACATTTGAATGAAACTTGATCTTCATTTTGTTAAGACTGCGGACAAGTTCATAAATCAGCTATAATGGACATTTTTTGCCCAAAAAATATATAAAAATATTTCATAAAACGCTATATTTTTGAAAGTATTAGGGTAACTTAAATGAGACTTTACATGTAGCTAGAAATGGTGTAAACAAACTTCTGTTGTAAATTTGAAGTAATTTGATTAGACCTTAGATATACCAAATTTTATTTTTCTAGTTTCATAGAAAATTCAGTTTTGGGCATTTGTCTCAAAAAGAGCTACAAGATCAAAATGTTTTTTTTATGATACAGGGATATTGATTGTAACACTTTCGAAGAAATTCTTCAAATGAGCCTGTATTAGGGCCTTTAATCCTAATCTTCAAGGTCTGTTTAAATTTAAAGTGATAATTTTAGTAATATGTCATACTAATAGTGTACAATTCTTATGAAAATTCAGTTGCTGTGTCCCGAACATTCTCTATACTCATTTTCTTGGCTTTATACTCATCACAGCTAGAGCAAGTATCCATTCGTAGATAACCAAAGCCTATGTTGCATATAGTTAACAAAAATTTAGGTTGGTAGGTTTCGCAGGCAACAGTTCTTTTTTGGGATTTTGTTTCAAAAACATGTTGGACATCTTTCTTACATTAAGATTCTCAGATAAATATATTCGTTTGGAGTCATGGAGTCTCTAGTACTATTTTTGACCTTTGAACAGCGCAATATGCGCACACAC
Organism: Tillus elongatus; assembly: GCA_964006375.1. NCBI lineage: Eukaryota > Metazoa > Arthropoda > Insecta > Coleoptera > Cleridae > Tillus > Tillus elongatus. The sequence goes on along the minus strand of OZ023262.1, from coordinate 250,713,128 downwards.
GGCACTAGGGTTTCCTTTGGAAGCCAATTTGTTCGATTGAAGTGTTGGCTTCGCTCATTATGTTTAACACGTCCAAGAGTAGCTATCTGCCGCTAAATATTCTGAATACGCTTTGCAGATATTCCATGTATAGAAAGCATCACTTTGTAACATATTATTGATGCTTTAAATGATTTGTTCTCATGCTATACACGAATTGTGTATGTGCACGGGTATGAGTGGTATTCAATGTCTTAATTGTTATTCCACCTACTTTGGTGCTCTTTAATGGGGAATGAAACCTCCCAAATCCAGGTTTTGTTCATCATGAGTTTTATGTTCATTAAACTGTTTAACTATTTGTAACCTCCCTTTTTCAGTTACATTTTCAAAGCATTTAAGCCTGGTCAATTACAACTACCACCTGTTCCATGGCTTCATAATTTTTATGCTCCAGAAACGCCCTTCATATGGCCCTGAAGCCTGGGTTGATCTTCAGTCTACCATTGCAGGCTAGTCTGTATAGTCCTACCCTGGCCTCCCCCATAATAACTAAGTGTAGGGGGCGCCGATCCAGCAACACCTCCATGGCGGCTGTTGGGGTTGCCTAGTTTTTGTTTGGCACTGGATCGACCTTAGGCCACCAGATCAGTGCCGTGTATGTTAACGATGGTCTGACCACCCTTGTGTACAGCTAGTGGGTCATAGTCCCCACGTTTTTTCATATAGCCGCCTAGTGACGCCTAAGGCCATGACTGCCTTACGTAGTATTTTTTCAACGTGACCATTCCAGGTTAGCTTAGAGTCCAATACGACCCCAAGATATTTTACCTCCCTGGCCATTGGAATGTTCCTACCGTATAGAGGAGAGTTCTGTGGCTCTCCCACTTCCTCCTCCTTGTAAACGGTATGACGGTTGCTTTCTCGAGGCTCACCCCTTGACCAACCATCCACCTTTCCACCACTTTCAGTGCTGTCTGCATGCGCTCTCACACTCACTGTGTAACCTTTCCTCGGACTATGATGACAATGTCATCCGCATAGCCCTCTACTTCATACCCCCCTCCTGAGAGCCTTCCCAGCAGGCCGTCCACGACTAGGCACCAGAGCAAGGGAGACAGAACGCTCCCCTGTGGACACCCCGCCGCGACCCCTGCCAGCAGAGTCCCTCCTGCGAGTGAGGTGAACACCTCCCTGTCCCTGAGCATGGAATCGATCCACCTGCAGCAATTCTCCTCTATTCAACGCTCTCTGACAGCTGCCAGAACCGATTCGAACGAGGTGCTGCTGAAGGCTCCCTCTATGTCTAGGAAGGCCTCCAGCGCCACCTCACTGTTCTCCAGCATATTCTCCAGTTTCAGCACCAGTTGGTGCAGTGCTGTTTCTGTTGAGACTCCTGCTCTGTATGCACTACACCGCCCCTAATGTGCCGGCCGAGCAGTTTTTCCATTGTTTTTAGCAAGAAGGACATGAGACTTATTGGCCTTAGGGACTTTGCCTGGTCTGTTGGACGCCCAGGGTTAGGAATGAATATAACCCTGGCCAGTCACCATGCCCTCGGAATGTGCCCCAGAGCCAGGCTGGCCCTCATAATGAGGGTAAGCGCCGGCGCCGGCGCCAGTATATCTCTCCCATGTTGGAGCATGATGGCCATTATTCCATCAAATCCCGGGGATTTGTATGGCTTAAAGCTGTTAATGGCCCATCTGATTTTGCTCCAAGTAATCACCTCTTTTGCGACTGTCCAGTCAACTTTAGATGCCCGCCTATAAGGCGCCTCTATTTCTGAGTATTCCCAGTGGTGATTGGTTTATGATGTTACAGCCGGCGAAGTGCGTCTGGAGTAAAATTTTCATAGTTTCCTCCCCCGAGCTTGTAAAGCCTCCAGTGGATGTTCTAAGGGAGCCTATGTTGGTCTGAGTGCCCTTGGACAGGATCTTGTATAGTCGAGCACTCTCGGACGTGTTCTCCATTTCCTCGCAGTGCCTCCTCCACGACTCCTTCTTGGCGTCCCTCAGTCTTTTGTTATAGGTCATTAGGGCCTGTCTATATTCATTCCATGCTACCGACCTTTTGGCCCCTTTAAACAGCTTTCGAACCTGCGTCCTCCTTTGCCTGAGTTCCTCCTTCCACCACGTTCCTGGTGGACGCCGTCATTTTCAGGGGGCAGTTGGCGTTATAAGCCGAGGTGATTGCGTCTCACACTTGGGCTGCCACAACTTCGAGGTATATTGAATTGTCTATGGTACTCTGAACCCCCCGCAGTTCCACTGCTAGCTCTGCCCTGTAGGCTTCCCAGTCTGCCTTGCGGGGGTCCCGGTACCATACCGTTTGTCTTTCGACTTTGGTGATTTCAAACCGGATTTATCTGTGGTCTGAGCTACTCACTTTCCCATACACAGCCCAGTTCTTAACAAAGTCACCCAGAAACTGGGTGGAAACTGTTAGATCTAAAACTTCCTCACGCCATGTTCTGATGAAGGTCGGTTTATTACCTCTATTCAATATGTCTAAATTCAATTTCATAAAGAATTGTAGAAGTGACTCACCCCCTAGAGTTTGTGTCCGAGGTTCCCCACAACTCATGGTGCGCATCCATGCCGATGATGGTCTGCCATCCATCTGCTCTGCTACCCACCATCAGCTGGTCCAATTCCTTGGGTGGAGGAGGGTCTGTGCTCTCCCCTGGCAGATAGGCTGATCCGACAGTAATGTCCCTCGGCCCATCTGCTCCTCCACATCAGATTTTGATCGTTGCCAGGTCCCTGGAACAGAAATTCATTAAAGGCAGAAACTCTATCCCTTCGCTGACAAAAATGCAGCCCCTCAGGTTCTCGCTGAATCTACTGTAGATGAGCTTTCCAGCAGCTCCGCTGAGTCCTTTGATCTCTCCTTTATAGGCGTACGGTTTCTGGATGAGAGCCACATCCGTGTTCCTCAGAGCCATCATAGTCCGGCCGTGGCTGCCCTACTGTGTTGGAGGTTGACCTGAAGGAACCTAAGTCCCATCAACCCCTGGTTGCTTCCCTAGTGGGCGGGACGAGTCTGTAGCCGGAGCCACTCCTCGAGCCTCATTGGTTTTGGTTTTATTTATATCTATGTTCTTCATGTTGTTCCCACGATAATTAATTAATTAATTAATTAATTAGTTAATTCATTAGGCACGGGTCATGTGACACCGTAGATTGGGGGAGTTTGTTTCGACCTCCACGTCTAGATCCGTTATGTTTAGTTGTGAGCAAGGTCAGCAGGATACGGCTCTTCACCGCGCATGACGGTCTTGGGGAAAGCTTCATCGAAAGCTTATGTTGTTGTTTCCACTTCCTCAGCTTGCCCCCTGGAGTCTTTTGGCCCACGACTCCCCAACCCCTCCTTAGCCCTTAAAGGTAAAACTTTACCATCCTCACCACTCATTTGGAAATATTTTTTACGTTAGAGCGAGCAGAAACAATACACGACTGTCGATTGTATAGCCAACATCAAATTGATTATTTTGTAATAAATTCAGATAAACAAAGTATGTGCAATTGCCATATTCCTGGACATTTATCTTTTTCCCCAGGCTGCTGGGAGATTCATGTTTTTTTCCTCTCTACAATATAATTTAAATTCGTTATATCTTGCCGGACTCATCATTTTTTCCCGGTTTTAATATTTGATCAGATTCTTACAGCATTTTTCCACATTATCGTGTTTTTATCTGAAAATTGAATTTTTTACACATTCATCTTTTATCCCCTGTACCCTTCAAATATTGGTTTGAGCAAATAGCAAACAATTTTGTTTGATACCTTTACAGATTCTTCTGCATCATCTTCTCCACTTTGGCTCACGAGAGATGTTCGTAACAAATTAAACATTGTTTCTCTTCCAATTAAGCCGTCACCCATCATGTCATATACCTGGAAAAATAACATTTATAACAACTGAATGTCATACCATCACCTCCTGATTTACAGTAAAACAGTAGTCAATTTTTTCTTCAAGAGTTCCTCTAAGAAACAGTGATAGTGCAGTAGCCCATACTTCCATAGATATGTTGGGTGTGGGGCCCTTCTCCAAAGCCATGAATATTCGATCCATGAGCGTGTCATCTGTCATGTCTAATCCACTATGCAAAACATCTCGAAATTGATTTTTACTCATACCACCTCCTTTGTCCCGATTGTCTTTAGCTATCTTATAATATATGAGAAGAATGCATTCAAGTTCCAACTGACTGAAGTGTAACTTCCTCGATAGTTTCCAAATTAGACTTGAATGTCTTTTCTTAAATCTTGTTTCCTCCATGGAGTCCATGGAGGAATCTAGGCCTGCCCCAAAAGACATTGCGACTTAAATCTACTTGAATTTTCTTTACAAAAATATTGTGCTTAATGTTTAAAAGAATATTATAGAACTGCAAACAAAAAATATCAAAAACAGTTAATTTCAGAATTTTCTACATTTGTCATTATGACATTTTTTGACTTAATGCCAAAGTCAAGTGTAATGTAAAGGAATTTTTATTTGTTACCCCATCTCCATAACTACCATTGTAGAGAAATGAGAATTAGTAGCCCTGGTACACAATTAGCCAGTCAATCTTTTTTTGTGATTTTTTATTACAAAAATTGTACTAATAGTGAGGTATCGATGGTGAGACTTTGGAATTTTTTTTTCAAATCAGCTCGAACTAGGACCCCTAGAACCCATATCTGGGGTCAGTTTCAATTTTTATATGTTTATATATATATATATATATATATATATATATATATATATATATATATATATATATATATATATATATATATATATATATATATATATACATATATATATATATATGTACCTCCAATAGTGAGGTATCGATGGTGAGACTTTGCAAATTTTTTTTCAAATCAGCGCGAACTAGGACCCCTAGAACCCATATCTGGGGTCAGTTTCAATTTATATATATATATATATATATATATATATATATATATATATATATATATATATATATATATATATATATATATATATATATATATATATATATATATATATATAATTTTTTTTTGTAAAATAACGATTTTTTAAAAATAATTCAAATATCTCCTCACCGATTGTTTTGAAATTTGGCAGCGTTGTTTGTATTATTAATGGGCTTTATCTAATTAGGGTCAAATCAGCCCATTATTACTACAAACAACGCTGCCAAATTTCAAAACAATCGGTAAGGAGATATTTGAATTATTTTTAAAAAATCGTTATTTTACAAAAAAATTTAACACCTTGTATCTTGGTAACAATGCATTTTAGCACATATGTTTATGCGAACTTTTTTTTATAAAATGACCTGGGAAATCAACCCATTAAATATTGCCCCGTCTTTTTTAAACACCCTACTATATATATATATATATATATATATATATATATATATATATATATATATATATATATATATATATATATATATATATATATATATATATATATATATATATATATATATATATATATATATATATATATATATATATATATATATATATATATATATATATATATATATATATATATATATATATATATATATATATATATATATATATATATATATATATATATATATATATATATATATATATATATATATATATATATATATATATATATATATATATATATATATATATATATATATATATATATATATATATATATATATATATATATATATATATATATATATATATATATATATATATATATATATATATGTGTGTGTGTGTGTGTGTATGTATGTATCCAACCGGTAACTGAAAAAATAATTAACCTGTTTGAATGAACCTCGGCAAGTACCTTCCTTTTATTAATGGCTTAGATGACTTCGTTAGCCAAGAAAATCGGACAAGGTTCTCCGGGAAAATGTTTTGTTTTCTTTCGAAAAAAATTCTTTTCTACGAAAATTACAAAGGTATTTTAATGAAATTTGGTGGATATGTTGCCTTGGGAAAGACCTATTCAAATTTCTAAGTTTCTGGAAAATTGAGTTATTCAAATTTAAAAAAATTTAATGAAAATTCACTACCATAACGCACTTGCTACATCCCGAATTTGGTTTTTGCTGTGCAAGGATATTCTCTAGCATAATACAGGTAGGGTCCAAGGCTTACAGGTAAGATAGGTAGTGTGATAACTCTGAGAGGGGAGCAACGCGAGAGGAGAGCACTACGTCATGTGTGTTCTAGACGCGGATAAGTCCTATAGTTTCAGATTGTGTTTTGGTGTTTTAAATCACATTTATTAGAAAGGGGTATGGTCATTTTTGGATGATCGCTTTTTTTAGCGGCCACGAATAAAACTAGCATGCTTTGATACTACCTTATACAGCATATGTAATAGTGATAAGAAAAAATCAAAAGTGCATTGAACTTGAGATACACTGGGTGATTCATTAGGTGAGCGACATTCATATCTCCGTGACTATGGCAACCAGAGCTTCGGAAAAAAAAACTATTCGGCAGGTTATTTCAAGTATAATTCAGAAAATATTTCTTTATTTTCTTATTTATGCCATAAATATTATAAATAAAACTATTCGAAGGCTGTTATCTCAGAATATTCCAATTACAATGTTGTCTTATTTTTACATTTCCTGAAACGCCTTCCTTGTTCTATATATTTTTCTCAGTCACGGCCCTCTTATACAGGGTGTTCAAGGGAGTAGCCTACAATAGCCATCCTCGTTATTATGGGAGCTACAATGTGGTTCAAAAGGGGAATGTTGTCCAAATTTTCATGAGCATCTCGATTCTGACGTCAAAAAACAATTGCGTGTCGAATTGTTGAGATTAATATATTAAGTTCGTTTTTATAAATAGAATGCTAGGTATTTTCCCGGCTACTTCAACTGCAAATTCGATTATTGATCTTATAAGGCTAACAGGTTCTTGCCGATTCGGCATAGTTCTAGATATATCTAGATGTGGATATGCTTGTTCAGGGAAATCGTTGACAATAGCCATCTCCCGTATTATTGGAGCTACAATATGGTTCAAATGGGAGAAGTTATTTAACTTTTCACAAGCATCTTGGTTCCCACATTAAAAAAAAAAAGATTGCACATCGAATTGCTGAGATTGACATATCAAGTTCATTTTTCTAAGTGGTACACTAGGTTCTTTCCTGGCTGGTTCAAGTCCAAACTCGATTGTCCATCTTATGAAGCTAACAAGTTTTTTCGATTCTGCATAGTTACAGATATATTTAGATCTGGATATTCTTGTTTTGGCTTGTCACAGATTATTTGAATCATTGATTCATCACTGAAGCAAACCTGCAGATAATGAATTTTTTTTTGAGATACTGTCAAATGAAATAAGATCTTATATAACTTACAGTGTTCCAATCTTCCTCTGTGAAATGCCTGTAAGATTTTGCCCATTCCAACCTATTTTTCATCATTTTGGGGGTCAATTTTGGTTTTTTGGCTGGTCGTCAACTGTTAAAACTCATCTTATAAAGATTTCTGTAGATCTTCATAGTGGATACCTTACAGCCCGCCTCTTCAAATTTCTTTTTATATCAGTATGTGACTGCTTCCTATTTTCAAGTACAATGCTTTTTAGAATTCATTGCTCTCTAGGAGTTACCAGCCTTTTCCTGCCACAATGGCTAGTCAATGGTTCTTCCAGGGCCATTTTTTTGTGAAATTTTTTTCACTGATGTTTGTGATACTTCACAAAGGGCAGCTACTTGCCTGTGGCTATGTCCTGAATGCTTCAGGAAAGTCGAGACCTGGGCAATTTATCCTTTACTCAGACCTGATTTCTTACACACGCTAAAAAATATTAAAAAAACAGTTTCATGAAGATTTTTAGCAACAACAATATGGATTGTCCACTAAAACTGTGTGCATGATCTGTTAGATGCTTAATAATGACACATATGTACTTACTTTTATACATATATGAAGATAAATTTCAAAAATAAACACAAATAACCTTGCACTACAGTATTGCGAATGTCAAAAATATATAGGCACAACAATAAAGTTGACATAAAACGTGTCAAATAACTCGAATTTACTCTGAAACCTACAATACACTCCGAGATATATGTTGCATACCCTCAAAGTCCACAGAATAATAGTTGTCCAAACATAATTACACTTAAACAGTAAAAATCTAAAATTTCAGTTGTGAGTCTAATAATTTGAACAGGGACTGTACTGATGTTTTTAACTTGGTTTATTCACAGACCAGTGGATTGGACATTATTGCTTTCTCCGACACTTGGCTTGATAGTAGTATCTCAAGCAATGAACTATTTGATGCTAAATACGTAGTATTTAGGTCTGACAGGGATAAGTTGGCTACCTCTCTTTCAAGAGGTGGTGGTGTTTTACTGGCTGTTAGTTCGTGTTTCATGGTACAATCACTCAATGTCGCTCGTGATTGTGATATACTTGCGTCTGTCTCTGGTATTGACATTGTTGGTGTTAATATATCAAATCATATTGCCTCTGAATATATTTGTGATATATATTCCTCCAGGTACTAGTACAGCTGATTATTCTGACTTCTTTGAGGCTTTGGAAATGCTCCATATTAATTATGGTCATGACTCATTATTTGTAGGTGACTTCAATCTTCCTGAATATGTTGACTCTTTCAATGCTTCTCCTAACAATCGTATTTCTATGTTAATGAGTTTTTGTGATATACTTCTTAGCAAACAATTTAATTTTGTTAGAAATATCAATAACAGAATACTTGATTTGGTTCTTTCCTCTCCTTCTTGTCAAGTTAAGACTGCAAGTGAATTTCCTGTTGCTGTTGACGGTTATCATCCTGCATTGTTTATTACTGTTGATATTGAGATCTCTAAAGTTTCGTCATTTGGCGGGAATACTGATTATTGGTCTTACAACTTTAGGCAATGTAATTTTATTGCCTTATATTCTCATCTTGCTTTCTAATTGGAACAATGAAAAATAGTTTCTCTGCAGTTTTTATAGCCGTTGTTGTACACATTGGTACTATATAGTATTTATATAAGCTCTATTTTCCATATTATCAAATAAAATCACACACAGAAGCCAAGATTCACTCAATAACTTGAAACACAGGATGTAAACTCCTAGAAGCAAGTTCATTGATGACTATTGTACTGTCCCGTGATGTCACAGATCGTGGAGGCAAAATAGTGTTGTTTGATATCAATGATGAAATTCGCATTTTCAAATATTTTTTTGAATCTTTATTTTTGTAGTATGTGAAATAAATAAAAAAATTCAAAATCATCTTTGTGGGATGTCTCCCAGTTCTCGTCAATGGAAATACACTTTCATTGCAGACGTTGCAGAACATTTTAAGAAATTTTCCAAAATCAATACTGTTAATGAATTTTCTTATATTAAAAATTCACTAAAAAATATAAATACTAAATATGTGATTTTCTTAATACTACTATCAATATTAAGTAAAATAAATAAATAAAACGATGTCTGATTAAGAATTTTTATGTTTTTATAGTCTAAAAAGAGAGAAAGGGAAGAGATTATACAAGAATTGTTGCAAGAAGAACAGAAGGAAGCAATAGAACGTCGTCACAGGGAAGAAGTTGAAAAAGAAATCAGGCAGCGAATAGAAGTAAGAGAATCACTGACCAGGCAGATGCAAGAGAGGCAGGAAAGGCGGCAGCAAGAAGCAAGAGAAGATGCAAAATACAAGGAGCAGGTAATATCCAGCAATTTTATATATATTAGGTATACACAGTGTGAGATTTTGAGTGTGGACATCATTTGGATCTCGAAAACTATAAGCGATACAAGTTGGTTAAGTGAAGAGAAGTGGCACAATTTCTAATGTTCTTACAGATCTAAAAATTTTTCCCAAGTCACTTAATATTTCAAAACCAAATATTCCAGAAGTCTGAAAATTTATACAAGCTTATAATTGATCATTCTGGTTGTCATAGTGATCTCAATATATATATATATATATATATATATATATATATATATATATATATATATATATATATATATATATATTATATATATATATATATATAGTGTGTCCACAGATTGAGTGTGGGTAAGGTATAAGTGGCAAAAAAGATACTGCAAAAAGTTATTAACAAAACTTGTTTAGAATTAAAATTTGACAGGCTCTCAATTTTCAGCCAGATCAGCCTACTTTGAATTTTCAAGTAAATTATTAACATTTTTTACCTATCAACATGGAGCTTTTTACCTGTGGTTTTCTCATCGCAGGTGCGCAAAGTCAGTAACCATGCAATGTTAAATAATAATTTATTATTAAATTACAAAATGCTTATTGCTAACAAAAATCAAAACGAACAACGAAAAATAAAGAAATCATTCAAATGTGCTGCCACCAACTGATACACATAACTCAGCCCGTTTAGTAAATACTTTGTAGGCATTTTGAATATGTTGAACTGGAATACCGTCAATTGCCTCTCTCAACATCAGTTTCAACAAATCAAGATCGTTGTTTAATGGAGCCGCGTAGACTTTCTGTTTGAGATAGCCCCATAAATAAAAGTCCATTAAGGTAAGATCAGGACATCTGGGAGGCCAAGTTATTGGCCCATATCGACCAATCCACTGCCCAGGAAATTCGCGATCTAACCATTCTCGAACGATTCCTGTTGCATCTGCTGGGTGGCCGTCATGCTGAAAGTATGCTGTTTGTCTCTTTTCTAGTGACATGTTATGCAAATGGTATTAAATAATATTTTCCAGCATTTCCAGGTAACTGTACTGGTTCATATTCCGCTCAAAAAATATGGCCCAATTATCCCAGTGTAAGAAACAGCACACCACACATTTACTTTTGTATGGCATTGTCTTCTGCAATTAACTCTATAATTTGGATTCTCCATAGACCAATGCTGTGCATTTTGGAATTTACCACCCCATTAGTGGTGAAAGTGGATTCGTCCGAAAAAATAGTACTTCTGCCAAAATTGTGATTTTGTAGATATTGCTCACCGTACCATAAACAAAAATCTAATTGTTTTGACTCTTCATTTTCTTCCAAAGTGTGTATGTTTTGCTTTGAAAGGTTTCACCTTGTTGGTACAATAAATTTGTTGCAAATGCGATTTGCTAATATTGCCAATTTCTAATGCCCTTCTTCTTAATGATAATTTCGGAAAACGCCTAACAAATTCCATAGCTAATGCAGCTGCAGCATTGTCGTCTTCATTTAGGTCGGATTTTGTATCCCGGGAAACGAACAACAAGGCAGAGCTCAAGTAGCCATGCAACTCGCCAATTATTGCTTCGAATGTCCAATTGTGCGTTTACTTTACTTTTTTTTATTGGTTGAGATGAAAGCAAACCTACCCCAAGTTTAATTATGGAAAATACTTTTTTTAATACAGAGTCAAGCATTTTTTAAAGTACACCTAATCACAGAGGCCGTCGAACGTCATTTAAATAAAGTCGCAGCTAAAAAAAATCATAGTAAGCTTATCTGTTTGAAAGTTGAGAGCCTGTCATAAATTTTAATTCTAAACAATTTTTGTTAATAACTTATTGCGGTAACTTCATAAACGAAGGTAGTTTACTCTTAATACATTTCATTACATCAGTTATAAACCACACTGTATATTAATTGCTTTTGTTCATTTCCTCAACATCTTAGTTTAAGACAAAGCAGGAGCGATTCCCAGAATATCATAATCTAATTCAAAATTTTTTTGTCACTTATACCTTACCCACACTCAATCCGTGGACACACTGTATATATATATATATATATATATATATATATATATATATATATATATATATATATATATATATATATATATATATATATATAACCAAATATTCCAGAAGTCTAAAAATTTATACAAGCTTATAATTGATCATTGTGGTTGTCATAGTGATCTCAATATATTTATAATGAAAAAAAAGTTAAACCCATATTTTTATGTTGCACTTACTGACAAATCTTACCAGCATATCTAAAATAGGTCTTTTGTTAAGCGACAAGAGTGAAAATAAGTTGAGGGAAAGCTCACAACCCAGTCTGAGCATCTCCCGTATCAAAAGTTGGACAGCTCCCTATATTTCTGGCGTGCAAAAAATATATATGATTCAGGTCACTGATTGACAAGTGCAGAACTGGGAGTCATTTAGACCAATTTTAAAAAGGTGACTTGAAAAGCAACCATGGTGAATGTCAACCTAGCAATTAAAACTGAATAAAATCCCATAATCTGTGCTAGATTGATGCCTTCTTTATTTCCATATAAACCTCTAATGAATCAGTTAGATGAATCACTCTGTATATTACCATATATATTTAAAAAGCTTTCAATGGGCCGGATCCAATGACATAAAAATATACAAGTGTTTCATTTATAATATCAATCTTTGTATCCCATAATCTGTGCTTAATGGAAAAAAAACTATTTGCATTATTGAATTCACCGTAAAAAAATCTATTAGAACTAGTTTTTACAGTTTTATTACCTCATCACATAAAGGAGATGTAGGGGGTACCTAAAAATGACAAATTTTCAAAATCACTCTAGCTCAAAAATAAAGAGGACATCTCCGTTTTGATTTTGGCATCGTTACTTTCACCAAAAAAGTATAAAAGACTTGTGAAAACTGCCACTTTATATTTATACTCATAACCGAGATACCACGCAAAATCAACAAAATCCGGACACTCTGAACATTGGATGTAAATAAATAATTTCATCTACTTACTTTTTTTAGTTGATTGCCAAACTTGCAGAAGACCAAAAGTTGGAACAGTTAACACAGGAAAAGAAAAGGCTGAAAATGATTCAGTTAAGAAAAGATGTTGAGGAAATTATCATGCAGAGAAGACAGGCTTATGCAGAAGATATGCAGTTGAATATGAGACTGGTGGAACAAGCTGAACAGGAGCAGAGAGAAAGGTATGCTAAAAAAATAACATTTTAAGGTTTTATTACTTTTGATAAATTATAACATATATTTTTTCTTTTAACAAATGCATGGCGATCCTTAGGAACATTTCTAGAAATTTCGCACATTTTGTCAATGGATGTTCCCCCTGATAACACATACAATAAATTGATTGATCTGATTTACTAATACTAATCACCAATCAATCGGTTGGTATGACTTGTTTGCATTTCAACGTCTAATTAAAAACTAACAAGCATGCAGATCGAAGGGCTAGAATGTTGCAAATAAGACTACAGGAAAACTAGAAAGAGTACTTGTCAAGATGACTTGACCAGTGGTGTGGTCTGACTTATTGTCCGTCTGTGGGTCCGGGGACTAACTAAAAGAATAGGCCCAAGGTAACTCCTGCCTGTTGTAAAAGGCGACTAATTGGAATCAAACACTGGCAGGGGTCTTGTCCAGGTGGGCCTGGAGGGAGGCGAATATCTCTGGGGAGTGATGTACACCCGGATTTTGAGGCCTCGACTCTGGGCTTAGAAATGGACTGTTCCCTGCGCTTGGTTGTTACTCGGGAGTGTGGTTCCGGATGGATGCCGCCTTGGGTTGAGTGCTGGCGGGTGTCGTGTGTCTAGACGACCCGGAGGGGGTTGACAACTCTGATGAGTGGTAAACACCCGGAGTTTGAGGCCCCCACTGTGTGCTTCGGAACGGACGGACGGCCTTGATTGTGCGGAGGTCGATGGGATGTCGCCTTGAGTCTAGCATTGGTGGGTGTCGGGTCTAGACGAACCCGGAGGAGAGCTGAGATCTTTAGGGGTGGAATACAACTAAGGGTTGAGGCCTCTTCTGTAAGCTTCGAAACGGACAAACGACCTCACTTGGATGCTGCTCGGATGCAGGACTTCAAGATACTGTCTCGAGTCAAATACTGACGGATGTCTGGTCCAGACGAACTCGGAGAGAGGTTATCTCTCTTTGAGCTCTGAGACGGGCAAGCGACTTCGTTCAGATGGCAGTACATCTGTCAAACAAAGTTTCACCTCACAGGTATCGTCTCCTGTCGGAAGCTCGATTTGTTGGGTGAAATTTAAACTAACGCTGGCAGGTGTTGGGCCTGGATGAACCCGGAGGTGGCTGGGGTCTCTAGGGGTGGATTACACCTGGAGACTTGTGCCTACTCTGTGAGCATCGATACAGGCTAACGACCCCGCCTGGATGCTCCTCAAGGGCGGGACTTCATGATACCGCCTCGAGTCAATGAAACACTGGCGGAGGTCTGGTGCAGGTGAGGCTGGGGGGAGGCGGATATCTCTGGGGAGTGATATGCACCCGGAGTTTGACGCCTCCACTGTGGCCTCAGAGACAGACAATTGGTTGGTTGGACGCTTGGTTGTTACTCGGGAGCGGGGTTACAGATGATACCGTCCTGGATTGAGCCCTGGCGTGTGTCGTGTGTCCAGACGTCCCGGGAGGCTCTGATCTCTGATGAGTGGTAAACACCCGGAGTTTGGAGCCCATACTGTGTGCTACAAAACGGACGGACGGCCTCGCTGGGGTGATGGTCGGGAGCGAGACTAGATGGGATGTTGCCTTGAGTCTAACACTGGTAGGTGTCAGGTTTAGACGAGCCTGAGGGGAGCTGAGATCTCTGGACAACTGGAGATTAGATGCTGCTCGAGAACGGGACTTCATGATACCGCCTTGAGGCAAACACTGACGTATGTCGGGTCCAGACGAACTCGGAGAGAGGTTATCTCTCTTTGAGCTTCGAAACGGGCAAGCGACTTCACTCAGATGGCAGTACACCTGCCAAACAAACTTTCGCCCCCAAGAAAAGATCGACTCCCTCAGGGAGCTGGAATTGATGGACGAAATTTAAATAATTAGACGGGAGCCACAATAGACCTAAGGTCGCGGTGGAGGGACTGGGATAGCCCACTCACAATAAAATCTAATTTAATCTAATATATTGTCACTTTGTTCACCTACAATTTCCCAAATGTCTAGCGGCAATTACATATTTAATATACATACTCACATCAATAATATTTTTTTTACAAAAGAATGTTGGGCAACTATCTGAGGCTCTGACACACTCTGATGTTCACCCAACGTCATTACGCCCGTACCCTCGCCCCGCTCCAGCCGTGGTAAGAGAGCACGGGGCCGGCAATCATTAATTCATATTCAGAGAACGGGGGAGACATAAAGACCCAAGGACGACAGATTTTTGGATCCTGCAGGCTAGCGAATATGCAGTGGCGTGGCATGCACGAATTTGCTCGAGTTGCTGCAGCAGCGAATTGGGCACACACCCTAAACAGCCAATAATTAGAACGAGTCATATGTTATAGGATGGATAAAGCTGTGTAAGCTTGAACATGAGGTCTCTGTACTTGGCCGTTTTTTTCCCCCTTGATCCTAATGTTCTTCTCAGCTGGAGCCTAGAACCCCATGACAAACAGGATTTTCTTTTGTTTGTCAAAGAGGATAATGTGAGACCTATTCGCGGCCACTGACCTGATAGTGGAGGCCGATAAATTCCAGTATCAACAATATTATTATTATGGCTTTTGCCTAAGCGGCTTCAACACTCCCTCAAAGGGGAACATTGACTCATCCCAGGTATCTCAGATAACAAAGGGAGTGAGCTCACATGGAGCCCTTTCCAAGTTATCGGGACCTGAAAGACAATGTGACACATCCTCATTTCCCAGAATTCTCCGCACGGTGTGGGCAGTTGCAAGTGTTACCGCCTTTTGCATAACCTTATAAAGGTGCTCTCCAAGATCCAGTCTCTTAATGTTCTCTCGAAGATTCTTAGGAACCACACCAGTTGATGACTTGGCTATTGAAATCACTCGGACACTATCTGCCCTCCACTGTATCTTTACTTGCATCTTGAGGTCTCTGTACTTAATGATCTTCTCCTTGTACTTTACCTCTAGATTATTAGTATTCGGAATGGCCCCATCAAGCAGCATCAATTGCTTGCGGGACTTATCCACTATTATTATATCTGGCCTGTTGTGGGCAACTTGTTGGTCTGTGAGCACAGTCCGATCCCAGTACAACCTGTATCCTGAGTTCTCTAGAACAAGCTGAGGAGTGTATCTATAGTAGGGCACCTTCCTCAGATTTAAAATACCCAGTTTCAGAGCCAGTTAATGATGAAGTATTTTCGCAACTGCGTTGTGCCTCTATATTGTGCTGCAGCAAATGATTGACATCCTCTGGTGACGTGCTGTCTCTCATGAATTATACCCAAATCTACATTTATCATCTTGCACCAAGTTATTTCCAACTATATACTTCAGGTAGTTTCTTGTGGGGATGACCTGATCGTGTACAGCCAGCAAAAACCACTTTGTCTCTGGAAACATCTGTCCGGACATCAACCAGTAGTTCGACATCAATTTGTCGACATGTTCCTGGGAGGTCTCATTCAGATGTCACCCATGGAGACAGTTCTGCATCCAGGATTGCAGCTTGTCCTGATCAGTCCGTTGGTGACTTTGTATTTCGCTTTCTTTTAATTGTAGTGGTGTTGAATAATCTGCCTCACATATGGCATGGTGTAGTTCAGAAGTAACCACCCGCTCATGGAAATATGTGTGCAGGTTCACTATCTGCTGGTCTAACTGTTTATCAATAGCCAACACTCCTCTTCCACCTTGGTGTCCAGGTTGGGTTACTCGCTCGGTAGCACTACACATGCTTTTTGGATTTTCTTTAATGTTCATATATCATTTTCTTAAATACAAAATTTAGGAATGTTGTAACATACAATATTTGATATGTAAAAGATTTTCATTGTTTTTACAAAAAGGAAGGGTTCGACAAATTTGCCTTCCAGTGCTGATCATTGTGGAGATGGGTCAACGTTAAATCAAAAATACAAAAACAAAAAATATTTTAAACTTTTTTAGATTTCTAGATCTATAGATAAGCTCACTTATAAATATGTTGTGTTGTTTGGTATTGACTAGGCAGTTTTAGCAAACAGATTGAGAAGGTTTAAAGTGAGGATGATATGTATAACATAACCACTTAAAATTTGAGTTGTCTCCTGATTGTGAATATTTTACTCCTGATTGTGAATATTTTACTGTTTTGGCTCATTGTGAAATAAAGCATGTTGAAACCAGTGTTTTTCAGAGACAATCTGCCACTATCCTCCTAAATTCTGAAGATTTACGTTACAAATCGCCTTCAAACACCACCATCAAAATGCTGTTACTGAAAAAGGTGTTGGGAGGCTAGGATATATAACAATAATAATTCTGTGATTGCTAAATGGCTCCATCATGTCTCAATGTGTCCCACCAACTGTCAAAAGTATGCATGAGTGAAATCTCCTAAAATTACGCTATTGACTCAATAAGACTGATAACAAGTTTAAAGCGCCGCTACCGAGTAAACGGGGCCGCAACTTTGCTAAATTTCGAAGTAGTTTTGAGCAACGAAGTTCGAACTATTTTGGAGAATTACATATTTCGAACTTCGAACTACCTCAACATCGCTAGTGTGAACATATTTTCGAACCGAAGGTTCAGTTCGATTTCGGGTTCGGTTCGAAATTTCGAAGCTTCATACACCTCTAATTAAGATCCCTAGTCAGGTTCCTGTTGTCGAGATGTGCTCACGCCACCTGCTTTACTCATTTCATAAACTCATTTGTCACTACTGAGTGGTTTATTTTTCTCGAGGCAATTTGCTGGCCACTCTGCATTTAATATACATTTGGTTGTATCTTTCCTCCGACTACACATAAGGTGCGACATTTGTCAAGCCCAAACTGCATGTCAATATCTCTGGAAAACTCTTCCACGACTTTAAGGAGTTGTTTCAGGTGGTTGTTTGTGGATCACGTTAAGATCATCCATATACAGCAGATGATTTAGCCTCCTTTGCTCCCTGCCATTGCTTTTTATATCGAAGCCATATCTGGTAGAGTTCAGGCAGTTTTATAGTGGATTCAATGTGAGGCAGAATCACAATGGACTTAGTGAGTCGCTTTGAAATATACCTCTTCTAATTGGTATCATGCTGGTTATGATGTTATCACCTGTTTAAACCTGTAATTGAATTTTTGTTCTCCAGCTGGACATTGTGTGTTCAAGGAACCTCAGGTTATAAGTATTGATCTTATAGATCTTCAGCACACTTATAAGCCATTCGTGTAGAACTGAATCAAATGCCTTTTTGTAATCCATGTAGGCTACAAAGAGATTTCTTTGTCCATTATAAGCTTGATTGCACACAACCGAATCAATTATTAGCTGTTCTTTGCATTGCACAGATCCTTTGACACACCGTTTTTGCTGGTTCGCAATTATGTTGTTTCGTTCACAGTGCGCATATATGCATTTCTAAAGGCAGGATGTTATCAGCGTGTATAGGGTCAGAACACAAGTTATTGGTCGGTATCTGCCGGGGTCTGCAGAAAGCTGTTGGTGCTTTGGCAGAGGATACGTTTCTCCTTGTGTGAAAAACAATGGCATCTTCTGTGGGTCAAGTATAACATCATTTATTAGCACCGTCAATAGATTATGTATACACCCAAGTTTCTTCAGCCAAAAATTGTGGAGGCCATAAGGCCCAGGTGCCTTCTAATTATGAAGCTCTTTAATAACCTCGGGGACTTTATCTGTGGTATACGGCTCATGATGCATCTGTTCATAACTCTGACAAGCTCGGTGTTCTTCGTTAACCCGTTTTATATATACTTATGCATATAAACAAGAAATCTGCCTGTTATGAAATGTTCAAAAATAGTTATTTATTTTTTACAGGATGCGTGTAATTGAAGAGGAGAGAATGAGGATGTTGAGAGAACATGCTCATAACCTTATAGGATTCATTCCACCAGGTGTGTTGAAACCGGACGACCTTCCATTGCTGGGCAGTGATGTTATGGGAGCATATAAAATTGCAAACTAAGCAATTTAGTAAATGTGACTTGCCAAATTTGACTAATTGATTTTATAGTTTTGTAAAATAAAGATCGATTAAAACCTCCCAAAAAGTTTGTTATACTGCAGTTTTCAGGTGATAAAATGTTTAAAAATAATTTAAATGACTAGGACAAGATATCTCAAAAAATTGGAATGAAGTATGAATTTAGATCAATTGTTTACTACCCCAGTGGCTTAGTGGTAAGTGTTGAGATTTTAATTATTAGAAGCAATCTTCAGTTTTAGTATAAAGTTTTCAATTAACCTTAGTGAAAAGTTACAATCATTACATGTGACATGTGCACATTTTAATTTGACATTTTTAGCTAATAATTATTTGGTGTAATGTGATTCATTAGAGAGTAAACATGCCAGATCAATAGAAAGGCTCTTAACAAAAGCTTTAAATTTCAAATCTACCCTCCAACAGTAAGAACGTGTGCCACTAAAGCCAAGGATCCTGGCTTCAGTTTCCAGTAGAAGCTTCACTTAACTTTCTCAGTAGAAACGCTAAATTAACATCAACCAAGGTTATGTCGTGTCAGACGTTGAATTCAAGGCTCATCAAACGATGAAGGAGGCAATGGGCTGAAACTAAATGAGGATAAAACTTAACATCACATATTCAGCATAGGTTAGAGCTGCAGCCTAGCCTCAGTAGACTTCCTGGGAATCAAGCTGAGCACAAGCTTGACATGGGGTGAACATCTGAGCTGCATAAGTAAACCACTAGGAATAGCTTTATATTGCACGAGAGCTATAAAACGAGTAGCAACTTACCAGGCGACAAGAATGGTATATTTTTGTATTTTCCATAGCATGTTATGCTCAACTTTTTAAGTCAGTTGATTGACTGTTGTTGCCCTTACTTGGTGAAACTGGTCCATACTACAACATCTTCTTTGGCTGTGACTTTTCGAATCGTAAGGTTATTGACAGTCGACATGACTACTTCCATATCACCGATATTTAAAACATTGTTCTCGAGATCTAACTTGACACTGTGACCTTGTAGAACATCTAGTCCAAGTATAATGGGGTCTGATATAGCGGCAACAATAACTCGCTGTTTGATCTTCCAAGCTCCAATTTGTAGCTTGACCTTGGTCTCACCAAATACACGAATCTGTTCGCCACCAGCTGCGGTCACTTTGTAGATTCTTTCTGACTCGCTTACCTGCCATCTTGGTACTATATCACGATGGATAATCGTTCTGGATGTGCCAGTGTCTACAACCATTTGAGCCTTCTTGTCGCCGATGTATCTGTCTACAATGAGCGTGTTGCCAGAATCGTTGACCAGTGAAATAGTTGTCAACTTCGGTGCATTGTGGTGGGCAGCCAGCTCTCGCCCCCGGAAGCTAGCTGCATTTAGTTTTCCTGTGCGTTGTCCTGTGTTCCTGTGCGAAGTCGCTTTCTCTCTCTCGCCCCAACCATTTGCTGTAGCAGCGGCTTCAAATTGGCGTAGATAAATCCCCCACGGGAGTGAGCCATCAAATGTGGGGACCTTAATTCTTCCGACCGGGCTATCTTCGAGCCTGATGTTTCCTTTGGCTAGGGTTTCACACTTCTTTTCTAGTGAATGCACTTTCTGTTGTACTTCCGTCAGCTTGTCATGTACATCGTCGCTGATACCACTTACTTTGCTTTCTACTTGCTGGAAGATGTCGTCTTTTACCTGCTCCATACGTTCGTTGACACATAAAGTAATACTCAATTCTGCTGGCCTGTTCTTGTAGAATTTTCTTTGTTTCTTCATCTCCTTTTCTGGCTTCTTCACCTTTTTTCATTTTTTCTTTGGCTTCTTCATCTTTCTCTGGCCTCTTCATCTCTTTCTCATTTCTACTTTGGCTTCTTCATCTCTTTTTCTGACCTCTTCATCTCCTTTTCTCATTTCTTTTTTGGCTTCTTCGTCTTTTTTCTCATTTCTTCATCTCCTTTTCTGGCTTCTTTCATTTCTTCATCTCCTTTTCTCATTTCTTCTTTCGTTTCTTCATCTCTTTCTCTCAGCTCTTATTTAGCCTCTTCATATCTTTTTCTGGCTTCTTCTTTCATTTCTTTAATCAATTCCAATAGCTGCCAGTTCATATTGGCTGTTACGCTACGTGTCTTAGGCATAGACGTACTTAAAGCTGGTACACAGTTATGACTTACTGCTGACACTGATCTTCCAGAGATTCTAAAAATTTTCACGTTGTTCAACGATTATTCTGGAAAATATTTCTGCTAGCAGCTTGAAAATCTCACTTCTGACACCAGTTGTTATGTTCTACAGGGTTTTGGATTAGTTGACTAACAAAACACAGCTTTTCAAACTACTATTTTATTATAACCAACTATTTTCCAACACCAGTATCAACTAAATTATTTCTCTCTCTTACTAAATGTCCATAGAACTATATTCCACAATTCGCCTTCTATGATCGCTTCCTATACATCTTGCTGACTCGCTTAATACTCTATGATCACTTATTCTACACCGCAATAATCAATACTGACCTGACTTACTCTGCACACCGCTCGTCTATTTATACTGTCCATAGATATTATAGACCTTCTACACTATTATACACCTGTCACTTCTGGTCCCTTCTAGAAATATCATTCCAGAGTGTTCACTTTTATCAACACACTTTATAACCAACATCTGACAATAGAAGCAACAAAGTCCATAAACTTAATTCTCATAGACAAATGTGACAATATTGTCCCTCTCGTCACATTTTAATACTTTGTAAGCAGTGCAGCAATTCACAAATTACCATTAAAAATCGATTTAAGAGTTCACTTAGTATTGAAAAATAAAATAAAAACAAAAATCTTGATTTATAATTATTTTTACTTACCTTGAAAGTGGTTTGTTTGTCTTTGGTGACGATTACTGAAAACCCAGATCTTTAAAGTTACTTTCACTAAAAGCTACCAAGTGGGACTATGACTCAACATTGTATAGTTAATTTGCATTAACGGTTAGGTCGTAATCTATCAAATTGGGGTTTATGGTTCTCGCCATTCTATGATTCCGAAAATTACGATACTCCTAACCTAACAAAGTTTTAGGTTATGGTTGTTTTTGTTTACATGCGTCTTGTTTTGTATTTTGTACCATCCACATTAAAAACCATGGTAAGGTTATGGATTTGTCAAGCCGAGAAAATGCTGTGTTCAAAGAATTTTCAATTACATTGTACCAAAACTCTCCATTTCCCATTGGGTAAATAAATAAATTGGTAGCATCGTTTTAACCAATTTTTAAAGACATGGATTATATTCAAGTATAAAATTATATAATAAACTGCCTGTAAGAATTCAATAATGCGAGTTCTCATCACCTTTTAAAAGGGAATTACTTAATATGCTTATTCAGCTGGCGTCCGATAACATAGATGAGTTCTGTGCGGACTCCTCCATGCACTATTATATTGTATTGTATTTATGTTTTATGCTCTCTAAAGTTCTGACACATTTTCATCCTATGTGTGTAACCTGTACATCAACGGTTCTTGGAGTTTTAATAAAGTTCTAGGTACTATCAGTTGGCAAATTCATACAATTTGATTTTAATAATAATAACAATATGCTAAGTGAGTGGTAAGAGACACGAAGCAACGTGCCGCCACCTAGTTGCAGAACCAAATAGTAAGTTGTCACGTCAGCTCAAAATAACACAAAGTGTTAAAAAATAGACTGTATACAATAAACTGCCTGTAGCCTTGTTGGTTGGTTGTATACAGTCTCTATTTTTTAACACTTTGTGTTATTTGGAGCTGGTGCGACAACATACTACTTGGTTCCGCAACTAGGTGGTGGCACGTTGCTTCGTGTCTCTTACTACTCACTTAGTGTTGAAAAGCTGGCTACCATAGCCGTTGTACTTTATAGATTGTAACCTTCCGAAAATGAGTAAGAAGACACCAGGGTTGACCTAGTGTCATCTTCCGAAAATAAGCATTAAACGTGATATGTAGTGACAGCCCTCAAGTGGATCCAGATCCGGACGATAGTGAGGTCACCATCACCTATTAAACCCTAACCTAAAAGCATCTATCTATCAGATTTATTGTTTGCAAGATAAGAAACACTTTATAAGGTTAGAAGATCTTAAAATAGCTCAATACTTACTTTGTTTTTGTGTTCTGCCTGAAGTCCTAAATTTGTGAGATCTCCAGGCTAGAGCCTGCCCATACAGCACAAGATATTCTCACAATGTTCTCACAATGTGAGAACATTCTTTTTTTAGAATATTTGTTTCGGAATGTTCTAATAACATTTATGGAATTTCAAACTGCATCTTGAATATTCTGAGTACATTCATTCAATAACATCCTAAGAAAATTCTTCATCAATATACTGAGAATATTTGAATAGATCATTATTCAGAATATTCGCTGAGAATGTGCTCGAGATATCCTTATAATATTATATAACTATAAAATTTAATGAAAAAGATAGATGGTGATTACGTTATAAATATAGTGGTTACAATTATAAGAGGAACTATTTTGCATGTTTGATTCTACCTGTTCTGTGGTAAACACATCTGATAATTGTATATTTAGGCATAGAGCGCATGTCCATACCGAAGGGAAGGTGGCCGATGCCGATAGACGTAAATCTAAATTAGTGTCAACTTCAATGGTGTTAGGTCATTCTGTATAAGGTTATATTGTAACATAATTAATTAACGATAATAATGTGTACACATTATTACTTACGGACACCGAGAACAGTGTGTAATTGTGTAATTACAAACAACACAGAGTACAGAAGCAACTAAAACATGGTGTCAGGTTATCAAGAACTAGGAATCACCCAGTAAAGAAACAAGCTTTAAATTATTTCTTACAGTTGAGACCGACGAAGGGTTCGCCAATTTTGCCTGAGACGATCATCTTAGGAATTAGGTACACATACATTGTATAATATATAATTAAAACATTGTGCTCTTCAATAGTAATAGTATGCCATATAAACCACCACTTAACACTTTTCCAGTAGAGAAGACAAATAAGCTGGAAGATGTTCTCGGTTGTTTTGATGAAGCCAAAGACAAATATTACTATGGAAACGTTAAAATTTTATAACTTCTATCAAAAACCAGACCATTTACTCTTTTGTAACGGAACTTAAGAAGCAACCCGCTAGTTATGGATGTATCTGTATAATTATAAAAATCCATACACAGGTTGAACGATCAAAGATAAATTAATTCTGGGTCTCTACAAAAAGCAAGTACAAC
Source organism: Tillus elongatus (assembly GCA_964006375.1). NCBI lineage: Eukaryota > Metazoa > Arthropoda > Insecta > Coleoptera > Cleridae > Tillus > Tillus elongatus. The sequence continues at coordinate 250,689,031 of OZ023262.1, read as the reverse complement.
AAAGGATTATTAGGGAAACTGTTATAAATATTACGCTATCATAAGTACAAGAATACTGCAAATCTATAGAATTGTGTACGCAACATCTGATACTTTTTACTGGGGTAGAAGTTAATGCTGTAAGAAGTATGAGAAGAGCAGCAAATCTGGACATGAACATATGGTAGGTAGATGAGCTGTGTACAATAAAACTTGCAATTTATCAGATACACAATCACTTTGCCAAAGTATGCTTTCACAACCAGAATATCCAAGCTGTTGGTGACAAACATCGGACATTGGGATATGGAAATAGCATGGTTACTAAAATAATTCTTTTATTTTGACGGAATCTTGGTAAGCGGTATAAGGCTTTCCAACCTGTGTCATCGTCAAATATGAGATTTTAGGCAGGAATTATTATTCAATTAAACAAAGATGTATATAAAAAATATATTAGATTTATTCATATAAATTGTGATAGCAGCAAGGTATATTGATACTGCTGGTAAATTTCAAATAAACATTACATTGCACAAAAAGAAAACAAGGTAAATTTTAAGTGTTCCAGTAAAGAAATTAACTATTGCATATGACAGAATAAAAAGTGATATTATGTTACAAAATATTAATATTACGTATATAATAAAAGGAAATTAAATGCTGTATTTTACAGGCCAAAAATACACATAAAATGCAAAAATTGTCGTCCTTCAATCAGTTCTACGGATGGATGTTCTCGTGATTTTAGACAAATTTTAGGTGGAATTCCTAGATAGTGAACTGGCCAGTTTGGTTTAATTCTTTAAAGAAAACCCTTTGAGTGAAGCTCAAGGAATATAAGGTCAAATTTTTATTCTACTGATTAAAAGTGAAATACTCAAAACATTTACAGGTTAGGTAATTAGTAAACAACATCAATTAATTTGAAATTTCAAAGTGATATATCTGAATTTAAATTACTGACAAAACATTAAGAAATGGGTACCAAATCAGAGTTACTTTTGAAACAAACCCACTGGTAAACAAAGGTCTAGGACTGAAAGTTCATACTGCAAATTATTTGAAAGTTAGGATGGCATTTGAGAGTTTGAAAGTCACACACAGATAAAACTTGACTCACCAAGGTTGGATCATGTGAGGAAGTTCAATAGGCACTCATACACCTGTTGATTGGTCGTAGATGTTCCAAAGGTAGACACCAACTATTAGCGCCCGTTACAGGCTCTGAATCTCTCACAGGAGAGAGAAAATCGGGAGGAGTGAAAGGCACTTCCCATGGGTTATAACCAGCAAGTTGTACATACCATTTTCCATATGTGACAGGTGAAACTACTTTAAACAGACAGCTGTGTTGGTGACGTCATTCTTTAGGTTATTTAATCAAACTTTTTTTTACGATTTAAAATGCAACTGGAGACATACGGAATTCTAAAGCTGATTGGCTTATAGCTCGAAAACTTAGATAAGCACCTGCGATAGTATCAGAGACGTTATATCACAGAACAAAGGCATGCCGTTTGACTTACGTTTTTTACTAAAACGGACTGTTAATATTAAATTAAATCAAGATCAAAACACTTATAACAACCACCCATAACTATATTAAGCGATATTATCAGCAAAAAGCGAGATAAAACATCCCTTTAGGGTGTTTAGAAGAGCTGCGATCTTTCAACGATGTTCACCACAAGACCGCTCGAGACCAACTTCTCTAGAAGCAGCGTCATGTCAGAAGTCTACGCCTGATTTTACCGCGCATTTTTAACGGATATTTGTGATCCTTTTCTAGTATCCATGTGTGTGACTACCTTTCTGAAAAAACCGACCATCTGATTTCTGAATATCCTTCCTCCGAGGTCACTATTCTTGGTGACTTCAATGTCCATAATAAGGAATGGCTAGGATCTTCAAAAACAGATCCACAAGGAAGAGCAGCGGAGGCCTTTGCAGTCAGCAATTCTTTAGCCAATATGGTTCAGTAACCTACTTACTTTCCTCGCATCCCAACACACAGCTCAAATCCCTTGGATCTCCTTCTTACTACAAATCCTGCCTGCTATAAGATATCAGTCACCGCCCCCTGGGTCGCTCAGACCACAGCATGTTCACTGCTTCCTGCGCAATGCAACCCGAGGTCAGACAGTCATCACACCCACGTATTGTTTGGCACTACAACTCCGCGAACTGGGACGAAATGCGAGATTACTTTTCCTCATTTCCATGGGCGTCCGTCTGCTTCTCTCATCCTGACACCTCTGATATCTCACAAAACGTCACCGAAATTATCCACGCGGGCACGGAATTATTTATTCCACGTACACAGAAAACCTCTGCAGCCACTCAAAAGCCCTGGTTCTCTAAATCCAGTGACAAGGCCAGACTTGAAAAGGTCAAAGCTCACAAAAAGCTTCTACACAATCCCAGTCAAGAAAACCGTCAAGCATTTAACGATGCAAGAAACCGCTATGTCCGCAATCTCTCTGAGGCAAAAAACTCGTTTAATAACCACATCAAAAACAAAGTCCTGTTAAGCTCCAGCGGCAGCAAACCCTTCTGGACTCTTGCGAAATCTATCGGGAATAATTATTGCAAGAGCACGTTCCCACCTCTTGTCTCGGGATGAAATTGTTTCTACCTCCCTGGGCAAGGCTGAACTTTTTGCCTTGTTGTTCGCTGGCAATTCTACTCTCAACCCACCTCCAAATGTTCAACCAACAGTCCCCAAAGTCGCGCATAAAGTGACGGATATCATTTTGAAAACTATAAAGATACGAAAGATGCTCTCTTCTCTTAATAACAGGAAAGCCTCTGGCCTTGACGAGATCCCAGCAATTGTTCTCAAAAAATGCGCACCGGAACTTGCTTCTGTCCTGACTCGTCTGTTTCAGACATCTTACAATAGAGGTATATTCCATAGTAACTGGAAAAATGCTAGAGTACAACCCGTTCCCAAGAAAGGATCCAAAGCGCTTCCTAGCAACTATAGGCCTATTTCTCTCCTTTCAGTCGTCTCTAAAGTGATGGAAAAGTATATAATCACCGAATTACAAACATTTCTTGAAAAACACAGTCTAATCCACGACAGGAAGTATGGATTCCGTCAGCGCAGATCAACTGCCGACCTCTTTTCCTTTGTCACCCATTCTTGGAACAAGTCTATGGAACTACACGGTGAATCCCAGATTGTCGCTCTAGACATATCCAAAGCATTCGACCAGGTCTGGCACGCAGCGCTGCTTAATAAACTACTGGCCTATGGCCTACCACCAAAACTCTGTACGTGGACAGCAAATTTCCTCTCCAACCGGAGCATTTCTGCTGTCGTGGATGGCCATTCCTCTAAACTGTATCCAATTAATGCAGGAGTTCCTCAAGGTTCAGCTTTAGCCCCTACTTTCTTCTCCACATCAATGACCTCCTCTAGCACATCCAACCCAGTTTACAGTTACGCGGACGACAGCACCCTCCACTCAAATATACAATATTCTAAGCCTGTCTCTTTGGCCCAACTAGATGAGGATCGCAGACACATGGAGGGTTAACGCATTTAGGGAGGTTTTCAATTATATTTAACAATACATAGGAGAGTCTCATGAAAGTGACGCCTCTTCCGGGCTCGCAAATACTTTTCACCAGCTAATCTCTATACCTTATATACTTCACAAATAAGACCAAAGCTCGAATACTGCTCCCACATCTGGGGTGTTGCTGCCGCTTCTACACTCGCTATACTGGACTCCATTCAAAAGAGAGCTCTACGTCACATCGGTGACCTTACCCTCACCCAAAGGCTGTCATCCTATGCCCACCGACGTGCCGTTGGTGACCTCTCTCTCTCTCTCTCTCTCTTTTATAGATATCTGCACGGGCACTGCTCAGAGGGGCTTTCTTCCATAATTCCTCCACCTTCTGCCCCCAACAGATCTACCAGGGAAACAGAGCGAATGCACCCTTTTACTGTCCAGGTTACCAGACATAGAACATCTTGTTATGCCCGCTCTTTTGTCCCGAGGACTTCCAAGTTGTGGAACTCCTTGCCGGCACATGTTTTTCCTTCTCCCCCGAACCTCCAAACCTTCAATCCAGAATTAACAAGTTGCGTCTTTCCTCCTTGTTGACACCCACGGTACGATAGTATTTAGGCTGTAAGCCCTTGTGGTGTGTTGTTGAAATAAAAAAAAAAACATATAAAAAACAATAAATACATTTTGTCGGGACGGTTCAAATGCTGTGTTGTGTGTGGTTAGTTTTTTTTTAAAATAAAACAAGTTATGGATATGCATTATATTTAACTTTATTAATTTATAATTCTTTTATAAAGTTTTATATGAACTGGATAGCCTTCCTAAATAAATCCAAGTCAGTTTAATCTTAAGTACTGCTCAAAAGAATCAATATGTAAATGTCTGAAAAAATTAGTTGAATTGGATTTATTTGGATAAAAGTTAATGATAATAATAATAATAATCAAATAAGACATGACCTGTGGAAAAGATCTCCAGTATATAATATGTTAGATTATGTTAAATTTGAGCATTAAAAGAGCGCTCTGTCATGTCTATGATACTTTATATAAATCGGACTGCACAATCCACCTAAATTCAAAATATTTAAAATTACATAGGTACTGTATAAGAGAATCTGATATAGTCAAATGTTACATTGTAAAAGTAATAAGTATTTTATTATTGTAAATATTACAGTTATTAAATTACAAAAGAACAGCAAAATTGACAGTGTAAAAATAACTAATGTAATATATATGTCTTCTTACAATGTATGTACAAGGAAATTCATCAGAATATGAACCCTTTCGATTTTTACTTCATTTTATTTATCTATACACAAATAAGCTATATTTGTCTCGTAAAGTTTAAAGAATGTTTAGCAAAGCATTTATCTAAAAATTTTTTATTCATAACAATTAAATTTAAAAATTAAAGTTTTGTACAGTGTCCTGATTCCATAAGTTTTGTGCAAGTGATAGCACCAACGAAGTGCATTTCTGCAGGACAAGATCAGAGTAATTTCCTGTTGCTAATTGGAACACGAAAAAGGTTAACTCTGATGACACGATCCTTGTCTGCGTTAACTAAAAACCCTCGCATTCATTGTATAATTTAGTCATATGTTTTTTTTATTTTATCGTATTACAAGTTTAGCAGGTTATAAATATTTTAATTTAATTATCTACTATATATAATATATAATATAATAATGTAATATTATGTAATCTTTTTTTATTTATAATAATTTTGTGTAAAATGTAATAAACTGACATGCAACAGAGTATGGCTTGGATTATCTTACAATAATTGATGAAGACTTGTCCGAATGTGATAAAGTGGGCACTCGCATACCCAATTCTAAATTCATTCTACAGCGGACCGCGTAATACTGTACGTAGAAAAGCGTAAGCCAGTCTCAAACTGGCATTCTAGAAGGACCTAAAATTTAAGCTTACTGTCACACCATGTAAACTGTCCATCAGCTCAACCAAACCGGTTTTTTTAAAGCTAAGACTCAAAACCAATTGTGTTTTATTCCCTCAAATATCAACTTTTATGATCAACATAAAATGTGAACATTGTAAACATATTATTTACAGTCAGTTTAGGTTCTGTATCATATAAAAACAGTCAGTTTAGGTTCTGTATCATATAAAAACATGGTAGCCTAATTTTAGTAAGGAAAAATATTTACCTGCATGATATTTATAAAATAGTGAGAGGCACAATATACTGATCATTTAAGACTTAATCTCAGGTGTTGCTTCAAATGTGCCGTAGCCAGAGGGAGGCACAATGTCCCATTCCCTGAAATGTCTATGATTTACCCGAAACTATAAACAATATTCGAGCATGCATCGAAGCAATTAAGAGGTATACAACGAAGATTGTTGTTCTTACTAGATGCAGTTTATTTTTGATCCAGATTTAGACAACTTGATTTCATCGAGGCTCATTAATTCACTTCCATCCCAGTGTTGCTTGAAATGTGCTGTAGCCAGAGGAACGAGGTCCTGTATCCCGTAGTCTATATGATGTACCCGAAACCATAATGAATTTCAAGCAAGCATCTAAGCAATTACAAAGTACACGATGACGATTGTTGTTGCTCTTACTACATGCAGTTTATTTTTGATCGATATTTGGACAACTTGATTTCATTGAGGTTTAAGACTTCACTTCCATGCATATGGTGTTGCTTCAAATGTGCTGTAGCCAGAGGGAGGTACCAGGTTCCGCATCCTGTAATGTGTGGGATTTACCCGAAACCATAATGGATTTCAAGCAAAAGCATCCAAGAAATTACGAAGTACACAATGACGATTCTTGCTCTTACTACATGGAGTTTAATTTTGATCCATATTTGGACAAAGTGATTTCATCGAGGTTCTTCACTTCCATGTCTGGTGTTGCTGCAAATGTGCTGTAGCCACAGGGAGACTCCGCCTACCAAAATGTCTATGTTTTACCCGAAACCATAATGGATTTCAAGCGAGCATCAAAGCAATTAAGATGTACCCACACAATGAAGATTTTGTTGCTCTTACTATAGGCAGATTATATTTGATCCATATTTGGACAGCTTGATTTTGTCGAGACTTCACTTCCATGACTAGTGTTGCTTCAAATGTGCTGTAGTCATGGGGAGGCACAGGGCTCCACCTCCTGAAATGTCTATGATTTACCCGAAACCATAATGAATTTCAAGCAAGCATTGAAGCAATTACGAGGTAGCCAATGACGATTGTTGCTCTCACCAGAGGCAGTTTAGATTTATACATATCTGGACGACTTCATTTCATCGATATTTGAGACTTCACTTCCACTACCCTGTAAAGTGGGTCACACTACATTCAGTGTGTGAAAGCAGGAATCCATTTTTATAGAGATTTATGTGAAGACATATACCTGACAAACCTAGAAGCACTTCACGAATTGTCTAGAAGCAGAGTTTGACTTCTGGAAGAAGAAACGGTTATATGAGAAAGACAAAGCAAATAATCCTTTACAAGAACTAATAAAATGCAAATTTGCTTCCTAATATTTGGGCGTTGTTAAAAATATTTTCCGTTTCAATGGTGGCTACATCATCTATTGGAAGGAGCTTTTCTAGCCTGAGGAGAATTAAAACATACTTAAAGAATTGCACAACCAAAGCAACATGAAAAATTGTACAGCTTCAGGAACAGCGGACATAAATATTGAAGACAGAATTATGGGATATCTGCTATACGAGCCCGAGGAAAATTAAAACATACTTGAAGAATTGCACAACCGAAACAACATGAAAAATTGTACAGCTTCAGGAACAGGAGACATAAATTTGGAAGCCAAAATTATGAGACATCTGCTTTTCTAGCCTGAGGAGAATTAAAACATACTTAAAGACTTGCACAACCGAAGCAACATGAAAAATTGTACACCTTCAGGAACAGGGGGCATAAATATTGAAGCCAGAATTATGAGATCTGCATTTAAAAGAAAAATTCCCAATTATTAAACGTAAACTTGTGAGCACTAAAATGCTAAGCATTTGATAATGTTGTGTTCGCTTTATCTACCCATTTCCATTTTCCTTAAGCCAAATAGTCGATAGGTTCCCCCCACCAATAAAATTCCTGGCCACTATGACACCGGAAAGCTTCTGGACTGGTCTGCCGTGATCAAACTTATTTAGTAGGTGGCCAGACGTTCGGCCAACCATAGCCACTAGCTTGTTCAGTACTAAACTGAAACTGCCTATCTACTGAAGAAGAGAGCAGCTATGACTATTCAGATATCTAGCAACCCGCTAAATGAGTTGAACCACGGCAAAATAGTCTGGAAGCCATTTACCATTCCAAGCATTACACACATTCAGTTTTGTAATATTAACGTAATATTTTGTATTTCCATTGTAAAAATTACCCAATGTACTTTTTGTCTTCAAGAAATTAAAAATCGGAATAAAAAAGTAACTTTTTTATATGTTTTGAATAAAGAATAACGTGCAACTTTCATATTTTCTTCTACCTAAATTAGACCTAATGGCCAGTTTTCTTTTCTCCAATACAAGCTATTGGTTCTGCTAAGGTATGGACTGCCAACTATCTCCCATCCTTTTCTTGGTCTATTAAAGAAATAAACACAGAAGTGTCTTTTGTTTCCCCACTCATATCCTCATCTTACCACATCATCCACTCTACACATTGTTCATATTTCCCTCTTTCTAGCATGACAATAGCATTTTTCCTGCTATCCTTTTTATTCAAGATATTTTTATCGTACAACATTTATCAATTGTATTTCTTAACAAATATTAAATGCCTCGTGGAAAATTTGTGTTGTTTGTGTTTCTATATTTATTTATAGTATAGACCAACTTCTCAAGCTTGTCTGATAACAGTTTACATGGTTTTCAAGCGAGTACTCTAAAAACAATTAGAGTTACCCTAGTGGCCCCTGAAGAAGCTAACTAAATAAATATCTAGCTTGTAGCACTTATGACTAGAATAGAAATAAATAAATAAATAGATAAATAAGTAAGTAACAATGCATAATGTTTTGATATACACTATATTACAATATAGATAAAAATAGGTTCATACAGAGAGATCGATTTTATAAAATAACACATCGACCTGTAATGTGACAAGAATGGTATTTAGAAATGTAATATATGACTAGATTATTTGACTAACGCAAAGCGATATTCTATCAGCCAAGAACTTGGTCCCAGCATGCTTCTACTATGTTGGGTTAAAGTAAAAACCTGTTTAAACTCATGCTAATTTGCAAGTACCATCTTTCTTGCATCCGGTCAATGCACTTTGTTTCTTTTAATTTATCCTACACTAAAAGCTTACTGATGATATAGTTTTATAGTTTTCAAAAATTTTTATAAAATATGCCCACTTTTCTCATAATAGTTTTAGCTTTTTTTGTTGACCTTGTACTATAAACACTAATTCAGGTTTACATGTTTTTTTTAGAATAGTTTCCATAGTAATAGTACAACACAAAAACAGCTAGCTATAAATGATAGTTTTTAATTTCTGTTTCAAATCTTCCCATTTTAATTTCAATGTTTTGTATATTTTACACTGTTTTATTTGTCCTTTTTTGCTTTAACTATTGAATATTGGGTATTTTTATATAGCATTTTTCTTTTTACTTTGTTTCACTGTCGACAATGTAGTCTTAAATTTCATGTTTTCTTTTATTTAATCCAACGCCCTTCAATTTATTTTGACCAACAATTTTTTGTGCTTTATATCGTATTGCTTAATAGGTAAATATTTATTGTATAAGCAGCATCACACAAAGAAGACGTGAAAGAAATGAGTTAATCACGAGAGCACGGCTAAAGTTGTTTAACTTTCCTTGGGTATCTTTTATGCCAATAAAACACGAACAACATTTTTTCCACACTAGCTGAAGATAGGAACCTGTGATGAGCACTGATAAGCACACTTGGAGAACCTAAATCACCACAACACATTTTAAGAAACCTCACGATCACTTCACTAATGACGCCTCTGATGACGCTAACTTGGTTAGTGAAACGATCGTCACGTTTTTTAAAATGTGTTGTGGTGATTTGGGTTCTCCAAGTGTGCTTATTTTTTCACAACCGACAAAAAGGCAAAAAAATGATTCCTTTTTTAAGTTATTATTAATGGCTGCTGAATCTCAGGGCATTGGCACAAATATTCCCAATTCTTTATTAATTCTACCAATTCTCCAGACAAGATCAACTTCTTGTTGTCCACCTGGGAAACGAACCCGGGACCTATCGCTTTGCAGGCCGACACCTAGCAACCTGCGCCACGAGGAAGTCACAGAAAGAATTGGATACTGAAATAAAAAATATAATTATATTTTTTTTAACTGTCAGATAATGTGCTGGAGAATTGTTTTTTAAAAGACAATTTGGGTAAAATTAACATCAATATTTAAACAAAAGTAAATATTAACCTTTCTGGCTACTGTGGAAGCTTTGATGGGATCGCAGCAGTAGGAGAAGCAAAATTAAGAACAAAATAAAAAATGACATTCATTAAAATAGTTTTGATAGAAGCAGTTTTGGGGATGTTAAGCAAGATTGCATCAATGCATCCACAAGCATGGATTATTTGTAAGATGCAATGTATAATATTAATTAGAAGTAAATAAATAAATAAAAAATCATGTAATACCATGTTGACAGATGTCAAGCTGTTATCTGAATTCAGTAGTCTTCAATTACCTGGTTGCTGTAGTAATTTGTCTATGATAGTAGCTTGACTGTCTATTGACTCCATTTTGTGTACGTTCCTGTTTGGTAATACTGAATTCAAAATTCGCCTTTGATAATAATAATAATAGAATGATATTCGAAAAATAAACCATACCACCAGAAGTGTTCGAAAAGGCTAAAAAAGCAACTTTAAATTCAGTCCCGTCTAAGGGTGCATATAAGAAGGAATTTGGTGAGTTGAGAAGAATGAAAACGGTAACAGCAACTATTGAACAGGTACTGTTGGCATATTTATTTAATGCCAATAAAAGATTTGCTGCTACGCCGTTGTCGACTAAATATTCCATGTTGAAGACATGGAAAAAATATGGAACAGAAAAGAAAGTTGCTTGTTTTGAAGTATTGGTATATAAAATTGAATACTAGGCAGTAAAGGTTTTGGATGAGATTTAAGATAAAAAAAGAGGCAGATCAATATTCAGTATCTCAAAATTTGAACTATGCAATTGGAGAATAGTTGACAAAATTTTTTTGGAATGACGTTTAGCAAAATTATGCCGAAATAGGTCAGGTCAGGTCAGGTCAGGTGCCGAAATAGATCAGAGACTTACTTGTATTGACTTGCTGTAAAATTATGAGCAGTAAAGAATACTGTTATTGGTATGAAATAAATTTGACATCTTCACATTTTTAAAATAACATGATCTAAAATTAGACAGTCATGATATGTCATTGCTAGGTTACTATACAATCACTGCAGGTTACTCATAAGACAATAGTTTCTTATGGTTATAAGACATTGCAGTGTAGTTATATTATTTTAATAGGTGTGTTATGCATAAATATCTTAATCAAAGTGTGATTGAAATATGTTAAAAACTTTTTTAGCACCTTAATAGTATCCCCATGGAAGATTTTTAATTGAATGTATCATGTTCTTGCTCTTTTTCAAATCAATGTGGAATGACAAATAAAATTACTTATCAAATTTACATAATAAAATTGTCGAAATTTATCATCATAGAACTTGATATGTATTTTTATTCTGTTATTTTAGACATCGTAGGACTGAAAAAGGGTTGTTTTATATGCTTAATATTTCTTGTCAATTAATTTTCACAAATATATTTATCAACCACACTGTTATAAATTCAGCTTCATTGTACGATAGCAGAACTTGTCCAAAAGAGCAAAACCGCCGCAGGGAACCAAAATATTTCCTGGTTTCAATGCAGGTGGTTATAATACAAAAATATGACCTTCCAATTCTCCGATATTTTAACTAGGACGGTTTAATTCCTTTAAAGTTTAGATATAATCTTAGTACATCAAACTATATGGAGAAAAGTAGGCATTTAATCAAAAAACTTTTTATTTACTTATGCGAGGGTGAAACTTAAATTATATACTTTGAAGATGCGTTTTTTATTTAGTTTCTAAGACTCATAATATACAAGCCTGCCACTCACTAATCGTCAAACCCAATGCTCATTCCCATTCATCCATAGCTAAATTTCTAAAGACTATAAAGTACTAATTTAGCTAAATATTTTGATGATTTGATGAATCGATGAAAAAATTAAAGCACAAAGTACATAATGAGAAGCGCCACCATTAGCGTGATAGTTGTTATAAATAAATATGACTCATTTTATCGCAGGTACGACTCTGTCCGCGACTGCCAGCGCGGCAAGAGGGTGAGGCCATTCTTAATTTGTATATAAAACGGTGCCTCGAATGGACCCCAATATGTACAGCGTGGGATGAATCACAAGCTCTCTTTTTTAGTTACCACCACATTTTTGTATAAATGCGACAACATTATTTTGATTTTGGCCTAAAAAGGCCTATTTAATGTTTTTCCCAACATATCTTATTACATTTTATTGTCTACATAGCTTATAAAGTTTATAATAACAGTCCTTAAAGTAGGCTTCAGAAGCAAAAACGTTATCGAACTGCTGGAATATTTTCCACATCTGATTTATCAACCTAACTATAATAGCTGTTAATGAAATTTTAATTATCGGACTGATTGATTCTAATGTGCTTATGTTATAAAATTGTTTAAGAGGCGACAGTGGTTTCTGTTGATAAATTTACAGCATGGCATGTTTAAAGCAATGGTACAGCATTGAGAAAGAAAAGGCTTTTCATGAGAGCCTACAACGTTTGGAATGATTGTTACACCTAATATGTAATTAGAAGAGAGAAGTGCTTACTAGCTTGCATATGTTTTCTCAAGGTTGTCTTTTGAAGTAAGTAATTTTTTGGGGCTCGTTGCCGATGCTGGAGGTATTTGCTTCGCGTTTAAGTTCTTGCAGGACTTTTACATTATGACACTGCCTTGTAATTTGTTTTAATAATAAAACTAAACACATATTATAAATAAATCGTGATGTAGACAATTTTAATACTCCAAATACTGATTTGGTGCTACCACTACCAAAACTTTAAAGTAGGTGTGTGCGAAGCTTGAGCATTTCGAATCCGAACTCGTTCCGAATCCTCGGTTCCAATAATTGTTGCACTAGATGATGTTAAAGTAGTTCGAAATACGTAATTCTCTACAATAATTTGAAGTTCGTTTCTCCAAGATACTGCGAAATTGAACTTTAGATGTATTAAATGCTGCCAAAGGTTATGAAATTGTAAGTGGGTAGTGGCGCTTCAAACTCAGTATCGGCTCCATTGAGCGTAATTTGAGAGGATTTCCCACAGGCCTATTTTTGACAATCGGTAGAATACGTTTTTCTTGCTACGCGACCAACTCTTAACAGGGTTCCCACTAAAAACAGCATATCAATTTCCCTGACTTTTGCCCGATTTCCCTGACATGCCAAATTCTATTTCCCTGACGGTAATCTTCTACAATTTACTCCCAACATGTGTAAGGCACTACTACAAAATACAGTAGGTCTTCGCCTCGTGGTAAAAAACACACTTCCCCATTTCAAATACAAATTGACCAATGAACTAAAAAAAGAAACAATTGTTGTGATTTTGTGGAAAAATAAATTACTAAATGAATGGCTCAGAATTGCACAAAAAGCAAACACATTGTTTCAATTGTTTATCATAAAAAGGAAACAAATAAATTTTGCGTGACTCTTAGTAAATTTTCACAATTTTTCCCTGACAAGATTTTCTCTTCTACAAATTTCCTGACTTTCCGGTTTTCCAGACGAGTGGTAACCCTGTTTACGATCTAATTAACTTTGTTAACACCAAAAATTTAAGACATAAGGCGTTTAAATAATTATCAAAACTACATGTCTATAAGGTAACAAAGGCAGGCTCGGTGGTCCAGTTAAAAAAGTGTGCCTCTGAACTAAAGGGTCTTGTCTTAGACACCCAGTAGGGGACCATTTAACTTTCTCAGTACATACTGTCAAAGTAACATCAACTAAGGTTGTGGCATTGTGTTTGAATAAGTTGTCTACCTGTTTCGCTCTATGGAGGAAGCGTAAAACCGTCGGCCCCGTATACCATGCAATGTTGGGCACGCTAAAGCTTCATACTCGCCTTACTTCAAGGAAATTTCCAGGATAGTGAAGTGAAACTGCTCATTGACGTCGGAGATTCGTCACAGTCGCGGAAAACTTGTCAAAATTAAGTTAAACTTCCTTCCCATTTGTTCAAAGATGAAGAATAATTCATCATATATAATTTATTTTCTAATCTCGATTTGTAATCGAGTATGTTATTTGTTTAAGAATGCATAAATGTCAACCAGGCATTCCCGACTCCAGCTGTTGTTTGTAACCTAATTTAAACACAAAGTTGGTAACTGACCTTTTAAATCAAGTAAACAGAAAACATCACCAGTCAGCACATTGCTCCGGTCTATTTTCAACGACGAATTGCGAATGCAGTCAATAAGCTAATATAAAACTTGTTATAATTCAAATAAAAACATTAATATTTAACATGTAAATGTGCCCACTGTTTTGAGTTTAAGTCTATAGCAGTTACAAAATTGTGAGGCTCAATTTTGTTGTAAATATGTGGAGGGGGATTTTCAGTGCTTTTCACAGCTTGAGTTCTAACACAATTTGGTTGGTGGTGATTCACGCTGTAAATTTATTAGATAAAAATTTTACTGTCGCCTTCATGTTTAAAGAATATTGCTTAGAGCTTCAAAAAATTTATATTTTTTTACTACTGATTTTTGTTTAGCATTGGTCTTGAAGAAAACGATATTGATATATTATTAACATTAGCTTTTCTCTTTATATTTAAAAATACTAAATACATGTAGAACAATTCTTAGAACCATTATAATGCAAATATCTAGAATTTTGTAAAATTATTTGATTTTAAACAGTTAAGCTTGAAAATTCCAAGAAAATATGTAATAGTTGCCATGTTTATCAGTGAATGGTTTGGTAACTAAAGTTGTCTGTGAACGAGAGGTGTCAAAAGTGAGTGATGCGACCCGCTGTGGACGCGGACTGTGAATATAAACATTAATAAAAACACGATGACCGCCCTCTTTACGATGAGAGAAACAGTTTTACACAAATAATTGCAAAAACATACCCTGTATCCTAGAATCACTTCACTGCGATAGAGATTGATTATTATCCACTCTTGCCTGATTGGGGAGACCATATGAATACAATTAGACTATTAGTAATTAAAAATATATATATGTATATATACTTTTTAATTCCAGCGCTCGAGGAATGTATTAGCAAGCGTGGAATGCACTATCTCTAGAAAAAACAAACAATAGCAAATATTCTGCTGCTATAAATATGCGAAATGTACAGGTTACACTGACAATAAAGTTTCTCCAATGGTATGTTCGCGTGTAATATAAGGAAACATCCAAAAATATATTTTATTTCTTAATCATTTATGAGCACTAGAGATGTACATCTCATCTAGTAATTAAATTCAGAAATGATATGGGAAGACCTTGTTAAATAAACTTGCATACAACGGAGGGACTCAATATTGTAACAAAAGCATACAGATCAGATTCCAAAAACGGTACTTAATTTACATATGCTATAAAAATACACGCAGCTACATTCACGGTAGCATACTACAGCTAAATTTCTAGTTATGTCTTTCTAAAGTGTGGGTTGTGTTGTATGTATGTATTAAATTTATTGTGGTGTAATAAATGAAAATATAATAAAATATTTTTTGCGCACAGCTTCTAAACTGCATAGCTGAATTTCAATTTTTAAGTTACCTATACCTATTAATATATAAATAATATCCAGAGATTTAAATAATATTTGTTTGTATTTCAAGCTCTTAAAATATCATTTCTTTGATCAATTTGTCCTCAGTAACAGTGATAATATAAATCTTAATTATTTTCAATTGCAGTTCATTTTTTGTTCTGTAAAAAATATACCACTGTAGAAAACTATATGCCAGCGTGCTGTTATACTTTGTAAAAAACAACAAAAACAAAATCAAGTAAGTTTCATCTTATGGTATCAGTCGATCTGTTATATTGCACAATAGTTTCTCAGCCAATCAAAGAAAATAATATAAATATGTATATCTAAATACATTAGATCAATAAATATTATATATGTCACTAAATATATATTATATCTTAGCACTAAATTATTTCTAAATATATTAACTAATCCGCAGCCTCTGGCTGGATAATTTGACTAGAGTGGCCCAGTCGAGCTTCTTCGGCTCTATCTCACGGCCTTAAGGAAGGACCGTCATGTTTAAGAACGGTCCCAAAAGCGTCGACTAACTCTCAACAACTATTTGGCGAAAACGCACAACTTGCATTTTGATATATTGTAACTTACAAGATAAAAGTTTTATAAGGTCACCAGTCAAATTAACAGTTACATTTTTAATATATCAACCTGAACCAAATTCCATTTGTACATGTTCAGCTTAATTGTATTATAGGCAACTTTCATTTAGTAACGCTTAACTCTCATACCTAAATCATAACAGTCAGTACCTCAAGTGAGATAACAATTTTACTTTAACCTCAGATATGTATATTTTCATTTAGCTAACAATTTTAATTGGGTCGGCAACTTATTTTTACTTACTCTAAATGAAATAATAGCCTTTGCGAGAACTCAAATACCATACAGCCACAGCATAGACATCGCAATGGCAAATCAGGATTCAGAAAAACAAAGAGAAAAATATCTGCAATCTCTCTTAAGATTGGTGTGCTGTTTGATTTATTAACAGTTTACAATAAAAAAAATAGGTAGTAATAATTTTTTAAGATTTGGACAAACCAAGTTATTTTAGACTACCGTCAAATTTACTGGTGTTTGCGAAAATAATGGAGACAGTCATAATAGTTATTTATGTATCAAGGGTATAAATAGATGTTTATGCCCGAGAGTGACGATTTTACAAATCCGAGGGCCTCCGGCCCGAGGCTTTGTAAGTCACTCGAGGGCATACACCTCTATTTATACCAGCGGTGCATACAAAATTTTATGTCATACTAGTCATACTCAAACAATGAAACATGAATCACTGTTTGCTGAAGGCAACCTAACTATCACCGTATATTTTCAGAACTGTCAATTTTATGTTAATTCGACTAAATAATGTTAATTAAATATTAACATATTACTTTTATTCCATTATCTGTACTTTCATTAATAAAGGTTATTAAAGAAGTCAAACAAAAATTATTTGTTTTTATGTGCGTGCGGGCCATAAAGTGTACGTTTTGCCCGAGCGGGCCATAAAGTACACCATTGTATAGTTGCTAACTAAGCAATAAAAACACAATAATGAACTAGTATGACATAATAGTTATTTATGTACCAAGGGTATAAATAGAGGTTTATGCCCGAGGCTTTGTAAGTCGCTCGAGGGCATACACCTCTATTTATACCAGGGGTGCATACAAAATTTTATGTCATACTAGTCAAACCCAAACAATGAAACATGAATCACCGTTTGCTGAAGGCAACCTAACTATCACCGTATATTTTCAGAACTGTCAATTTTATGTTAATTCGACTAAATAATGTTAATTAAATATTTACATATTAGTTTTATTCCATTATCTGTACTTTCATTAATAAAGGTTATTAAAGAAGTCAAACAAAAATTATTTGTTTTTATGTGCGCGCGGGCAATAAAGTGTACGTTTTGCCCGAGCGGGCCATAAAGTACACCATTGTATAGTTGCTAACTAAGCAATAAAAACACAATAATGAACTAGTATGACATAATAGTTATTTATGTACCAAGGGTATAAATAGAGGTTTATGCCCGAGGCTTTGTAAGTCGCTCGAGGGCATACACCTCTATTTATACCAGGGGTGCATACAAAATTTTATGTCATACTAGTCAAACCCAAACAATGAAACATGAATCACCGTTTGCTGAAGGCAACCTAACTATCACCGTATATTTTCAGAACTGTCAATTTTATGTTAATTCGACTAAATAATGTTAATTAAATATTTACATATTAGTTTTATTCCATTATCTGTACTTTCATTAATAAAGGTTATTAAAGAAGTCAAACAAAAATTATTTGTTTTTATGTGCGCGCGGGCAATAAAGTGTACGTTTTACCCGCGCGGGCCATAAAGTACACTTTATGACCCGTGGGTATAAAGTACACCATTATGTAGTTGGTAACTAAGCAATAAAAACACAATAATGAACTAGTATGACATAAAATATCAAATGACCAATTATCTTGAGAAATACATTTTCTAGCTATAGAACCACATGGTTTTAGGCACAAGTCAACAATAACAGAGGTTATACAGACAAAATGTGAGGCTATTGATAAATGGAAGGTGGTAGAAGCACCATACTGCAACCTAAGCAAAGCATTTGACAGTGGTTCCCACGACGTATTGTTATTTCCAATTTGAAGGGTTGCACAAAAAATTTAATGTCATCCTTGTATTTATCTCTATTTTTTTTTTTCATTGCAACTATTTTAATAATTTGCATTTTTGAATTCAAACAGCAGCACAATTTGAGAGAGATGCCAGATAGCTTTCTCTCCCTGGATACAAATCCCTATTCTGTGGCTGTATCTGAATTCTCACGTTTTCTTTTCATTTGAAGTTTCAGCTTTAAGTTGTATGTTTTTAACTACATGTATATATTATTTTGATCATCTTATTATACTTTTCTGCCCTCTCTAAAATCTCATTTTAAATGAAAGTATGACAACAATCTAAGAACATTATCAATCCGTTACGCCAGAAAATTGATAAAAATATGTTTTATTTTATATACAAACATCTTCAATCACATTATCAGTAAGTACCACCGTATTTCACAACCACTATGACATAAATTCCCTAAACGTATATCGTTTTCAAATACTTTGTAAGCATTAATGCCTGAGTTATGTTGTACAATTTTAAAATAAAGCATCATTTACAATATAAAAAATATTCATTTATATTAACAACAATTTTCACAATATCTAATATGGAGGAAGGTGGACATCTTACATGAAGTGACACAATATTCAATATGTATGGTTATCAGTACTCACAAGTTTTAACACTTCATTTTATTTGAAGCACAGTGAGTGTAGGAGGTCACTTTGCTACTGAGTTATTGTCATCAGTTTTACAAATTAAGAAGACAATATTGACATATATGTCTGCGTTTGTAATGTTTCTGCACTAAAAGGATACTTTTTGATACGCAGAGATAAAATAAGTTGGTTGATGCAATGCTACTGAATTAAATTCTAGACCTTCTAGGCTCAAAATTGGTGGACTTTAAAGTTTTGATTAACAGTTAATAGTCAGCAGAACAATGCATTTGTGCTAGATTCTCTGGTACGAAAAGCGCTTTTATAAACATTTGAAAGGTATTCAACTACATCTCTTATATTAGTAATTTGACACAACATCAAAACTTTTCAAAAGAATGTATATTGACAAAGTTACTGTTACAATCTAAACTAATCTGCTTCTACAAACTCAACAGGTACATGACAAATGTTACCTTTCAATTTGTGCGAAAATAACAAGCCCAAAACATTTATTCCCTAAGATTTAGACTTGTATATTACACATATAAGAAACAGTATGGTTTTGGACAGTGGTATTTACTTAAGTATGATTAATCTTGGTGTATCATAGATTGGTAATGTCCTTCAGATGAAAACATGCACTAGTTGGTTGGAAGGTCTGCATTTAGAATGTAAGTAGATTCATTTGGTAGAAATTGGTGTAACTGTTCAATCTGGCAGGTGGCTAATTCATAATTGTGAACATTATGTTCTAAAATCGATAAGTGTTGTTATCTCTCGGCCAACAATCTTTGTGCTGGCCCGTTACTTAGCTACCCTAAGACTACTGCTAATAATTTACAGATTAAATATAGTTGGTACTTTGTAAGATTATGTCCTTAATTTAGTAGAAATGTTACGCTATTTGTATATAGTATATAGGTATTGTATGTATAGTGTCTGGCAGCTCGGGCCGGACATACCATGTGCTCCCGTAGCCAGAGCGTCAGCTGTTGGGGGTGAGACTAGCAAAGCGGCTCCCACCCCCAGTCAACAGACCACAGTGGCTGCTTGTGTGTGACTAGTATGGATCACAGGAACCATGCCTGGCTAATTTGGCAACTGAGCAGGCGGCAGCATCACACACCCTGGACTCAGAGGTTATTCACTTATCAATACAGATAATAACACGCAATACAACAAATAATATATAGAGTAGAGGTCTCAAAATAGAGTGATTTCATTTTTCACGAACGAGAAGACAAAACGGCCTGTACAATCAAACACTGATTTGTTATTTAATCACAGCCCATTTGGAATTTCTCGAGGAGGTGATGGGTGACGCTGCCGGACCGCAATGCTCGCGGAGTGTGGTCCAGGCATGTGTACGCTAAGTGTTTACAGTGGGTCGTTTAGTATACTAGTGGCTGATGCTGCATGTCTAGCACAATGTGATGTAGGTGCTGGCTGGCTGTTGGAGACCCCACCGGAGGCTAGTACGGTCTGTTGGCATCTTTGGGCCTCTTCAGCTGCACCTTTAAGCGTTTCATGCCTATCTGGAAGCCATTCATTGCTTGGATGGCTGCCTGAGCACTGGCTGGGTTGTCGAATGATACAAAACCTAAAGCAGAAACATTTATTAGAAAACAAAAATGAAATATGCATCCTACATTCGCCAATAAACATAAAGATATACAATGTTATAGGTCGTCTCTCCAAGAAACGCAGGTAGCTGTTGCGGTATCATTAGGCGTTTATGAAAATATATCGTAAGGTGCCTATTACCGTTTACCGAATGGTACACAGCTGGTTATATGGTACATGGATCTGGTGTAGTCATTTTCGCACGTTTTTAACAGCGCAGTAAATAGTTGACAATTAAGTGAATTTAGCCTCACAATCTTCAAACTTTTTTTTTGTGTAGAAGAATAAAAGAATACAGTTTTCTTCCGCCAAACGAAAATATGTTAATTTAGGTGTCGTTGAACCTCCCCAAATCGCTAGTGACCGACTACTTCCAGAATTTCTGAAAAATATAAAAAAGCCTGGACGGAGCAAGTGCGTTATGGTAGTGAATTTTGATAGAAATGATCATGAATTAAGATATATGTGGTATCAACAAGACGGACAAGTATCCTGCACACAATGCCGCTTTTTAAAGATAACCACATTATAGAAAATCATGGTACGGTATTGTGACCAACTAGGTCACCAGATATCACCCCACTTGATTTTTATTTATGGGGCTACGTAAGGAATGAAGTTTACGCGTTTGATCCACCAGGAAGAAGAAAAATGCTGATGGCACACGTGTTAGATGTCACCAGAAGAATAAACATTAACACACTTTTAAGAGTATCTTCTTAAGTGAAAGAACGTTGTGAAATGTGCATCCCGTTAAATGGAAATCATATAGGACATTCTACATAGCTTCTTATTTCACTTATGTCGTTCCATCTATGTAATTACGTCGTTCCCATTTTTTTTGCTATTGTTCAGTTGAGATGGCATGCTATATGATATTCATAAATTTATTTTACTTTCTAAAGTAAACGTTTTTTATGTCAGGCGATACATAATTGAAAAGGGTAATCTGAAAGACAAAAAATCCATAATGGCGGCCATAAGAAAAACAAAAGTTCGTTTAGTTACAACTAAAACAAAGACAAGAGATATTTTTTAAAGACGCCGTTGAATGAGTCTGTGCAGCGTCTCAATAATGTCGAATCATGGAGGCTGTAGCTCTCGTAACAAAAATACAAGGGAATTTTAAAACGGGCGTTTTTGAAACTTTCTCATCTTCTCTAAAACTAAGAGAGCTGGAAAGAATTTGAGAACATTTTTAGAGTTATCTCATAATTGTGAAAAAATGTCTCATTTGAACTAATTTCCAGCCCTAATAATAGTAGATGGCAGTATTTTGGTACAACGGCGACTATCGACGAGAGTAGGCATGCCTGAAAAAATATTTGAAAAATTTAGAGATGTAGTCATAAATCACCGACGTGCGTGAAGAAACACTCTGTATAATTTAATTAATTAGTTGCATTATTGAAGTAAAGTGAATATTATACAACCAAAAAGCCATGAATATTCTTGTTTATAGGTACTGTTAGATATCTGAGCATGCTGTCTTTATATCTTCTTTAAACTATTTTGCATATTATTCGCAATTCGGGACATTGTTTGGTGAGATAACAATGTGAAATATGCAAGTTCCCTTGAGGGTAACACCTGTGTTGGTATCCACGCTCAGCTGATTTCAGAGATGTCGATAGAATAGAGAAAACATTATGGTAAGAGTAGACAATATTTGGATAACTTTTTAAATTAAACAGAACACAGTCCTACCACTTTCGGTTGTAAAATTGCATAATCTCCATGAATAAATTTCAGTGATTTTGATATGTATGCTAAAAGTAATGTGAAAATAGATGCTGCTGATATTGTAATGTGTGGTACTATGTTACAAAATGGGCCAGGATTTTTTATTCTATAAAATTTTGTTTTAACACTCACAACTGGTGATCACGGAATGAAAAACGGGTAAAAATCAATTTTGGCAAAATTGGTTTTTAACTATCTTCAATTCCATAGGTCTTCACGCATCGTTTGATATTAGAACTATATATATATATATATATATATATATATATATATATATATATATATATATATATATATATATATATATATATATATATATATATATATATATATATATATATATATATATATATATATATATATATATTTATATTCACGGTCAAGGGCGGACCCAGGATTTTTTTCTGCTTTGCGAGGAGCACAAGGGCAGACGAGCAAAATGTGTTTTAATTTTTGCGCTTATCAAACAACATACAGCAACAACTGTAAGAAATAAACTTGTAATATTAATACAAAGCTTTGCAACTGCATCGTCGATTTTTTTTTCTGTAAAGAGAAACGCACTTATGCTCTTTTGCCTTTTCCTCTCTTTGCCACTCATAGATAATATCACTTGTTACTCGCTAACGCTACAGTAAACCACGTACAAAAAAGAGTTTATTTTAGTTTACGTAATTTAATGTAATCATAACAGGCGTATGGAAACCAACTTGGCTGGCCGACCTGTCGTTATCTGACTGCTGACTGACTGACAGATGACCCCCTCCTTCCGTCACCTCCTACTCGTGTCAACGCGCCAGGGTTCAAATCAGAATCAGTCACCACGTATCGTTTCGCACTACAACTCTATGAAATGGGACGAAATGCTGGATTACTTTTCCTCATTTTCATGGGCGTCTGCCTGCTTCTTTCATCCTGACGCTTCTGACATCTCACAAAACGTTACCGAAATTATCCTGGCATGGAATTATTTATTCCACGTACTGAACAGCGACTCAAAAGCCCTGTTTCTCTAAATCGTGTGACAAGGCCAGACTTGAAAAGGTCAAAGCTCACAAAACGCTTCTACACAATCCCAGTCAAGAAAACCGTCAAGCATTTAACGAAGCAAGAAACCGCTATGTCCACATTCTTTCTGAGGCAAAAACTCGTTTAATAACCACATCAAAAACAAAGTCCTCTCAAGCTCCAACGGCAGCAAACCCTTCTGGACTCTTGCTAAAGCTATTGGGAATAATTTCTGCAAGAGCACGTTCCCACCTCTTGTTTCAGGGGATGAAATTGTCTCTACCGCCCTGGGCAAGGCACAACTTTTTGCCTCGCTGTTCGCCGGCAATTCTCTCAAACCACCTCCAAATGTTCAACCACCAACAGTCCCCAATGTCGCGCATAAAAAGACAGATATCATTTTCAAAATTAAAAAGGTACGCAAGATGCTCTCTTTTCTTAATACCAGGAAAGCCTCTGGCCTTGACGAGATCCCAGCAATTGTTCCCAAAAAATGCGTAACAGAACTTGCTCCTGTCCTGACTCGTCTGTTTCAGACATCTTACAATAGAGGCATAATCCCTAGTAACTGGAAAACTGCTCGAGTACAACCCGTCATCAAGAAAGGATCCAAAGCGCTTCCTAGCAACTATTGGCCTATTTCTCTCCTTTCAGTCGTCTCTAAAGTGATATAAACACTGAATTACTATAATTTCTTGAAAAACACAGTTTAACCCGCGATAGGCAGTATGGATTCCATCGGCGTAGATCAACTGCCGACTTCCTTTCCTTTGTCACCCATTCTTGGAACAAGTTTATGGAACTACACTGTAAATCCCAGATTGTCGCTCTAGACGTATCTAAAGCATTCGACCAGGTCTGGTATGCAGCGCTGTTTAATAAACTTCCGACCTATGGCCTACCACCAAAACTCTGAACCTGGACAGCAAATTTTTCTCCAACCGGAGCATTTCTGTTGTCGTGGATGACCATTCCTCTAAACTGTATCCAATTAAAGCAGGATTCCCTCAAGGTTCAGCTTCAGCCCCTACTTTGTTTCTTCTCCACATCAATGACCTCCTCTCTAGCACATCCAACCCAGTTCACAGTTACGCGAAGGACAGTACCCTCCACTCAAATATACAATATTCTAAGCCTGTCTCTTTAGCCCAAATAGATGCGGATCGCAGACGCATGGAGGGTTGTCTCCGTGGATCTCCAAAAAATATTAGACTGGGGAAGTAGAAATATTCTACAATTCAACTCCACCAAATCTCAGTCTTGATTTCTATCTCATAAGAGATACACCAGCCCTAGACCCATCACAATGAACAACCAAGTTATTCAAAATAATGAGTCCTTTTCATTTGTTGGCATTTCTGTTGATCTAAATCTCAATTGGAACCAACATGTCACATCAATTGCAGAAGCGGCTGCTAAGAAATTAGGTTTCCTCTTCCGGACTCGCAAATAATTTTCCCCAACTAATATCTATACCTTATATACTTCACAAATAAGGCCAAACCTAGAATACTGCCCCCACATCTGGCGTGCGGCTGCCGCTTCTACACTCGCTATCCTGGACACCAGCCCTAGACCCATCACAATGAACAACCAAGTTATTCAAAATAATGAGTCCTTTTCATTTGTTGGCATTTCTGTTGATCTAAATCTCAATTGGAACCAACATGTCACATCAATTGCAGAAGCGGCTGCTAAGAAATTAGGTTTCCTCTTCCGGGCTCGCAAATAATTTTCACCAACTGATATCTATACCTTATATACTTCACAAATAAGGCCAAACCTAGAATACTGCCCCCACATCTGGGGTGCAGCTGCCGCTTCTACACTCGCTATCCTGGACTACATTCAGAAGAGATGTATACGTCTCATCGGTGACCCTACTCACCCAAAGGCTGCCATCCCTTGCCCAGCGACGTGCCTCTGGTGACCCCCCCCCCCTCTCTCTCTCTCTCTCACTTTTCTAGATATCTGCTCCGATGAGCTTTCTTCCATAGTTCCTTCACATGCTGCCTCAAACAGATCTACCAGGGGAACAGAGCGAATGCACCCTTTTACTGTCCAGGTCACCAGGCATAGAACATCTTATTATGCCCGCTGTTTTGTCCCGAGGACTTCCAAGTTGAGGAATTCCTTGCCGGCACATGTTTTCCCTTCTCCTCCGAACCTCCAAACCTTCAAGTCCAGAATTCACAAGTTGCCTCTTTCCTCCTTGTCGACGCCCACGGTACGATAGTATTTAGGCTGTGAGCCCTCGTGGTGCAAGTCCAAGTTTTGGTAATATCCCAGTGATTTCTATGAAATAAGTTTCGAAAAAGATAGGGCCAATAGTAATTCATGCAAATTTAATTCCTAGATCGAAAGATAAAAATAACTTGGACGAACTTGGAAACGAGAGCTAAGCAAAACATATGTAACAGTGGCAAGCTGTATCATCTAGTGGTAAAAATATGATCGCAAATGTTACAATAAAGGTCGAGAAAAGCTATCAGACCAGGCATGCTGGATAACACATATATCTCTTTGGCTGAATCTTAATCAGCGACATTTAAAGAGCGTTTTCTTGTGTTTTTTTAAATGTTACCTTCTGAATGTATTATTTTCATATTTAGGGGACGCCCTGATTTAATGAAAAGGCAGAGAATAGTCAATATCAATGACAATATTCGACACATTTCTAAAGCAGATCTAAATCTAGTTTCACAATCAAAAAGATAATGTTCTCACTAATACAGATTTTTTTTTCAACTCGGACCTAAGGAAGTGCTTATCAAGTCACATGTATGCAGTATCGTAATGTATGAGGCCGAAACCTGGACTATAAATAAGCAGAAGGTGAGGTTTATAGAAGCTTTTGAAATGCGGATATGCAAGCATGAAAGAAGACTGGAGATCGTGAGAGCAGACATAGAAAGATATTCAATTTTAAGACAGATTTTTGTCCCAGTAAAATATATTCTATCAAGCGTTATCACGATTTTCAGAGTTAAGAGCTAGGTTTTACGCAAATTTGATTGGTGGGATCGAAAAATAAATTCTATATTAGAATTGCGTATTACAAAACAATATAAACCCATTTAAACACTTGGTACTTAAAAGTTTAACAATAAGAAGGTGAAAATATCCTTTATATGTAAAGATACATTGGTTATTAGTATAAGCAGCAATTGTTTTTAAAACTGGCGCACTCCTTAGGATAAACTTTTCAAAACTAGTACACGGTGGAGCATAAGTGACTCAGTAGTGTGGGTTCCTCATAACTTTGTTGTTTCTAAAATAATATCACTTTGATTCTCAGAAATTTATGCGAACATTCTGGAGATAAGTTATGGCAACACTGACCGCTGAACACCAGCCCGGTTGAATTTTATTTTGAAAATCAGTAGCGCGTCATTTTGACGCAACGATCTTTCTGCTTTTGAATTATCTCGAAGGTCCATGCAGAGTATTAGAATCAGAACTGCACTTATATCCATATAAAGTTCAAGTGGTGCAATAACCAATGCCAAGAATTCACGTGACTATCTCTTATATGTAGCTCGTTTCCAGGAATAGCTCAGTGAGCAAGCTGACTTTATTAAAAACACGATCAGAAGTGTTGAAGCTCGTTTCAGTCTCAGTAGATCTGCGAATAAGCAGAACTGCAGGTTATGGGAACTCAAAGCCATAAGCTACCCATTAGCGTCAGCTGCATTCTTTTAAATGCACAGTGCGGTGCGCCGTAACCTTCGAAGCCATAATTCCGCGACTGTAGGTAGATGGCGTTCGATATCGTGCCATGATAGAAAATGTCTTATGTGCAGCTCTTTAAAACTATCTAAATCTGTGGTTTCAGCAAGATGGAGACACCGCTCAACATCTTGGGTAACAGTGAACATTTAAGAGACATTATTGGTAAACATTTGATATTCTGATTCTCTGAATTCAACTGGATTTCGCTAGATTTAATAGACCAAGACTATTTGCTTTGGGGTTACTTGTAGAATACCGTCTAACTAACAAGCCAGAGACGGCTGGGCAGCTAAATAATACTATCCGAGCAGAAATTCAAGCTTTGGGGCAAGTCATTTTGAGACGTTTATAGAAAATGCCGTTGGACTTTAAATTCTCTAGATTTAATAGACCTAGACTATTTGCTTTGGGGTTACTTGTACAAGACGGTCTAGCTAACAAGCCAGAGACGGTTGGGCAGCTATCCGAGCAGAAATTCAAACTTTGGGGCAAGACATTTTGAGAAGGTTATAGAAAATGCCGTTCAAAGTGCTTCTCTTTGCAAAGCTGAAAATGGCGGTGATTTACGCAATATTATGTGTTATAAAAGTTTTTAAAGCTTTGTACATTAGTTTGCAAATAAAATTGAAAAGCATTATAAAATAAGCGCAGTGCAATAGAAAACTTTGAACCCCGAAACGAAGACGCTTGTATACTCCGGATCTTCCAAAACGTTTTTTTTTCGTGAATGCCAAAAGTCAAATATCAGTTTTATACTTCTAGTTTGACCGCTTTTAACAAAACTTTGGCTTCAGTGAATAAGAATGCTGAGAATTTCTGCATTCTATGACGTAAATTATAGGAATTCAGAAATTTTCATAGAAAAAAAGATGATACAGATACGCTGAAGAGAGCGTAAGAACATACACTTACCTAGTAAATATCATATTTGTCAAACGAGTGACACTTTCATTTCAAGACTAACTTCGACGATGACAAGTACAAAACGTGCAATGTGCTAATACATAGAAGCGAAAGTCCTCGTGGTATTTCGAAAGATAAAAAAAGCTTTTGCCGAAGATGAACGAGAACAGAAGAATGTTCCGAGTTAATTTGCCTGAGAATGAATCTGCTTCTGATTTATTAGAAGATGGATTTTGAGTACATATGTCAATGTAAGTAACATTACAGTCGCGCACCGTCTTTTGTTGATTATAAACTAAGCTTAAAGAAATAATTGTGAAAATGACAGAAGAATGTAAGATATACTAAATCATACAAAAACAATAATTGGGTCTAGGGGTCTATTAAACGTAAAGTAGGGTAGTATTGTTTATCGTTTCTTGAAAATGGACCTTCCCCGTTTGGAAGAACCTAACTGACAAAATGTTGAATTTTTAACACTGCTCCCGAAAAATGCTGCAACTGCCAACACAGTGTTTTACCATTGCACGGCATAATATCCATCTAAATTTTACATATCAAAACGAATGCGCGATTTATGCACCACCTTGTGTTACCTACTCCCACGCTTCACACAAAAATTGATTAAAAGTTAGTATTAAATTATTGAGTAAGCAGTAAATAGTACTTACCGAAGCACTTGCTTTGGTTGGTGGCACGATCAATGAATACCTTTGAACTGATGACGTTTCCAAAAGGCAAGAACATCTGCATCAACTCTGCGTCACCAAATTCTTGAGGTAGGTGGTATATGAAAAGGTTGCATCCTTCTGGCCCAGATATTGAACAGCCTGTAGTAATTACATTTGTCAAGACATTGCATGCATATTTTTTTACAATAATATGTTACATAGCAGCTACTGAAAAGTCTTTTCAAGAAGTTACAAATTCGTTTAATTTTTATTTTTTAATTAGATGGTCTTCTCTAAGGATTCCAATTTACATAGCGTGGCATCACAATGACGTCATGGTTTTTCGTAACTAGGATCTATGTTATTGCGATAGCTTTAATACACGCAAACTGCTACATAGCTACTGAGACAACCTAGTTCCTGGTTACCAAAGAGATGCCATCACTGCAATAAATCCAAAGGTATGCTACCTCTCGCCAAGTTACTTTATATGTGTTTTGATTGTCATTGGTATCGCATATTGACGAACTTGAATAAGAGAAAAACCTGTATGTGTTTCTAATGTTGGTCAGAATGCATCTAGCCTTGTTATTAATTTAATTATAGCCTATCAAAAGATAAGTAGATTGACGTAATAATCTTTGAGCAATTTTGAATACACACAGCACTACATTGTAAATGGTTCTTCTTAGTTTAATTGCCATAGCTTATTATAGCAAATCAACAAAGTAAATGATAGATGTGAGCACGTTTGTGAAAGTTAGACAGTAAAGAAAAATTGCTTCCTAGAAACCACAACATAGATTCTCGGAAACTTATTTGGGAACTCGTCTAGTTATATTTAACCCACAATACTAAACAATTTACGAAATTGTAGCATCGCCTCCTTGGAGGTCAAAGTTTTTCGATTTATCGAGCGGTTGGTTCAAGTAATTCCATCAAATATTCATTAATTATTCAATCTTTATTTCATAATGGTAAGAGCTGTTTGTCGTTTGATTAGAGTTTCAAAAGTGTATAAATTAATCAGGGTATGTTTTCTAATATTGATGGAAAGAGTTCACTGTCATTCAATTTAGGTTGTATACACACACAAAATTTTGTTTGAAATATAGTGTGTGTATATATAATTAACAGAATATAGGTAACATTCCAGTGTTTTTCTGCCTGAGGTTAACTAAATTCTTTATAATATCGTCTTTGATGTATCAATTTTACGACTACAGCGGTCCTAATTCTGCCAAGCTACATTTAGTTTCGCCCTCTGGCTACACTATTTTGCTATGCGGTCTGGAAATATGTCTTACAATAAAGTTATAAGTTCTCAAGCTGCCCGGCATGTTTTCCATGATCAAGTTATCCAATTGAGACTAGGAAACAATGCTAATGTGTTCGCAATCCGTGGCTGGTGTGTGAATTGTAAACTTAATGAAAAAAATGTACAACTCTAACACCCGTGTGCTAAAAAACCGCACCAAATCGCTGCTTTTAAAGGATGCATTTGCCGTTCGTCAATGACTCTTAAGATTTTTGGTTGGTCAGATTCCGTACTTTTGTTTATTAACAAAACCATCTAAATGAAAATGTGCCTCATTTCTAAAGATACTTTTCTGACGGAAAAGTTGATTTTCTTGTAACTTTTTCAAGACCCAGTCTGCAAACTGACAAGTGATCTGTCGGCGCTAGTTCCTGTGTCAACTAAACTTTGTAGGCACGCAGGAACAGATTATTCACAATAATTGTGTGATGCTTCCGGAACGATGCAACTATTGTGAACGCTAACAAATGGATATTCTAAGATCATTATTTATACTTTGATCAACAGCAGCGACATTTTCCCTTGAACGGCCTCGATAAGAACCGTGTGGGGAGATCAGGCTGTGTTATATACAAATAGATAATACTACTTCCTAGAGCAAATATCATTCTCCAAAGCAGTTCAGTCTCGCAGTGTAAGCATGATTACTAAAATCTGGGCAGTCATTTGTATATAATTGTTGTCCCGGTGGCAACATTTGGATCCTGGAGACTACAAAAACAACCTAAAAGTAATAATTCAATTATTAAAGAACAAAAAAGAAATCCCTCTGAAAGAAATCCGCCTGGAGATTATCACCTTGAAAATTTATATTTATCTAAATTTTCCATCTGGCCCCAGAGGAGTTATGGTTGAACCACCCTGTATATCATACAAGCCAGGGCACCGACATCTTGAACAACCTCGATGAGAACGGGTACGGAAGATCAGGCTGTGTTGGAAGTCTCTAATAACTATTGAATATAACCACCTTACAATCTGGCAATACTGTAACATATTGGGCCCTGAAGGAGTTATGGTTGCACCACTTTGTATATCATACAAGCCAAGGCACCGACCTTTTGAACGGCCTCGATGAGAACGGGTAGGGCAGATCAGGACGTGTTGGCACCCTACTAACGTCAGTCGAATATAACCACCTGACGATCTGGAAATACTGTAACATACAGCGCACGTGCATTAGAGACCAGCCTACGAGACGACAACGTCAAAGCACACAGTTGTCTCAATAATTTACAATTAATTTTGTGGGTGGCGGTTTAACATTAATAGGTACGTAAATATGTTGTATTAATAACATTTTTTGAAGAATTTTATTGCATCAGCTTACGTGTTGAGAAAAATGTCTTGTTTATCAACATTATAAACCTGCGAAGTTGGAATTAGTTGGGTTGAAACAACAATATTTGCTTCGCTGCAAAAACAAAGAATGATGACACCTTAAACGCCCGGATATGTTGGAATAGGGTACCATGATACCAATATGTCATTTCCATGCTTATTCAGATTTTTCATTGCAGAAATGGGTGAACCCATAGTTAAGAAGAGGCAATCTTGAAGAGAACATGACATGAAATCTACTCTGAAAAAGGTTAGAAACAAGCGAAGTTGGAAATACGCTGCAAAACTTTACAATGTACATACCGCAAGCACATTGCGAAGAACATTTTATGTCATATATCGTTAGGCTCCTACTTCCAGTAAATAGTTTTTTTTTTGGAAAAAAAGAAACTACGTTTACCAGAGAGTTTGAATATATACTGCTCATTAATTTTAGAGATATTTAATTTTTGGTTTGTTTGAACCTGGTAGACCTTCGAAGCCTCACGTCGGTACAGGAGAGTCCAACGATTGACCACATCCTTTTAATACAACGAAGAAGATGACAGCATAGGATTTAGCGCACAGATTTGTAAAAATAAATCTTTCTACAAGTTTTAATACCCCATTTGTCAAAGCACAGGTGTTTAATAAACCGAAAAATAAGATGTTTTTAAAAATATTTTCAAAGTTTTTTTGTCAAAAATAATCTGCTACCAAATGAAATGTGGATAAAAATGGGTTTCTACTGTGCACACCAAGAGTGCAACAAAAGGTCGCAAGCAGGTTGGTATATTGTCAAGTACACAGAGGAGGACTTATTTCACGGACTGATTAATGCGAAGTGGATCATTTTTTACTCTAAAATGAAACAAAATATCTTTGATCATGCTCTACCAGGTTGTCTGGGATTGTGTCAGGAAAATAGACGGGATAATGAATAACTATTCCTTCAATGGCTCAAGCGCAAAGCGGGAGCCAAGGATGAGCGTCCCAGTGGGCTGAGCAACGGCTTATTTTGGAGTGTATGAAGCAACAAACACAGTAGTTTGGCTAACAGCCATATCACTTTGGATACATCACTTTTGAGATCACCGTCGTACATTTGACTTCAAAGGACTTTTCATACCGAGTCCCATCGATAGGTGTTGTGCATAAACGACTGTAACATAGTGAACAAAGCAGAATATATTAGGCAAACTAACTAACCCTTAGGTGCTACCCTCCTAAGTACTTCAATAAAGATTGTCGATCTGTATACAGGACCACCTATTAAGTCTTCTTCGCCTTGCCATCAACAGAAAAATCATAGAAAATAAACTGGAAAGAGTACGGAACATTGGACGGTGGTTGAGAGAAGAAAGGCTAAACAAAAACATCTTGCTACAAGAGGGGAGAATAGGAAGAAACACGAGAAATTAGTTTATTGCTGTGAGAAGAACGGCATGGCATTATGTCACCAGAATGGCGACGAATGATATATTAGAGTACATACTTAACAGATATATATCAGAGATTTTACCGTGATAGAGCTTGTAAAGCAGACTAGTAACCTAAGTAGAAATGAAAAATTTAAGGTTGGCTTCGATTTTGAATTGATATCTGACATGGAAGAAAGTGATGCATGGTGATAAAATGTGTCAGTGAGAAGATTTCGTTTTTTCGATCCTTCCAAAATGAACAGCAAAACAGAGGTACAGCTTAATGAATCGTTTGCAAGTGGCAGTGTAAATGAAATGGAGACTTTGAATATGCTTAATATAAATGTCCAAAGTGTCACTAATAAACTAACACAGCTAGAAGATATCCTTGGCTGTCCTACAGAAATATTAGGTATAGTCCTTATTATAGAGCATTGGCTAAATGAAGACATCAAAGCATAAAATATAGAAAATTATACTTTAGCTAGTTATTACTCCAGATCAACAGGCATCCATGGTGGAGTTTTAATTAAATTAAAAAATCTGGGGTACAGGGAGGTTGATGTCTCAAGATATGCAGTGGAAAGACTATTTGAAATTGCTGCGGTTATACTTGTTCGGTTTGATGTCATCCCAGTTTCAGTACATAGACCACACTCAGCAGATTTGGTGTATTCTGTAATAATTTAGACTATTATCATCACCAAGTAATCTTGAATTTTCCAAGCGAAAAGTAGGATCGGAGAGTGCATGTGCATCGTGTGGAGTATATCAGCTATTCGCAGAACCTAGCCGTGTGCCATGAGAGGTGTTATCTCGCTTGGACAACACACTGACAAATGCCCCTGAAAGATGTGTAGAAAACGGACAAGGAGCTATCGTTTGGTAGATCATAAAGACCAGTTAGCTACTTCAGTGTTTGCTCAAAAAGCACCAAGTGAAAACGTACGTTATGCCAAAAAAAGAAGATATAACAGTATCAAATATTTATGAGCGACCCTCAAACTTACGACTAAAGACTTTACATTCAGCTGCAGAAGCCTACGAAAATTTTCCATGATATGTTTGACAAGAGATACTCTGCAGTTTTGGTTAAAAAGCTTGGTGAAAACAACAATATTGCATGATATTCAGGTTAAGTCAAGCAGATGATATACTGGATGCGTTATACACTATTTCTCAGCTTGGTAGAACTGAATAATCACGATCAGTTAGGCAAGTATACATATAAGATACTGTAAAATGACAGCATACAGATTATCAAACGTTACTACAACAGATAAAATTTAAAATTCAAGCACTTCAGAGAAGGCTGTATGGAGAGTTATTAGATATGCAAGCAATACAGCCGGATGAGTACAATGCATTATTAAATAATCTGGGGTACATGGAGGTTGATGTCTCAAGATATGCAGTGGAAAGACTATTTGAAATTGTTGCGGTTATACTTGTTCGGTTTGATGTCATCCCAGTTTCAGTACATAGACCACACTCAGCAGATTTGGTGTATTCTGTAATAATTTAGACTATTATCATCACCAACTAACCTTGTATTTTCCGAGCGAAAAGTAGGATCGGAGAGTGCATGTGCATCGTGTGAAATATATCAGCTATTCGCAGAACCTAGCCGTGTGTCATGAGAGGTGTTGTCTTGCTTGGACAACACACTGACAAATGCCCCGAAAGATGTGTAGAAAACGGACAAGGAGCTATCGTTTAGTAGATCATAAAGACCAGTTAGCTACTCCAGTGTTTGCTCAAAAAGCACCAAGCGAAGACGTACGTTATGCCAAAAAAAGAAGATATAACAGTATCAAATATTTACCAGTGACCTTCAAACTTACGACTGAAGACTTTACATTCAGGTGCAGAAGCCTATGAAAATTTTCATGGGGTATCCCATGATATGTTTGACAAGAGATACTCTGAAGTTTTGGTTAAAAAGCTTGGTAAAAACAGCAATATTGCATGGTATTCAGGTCAAGTCAAGCAGATGATAAACATACTGGATGCGTTCTATACTATTTCTCAGCTTGGTAGAACTGAGGAATCACGATCGGTTAGGCAAGTATACATATAAGATACTGTGAAATAACAGCATACAGATTACCAAAGGTTACTACAACTAAGATAAAATTTAAAATTCAAGCACTTCAGAGAAGGCTGTATGGAGAGTTATTAGATAAGCAAGCAATACAGCCGGATGAGTACAATGCATTTTTGTAAATTTGTGAAATGTCAACGATCCTTGAAAAAACTTGAGTATAAGAAAAACTACAACTTATTTAAACCTAGACACAGGGAGGTCTTTTTCTATGAGGGAGATAATTGTGTGTGTTTTGTTTCTTTAACGTTGGCCTATTTCTCTGACTATTGCCAGTCACCAACGCCGGGGAGCAGTTCACTTCACTATCCTGGAAATTTACCTGAACCCTCGCCTTTCTGTAAGGACGGTAGAGATCTTTAACGTGCCCAACATTGCATGGACACGGGACCGACCACTTTACGCCCCCTCCGAAGGACGGATCGTGTAGACATTCCACTTGCTCAAATAAAATACCAGAACCTCGGTTGATGTTAATTGTACAGTATGTACTGAAAAAGCGAAAGGAGAACCCTGGGTACGAACCCAGTACCCTTCGGTTCAGAGGCACACGTTCTTACCACTCAACCACCGAGGCTCTGGAGGTAACTAAATAGGAAGTTTTAGGAAGTTTTAGACGCTGCAAAATCATTGAAAAGCAAAGAAACTAAAGGCACCAATGTAATGAATGTGAAGACGCTGAAAAGGTAATGATTTCAATTTTGATCCTTATTAACATTTTTGATAAACCGGTGTTTTCAAGATGGAATTTTCGCTGAAATCCTTAAAATTCGTTGAGGTGATACCCATTCATTAGGGAATAGATTTGATGTGGCTGACCAGTTATTTCCCAATTTCTATATTGCGGGCTTTTTTCAAGATACTTGAGGCTATTTTGAAAAAACAAAGATAGTAAGAGAAGATCACAACCTTCAAAATGACTACCAGCATGCATTTAGGAAAGGAAAGTGTGCAACATCTGCTATGGCACAGTTAGTAGAAAAGATTACACAAGCCCTAAATTATGGATGAGTTGCTTATGTAGTTTTATGCGACTTGAGTAAAGCGTTTGACACTGTATTACATGATATTATGCTAAATAAGCTGTATTACTACGAAATAAGAAGTGTTACCTCCATCAGCTATTTTCTACCTATCTAACAGCGTGTCAGGATAGAAGAAAAACTATCTAGACAGCAAGAAACCAAGTTCGGAGTACCCCAAAGATCAATACTCGGTCCGGTCTTTTACCTGGTATATATAAATGACTTACCTGCATGTGTCTCTGCGGACAGCATTTGTCTTTTTGCTGATGACATTACATTTTTAAATATAAATCAGGACCATGATGAAGCAGCAGAGAAAATGGGCCAGACTTTAGAGAATGCAGGAGAATGGTTTGGTGCAAATTATTGAAAAATAAATAAATTAACAAGAGCTATTAGAATACTAACTTCCTCCGGATCTCGCTAGTCCTGCTGAGATGATTTGGAGGCCACTCAAGTAATGACAATACCATCTTTTTACCTTTGGTTTACATTTTCGTCACAGTCAGTCAAGCCTACCTTGAAGTATTTTCATCATTCTCAATTCAAGAAGACAAAAATGGTGTGTTTTATGAATTAATTCACGTATTGCCAGTATATATTCAATACGTTTCTCTGGTCACGTGTGAGTTTTTTCTGATGAAAGCTATTGACTCTTACATTACCCCAACAAAAGATACAGTCGAGTTGGATAAACTAAACTGACCCGTTTGTGAATATACTTGTTAATTGTTGTTATGTTGTAATAATATTGAAGTAAATTATTATACTTAGAAATAAAAGTCATGAGGTAGCACGTAGTTGGCGAATTTGTATAAAAGTTTTCTTATATACCACTTGGGCAACCAAAGAGCGATACGTACAGTAAATGCAATTCTGGAGAACGCATTGAATAGCATACTAAAATGACAAAGCAGCGTTTGAATATCAAAGAAAAGATGGAGAGACCGCTAAAACAAATGGAAAACTATAAAATATCACAATATATTTGCAGCAAACTACGCCATTACCACATCTAAATGTTTTTATGTAAGGTAGAATTGGTTCTATTATTTTTGTATTCACACCATTTGAAGATACAGCGGATTTTTTTTCACTTGGACAAAGGGCGAGTCTAGCAGGAGTAGCTCTGAAATAGTAAGCTGTTTGAATCATTTTACTAATCTATTAATTAATGAATCTACTAAGAATATTAAGCACCTCATCCATTAGTCGGACCCATATGCCGGTGAAAATAAAAAATTTAACATGATAGGATTTTATCAATATATGATAGCAAAAAAGGCTGGTTTAAAAGCATAGACCATAAATTCCCAGAAGTAGGACATTCGTTTCTAGATTCCGACAGGGATTTCGGAAGAATAAAAAAAGTGCTTTGCAAACACAAAGAAGTGCAAATTTCAGATAGTACAGAGGCGTTATAAAGAGTGCAAGTGGTAAGAATGCAAACACGGCGAACCCATTCAAATAAGGTGATGATTTAACAGTGAAGATCCAGTTAGTGAATAAGAAGAAAAATATCCTGAATGAGAAGGTCAATTTTCAGGACCATGTTAAATGAATAAGAATGGAAGAGTATGGAAGTTATTTATATAAAACTACATTGGATCAGTATACTCCATTTTTGAAGGTGGAGATTGGGAAAAATAAAGCCTGTATTAGTTCCATAGTGATGTTGCTTTGAAGCGTGTGGTGGGAAGAATTATGACAGCAGAAAAACTTGCCAATTTGCAGGCGCAACTTCAATATGTCGATGAAGAGTAGGTACGAATGGTTCTGGGAAGATATCTGGAGAACAATGGATGAAAATGATGTGAACTCAGGTGACAAACCTGGAAAGACTATTTAACTGAGACAATGTCTTGCTTGTCTAGTGTATATTCATACAAATAAGAACACATATAAAGTAGATGCCACCATTTAGACAACACAACGCAAGGAGATGAACTCATGATATGTTATCATTGTGTGAAGAGGGCTCAGCATAGTATAGCGTTTACAGGTATCAAGCTATATAATAAACTGAGTCAAGAAACATAACAGGTGCCACTGTTACAATTTAAAAACCACATGAGACGTGAACTGACGCTGAAATTTCTACTCTATGGAAGAGTTTATGGAAGTCACCGCCAGATTTTAAATATATTTGTTCGTGAATCTCTTTTAGAGAGTTTATGTTAATATTTGTGTGTGTAGACTTTCACTTTTTCCTGTAAACTCTTATTTAAAACACTTTCATGTTTATGTGTATTTGTGGCAGATTTTGTTGCTTTTGGCGTGACTATATTATTTTATTGTGTTTGGATTTGTTATTTTAATTTGTATAGTCTTTTAACGCATTTATATTTATTGTTTTAACATGTTTTGTTGGTTATGTGTTTTACAATGTACTGTTTAATTATATTTTACATAATTTTACTTTTATGAGTTTTATTATGTATGCCTGAAACTATGACGTGTGTCGCAACATATTGTGTTATTCTGGCACAAATAGTATTATTATTATACGTTTGGCGACCCTGCCCAGTTTTTCGGTAGTAAGAAAATGCATTACAAACTTTGCTATCAGGCCAGGATGATAAAATATGTGATAAGTTTTGATGTAAATAACAGTAATTTGGATTAAATGAACTAAGTGAAGATTGGAACCGGTGATGAACACTGATAAGTACATTTAGAGAATCCAAATCACTACAACACATCTTCTAAACACCTAGCATTTCACTAACAAAGTTAGAGCCATCAGAGGATTAAAATTCCAAACTACTTAACTAATAAACATCACATTTACACCACGTGTTAGGTAAAAGACCGTTACAGAGAGAAAATAATCGCAGGCAACTTTTCTGCCTTTGTGTTTTCTTTTCCGGACGACCTTTTTAAAATCTCGTTAAAAGTCTCCCTACAGAGTTTCGGAATATGTTTTATATCAAAGAGGCAGTTCAAACAGCGGGCTATTAATCAGTGGCGGGGCTCGGTTTAGGGCGCTTTTGCTTTTTATAGCATTACAGATATAAATACGCTCGTAGGCATCAAATTTCACAGGTTGTCTGGCATTTTTAACAAGCTTCAGAATTTCTTTATCTATGTGGTGATTATTATCCCAAATATGTTGGGCCACGCATGACTTGTCTATACTTCCGTATCTCAGCTGTGCCAAATGTTCCTTCAATCTGGTTTCAATGCTTCGTTTAGTCTGCGCAACGTATTTAAGATTACAATCCTTACAACCTGTAGATCCCTGACATTTCAGTGGCTTTATCCGTATCTTTTGTATTACCTAACAACAAGTTTAAGTAAATTTTTAAGTAAACAGATTAATAGAATTTCCCTTAAGAAAAAGCAGATATCGCAGAGAATTAGCGAACATTATAAACGTGTTAGCGGAATCCACGATTTCACATTCAGGAAAGATAAAGTGGAAACAAGTTTGGTTGCTTACCATTTGAACCGCAAATCACAAGGGGCCTCGAGAGCATTTTTAAGAAAGCTGATTTGCAGCTAGCTTTTTCGACAAAAAATAATGTAAATTTTTTTTTGGCAATGCAAAAGATAAGGATAAAGCCACTGAAATGTCAGTGATCTATGAGCTAAGTTGTAAAAATTGTAATCTTAAATACGTTGGGCAGACTAGAAAAAACAATGAAACCAGATTTAAGCAGTGGTGGCGCGTGATATAAAACATTGGAGGCCACAACTCTTAAAAGATAACTTGTGGGAAATCCGTAGGTAGCCAAATTTTATTTCGAAAATAGCCATGTAATAATGTGTAAAATACAAACGAAACTGAACAGTTTAATCCCTTCGTAACACTCACATAACCACGTAAACTTGTCATACACGTTTATGTTAAAATATCTACTAAATCGTCTCACTTTTCCTGCAGTCAATTTTTTAATAACCAACCTTGTAGTGGGCCTGCCAAGCCTTTTTATAGCTATCTTATCCTCATAATTTAAAGGTCTATTTTCTAAAATAAAGGACACTGATGAATTAACTTCTGAACAGATTATATGCCACACATTAAAATGAAATGGACAGACGCACAACGCCACAAAGCACAAAAGATTAGCGACAATCGAACTGTTACAGGTACACATCCAAAATGTGCGCCGCAGCCAGATAAAAGTAGTGGGCTATGCATCAACGGCCGCTGGTTTATCGCGTACATTCCCGTATAGTTCCCTCTACAGTGACGAACTCTTTTTACACGTATTCCGGCGGTGGAAGTAGGTATTGGCTACTTCGCTTTGTCGGAATAGGAGATTCTGAAATACATATTGGCAGCGCGGGCCCCCAATATATTTAAGATCCGATTCTAACTTTGTCAAATTATGATTTTCACAACTTACTGTTAAGTAAAATTTGGATAACCCGATTCATCACAATACAGTTTTTCGACATGACGATCGTTTGGCTAACACAGTTAGCGTCATCAGAGGGATGAAAGGCTTCTTAAAATTTATGCATTCCTCCGATGACGCTAACTTTGTTAGCGAAACGATCGCCAGGTCTAAAAACTGTATTGTGATGAATTGCGTTCTCCAAATTGTACTTATCAGTGCTTCTCGTAGGTTCCAATCTTCATTTAAACTTATTGTATTGTTAAGGAAATTTCAGTGGGGACATGTGCTCTTGTGCCTCCCGGTACCAGCGACCACTGGATTTAAGGAACATTTGGCACAGCTGAGAGAAGGTAGTATAGACAAGCCAAGCGGGGCACAACATATTTGTGACAATATTCACCACATAAATAAAGAACATCTGAAGGTTATCAAAAATGTCAGACAACCAGATTAATATAATTCCTCTTAAGAAGAAGCAGATATCGCAGAGAACTACCGAACATTATAAACGTAGCGTCATTCCACATTCAGGAAAGATGAAGCGTAAAAAAGTTTGGTTGCTTACCATTTGAATTGCAAATCACAAGGGGCCTCGAGAGCATTTTTAAGAAAGCTGATTTGCAGCTAGCTTTTTCGATAAAAAATAATTTAAAATTTGTTAAGTAATGCAAAAGATAAGGATAAAGCCACTGAAATGTCAGTGATCTATGAGGCAAGTTGTAAAAATTGTAATCTTAAATACGTTGGGCAGACTAGAAGAACCATTAAAGCCAGATTTAAGCAGTGGCGGCTCGTGATATAAAACATTGGGGGCCACAACTCTAAAAGACAACTTGTGGAAAAGCCGTAGGTAGCCAAATTTCGAAAATAGCTATGTAATAATATGTAAAAAAACAAACGAAAGTGAACAGTTTATTCCTTTCGGAACACCCACATAACCACGTAAACTTGTCATACACGTTTATGTAAAAATATCTATTAAATCGTCTCACTTTTCCTGCAGTCAATTTATTAATAAGCAACGTTGTGGTGGGCCTGCCAAGCCTTTTTATAGTTATTTTATCCTCATAATTTAAAGGTCTATTTTGTAAAATAGAGGACACTGGTGAATTAACTTCTGAACAGATTATATGCCACACATTAAAATGGAATGGACAGACGCACAACGCCACAAAGCACAAAATATTAGCGACAATCGAACTGTTACAGGTAAACATCCTAAATGTGCGCCGCAGCCAGATAACAGTAGTGGGCTATGCATCAACGGCCGCTGGTTTATCGCGTACATTCCCGTATAGTTCCCTCTACAGTGACGAACTCTCTTTACAAGTATTCCGGCGGGGGAAGTAGGTATTGGTTACTTCGTTTTGTCGGGATAGGAGCTTCTGAAATAAATATTGGCAGCGCGGGCCCCCAACATATTTAAGATCCGATTCTAACTTTGTCACATTATGATTTTCACCAACTTATTGTTAAGTATAATTTGGAGAACCCAATTCATCACAATACAGTTTTTAGACATGACGACGATCGTTTGGCTAACACAGTTAGCGTCATCAGAGGGATGAAAGGCTTTTTAAAATTTATGCATTCCTCCGATGACGCTAACTTTGTTAGCGAAACGATCGCCAGGTCTTAAAGCTGTATTGTGATGAATTGCGTTCTCCAAATTGTACTTATCAGTGCTTCTCGTAGGTTCCAATCTTCACTTAAACCTATTGTATTGTTTAGGAATATTCAGTGGGGGCACGTGCTCTTGTGCCCCCCGTACCAGCGACCACTGGATTTAAGGAACATTTGGCACAGCTGAGAGAAGGTAGTATAGACAAGCTATGCGGGGCACAACATATTTGTGACAATATTCACCACACAGATAAAGAACATCTGAAGGTTATCAAAAATATCAGACAACCAGTGAAATTGGGTTCCTCCGAGAGTATTTATATCTCTTAGGCCACGAAAAGCAATAGTTCCCTAAGCCGAGCACCGCCACGGATTAATAGTTTACTGTTTGCACTGCCTCTTTAATATAAAATTCCCAAACATAGTAGGTAAGGGAAACAACAATCAATGAATTCAGTAGGTAAGTTAAAACGGCATTTTAAAAAGGACGTCCTAGGATTCTTCTCTCTATGTATCGGTCGTTTACCTAACTCGTAGTATAAATGTGATGTTTAGTAGTTAAAGTAGTTTAGAATTCTTCGTCCTGTGATAACGTTAAATTTGTTAGTGAAACGATCGACAGGTCTTTAAAAGATGTGTTGTCGTGTACTTATTAGTAATTTTGATGTAAAGTAATGTTCCTTGTATTGATGCTAATAGTCCTGTCTAGTTGATGCGGCTTTATAATTTAATTAAACACAAGGGCATGCATTCATTCAGCAAGTGTTAGCCGATCATATTATATTAATGCTACGTTATGTGAAAACTGGAACCTGTGATGAGCACTAATAAGTACACTTGGAGAACCCAAATCACCACAACAAATATTTCAGATACCTTACGATCCTCTCGTTGACCATGTCATCGTCTTCAGAGGAAGAAAAATTCTAAAATTAAACTAAAAGCTACAGTGTATTTATATCGCGTCTAGGTAAACGACGAGGTCGAAGACCTGCTTTAATCTTCTGGTTGACAAATTTATGAGCTTTTATCTAATGTGCTTAAAAAGAAAGATATCGAGTTATTTAATCTGCACGTTCCTTTTGCTCTAGAAATTCACTATGTGAATATTGGAGCAAGCCGACAAGCACATCTGGCGAAACAGACACCATAAAATCCGCCCATCTTTTTTATAAAAAACAAACCGAGTGTTTGGCGCACAATATTAACTTAAACAAAAGATAAATAATTCAAGTAAAATTCTACACAAAAACAATATTTATATTGGTTTTTATTCTACATAAAAAACAAGTATTTATTTTGACTTCTTAGATACAAAGAAAACGAAAGGGGGTCTTTAAGTCGAGAAAAACGTAGACATTAGTATATGTATAGACAGGCCGAATTATTGACAATAATTTATTATTTTGCCAGACAAATTAGGAGTGTTTAAGTGCTCAAATGCAAAGCGAAAATAAAGGGCTTGAAATTAAAGGTGCCGTACGATTCAAATAAGTTTTGTTCTTAATCGACCTTGATATATAAATACTTTCTAAAGAATCCAGCATAGCTTGATGTCTAACATTTTTGACAAGTTTGAAGTTTTCTTTGTCAATGTGGTGATTATTATCCCATATATGTTGGGCCACACACGATTTGTCCAGCGTACCATATCGTAAATGTACGAGATGTTCACAAAATCTGGTGGCTATGTTTCTCCTGGTTTGACCCACGTATTTAAGATTGCAATCTTTGCAACTTATCTCATAAATACCGGACAATTCAGTGACTTTGTCTTTGTCTAACGTATTACCCAACAATTTTTTTAAATTACTCTTCGTCGAAAACGTCAAATGTAAATCGGCTTTCTTAAAAATACTTTCCAAACCCTTTGTGATTCGTGGTTCATAAGGTAGACACACAAATTTTTTCTCTTTTTTTTCTTCTTCTTATATGTCGTACATTCAGATATCATTTTATTTGTTCTGTGGTTGGTAACCAATTTGTCTACTAAACCATCCAAATTACCGTTATATCTCGCCACGTTTTTATGTACTTTAATTCTGTATTTATCAATCTGTTTA
The DNA here is from genome assembly GCA_964006375.1 of Tillus elongatus. Taxonomy (NCBI): domain Eukaryota; kingdom Metazoa; phylum Arthropoda; class Insecta; order Coleoptera; family Cleridae; genus Tillus; species Tillus elongatus. The sequence goes on along the minus strand of OZ023262.1, from coordinate 250,645,437 downwards.
CTAGGAAATTTAAACTAACCGTTTTTTGTGCAAACGTATGATGTGAGGCGTTAGGAATATAACTAATAGTGGCCGTTTCCTTCCTGTAGACATCGAGCCATTATTTTTAATAACTAGTACATCTAGAAACGAAAGTTTATTGTTGATTTCTATTTCGTGAGTAAATTTTATTGAATCAAATTGACTATTTAGTTTTTACAGTGAAAACGGCTAGTTTAAATTTCCTAGTAAACAGATTGATAAAATATCCGTTAAGTAAAAATAGATTTAATACAGAATTAAAATACATAAAAAAATGTGGCGAGATATAACGGTTACTCGAATGGTTTAATAGACAAATTGATTAACAAACACAGAACAAAGAAAATGATGTCTGAATGTACGACATTTAAGAAAAATAAAATAGAGAAAAAATTTGTGTGTTTACCTTATGAACCACGAATCACAAAGGGTCTGAAAAGTATTTTTAAGAAAGCCGATTTACATTTGACGTTTTCGACGAAAATAAATTTAAAAAATTTGTTGGGTAATACGTAAGATAAAGACAAAGTCACTGAATTGTTCGGTATTTATGAGATAAGTTGCAAAGATTGCAATCTTAAATACGTGGGTCAAACCAGGAGAAACATAGCCACCAGATTTCGTAAACATCTCGCACATTTACGATATGGTACGGTGGACAAATCGTGTGTGGCACAACATATATGGAATAATAATCAGCACATTGACAAAGAAAATTTGAAACTTGTCAAAAATGTTAGACATCAAACTATGTTGGATTCTTTGGAAAGTATTTATATATCAAGGTCGATTAAGATCAAAACTTCATTGAATCGTGCGGCACCTTTACTTCCAAGCCCTTTATTTTCGCTTTGCATTTGACCACTTAAATACTCCTAATTTGTATGGCAGAATAACAAATTATTGTCAATAACTCGGCCTGTCTATATATATATATATATATATATATATATATATATATATATATATATATATATATATATATATATATATATATATATATATATATATATATATATATTAATGTCTACGTTTGTCTTGACTTAAAGACCCCCTTTCGTTTTCTTTGTATCTAAGAAGTCAATATAAATATTGTTTTTATGTAGAATTTTAGTAGAATTATTTATCTTTGTTGAAGTTAATATTGTGTGCCAAACACTCGGTTTGTTTTTATAAAAAAGATGAGCGGATTTTATGGTGTCTGTTTTGTCAGATGTGCTTGTCGGCTTGCTCCAATATTCACATTGTAAATTTCCAGAGCAAAATGAACGTGCAGATTCCTTAAATAACTCGGTACCTTTCTTTTTAAGCACATTAGATAAAAGCTCATAAATGAGTCAACCACAAGATTAAAGCAGGTCTTCGGCCTCGTCGGTTCACTAAACGATAGACAAACGATGGGTCGTCGACGACAATTTTACTTCGGACTAGTTCGTTTACCTAGACGCGATATAAATAAACTGTAGCTTTTACTTTAATTTTAGAATTTTTCTTCATCTGAAGACGTTGACGTGGTCAACGAAACGATCGTAAGGTCTCTGAAATATGTGTTGTGGTGATTTGGGTTCTCAAAGTGTACTTATTAATGCTACGTGTTTTTTAATATCCAAGGAATACAAAATGTCCATCGAGTGAAGTTTATTAAAAAAGAACAAGAGGTGTTTTCTGTATGACTACATAATGGTCGCTTACACATTACATACACAACAACACATTTAACGTAACACAGACACAGTAAACACTAAACATATATGTAAGACATTCTTGTAAAGCACAGCACATTTTATATAGATGTGTGACATTGCAATATTACCTATATAAATGGTGACTATTTTTTCTGGGCTCCGTAATGGACTGGGTTTGTACCACACAACATCTATACAAATATAGGCTCAATAATGTAACCAATGCAAACATACAGTGCAATATATAACATTAAACACATATAAATAAATAGAAGGTGGAATACAACATCATATGTACGATTATATAAATGTAATATTCAACATCGAGAGGTATGCGGTAAACATTTATGTTTTGCGAGCTAAACTATTTGCCACTTAGTTAGGTACATAATAAGAGCTGTAGTAGTCTGCTTAGGTAATTACCAGTTTACCAGTTGATTAAGTGTTCAGCAGGGGCGTCCGCAGGAGGTAGGATAACGGGACTCTTGTTTGCATGTTTTGGACGATAATATATGTTAATGAATAAATTAATCACGTAATTGAACCATTTAAAGTGATTGGTACACACGTTTTGCTGGGTATTACATAGAATATATTTTAGCTAAATATAAGTAGCAAGAATCGAGCATTAGGCTCAAGTTTATGAAGTATCAAATCATTGAGTCTTATCTAAAAATCAAGCTAAAGCTAGTGAAACACAAAACAATTTTTTAAACCTACAATCAAAACTATAAAAGGTGCTGCTATTTCTCAGTTAACCATGAAAAAAGCTGATTTCACACAATTAACATATCTTTATTGATAAATGTAAAATGGTCGCTTTCAAAAAGATGATATACTAAGAATTAGCTTGTTCTCACTTATCATTTTTAGAAAGTCGTAACAATCGGTTTTAAGTATACGACCCTCCACCCTTAACAAAAATATCATAAAATTTAATTTTTTCCCTATAGATTAAACATTTTTTACACTAAAAGGCAGTTGTGTTCTACAATAAAGTACTAAATTTAAATTTTACATTTAGGGGTAGTCTTCATACGGTGGTTTGTCATATCTGCCCTCAAGTCGGTTTTCAACTTTTCGCGGTTATGTTCTAAAACAAAATACTAAATTTAAATTGCTGACTTAGGGGTAGTTTACGTAAGGCGCCTTGACATATCGGTCCTTAAGCCTGCTTAGAACTTTTCGCAGTTACGTTCTGTAAGAAAATACTATTTGGCATATCTGCCCGCAAGTATTTTTTCACCTTTTGCAGCCTTGATCTCTAATCAGATACTGGATTTAAACAGTAGATTAAGGGGTAGTTTTTATAAGGTGCTTTGGTATATCTGCCCGTCAAATATGTTTCCAAATATTTCCGGTTCTGTCCTATAACAAAATACTAAAATTCTACACTTAGGGGTAGTTTTCTTAAAGCGACTCGGGATATCTGCCCTCAAGTCTTTTTGCAGATATGTTCTGTAACAAAATATTTAACTTGAAATTGAAATTAAGATGTATTTCTCAGGTAGTTCTCATTAGGTGATTTGGCATATCTGACCTCAACCCTGTTTCCAACTTTTTTCGGTTAAGTTCTATAACAAAATATGTAACTTGATTTTTATATTTAGGGGTAGTTCTCATAATGTGATTTGGCATATCTGCCCTCAATTAGTTTTCAACCCTATCCCGTTATGCTCTACAGCATAAAACACTAAATTCTACATTTGGGGGTAGTTTTCAAAAGACGATTTGACATATCTGCCCTCAAGTCTGTTTTCATTTTTTGTGATTATGTTCCACCACAAAATATTTACCTTGGATTTCACATTTAGGGGTAGTTCTCATAAGGTAATTTGGCATATCTGCCCCTAAGTCTGTTTCAGCTTTTTCCGGTTATGCTTTATAACATAATATTGAATTCAAATTGTACATTTAAGGGCGGTTTTCATAACGTGAACTGGCATATCTGTTCTTAGTCACGGTTTAAATTTTTACGGTTATCTTCTCTAAAAAATGGTACATTTAAAGTGTCTACTTGGTTGTAGTTTGCATAAGCTGATTTGACGTATCTACGCTCAAGTTTGTTATCACCTTTTTGCAAGTCTGTTCTAAAATAATACAAATCTAAATTGTAAACTGAAAGGTAGTTTTCATAAGGCGACTTGACATATTGCCCTCAAGTCTGTTTCCAACTTTTTGCGGTTACGTTCTATAACAAAATATTTAAATCGAACTTTTCATTTAGGGGTAGTTCTCATAAGGTAATTTGGCATGTCTACCCTCAAGTCTGTTTTAAACATTTTTCGGTTATGCTCTAAAACATAATACTGATTTTAAATTGTAGTTTTCATAAGACTGTTTTTAATTTTTTGCAGTAATGTTCCATATCAAAGTACAGATTGTACATTTTCAGGTGGTTTTCATAATGTGATTCGGCACATCTACCCTCAAGTCTATTTTCTACAACTTTTTTGCTGCAATGTTCTATATCAGAATGCTAAATTTAGATGATACCATTAAAGAAAGTTTTTATCAAATGATTTGGCATAAAATTCCTCAAATCTAATTTCAACTTTTTTTTAGTAGTTGTAGACCACCGCGTATATATATATATATATATATATATATATATATATATATATATATATATATATATATATATATATATATATATATATATATATATATATATATATATAATATAATAATAATTCCACCTTTCTCCTTTCAAGTTCTTCCAGCCAGCATATTTCTTATCACTTTTCTAAAAAAGTCTTATTCGTCCTTCTATAGGTGTACCGTATCTTTGTAATTTTTCGCCGTGTCCACATTTCCAAAGCTTTTCTATTCTTTAACGTTTTGCTTAGCCAAAATAACAGGTTTCCGCCTCATATACTACCACACTCAATAGGTACGACTCGATAAATCTCTTCCTCAGGTTCAAGTTAAAATGATTAAAAGAAAACTGTAAAAAAAGTTGTTATGTCCTAAAACATTACAAACAAAGCAATTCTTTGGTTAATGTAATTCAGTTGAGTCTTGCAAAGTTATTCTCGACTCGTTTTTGTTAAATATTTCTGCGATATATCTGTCTGTACTATACTTAATGGAGTAATACGAAAATATAGTAATATGGATTATTTGTTTTTCAGATCATTATGTATTTCTGACAGGCACTGGTATGCGTATGCGCGCACACAAACTAGCATTTGTCTTAGATTATAATTGTTATTCATTTTGTTACTACTGTTTTTGTGCAGATGTTTAAAAACTTATCAATTATTTTGTAGCAAAAGTTTTGTTAAATACAACCCTGATGTGTTAATGCATTACAAAATTTTCTCTAATACGACTATTATAGATCAGTGATTATATTTCAATCTTTATTAGGTCCAAAAACATGTTTCATTAAAAAAAACGGATTCAAATAAATTCTGTACCTCATAGTAGCAATTTGAATCATGAGAAATGAAACAAAACCTTCATATACTCTTTACAGATAAATAAAACACCTGAATAGAGTTTTTTCGGTTAACGCAAACGTTTCGATATTTCCGTTTTCCTGGTTTGTACCTGCGAGCGCCCATGCTGTGTAGAGCGTTTGAAACTTACCTTCTCTCTGGGCTGGAGCAACTGCTGACATAGGTTGAGGTATGGCCTGCGGGAATTGGCCATAGACCGCGGGGTAAGCTGCCGACAAATATAAACAGATCACACTCATACTTTAACATCAATGCAACATGCTCTCAACTATGGCTTTTCCAATACTCTATTCCCGACTTTAAGTGGCTTTTCATGTAATGAAACGTTATGTGCGTTTTAGGCTGATGCATTTTGCGCTATCAGTCATCCCTTTGCTATTAATTTGACGTGTGATTTATGTTCCATTTGTGTGCTCTTTAACTCTGCGTTAGACGTTTCAAAGATAATGCTATAATTTTGACTATTAAAAAGCATATCTAGTTGTAAAAACTATTTCTGTCTTAGCATGATAACTTCAACATTTTTATTTTTAACATTTTAGGCATGGGTGATCCAAAAGTAGTATTACACAGAGTAGCAGAATATGAATTTCGATCTTCCTTGATATGTAGGAAATTATTTGACGTATTGCTTTTAAAATTGGTAGGGTGAGTGTTTCTATAGCGATAAAATAGTGCTACAAATTAAGTCAACACTTCCACATAGCTGTGATAATGTACTCTCCTCAGAAAGACATTCTCATGAAATGAATTTAGAGTGCATGACTTGACCACAAAGAAAATATTCGTATTCATGTAGCCATACATTTCCTAAACTTTATATTACACGAGTTTGAACGAAAAAAAGTTCAAATCACCCTGCATTTATACCTTAAGCTAACTTACCCAAGTTACAGTGATATGGTATAACTATATAACATGTACATTTTAAGGGTGTAATTTAATTGGTATTGTTTTAGATTGATGAATATGTGATAATTGGATGCAATTTTAACTTTTGTTGATATTCAGTCAAGCAAAATGTCAAAATTGTTTGTAAACAGTGAGAAACACTATTTTGTTATTTAATATAAATTTAAGAGGGGAGAGTTTTACAAATACTGGGGACTAGTTTGCGAAGAGTCTCGAGAAATATTGGTGAAGAGAATAGTGGTGTAGTGAATTAGGACCCCTGAGCTGTAAAATTTGAAGTGACAGTTTGACGATATTTAGAGATTTGTTTGGACATGTAACTTATTAAATCGTATTAATTACGTCCACAAGCTAAAGCTTCTTGTAAGATGCACCGTAAAATTGAGTGACGAATATATTATTATTATTATTTGATATAAGCGTTACACTTTCTCAGTATTACTACTGGAAACCTTTTGCCCGACCGCTCGCGCGCGACGTTGGGGCTCGGCTCGGTGGATGGGGATGAAATTCATCATATCCCATTATGCCGATATTATCAGTAGGGTCTGACTTCCGGTGCTCCAACACAGCAGACGTGTTTGAGGTCGCCACTTAACTGAGGAATTTTCGGACTATGTGGCATGTTTGCAGCAGAACCGCCCTCTGCCCCACGTTGAGGGTGTTATTTGGTACTCCGAGTTCTTTTACATTTCCCATGAAATTTTTGGTGACTATTTCTCCCGCCGACATTACGAAGGGACATATAGCCACCTTCTGGAGTTTCCATACGTTTTTTATTTGCCAAGTTTTCATACTTGGTGATGTTTTCAATTTCAGTTTTCTGAATGTTATGGGACAGCGGTACAGCACTATCTATGATCACAGCAAGCCTCATCTGTTTGTTTATCAGGACAATGTCTGGCCTATTGAAGTCCACAGTGCGGTCCGTTATCAAGGGTCTGTCCCAGTACAGGAGAAAGTCCGCCGACTCCAGCACCGCCTCCGGAGAATACTTGTAGTAGGCTGGTGTTGTTGACGGGTTCAGGAGGCTGTATTTCAAAGCAATTTGTTGGTGGATGATTTCGGCGAGCTGGTTATGCTTGCCTAAGTAAGTTGAGTCTGAGAGGGCAGGACATGCTGCCATGACGTGTTTAATAATCTCTCCAACAGCTGCGCATTTTCGACATTTATCCACCACTTCTAATTTTAGGCAATGCTTCTCGTAGTTCTTAGTTTTTATAACCCTATCCTAAATGGCCATCACAAAATCCTCCGTCTCCGGGTAGAGTTGCCACCCAACCAACCACATAAGCGAAGAAGTTTTATCAACATTATTTGCCTGCAGGTGTCTGCGGTACCTTCGATGCATAGCCTGGTCACTCCACTGGACTATACTGTCCTGGTAAACTGGGACGTCCAACTCATAGTTACGCTGACCCAGCCTAAGTGGAGTATAATCTTTATCCTCGCACAACACCAACTTCATCAGTTCATCATGCGATGCAAGAAAATGTTGTCGCATGTTTCTTTCCTGCTTAAAGCAGATGTTCCTTATATGGATTAATCCTCTGCCGCCTTCTTTTCGAGGTGTGTAAAGTCTTCTAACAGATGAGTTGGTGTGAAGGTACCGGAATGTCGTAAGAAGCCTTCTCGTGACTCTGTCCGGTTCATCCAAGTCGGTGTTAGATCATTTGACAACTCCAAAAGAGTATTTCAATACTGGTACCGCCCAAGAGTTAATAGCAGCACAGAGGTTACCTCCGGAAAGCTTAGTATTTATGAGCTTCGTGACTCGCTTTCTATATTTCTCCTGGAACTCTTGCTTTAGCCGGCTATGATCCACCCGCTGGTTTTGAGGACTCCCTAGGTAGCGGTATGTCTCTTCAGGCGGTAGTTGCTCAATATCGCAGAAGGGCTGTTGTTGACCTTCGACTGCCCCTCTCCTGACGTTGATTAAAGCACATTTGTCGAGTCCAAACGAGATTTTTATATCATTGCTAAAGATTTTAATAGTATTAATCAGTGAGTGGAGCTTATCTTGTGTCTCAGAGTATAATTTAAGATCATCCATGTATAGTAAGTAGGATATTCTTCTTCGGTTTTTCATATTTAGTTCATACCCGGGGCCAGTTTTGTTTAGGACAGTCGACATGGGGTTTAGTGCCAAGCAAAACCACACCGGCGACAGGGAGTCCCCCTGAAAGATGCCCCTCCCGATCTGCACTTTTCCACAATTTTTATTGGTCATCCATATGTTTGTTCTCCAAGTACTCATGAGATGTTAAAGGACGTTTCTGATCCTTCGGCAGATCTTGTAGATTTCGTGGGGTACAGAGTGAAATGCTTTGCTGTAGTCGATGTAGCATACATGTAGATTTCGTTTTCTTCTGTCGGCTTGTTTTAGTACTACAGCGTCTATTGTTAGCTGGTGCTTGCAGCCCAAAGATTCTCTAAGACATCCCTTCTGTTCCTCCTCGAAGATGTTGTTTGTCAGACAGTGTTGATATATCTTTTCATTAATCAAGGAAGTGAAGAGCATATTATTATTATTATTATTATTATTATTATTATTATTATTATTATTATTATTATTATTATTATTATTATTATTATTATTATTATTATTATTATTATTATTATTATTATTATTATTATTATTATTATTATTATTATTATTATTATTATTGACGCTAGAAAATGGGCAAGTAATGATCTTATTTGATATCTTCATTTTTTTGGAAATAATTTACCTCAATTTTGAATGTGCTCCCGTCATTGTAAAAACACTGTAACAAATTAAGAAAATTGAATACTTTATATTTTACTTAATGCAGGTGAAAAGACCTTTTGACTGGCTTCACAGCTGGTTGATCTCTTCTCTGCAACATGTTTCGCCTACTACGGAATCGTTAAAGACGGAACCGGTTGCATACACAAAAATAAGCATTTGCAAAACTGTGTTTTGACTTTTTTCTTTCTTCATTTTTACAATATGGCGACACAATGGGCAAGGTCTGGAAGTCTAAACCACATAACATGAATCAGTATGCTGAATTTAAAAAGAAAACCCAAACCTATAACCTTTCCTTGTTATTTTTGCAAGGGAAACTTTATGTATTAACTAACCTACTACCTATAAGTTATTCTTCATTATAACCGCATTTGAAAAATTTAGGGTTTAGTTATCAAGATTCGTATAAATAATCACAAACCAACAAGCAAGCTATAAAAAATAGATTATCTAAATTTGAAACACACATAACGCTTGTTACATGATTCGCCTTTATCATGTTTATTTCATCACCATTTAACAACAAAACGAAATTTAACAAATTACTAAATTTAAGCCGTTTGTTTGCAGTGAACCACTAATGTTTTGTTTCAACGGTTATTAAAGTTTTAGGCCGGATCAGTTCCAGCTCAACCAGTGTTATATGAGGTAGGATGATACTTTATGGCGTGCAATATTCGAGAACACCAGAAACGTGTTTACAGTGATCTATTATAACAGCGTGCATTAGATTTTAGTGCCAAATGCACTATGTAATGTAACATAATATATGACCGAGCATAACACGTCGCCTTGAGGCACGTACGGGTCAGCGGGATAAGAGCTAGGATCTGTTTAATATCTCTGCACCATAATCTGCTGCAGGATTCTATTTCAACTAATGCAGGATTAAGTATTGATCTACACTTATCTATTTTTATATAGGTAGGTACATGGAAAATATAATTTGAACCTTTATAACCAACAGCAGCTATTTTACAATTGAATAAGGTATCACTAAGTGAATATTTGAACCCGTGATGAGCATCGATAAGTACAATTGGAGAATCCAAATCACCACAACACATCTTTTTAAAGACCTGGCGATCGTTTCACTAACAAAGTTAGCGTCATTAGAGGATGAAAAATTCTAAGAAGAAGTTTTCCTCCTCCGATGACGCTAACTTTGTTAGTGAAACGATCGTCAAGTCTCTGTGGTGATCTGGGTTCTCCAAGTGTACTTATAAATAAGGTACTAAACAAGAATGTGTGATGTCCTCATGGTTATTTAATATATTCATATAGAAATATATATAAGATAGTTTCGCCTAATAGTCGAATTTCTGAAGATAAACAAGTGAAAAGCAACAAATTCAGAGATACACTGAGAAAGAAGACAATTCCAAAGTAAAAAAGTAAATACTCCAACCCAATTGAGCGTCGCTGTCTCTCATGGGCGACTTCATGGTACAATATACTCAGTGCTTCGCCATTGCCTTCCGAGGACATTTAAAAGCACATGGTGTCACCAGGAGGTTCCCATCCAATTACTGATGGTGCACGATGTAGCTTGACGTCGGTGGTCACAACTATGTGATCAGCAGGCCGAATAGCTCAGTTCGCGAGGTGAGTAACCTGTAGAATCGGACTAGGAGGTCACTGGTTCGAGTCCCGTATTCCGAATGTCGGTCTTTTTCACTCGAATGTGGAAAGGCCGGCTTCTGATGAGTTATGGGTGGTGTCCTTTGTCTATATGTGTGTGTAAGCTCCCCCCGTACAAGTCTAAGACTTCTGGGTGCGGAGTTTGTCTGCTGTGGTGTTATTATTATTATTGTTATTTTGTATTGAGCATCATCCAAAGCCGATCGTAAAAGTCTAAAATCACGAAGAGAAGCGTGTTTGGCGGCAAAAGTGGTAAGAATGAATAATATCAAGCTTAAAGTGTTACCGTATGCTGGCGATGCCTACCATAGTTGGTTATTCTTTTCGTATGCTGTATGTATGAATCTACTTTAATCAGTGAACTCTACACTAACTGGAAGGAACGCGTAACGTTGGCTGGACGAGCTGTCAAGCTAGAGTAGAGCGACTGCCGTAATCCTTCTAGCCGTCCTTCTCCCACCCAATGGTGCTTATGGTGCGATAAACCGGTCTACCTGATTGTTAGCTCACGAGGTATATAATAATAAATATTGTCAGCGATATTTGGAAACATTAAGGGTGGTGTCTGTTGAAAAAAAAAATACGAGAATAGTTTTTTCTTATATTATCGCAGGAATTTTCATACAATTGGATTGATGCCTTATTATAATTAACTACGATTGTTATTGAACCGTTTTGAGAAATGCTCGTTGAAATGAGTATAATTTCATAGAAAGCTTATTATAATGTATACCTAGATTGAAGGGAGTACTTCAACTATATACTTTATTTGAATGAAATTCTGCAAAACACATATTTAGATCTTTCTTTTGAAGCTTTTCTTACATATACGATTAAGAACAATTTGACTTCTAAATGCTTTTTCTGGGTATTTAATTAATTCAACCACCACGTTAGACGGAAAACACAATTGGCCATTGGAAACAAATCTTGTAAAAAATCAATATTGTTAGCACATCTTTCTTCGGCAAGTTTTTCTTCAAAGATGACTCCAAATAAGTTGATTTGGTGAAATGTTGGCGGACCGGCCGTGTTCGCTTTCGTCTACCTGCGCGCTCCTTTCAGTTAGTATAGAGTTCACTGATATGGTGATAATGGGCATCCTTATTTTAGCTTCAGTTTCATATCCATTAATATTTATAACGGTACTTTGATTCTTGTATAGATTCAGAATAATGCGCACACCTCTCCAATCCAATCCAGCTCTGTTTATTGTCCGAAACAATATTTTTCAATCCACATTATTTAATGTTTTTTCTAGCTCTACAAAAGCAACTAACGTTTGTATAATTTTCTCAAGCCTCTTTCATTTACTGCTATTCCAATTACTAGCCCGGATTTAAAACCAAACTGATCTCTATCCAGGCAATTCTCAATTTTGATTTTAATTCTGTTTTTCATTACAATTGGCATAATCTTTGTCACAACACTCTGTACAGTTATCGTCTTGTGCTGGTATCATTTTTGCGCGTTTACATTTCACATCTCGCAGTCAGTAAAAGAAAAAGTAGTTTTCCTATATTTTGTTTGCCAAAAGCTTTTAAAAGTTCCACTGTTATTTCCTCTACACTAAGAATTTTTACTTGTGTAAACTCTTTAAGGTATTTCTCAGATTCGTCTCTTCAAATGGACCTGCCCATTTCACTTGGGTTCTTTATATCCTTTTTATATACTCTTCTTCACTTTCCCCCCCTTAAGGCTCGTCTGCGTCTTTGCCGCCCCGATAGCAGCCCTTGGCTAATTGTGCATGCTCTTTGACACTTATACACCACCCATTCCAAAATCACTGTGCCTTGAACTAGTCTGCACAGCATTACCCCCCCTCGCCGCAGAGACTGCATGTCAGGTCCCCCCTCGAACCGCCCCATTTTATGCAGGTCAGGTCAGGTCAAGAGACCTGTTATGTTCATGAGCTGTCCTCTGCTAAGATTTAGTAGCTCCACAGCTCTCTTCGAGCTTGGTTCCTCAATTACTGACTTCCCATGTCTGAGCCCTGGACAGTCTGCCCAGTACACCTTGTGCTCGTTTCTGACCCAGGACTTAATGGCTCCCCTGGCAGTGCTCTTTGTCACGCCCAGAACCGGTTCTGGTCCCATAAATGGTTCTGCTGACCCTCTCTTCGCGAGACTGTCAGCTTCTTCATTGCCTTTGATCTCCGAGTGACCCGGCACCCAGATGAGGGTGACCTCATTCTGCACAGCCAGGTCGTTCGCCTCGTGTCGGCATTCACTTACCAGCCTGGAATTTACCCGTGGGCTATTTAGGGCCTCAAGGGCTGCCTGTCTGTCTGTGGCTATGAGGACCTGCTTGTTGGTGTAGCCTCTCCTCTTATTCTCTCGCACGCAGTGCAGGATGGCGTACAGTTCGGCCTGAAAGGCCGTTACGTGATCTCCGAGGGAAATACTGTGACTTACCTTCGGTCCTTTCGAATAAACGCCTGCCCCGGTCCCACGCTCCCCGCCGGATCAGCCCGTGAACCAGGCGAGCGCGTCCCATGGTAGGCCCAGCGACTCCCCCCGCCATGCCTCGCGGTCGGGGATTTCCACTATAAAATTGTTTTTCCTGCAGATTCGCGGGTCCGCGAAATCTGACCTCATTTCAAGCATGGGCTTCTTCACGATCTCCTGAATTTTGCAGTGGCCCTTGCAACCTTAGTTGATCTTCCGTCTATCATTGCAGGCTAGTCTGTATAGTCCTAGCCTGGCCTCCCCCATGATAATTAAGTGTGTGTGTGGGGGGGGGAGTTCCTTCTCCACTATTAATTTCCTCTGCATGATGCAACTCTTTTAGATAGGCTTTACAGTCTTTGACAATGTATTCTCTTTTTAGCAATAAATTTCCATCATTGCTCTTTGCGATTCTAGTTTTTCCAGGGTTATATTTATCTGCTCTTAAGCTTGGCTCGTTGGTCATTTTTTATGTAGTTTTTCGATTTTTTCACCATTTCTCTGCATAAACACTTCTTTTGCTTTCCTACATTCTTGATTGTTCATATTTTAATTTATTTATATCTAGTGTATGCCTCTCTTTTTCCTAACCTTTTCCCATTGTTTACCTCCTTGCATTACTTCTAGCACCTAGCGTAATCCACGGTTTCCTTTGTTCTACTTTCTTTACGCCCAGTACTTTTCTGCAGCTGCCATAAACCGATATTTTTTTTCGTCCTCGCAGATATTACACTAATGGTAATTTGTTGGATTATATAAAGCAATTTACATTGTCACATACCTAGGAAGAATGAGTGTTGAGATGCAAGGTAAATGAATAATAATAACAAATAAAATTTATTATTAATTTAGAGCATGTGAATGACAGGAGAGGTGGTGGAAGGTTAAGAAAAGCTAAAAGGGTTATTGTAGACGACATATTGAAAACAGCTACCAGGAGTTTTCGTAACAGTAAAGCACATGCGAGAAGATGTGTGAATGTAGGAGAAACATATTTGGATGTTAATTTGCCTTTCAAATAGCTGCAGGTGTATAGAAATAAGTTTGCCGGGATGGTACTCCAAAATTAAGGTCCGCCGGGAATAACAAGAATCCATAGCAAACTGTTCGACAAACTTCTTCTTATTCTCGTTTCCTTCCTATCGGAGACTGGAAATCATCATAGCCAGTATTATCTTCTGTATTGCGTGTTTAAAAAGTTCAATCAAGCTGCATCCGTACCATTCGCGTAGATTGCGCAACCAGGACGTTTTTCTTCTACCCACGCCCCTTTTACCCCTGATTTTCCCCTGCATGATATTTCTAAGTAACGCATACTTCGCTCCTCTCATGATATGACCCAAGTACTCCAGCTCTCTCTCTTTGATAGCTTTTAGTAGTTCTTGTTGTTTGTTTAGTCTTCGTAGTACGCTTGCACTCGTCACACGATTCACCCACCAGACTGAGAATTTGCCGGTAGTACCACATTTCAAAAGCTTCCATGTTTTTGATGTTTCAGCTCTTCAATATGCAGGTTTCCACTTCGTAAAGGAGAGTGGAGAAAACGTAGCATCTCATCATACGGATGCGCAGACTAATGCTGGTGTCCCGATTGTAGAGTATCGTTCTCATTTTATTGATCACTGTTCTGGCAATTTAAATGCGGCTTTTAATCTCCTACGTTTGATCGGTAATGTCTGTGATCGATGCACCCAAGTATTTATGGGACGATATTTTTTCAATTCGTGTATCGCCGATAACAAGATTAGCTCTAATGTTCTGGTTCTTTGTTATTGCCATGAATTTGGTTTTCTTAAGGTTCATTTTTAAGCCGCAACTATTGCATTCAATATTAAGCCTTTTTACTAGATATTGTAGTTCTTCTATTGTGAACGAAACAATTTCCGGAAGCAATGTCGATGATATATGATAAAAGAAGAGGCAACGATTTCCAGCTTTTTTTCTGTTCCCAAGAGAAGTAAGATTAGCAGCGATAGGCAAATCTTCCATAAAGTGTTGCTTAAAAATTTAATCGACGAATACTCTTCCGACTGTGGTTGTATCTTTGTACATACAATAGAAGCTGCTGGGGAAACATTTTTTTTAACCACACTCAAGCCTTGCTGTAGCGTTTTCGCAATAATAAACATGAAGACGGAATCAACTATTATTTTAAACCTAATACACAAGAAGGACTTTTTAAGCAGCCTTTCAGACATCTGAATGTCTGAGCCTTGTACGTCGCTCTTCAAAGATAAAATACAATTCTGTGTTCTTGATGCACTTGACTTAAACAGATTTGCAAGAGCCCAATTGGTCATCATTTAGGAAGTTTGTTTAATTCTTAATGATAAGGAACTAGAGTCAGATATCGGGCGAGTCGATGAGAACGTACTGTGAAGAGAGCTATCATTGGCAAGAATCTTAATTTGAGTGTCGGTGGTTGACAAAAGGTCATTTATAGTAGAAGAAAAGTGTGGAAGCCAAAAGCTAAACCCGTTGGACACCCGCGAAAATTTCTTGTTTTTCCAATGAAACACCATCAACAACCGCATGCAAAACCAGATGTCCAAGCAGCACCATCCTGCAAATTTCACCGAACACGCTGCTTTTTGTGTAATGGGGGATATCGATCTTTAACATGCGCAACATCACATGAAGGTTTAATAAGTAGTGCTATATGCCAGTCCCGACCCAGTCTGGAGATCAGAGACGTTTGCGGAAACATTGCCAGATTTCATAGCTGGCTATTTCTCTGCGAATCGAGCGTAAGACAAATATATAAACAAGGTTTTAACGTTGATTATTCGTAGAGAACATTAGGTTGTTTGTTTATGGTTTGATTAAAAATATTAAGGATGATAAAGTCACATGTAATGTGCTTTTCCTAATTAAGTAAAGCATACTACATGCGATTATAATGTGTCTTTGAAAGAACACAGAAAAACTTGTTTGACCTTCATTTTAGAAAATTTTTGATGACTTAATCCGTTGAAACAAACATTAGTAAAGTATTAATTTCTATCGTATAACACCATAACTAGAGATATGATGAAAGCAATAGACAACCATGATATATGATTTTAAGAAAAGAGACTTAAAAGATAATGAGCTTCACACCTAGAAAACAACCTATTGATTTTCCTATCTTATTGAAATTTGGTTTTTATAAAATAAAATTTAAGTAACATGCTTCTGATTTAGATAAAACTTTTGAACACATATAGTGTGTTCCACTCAATTGTAATACCATGATATTTGATTTAGATTTTATCCACTTTGAACCAAATAGATTTATAGGTAAGAGCACGGTCTACTTATGCCCTAAAAGCCACCCCTCATTTCAAATGCAAGGCCACTTGTAATCCCAATTTTTGGGCCCCGGATCGACGCTTGAATAGGTGAAAAAGCTGTAATTTTTTGACTTGAAACTTCATTGTTTGAAAATAAGCCGTGCTTGGATAGGAAATAATTTAAGTCATAATGTTAATTTCCAAAAATCAAGTATGCCTTGGTAATTTACAAAAAAACTATTTTTTACACTTGTAAAATGCCTTTTCTCTAGGAGATTTGAAAAAATGTTATTAAGCAAAGATGATCGGAAGGAAAAACTGAGTGGGAATACAAAATTTTAAAATCCGAAGGCTGCTTTGATATTTTGAAATTCTGAAAACAAATAGTATGATATTGAGGAAAAGTCTGCACGCAGCAAGTGCGTTATGGAAGTAAATTTTCATAAAAATGTTTTTAATAGCAAATATGTCTCTTTAATGCAAGTAGACATCAATTTGGTCACCGGTATAACCTATATAGTAGGAACAATGTACCATATTTTATCAAAATAACTTGTTTGAAAATGTACACAAAATTTCCGAAATTAAACTTAAAATGCTTCCGAAAAAACTCGTTTCCTAGCTGACGAACCTTAGGTTAAAAGCAAATTGCGTTATTGAATTTTGAAGCGTTTAATGAAAATTCGCAACCAAAACGCACTTACTGCGTCTCGATTTTTTTTACAAACATGCATCATATTTCGATGAAAAATGCACAAATCCAATAAGGAATGTTAAAAAAAGTAAGTATTACCAACGACTTATGGGCCAACCTGTGATTGTCAACATAATTTTATAAGATGCAGGTCAAGACACCCTATAGGTAATGTATACAATTTTTTCTCGTATCTTGCATAATAACAATTATATTGAGTTTTACCGTAGAAATGCGTCACCCTGTATATATGTAAACAGAAACTAAACCCGGATATGGATTCTAGGGGGCCTAGTTTGCGCTCATTTGAAGAAATCTTTTTAGAATTCAAAAGCCGCGGTCTCCTCATTAACGAATTTTTTCTACGAAAATTAGCTAAAAATTATTGACTGTTAAACCATAAACTTAACATAAACTACTGCCAAAGCATCAGAGAAAGGGTCTATCTGAAATGAATTTTCTGGAAATAATGTAGTAAAATGAAGGGCAATGATGGTTGAAGCTGAAACTTAAGGGTTTGCAGAACACTCGTTACACAATCCGTATTTCTTTCAGGTTCGTTCGCGACTGTTTATGTTTTGAGGAAAACGAGAATTTTTCTCTTTAAATGCCTTTTTTGTCCTTAAACTTACAGACCTAAATTTTGGTAATTTGTTCATATATATATATATATATATATATATATATATATATATATATATATATATATATATATATATATATATATATATATATATATATATATATATATATATATATATATATATATATATATATATATATAATTGAAACTGACCCTGGATATGGGTTCTAGGGGGCCTAGTTTGCGTTCATTTAAAGAAATTTTTCTAAATTCGAAAGTAGGGATCTCACCGTTGGTGATTTTTTAAAAGTACATTCACTAAAACAAGCACTTGTGAAGCCACGGGAAAAATCTACGCCTGTATTAAATATGGAAGGTTTCACTAAGTTAGGGCAAGAACAAAGAACCAGATGTACTATTCAAATTGAATTAAGTCTTAAAACTTTCATCTTCTCTTTATCAAATGATTTTTTATACAAAAACTCGCTAAAAAACATCGGAATAACAACAATTTGATTAAATAACTGTAACAGTGATATAAAAAAAAAAGAAAATTATGCGAAATATCAAAGTAGGCTTAGAATTTTAAAATCTTGTATTCCTACGTAGTTTTTCTTTCCGATCCTCTTTTGTTAATAACATTTTTTGTATCTCCTAGAGAAAAGGCACTTTACGAGTGTAAAAAAATAGGCTTTGTAAATTTCTAGGACATACTTGATTTCTGGAAATTAAAATTATGACACAAATTATTTACCATTCAAGCAGGGCTTATACACATAAAATGAAGTTTCAGCTAAAAAATTAGAGCCTTTTTCATAAATTCATCTCTTCTTTTATGTTTTTTTATTTATTTTGGTATCACAGGTAGCTTTGTATTTGATATGACGTTTCGGCCATAAGTAGACGATAATGTATTCTATTATTAATATTTCATTATATTGGGTAAAAAGTAAGAAAATAATTAGGGTGCTACACTTTTAAGTGGGACAGACTGTATATATTGTCAGAAATATTAGAGGAAAATATATAGTTATCAAAAGCAAATGTATGACTTGATCTATTCAGATTTGATTTGAAAAATTATCTTACTGTCAATAACAGCCTTATGACTCGATACATTTAATAAGAAACCAAAGCTTAATAAAAAAGTAATTTGCCTTGAAAATAACTAACAAAAACCTTATTTAGATGAAAAGACCTAAAACAGATTCTGAAATAGCAATCATCACTTCATTCAAGCTTTTCATTCATTTTTAAATACTTCAATATAGAAAAGTATTTTTAGCCTTACATAAAAAATTAGCCACATTATGCGTTATATTTTCATCTTGCTTTTTCAAGATTATGTCCCGATTTCAATTACCATGGTTGACAGTTGCTTTCAATAAAAAATACCAATTTAAAAGCGCGTAACATCAACATATATGGTGTAACATTTAACATTTATGTGAAAAACAGAATATCCACAAGCTACAACACTTAATACAACACTACTAAGAATATACACCGTTTCCATAGATCACAAGTCTATAAATATATGTAACATTTAACAACAGACAGGTGTAACATACTAATGGGAGTTGTAGTAATATGTAACATCCAATTACAAACAATAGAGGGAGCTGAATCACTTACCCACTCCGGGATACGGTTGCATGCCGGGGTAGGCCGCGTGCTGTAACGCCGCCTCGCCGTTTGGGAGCCCTTGCGCTGGAATGGACAGATGTAGCGCATCTAGATTTCAGTAAAGTTAAACACAATTCTTGCACAACTCAGTAACGACATTTATAGGCAGATTTTCCATTCCAGACCAAGTAGAAACTTATTAGTTAGAGATAACGGTTTCTTGACGTTTTAACCTCAATAAAATACCAACACTGTCCTCTCACTTTATAAGAGGGCTAGATCATAATACAGCGTGTCCCAAACTGGATGGGAATGTATTGCTATCTCTGTTATTATTAGAGATAGGGAGACTGTTAAATTAGCAATGTTTTGTAGAATTTCATGCTCGTTCGAAATATGACTTGTATTTTGCCCTGCCTCGCGTTTTCGAGTTATTTTGAAAAAACCAAAATTTGTCGATTTCTTTTTTCTTCAATATATAAGTAGGCGTTGATCTGACATGTCTAAGGCTTGCACATTATCAGAACACTTTTTACAGAGTAATCTTTTTATGCTATTCTCAACTTTGGATTGTTATTTGTTTTTGAGCTAAAGGTATCAAAGTTTGTTTCTATTATGGCGGCCATATTGGATTTTTTTCTCATGTGATAGCCTGTAGAAAGAGCTTTTCAATGATGTACAACATGCCTGAAAAATATTGTAATTGCGCTGACAATTTTGAGAAAAACCGTTTTGAAGATAGTAGGCTATGAAATCCAATACCAGAAAATAAATGACAAAAACAAAGTGTTCAAAAAGCAGTAAACCAGGGAGTCTAACAATAGACTTCTACTTTTAACATAATTTTCCGTAATAATTCACGATAAAAAATAGAAACTTTGAGCACACCAATAAATCGGCCCATTATTACAAATGATATTTTACATTACAACATTATCCTAAAAATTGTTATAATTTGAATAAATAGGTAAACCTAGTAAATAGCTAAATTTACTAACAGAACTCAATAAAAAGCAGATTAATGATTTGCGAAGACGCTTTTGATAATTGTTTGTTTTTTAAAAGTCAACTGAAAAACAACATTGCGCCAATTAAGAATACTGTCATTCTTAATGATCTGAACAATTTGAGGTGTATTTAACACGTTGCTTTAAATTTTGTACTAAATAGTTTGTTTCCTGTTTATTTTAAATATTATTGAACAATATGTTCAGTAATGAAGAATACTTTGAAATGTTGGAATGAAATTCGTATATAAAAATATAAAGTAATTCAAGTTAGTATAATTATTAAAAATCTTAGTAAATGATAATTATTGAAAGTTAATTCATTAATAATTAATCACTTGGGAATAAATCCTAGGAAGGGGGGGAGTCCTCCTAAAGATTATATTCGTTTTAACCGAAATACCGAGGCAGCTGCAAATTCCCATCGAAACAACTACCCAGAAAGACGACAACCAAACACCAAAATATTTCGCAGGATAGTGACCAATCAATTGAACGACGGTAGCCTCCACGCAAAGAAACTACGAATGTCTAGAAATGAAGAAATAAATAATGCCGTCTTACAGGTTTCAAACGAAAACCCTCAGCAATCTGTTCGGTTTTATGGTGAAAAAATTGACGTTCCAAAAAGTACGGTACACCGTGTATTAAAACAAAGTAATTACCATCCATACAAACCTACAATCGTACAAGGCTTAAATGTTGCCAATTACCCTAAGCGACTTCAATTCTGCAGATGGTATCAAGGACAACGTCAGCAAGATGAAAATTTTCATTTGAAAATAATATGGACTAATGAATCCAGACAAATTGTGGTGTGTATAATAGGCATTATTGGACAAATGAAAATCCCCATCTAAAGAAAGAAAGACGATTGCAAGACAGATTTGGCAATAATGTTTGGTGCGGCTTATTATGTAAAAAACTGTTATTTTTATTTGAAGATTAGACAGTTGATTAAAAAAAAAATCAGGTAACTTCTTTGTTGGTCGGTTCTCTTTTGAAAACAGTTTAACTGGGGAAAGGTATCTTAATCTATTGAGAGATGACATATTACCAACAATTAGAAGAGTTCATGATAATTTAGACGAGATTTGGTACCAACAAGACGGTTGTCCAGCTCACAATGCTAGGATCGTTAAATAATGTTTGTACCAAAATTTTAATAATCGTGTCATTTGTAACAATGGGCCGGTTCATTGGTGTGCTCGAAGTCCTGATATAACACCCATGGATTTTTACTTTTGGGGTACTCTGAAGAATGATGTGTATAAATTTGATCCACCACAAAATATCAATTAATTACGAAACAGAATCACGGAAGCTATAAATCATACTAACCGAAACACCCTCATCAGAGTTTGCAGGCATGTTTCAAAAATGTTTATAAAGTGCATTGAACAAAACGGTGGCCATATTGAAAAAAATTCTATTTAGTGTATTTTTAAGTTTGTATTTTATTATTTGTTGAGTTTCGTTTCTAATTGTGTTGTTTTGTGGAGTTTAAGTTTCTATTTGTTATTGCCGGGTTTCGTTATTAAACTGTTTCACATAATATTACCTAGCATTATTACCAAATTAGGTATTGTAAATTAAATCTCAATATTTTTTATCGTGAATCGTTACGGAAAATTATGTTAAAAGTAGAAGTCTGTTGTTAGACTCCATGGACTACTGCTTTCTGAACTTTTTTTTTGTCATTTGTTTTCTGGTATTGGATTTCATAGCCTACTATCCTCAAAACGGGTTTTCTCAAAATTGTCAGCACAATTACAAGTTTCTCAAGCATGTTGTACATCACTGGAAAGCTCTTTTCACAGGCTATCACATGAGCAAAAAATCCAATATGGCTGCCATAATAAAAACAAACATTGATAACTGTAGCTCAAAAACAAATGACAGTCCAAAGTTGAGAATAGCACAAAAAGATTACTCTGTTAAGTGTCCTGATAATGTGCAAGTCTAAGACATGTCAGATCAACGCCTACTTAGATATTAAAGAAAAAAATATCGCCAATTTTTGTTTTTTTCAAAATAACTCGAAAACGAAAAGAGGCAGGGCAAAATACAAGTTATATTTGGAACGAACATGAAATTCGACGAAACATTGCTGATATAACCGTCTCCCTATCTCTAATAATAGCGGAGATAGCAATACATTCCCATCCAGTTTGGGACACACTGTATATTCTTACTCAATACGATTTGTTTTAAGCGGTCATGCTGTACCCGGTCGAATGCGGGATTTACACCAATTTTTCAAATTTAACATTATATAACTTAACAGAGGCGTTGAAACGTTTTCCCTGGTTTCGCGAATTCTTATTTTCATCTCTGCAACCGGATCATATTTTACGCCATTGTCCAACAGGAGAAAATTTTAACTATAATTAAAAATCTGCTGTTGTGCTAGAGCATTTTCAGCAAGTTCTTTAAAGACCAAAATCATGGATTGCGCGTCTAAAATGTCTATGTGGTATGTAGGTCCATATTTAAGGTCAAAATAAAGTAAACTGCAATGATAACCATAATAACAAGAATAAAATAACTAAATAACAATAACAGCAACAGAAAAAGTTTCTAAAGACCTTTATACACCTTGTTATAGGGGTTGCCTGAGGAGATATTTAAGAAATACCGATCAATATACAGGGTGTTGTAAATGTCTGTAACAGACTTAGCTTTTTTTGAATAGAACATTACATTTCTATATCTGTTTTAAGATTTTTAAAAATATATCTAGTTTTTTTAAATTAAAATACTATAGGTTGAATTTTACTAGGACTGTTTAATATAATATAACAACGATAGCTCAGTGCAGATCGGCTTTGTATATTAACTAGTAAGAAAATATTGTAAAACTATCTCTCGATACTGCTCACCGCCGTTCTCACGCTTTGTAAATTTTTTATTTTTATTTACATGATAATTGCTATAATACTTTACATTGCGGTAAAAATGATGTGCATTTTTATAGATGGAAAACCTGCCGACACATATAAGACATATAGTACTCACGAGCTGGATAAGTTTGTGGGATTCCGTTCGTATATACAGCTTCTGTTCCAGCAGGTTGGCCGTTGGGCGTCTGTGCAGCCATGTTAAAGGTAGGCATCGTAGGTGAGGGTAAACTTGGTATGGCACCATTCACTGGCTGCCCCGATCCATCTAAAAAAGGGGAATCTACGCTAATTAAAATGCCAATTCCTAAAATATGCAAGGTTTTACTGATATACTAGAGTGTCTTGATGTAGGAAAAGAATTTATTGTGGTTACAAACAACTGAACACCAATAATAAAAATGTGTGTATACTTTAGGGCTGTGCAAAAATTTTTGAACCGAACCGAACCTTTTGTTTTAAAGAGACTACGCACCGTGCGATGTTGAATTGGTTATAGGATTAAAATACGTAATAACAACCATGAAGTCTAAAGGCATCAGCGTTTTAATCCGGCGAACTGAGCGTTACTTATATGTATTTTTGACAGTTAATTAATGTGCAATGTTGCGATGAGTGAATGCTAGAGGATTGTGGTTCTAATGACTTATTTCTAAGGTTTAAGTTATTTAACTTGTTCTGAAGTTTTGTAGCAATAACTTCTAACATTTGTCGTTGAATGTTACTAAAAATTTTAAACCCACCATTATCTAAATGAAAATATGAAGATCATAAGTCTCCAACTCATTTTGTGACAATGTAAGCTCCTTTATGTAACTTACACTGCACTTGGTGTATTCAAGGAAAGTCAGCCTTGATATAACTGCTTAAAATGAACGCAATTTAATTATAACACACACTGAACTCTATTGTCGCTGTTTATTTCACTGCTATATAGTTGACATCTGCTTGAGTGTCGAGTGTCAATGTATAAGATGAATAATTTGTTTTTGATATGTTTGGTTAAAAAAGAAAAAAAAAAAGAATGAATATGTTAAATGGTAAGAATATTTTTGTACTTAGCTTTGTTAATTATATTAAAAAATAATAGTAGTAATAATAAAAACTACATAATGGTTGGAGCCACGATGGAATATTTTATAGAAAAATACGTGCATGACCTAACGCTCGACCGGAAAATTAAATCGGACAATGGGCTAATGGAAAATTATCCGCAGCCAAAAAAAGCACGAACAACAACAACAACAATATGTTTGGTTATTGGTTAAAAATTATAGGTATTCAGAAAAACTGAGAAGCAAATAATTATAATATATATGTGTTACATATAAACACAATAGCTGCGTTACTAAATGAATATATTAGATTGTGTACCTAGTGACAATAGCGCAATTTAAAAATATTGTAATTACATTTGGTTCTTGAAAAAAGCAATTTTACCGGTCTGTGATCACAGTGGGTTTACATGCAAAATAAAACTATGTTAACTAACAACAAATGTCTAAATACTGGTTGTTTCGGAGAGTAAAGTGGTTAGTAATTATTTGAAGGGGTGGTAAAACATATCTGCATCCTCTCAGCTATTGCAATTATCCTACAAAGACGTTTTTTTGGAGTTTAACGAAGTAGCAGTAATCCAGTTGTGAGGTAAATGGAAAACACATACAATAAAGTCAGTATATAAGAAAAGCCAGTTTAGCAGAAAAAAATCCAATCTGCCGGAAAAAATCCAGTTTATCCAAAAACCCTGTAAGAAGAGTCAATAATGGAATGATATAAATAAACTTAGTTTATTCAAAGAGGTATTATGGAAATTAAACTCACCCTATATATATATATATATATATATATATATATATATATATATATATATATATATATATATATATATATATATATATATATATATATATATAAACAGGGGTTTTAATTACTTAACGATGGCGTTTTGTGATGAATTAAATAACTCCCAATAAAGTGGTGTATTGTACAACGCCTTGCGGTACAAATATTTAACAAGAACCTTGATGAGATCCAGCCACTGCTGCAGGTTATTCCAACCTATGTTTTTCAAGTTCTTTCATTCATCATCTGTTTAAATATGCTAATTTTTAAACTAGCCTTTCTTTTCGAGACAGTTTGTTTACAAAATGTAAATATGTCAACACTTCAAGGACACCAAATACATTTGAAGATAGTGAATTACCCTGCAACACAAAGTTATAAGTAATATAGTTCAGTTTGAAATATTGCTGAAGAGTGTCACTATCTGCAATTCAGGTGGAATACAGTTATTATATTGGTTTTAAATTAAAGTTGTCATTATACAAGGTAAATATTTACTAGTTTGACTAGTTATTGTGAGCATCGTTATTTTCTGCTTATTGCCCTGGAATGCACTTGTTTAAGAAAAATACCGTCACAATTTTAGGTCGACCACAGGATAATATTGACTTTCGAGAGAAATCGAACACTCATCAAATACCTTATTTCTTATATTTTTTATTCGGTCGAAAACTGTGGTGATTAGCGGAATGGATGATGGAACAGTATGACATGGAATGATGATATATGATATAGTTTCCAACCAGAACAAATTAATTTGCCCTGATTGGGAACCAAACCCACTTCCGAAACAGACATGTCCGTCGTTATCCGGTTTGTCCACAGGGGCCACGCTGGCTCAAAATATGTTGTTATAATTGCGAGAAAATCTATATTGGACAACCGCGGAGATCAATAACAAAAATATTCAAAGAGCACATAGATCATTTCAGATTCAACAGTGCAGAAAAATCTAGCGTTGCCAACATATGATTGACTCGGGACATCAGGTGGGCAATAGTAATTCTAAGTTATTGAAAATAATCACATGCTTTCGCCAGTTAGATGCTTTAGAAAGTTTATAAATCTGCAAAGTGATTACACAAAATTTGATCAGTCATGGGTCCAATAAATTCAACATTTTCTGAAATAGCACGAAATAATTAATACTTGCTTTCAACATCGTCACAATAACCGGTTAGGCGTATTCAGAACAATAGTCCTTGGATTTCGGCAGCCGGTATTACGTTATCCGGCATTATATCATCCGGTATCACATCATACGGTATTGCACCATCCGGTATTGCATCATCCAGTATTGCATTATCGGTATTACATCATATGTAGTATAGATAATTTGGATATATAAACAGGATAATTTTGCCCATACAGAGTTTAACGACAGCTACTGACGAAGACAACTTCGTTAACGAAATGTGTAACTAGCGCACAACTCTGTAATTCTTCTGTGGTTCTTGGGGTGATTCTAATTTTTGTTACAGTGTCCAACCTCGGTCGTTTGTCTCAATTTGTTTCTGTCACTTAATTATTATCTTGCAGTTTTTCCTTGCTGATACAAAGGCGACGGGAGTGTACCTGCTGGAGTTCTTGCGCCCGAAAGAGTAAACAGATTTGTTGTAATTGTGAAAGGCGTTTGACATTTAGAAGAAGCTTGAAGTATGACTGTAAGTCTTAGAGACACTATAACTTGTAGGTTTAAAGTTCAAACCCACATATTAGTTTCAGTTCGTTCATAGTTCGGCTGGAAAAAAGTTGAGAATGCACAGCCCTAGTATTTGTAGTTAAACAGTATACACTATATAAATATTTTTAACGTACTTAGTAAAATAATATTGAAAAGTTTACTGACAACTGTATTATTGTTCATTGAAACATTGAATTGTCTAAAATACAGTTTTACAACACAATTGGGGGTTACCGAACAACTTGATTAATCTATATTAAGTAAATCCTGGAGACAGCAAATGGACAACAGGATTTTAAGCCTGACAATCGTTTCGCTAATAAACTTGGTAGTCTTTATAAGGGGATAACTAAAGTAAGATCAAACAGCATAGCTAATACGTAGCATAAGTACCGCAACAAATTCTATCGTTAGTTTGTTTAATTTACTTATCCTCTGAGGCCACTAACTTTGTCAATGGAACGATAGTCAGGTCTAGAAAATGCCTTAAATTAGATTCTCCAAAGTTACATATCGGCGCAAATCATAGGCTTCAGTCCTTACGCAATGATAATTTATTTACAGATACGAACAACATCAAAATCATACTGAAGGAGTGTTTCTAAAGGTCAGCTTCATGTTAATTTATAAAATAATATGTTTGTTTTATATATTAACCTGATGGAGGTGGTACCACTGAGTTTGCCATACCGTTCAGGGTTGCATGAGGAATTTGTGTTGCTAACGCCGCCATGGGATTAATATATGTTCCTTGTGCTGTCGCAGCTGCCATAAGCGCCGCCTGTTGCTGAAAATTTTTAAAATACTTTTAGTAAATTTTCGATAATACTACACTATGAGACTACATCTTATTGTACGAACCTAAATATTATTAAAACATGTTATACTTTAACATATTTACTAAAACTTAGATGCTAAACGCCTGGAAAAAACAACACATTTCCTTAAATACTGATAGGCCAATTTGCCATTAGTCTAGATACTTATGGTTTGTTGGTTGGTATACGAGGAGATCTACAATACAAAACGAAATAATCTTTTAAAAGGACATTTTGATTATTAGACACAATCTCCCCTGCAACTTATACATTTAGTAGAACGTTCATAAATAAGTTCCAAACATTTTAAAGAACTCTTTTTCTTTCTTCTTAGTCTTCAAACGACTCCTTAACACATGTGACTCCGCTGTTTGTGGAAAATCGTAAAACATAAAAATTCTGAACGACATTTTTTAAATACATTGGTTAATTCATTGTCATAATGACAACAATAAGTATTGAAAGTAAATTACAAAGATGTGAAGGCAAAACATAGGGCGAGTTGGACAACACTCAGCACAAGATCTAGTCAAAAGTACTGCACAAGAATGTCTGTATACCCCAAAACAGAAGCTTTCTGTATACGCAAAACGTTAAAAAAGATATAAAGCCAGCAATAACAGAAAATGATACAATACCACTTTTGAGCACTCCGAAAGGACTTTCTATCGTCAGTTTACTTTAGCTACTGCTACAGCTACCAATGCTTTTCCAAATGAGGAACAAATCGAACAATTATGGGAAAGTCAATTAGCCTTCCAAAAATATTGACACCAACAGGGTCAATGAAGAACACGGAGCTTGCCAGGGCAATGAGCAGATGCACCATTATCTTTTTACCATTTCTACGTGGTTAACAAATTGTTAAGAATTGGAACGCACCAGGGCGCGATGTCTTCCAAAATTTTGACTGCAGAAATTGCGGTGTACACATCACCTATCGGCAGTATTACCAATTAGTGTTATGTTTGACCCAAAGAATATACCGTTGTTTCTGACAAAATGGGACAACTGTCGTTTACCAAAGAACCAGTAGAACCGTGACAGCATTCAGACAATAACGCGTGTCCCGACATTATAACAGGTGGTCATAAAAAAAAAACGCGTATATGCGCGCTGTTAACGAAACAACAAAATTTCAAGCCAGAAAATTATGGTCTAAAGGATCTATGCCATGCAAAAAACAACTTATCATCGATTCGGTTGTGGGTAATCAAGCAGAAACATATTTACATGGATTAAAAGACGGCGTTTGATTCAGTTATACACGAATGACTTATAAGTTTTCTGAACATCTGTAAGAACGACAGCTATATTCTGAGACTTTTAGAACATACAATGTCTACGTTGCGACAAAAAAAAAATAGCTACGTACACAATCGGGTTACAACGTTGTAACCAACACGATTCCAATTATGTATATCTCAAGATGACCTGCTATATCCACTGTGGTTTTGCCTTGCATTGAATCCACAACTAAACCGCCGTATTTTAAAATTTCAACTCTTCAGGTTAAAAAATAAGAGAAATACAGGTGTGTAAATGTGACAATGTTTTTAAGAAATGTTTGAAAAATGTCAAATATCTCGAAAATGGCTGTGGAAAATTACATAACATGTTTGTAAAACCTACCATAAAATTTAACGAGAAATCTAGTTCCGTAATAAAAAATACCCTCTTCTATTTAAAATAAGAAAGTTGACGTCTACTTCCGTTATAATCGGAAGTCTCGCACTAACGTCAATATTTTCAGTGAACTGGAAATTTCAAGAAACCCACGCGAGTGAATTTTCAGAATTAAATTGAGCCGTACTCAAGAAACGGTTAATAGAAGATGTACGTGGGACACCCTGTATAGAAACAATGGCGAAAAGGACTGTGGGTTATTAGTATACAATTGGAGCAAACGGCATCGGCTCACACTTAAAATATACCGTGCCACATGCATGCGAGGCAAATGATTCCATATTATAATTAACGGCAATGAAATGTCATGGATTAATTCAGTAAAAATGCAACTCTGTATGCAGGCACCCTGCTCAGGAACAGCAGCTTGCCTAAAGGGCCATTCCAATAGCATTTATAAAACCATCGAATTATGTATACAAACGACGTAGAAATAATTAGTAATCGATGACACGGTATTAAGGCAAGGCCGATGACAATGCAGTGCTGATGTTGTGTTGTTATAAATGTGCTGAATATGTAAGTTTTAATGAACATTTGCATTTTCTTTTGTCTTTTGATAAATCTGCATGTGTCAAGAGCAGAGCTACTTATTGATGCATCTCAATATTTAGCAACTAAGCGATAGTCAAGAGCAATTATTTATTATATATATATATATATATATATATATATATATATATATATATATATATATATATATATATATATATATATATATATATGCTTTATTTGTTTGTTGTACTTTTGTGATTTTTTATTTGGTTACGTGAACTGCAGTTTTAAACCGTACCGGTTCGTCGTCAGCACCCTACTGTAGCGTGCGATGATGAACCGGGACGGTTCTAAGCTGCAGTCCACGTAACCAAATAAAAAATCACAAAAGTACAGCAAACAAATAAAGTGTATATTTAAAAGTGATTACAGTGTAGTGCTACATTCCAATACACACACACACACACACACACACACACACACACACACACACACACACACACACACACACACACACACACACACACACACACACACACACATATATATATATATATATATATATATATATATATATATATATATACATATATATATATATATATATATATATATATATATATATATATATATATATATATATATATATATATATATATATATATATATATATATATATATATACTTATATGTGACCTTTAGAGAGGGAGGGAGAGAGAGAGAGAGAGAGAGAGATAGAAAGTATATAAACTGTTGTTGTTCGGTTTAGTTTATAATCTTCTCAGTTTCCCACCTATCTTCTAGTTCCTTAAACACGCCCTTTCATTAGCGGCATCTAAATGAAACCTATCAGACACATGTCGACCAATCGGCGACTGGTTGGTGTCGAGGTAGACGCTTCCAGAAGCAGAAGGATTTTTATGGCTATATCAAGATCAGCTATTTTTAACTACCAACTCGGTCAGAAGTATATAGTTCATTCGGCCAGAACCTAAAATGCAGATTATTCGACGTTAGACAATTTTCGTCACTTTACTGGAGGATGCCAAGAGTACAGATACAAAATAAAAGAGGGAAACGATGCACTTATGAAAATATTTCATTAGGAAATTGCAGTCAAAACAAACTTTTGCATATTAGTGAACCCCCTACTGCAAATTCACCCGGATACTGTTCTTAAGATCTCCAGGTAAAAATTGTACTGAGATCCTGAGACAATCCAACATAACCTGCGCTTTTATAGAATGGGCAAATGTTTTAAGGAGCTAATTTGTCATATACAGAGCAATTTACAAAAATGATTAGCCCCAAGTAATATATTTATATCTCTTGGTTTATGAAAGGTGAAATCTGCTAAATTGTGTTCCGCAGGGACTTTTAGATCTTATGACCTAATTTCATAACCAGGTACAAGATTGCACTTTAGATGTAGAGTGCGTGATACCTAGCACAATATCTGTTTGATTACTTTTTAATTGCATTTTTATACACAAACTACCAGTAATGTAATTTGACTGCCAGTCTAAATCTAAAAGTACGAGAGGAAAGTACCTTGACAGTGTCACTACTTTGACTGAAGCAGTTGGATGTAAAACTTAACCGTGTTAATAGACCAACAAGTTGCTTAAAATATGCGAGACAATAATAATAGGTAAGTCCTGTAGAAAAGCGACATTTATATTTTAATGAAACTCTGGATTTAAGCATCCGGAAAAGGAACCTCGGTGGTTCAGGGGTAAGAACGTGTGCCTTTGGACCGAAGGGTACTGGGTTCGATCCCAGGGTACTCCTTTCACTTTTTCAGTACAAACTGTAACATTAACATCAACCGAGGTTCTGGCATTGTATTTGAGCAAGTTGAATGTCTGCACGTTCCGCCCTTCGGAGGGGGCGTAAAGCCGCCGGTCCCGTGTCCATGCGATGTTGGGCACGTTAAAGATCCCTACCCTCCTTACAGAAAGGCAGGGGTTCGGCAAAATTTCTAGGATAGTGGGGTGAAACTGCTCCCTGGCGTCGGTGATTGGCCATAGTCGCGGAAATAGGCCGACGTTAAAGAAAACAAAACACAACACAAGCATCCGTAACAATTCTGAACAACGTATTTAAGAAAATTCGGTGATAAAAAGTGCCTAATATGTTTTTATTTTTTTTCGATTTATTTTGGGATCACAGGTGGCTTTGTATTTAAATGAAGTGATTTTTAGTCATAAGTAGACATTCTGTAATCCTATCATTTTGTTTAAATAGGATAAGAACGAAAGAAAATACTAGCGTGTTACATTATAAAATAAGACACACTGTATATTAATAAAAGAATATCTATCCCGATTTAAATATATTGGTACATCGTTTGCTTTTTGGCGATACAAATTTCTTTCAATTAATACACTTTATACGGTTTCAAATGTTTTTGAAAATTTTTACAGCCACATACTGTTTGAATAAAATAACGGTAAAAAAGCAGTCCAATGGTATCATAAAATTACTTCTAATTAATATGTTAACAAGCCCAAGCACTTTTAAAATGAAACGTTACCTGAGCTTTGCTGCTTCTAAAAAATAATCACGATCCCACTCAACAAAATGTTTGATTATTCAGGAATGAATGTTTCGAATTAACTCGAGAAGTTTCGCTTTGAAGTGAGGGCACTGCCAAACTGTCCGCGACAGCAATTATAAACTTGATGTTACACATAAAAAAAGACTGGACTGGTGTTTAATGAAGCGCCAAAGGCAGTTTCGTGAAAAGATTGGAGTGGGAACAGTTGAATGTCAAAAGCAGCTTTCATATTACCTTTATAAAATATAAAAAGTGTGGAATCAGAAAGTGCGTTATGGTAGCGAATTTTCATGGAAATTAATTTCTTTCCTAAATTATAAAACGTTGTTTTTCATACAGAAACGTTAAGTCTTTTGTCGCCTTTAAGCCTCCTAGAAGTTTAAAGAGAATTAAGTACCTAACTTAATTTCTTGTAAAGCTACAAAATTTAAGTTTTGTAAATGACAATGTTTTTTAAAGGTAACTCGCTTTTCAAACTTCGTTACAATAACCTTGCTACACACAGTTTCCAAAAGAAAACTTATTTTTTTTCGGAAAATTTGGACCGGCTCACAAACTATTCTACACTATTGTTGGATGTACCACAGGGTCGCCATCTCGGTGTTAAACCAGGTAGCATGTAGCCACGACAGCTCCAAATTACACAGAATGTTATAAAATAGAGACTGGATACAGCCAACTAACAATTTTGTAAATTTTCAGCCCTGGCCCATGTCTTCCCTAATATAGGAACAATGTATGTAAGGCTAGATGCATTCGCACCATAATTAGAACAGCATACCGGTTCCGCTCTAATTAGAGCCCGTCAGTACGGTATACTAATTACAGCGAGAACACACCTATAAAGTAATCCGGCTATGATAGCCAGCCTCCTAGGATATTAAGAGATGTACGACAGGGTCGCCATTCCAGTGCGGCATCAGGTAGCATGTTGTCATGGCAGCTCAAAATACCACAAAATGTTATAAAATAGAGACTGTGTACAACCACCTAACAACTTTGTAAATTGTCAGCCCTGGCCCATTTCTTCTTTAATATAGGAAATTTGTGGTGATAGCTTCTGGCTGTGTCAACTTTTCTATTGGAGTCTACTAGCTGCGAAGGATACCCCGCGTAGTTCTCTCTGGCAGCTTTATGTAGGCACAGTGGCGACCTAGACCCATACCTTGTAGCGTTTTCCTGTCAACAAACGGAAAATCCTTCTGATAACATTCGAAAGCTTGGTAAACTCGGGCGCCAGTATTAGAGAGGCAATACTGAGCGGCCTTGTTGCATTGGTCCCCTTACTAAGCTGCTTCAGCAGCGTAGGCCAAGGCAGACATCAGCGGAGACACAGGTTTCAACTTACCCTAAGGGCAAAGCTAGACACTTACGCACTAACTTTCTTTATGATGGCACTGCTAAGACTTTATTTGCTCGTGCGCGAAGCGGTAGGAGTTCGGGGCGGATGGTTAATTAATTAAGCCCCCCATTAATAAAGACACTGAGTCAGACGTGAGAAATAGGCGTAAGATGTGTGTATTTTCTGTTAAAACTGATCAGTGAACAAAAAACCAGATGCTATTATCGTACATTTGATGTAATTTTGATCTCGTTACTGTAACTAAAAGGAGTGTGCATATTTTATTCCTTTAATATCGTTTGGTCTCCTATGTTTAGATAGTTATACCTACCAATAAATAGTCAGGCATTTATTTGCACGTAATTATACGTAGGCTTGGATATTAACTCTCCACAAATTTTCATAGAATAACTTTGACAGTGTTTATCAATCCATATATGTACATTATATGTTTTAAAATTTAAATAACTTCAAATGCCGAGAAATTCTGTTGCTGATATTTAATTAGTTTATAAAACAAATCATTTTAGTATGTTAAAATAATGATTATTATTAGAAGATGGGATAGTTTAAATTGCTGTTATGATTAAAATGTGCTCCTTTATTTGATTTAATTCTTTAGCGAGACTGTTTTTTTAGATTAAAAATTGAATAAGTAATACCTTGAAAAATTTAAATGCAGACTAACTGCTGCATTTTGTAAAACAATAAATAGTAAACAGGTTGATCACACTGTATATAAATATCTAAAACTAGGCATAAAGTGATATCAAATATAACTTCATAAAACTCCCTCTGAAGCATTGGACAACACCTAACACAAACTTGCTGGCAGTTATAAAAAACCATCGTCTGTTCACTGTTTTAGTAAATTTTTATTAAAAAAATTACTAATAGAGAGGTATCGATAGTGAAACTGCAAACATTTTTAGCTTTTCATAACAAACCAATATCACTGTATAGTGTCGCCCTTTGGAGCCTCTTTTTTAATTTGTCTTATTTTATTTCCTCGTATTTTTATTTGCCGATTTTATCAAGAGCTAAGGGAAACTTAAAATTCGAACACTTTTGAACAAATGTTATATTTATTCTCTCATTGTTATATATATATATATATATATATATATATATATATATATATATATATATATATATATATAATTAAGAAAATGTTAAATTTAGTACGTATGCTCAAACAAACACTAGTCTCATGCAAAACTGAGTCTGAGAAATTCGAGAAGTTCATCGACTTTTGTAAGCAACTTAATGTGTAAAATATGTTCGTTCATTCCTTGCAAAAATACACACACGTTGCTGGTTCAGCTTTTTTAATAACAAAAGGAACAAATATAAAAATAACAATGCGTGAAAACAATGAATCTTTACACTTAACTACTTAAACCCTAATAATGTACGAGTGAATAACAATTACTGCCTATATCGGTTTTACGTTAATAATTAATAACTTTAAATTCTATTGGTAAACGTTCGTTCGAGCTGTGTCTTTACGCGTTCAAATCTCGTTCACAACTAACTTCTGTCTTTCCTTAAAACTAAAACTTATCTACCCCTACGCTATAGATGTTTTCTTCATGTGTGGCCCTTTTTACATATGGTCACACAATGTTGCCATCTACTGAACCTAACTAGTGTTCCACACAATTTTCAACATAATGACTAATACACTTAATATTTGTTTTTGGAATGCTAACAGCGTTAAAAACAAAGTAGCTGAACTTATCGAGTTCCTAGCAACTGAAAATATCAGCATCATGGGCATCTGCGAGACAAAATCGGGTGAGCGAGATCGCCTTCGAATTAAAGATTATAAATGCATCAGAAAAGATAGCAATTACAACGGAGAGGTTTTCGCATTTTCAGTTAATAACACACAAATTATACAAGTATTGATAACCTAACAATTAGACTAGCTGATAATACGCATATAACTATTGTATATAATAAACCTTAAAATAACTTTTTAACTAACAAAATGGATGGTTTACTATCCATAAGTAATAAAAACTAACGGGACGCAGCAAGTGCGTTATGGTAGTGAATTTTTATTAAATGTTTTAATTTTAATAACTCAATTTTCTATAAACTTAGAAAGTTTAAATTTGGTGTGTAGTAAGACCTTTCCTAAGCCAAGATATCCAGCATATCTCACCATCGATACCTCTCTAATAGTCAATTTTTTTAAATAAAAATTCACTAAAATGCTTATTATGGGTGACTTTAATGCGCGACACCCAGACTGGAACTGCCTAACCTCAAACACGAATGATAATCACCTTAGCAACAATGCTTTAGATAATCATTGTTTAGTTTTGCACCCTAACACACCAACACATTACCCGTCAAACAACACTACTCCTTTCACCATCGACATTTTAATAAACAAAAATGTCTCAAATATCCTCTCCGAACCAAAGTCTCTACCACAGCTTAACTCTGATCACAACCCCGTCATTTTCTCTTTACGCAATCAGCATCTATTGAATATAACACGGCGGGTGTATGACTATAAAAATGCTGATTGGAAAAAGTTTAGGCAAAATCTTAATCAAAATATTGATTTAAATACAACAATTCAAGATGCAACTAAACTAGAATCCGAGGTGGAGACTTTTACAAAGCTGATACAAAATAGCATAAATAAATCCATAAAACAACGGACTATAACACTGAACAATGCAAAGTTACCTGAAAACATTTCAAATAAAATAAAGTATAAAAATCAGATTAGGAAAAGGTGGCAGATCCACAGAAATGAACAGGATAGGACTGTACTAAACAGATTAGTTAGAGAGATTAAAACCGAAATAATTGATTTTAGAAACCTAAAAATCACCAGGAAATTTAGTAAATTAAATACCAGAGATAATAGCATCTGGAAAACTGTAAGATCTTTCAAGAATTCCTGCCAGAACATTCCTTCACTTATTAATAATGATGACTCGATATCCCTAACAGATGTTGAAAAAGCCGAGACATTGGCGGCACACTTTGAAAATGCACATAATATAGATATTGTAAATAACACCCCGGCGCAGGTAGATATTATAAAAACTTCTGGACGCAGCAAGTGCGTTATGGTAGTGAATTTCCATAAAAATGTTTTTAATAGCTAACATGTTTTTAAAAAAAAGCAGGCCTCAATCTATATAGTAGAAACAATATGCCATGTTTTATCAAAATAACTTTATTGTTTGAAAGTGTACAAAAATGTCCGTAAGTAAACTAAAATTGTTTCCGAAAAAACTTGTTTCCTGGTCAACCTTATTGGTTAATAGCAAATTGAGCTATTCAAATTTGAAGAATTTAATGAAAATTCGTTACCATAACGCACTTGCTGCGTCCCGAATTTCTTTTCTTACAAAGATGTATAATATTTCGATGGAAAATGCAAAAATGCAATAACATAGGGCGTGTTCGATTAAAAAATTCGCTACCATAACGCACTTGCTGCGTCCCGAATTTCTTTTCTTACAAATATGTATTATATTTCGATGCAAAATGGATAAGGCGTGTTCGATTAAAAAATAATAATTTGAACCACCAACGACTTATGGGCCAGCCTGTAATTGTGGAAATATTTTTTAAGATGTAGCTTAAGACACCCTATAATTAATGTATACCATTTTTTTTTCGCAACTTGCATAATAACGGATATATTGAGCTTTAATGATTTTTTTACGAGAATTTGACAAAAATGATATACCATTAAACGATAAACTCTATAGCCAACACTCCTGCCAAAGCATCAGATAAAGGGTGTATTTTAAATTAATATTCTGGGAATATTTTAGTAAAATGAAGGACAATGACGATTGAAACTAAGAGTTCAGGCTTTGTAAAGCATTCTTCTTGAGACATTTTCTTTCTATAACTGATATTAATTTCAGGTTCATTGCCTAAATATTACCAATTTTGACGTTTGAAATCGCGACTTTGAGGTTTTGAGGAAAACTCAAATTTATTTTTCTTTAAATGCCTGTAACTTTTTTGTCATTTAACCTACAGAGCTAAATTTTGGTAGGTAGCCTACATATGATGGTATGAACCCGCCTACCAAATTTTGTAAACCCTTACTTTGTTAATTCCGGAGATATAATTTTTTTTCGAATGAAAACTCAAAATTTTCCCGAAAAACCTAGTCCGATTTTCCTGACTAACGAACTTATCCAAGCCATTTACGAAAGGCAGGTATGTGCCAAATTTTATCAAAATCGGCCTATTATTTTTTGAGTTATCGGTGTGATAAATAAATAAATATTATATATATATATATATATATATATATATATATATATATATATATATATATGTATATATATATATATATATATATATATATATATATATATATATATATATATATATAAACATATAAAAATTGAAACTGACCCCGGATATGGGTTATAGGGGTCCTAGTTCGCGCTCATTTCAAAATTCAAAAGTCGGGATCTCCCCATTAGTGAATTTTTTCTACGAAAATTCACTAATACTGTGAATACTTTTATAGATAGTGAAAACGATGATAATACCTGGCAAACTAAACTAGCAAGTCTCTGGGAAGTTCGAAAAGAAATACGTAAGACCCGTAACAACAAAACAGGTGGTTTCGATAAAATTCAAAACATATCTCTGAAGAACCTTCCGAGAAAAGGATTAGTCACGAGCTTAATAAACACAATACTTTATCTTGAACATTTCCCATCAAAATGGAAAATAGCAAGCACCGTACCCATTCATAAACCGGGAAAACCAGGTAACAGAGGCGACGGATATAGGCCTATCAGTCTCTTAAATACCTTAAGTAAAATCGCAGAAGCAATAATAAATAATCACATTGAGAAGCATGAAAAGGAATGTACCCTTATTACAGGAATCCAATTTGATTTCAGAAAAAAGCACAACACAGTTCAGCAAGTACTCAGAATAGTAAATGATATATCTGTTAATTTTAACAAAGATAAGTCAACTGTCATGGTTCTATTAGATATACAAAAAGCATTTGATACGGTATGGCAAGACGGACTTATTTATAAAATGATACAAAGGAATTACCCCAGGTACTTAATCAAAGTGATATACTCGTATTTGAAAGACAGAGAATTTTGTGTTACAGATTCATTTAAACATGCTGCAGAACTTCTTTAGGATATGGAAATTGCAAATTAATGCAAATAAATCTGAATGTATTGTTTTTTCGAAAAAAGTTACGGACGTCAAAATATTTTAACCTTTAAGGTTCAACGGAGAAAATATGAAAGAAAATAATACGATCAAATACTTGGGAGTACACTTAGATTCCAGACTAACATTTAAGAACCATATAAACACATCCATAAAAAAGCTCATTTGGCAGTAAACACTTTACCCCCTTATAAATAAAAATGGCAAAGTTAGTATAGAAAATAAACTGTTACTATATAAAACCATGTTACCACCCATGATCTCTTACGCATCACCAGTCTGGTGTGGTGCAGCTGAAAGTTATATAGCAAAAATACAGCGGTTTCAAAATAAATGCCTAAGAATGGCACTTAATAAAAGCAGGTACACTAGAATTAGGGAATTACATGATATCGCAAAAATAATGTATATAAAAAAACTTCATAACTAAGACAGAAAATAAATTTTATGAGTCTAAACTCAATAACCTATTAATGAGTTTAATTCAAAATTATGAAGCGAGCAAATTAGAATTTAATCTTAAACATAAATTACCTTTTGTTAGTTTGAGGTTTTTTTTAGAGAGTATTATACTAAACTATCATTAAAAGTATACATGTAAACTGTAAAAGGTATACTTAACAATTAATGTTAATAAGTATAATTATTGTAAATATGTATATATGTGTAAAATCAATGTTTATAAGACTCGAATACCTAAATGGAAAAACACTAGCCCAAATTCTTGACTTGAGTGAGCCAAATGTGACTAATTTACTCTGTTTTTTAAGACAATCCTCACTATTTGATAGCATTTGATTACAGATACTTTAATTAGCGAAACAAAATGTACCAATAGTGCCAATGACCTTAGATGTTAAGACACTTTAAACTTCCAAATAAAAAAAAATGTTTATAAGTATAATTATTGTATGTATGTATGTATATATGTGTAAATGCTTATATGTGTATATGCTTATAGTGTGTGCGTATGCGTGTGTACATGTATCCAACCAATATTGGAGTTAACTGCAAATAAATACAGATCAGCATCATTGTGCTTGATCTATTAGCTAATAGGTACTTTAGTCTAAAGACGCAGGTTTTTTAAAAGCATTTTTCCTGTAATCAAATGAAAATTTCAATTGTAAAACCCAAACTAATACACTTGTATTAATAGTAAAGTAGATAATAAGATATGTTTATGTAAATAATTAATTTAAATGTAAAACACAATAATAAAGCTAAGATAGAGCTGGAGCATTGTATCAACCATATTACCCTGTACATTATTGTTCTATTGTTCAATATTTCTTGTGACACACATAAAGTTTTGTTGAGTTGAGTTGAGCTTGCCTCGTAAGCAGAAGTTACGCGATCGAATCTAGTTCCATGGATTTATGTTTTTTTAATGTTTTATATTGACACTTGAAGAAACAATAGTGCACACATACATTTTGAACAAGATCTCATTTTTGTTTAAAACGCCTAAATAAGTTTGTCACCTTTAAGTCTGAAATTATAATTTTGTTATTATTGTAATTGTAATTGTTATTGAAAAAACAGGTTTGGTTAGGTTGACTAAAATGAAATCATACTGGCGATTAATAAGGAAAAATAACTGCTACGTTTATAATTTGGCAGATACTTTAGTTTTCTAAATATGAATTAAGTTTCCTTCTGAAAATCTTCTGTATAACATTAATGAAATTTGTACTACAAGTTTCTTTTAAAGAGACTTACACTATCTACAGATATGGCAAAACTTAGTTCTTTACTTTCATAGAAAATTGAGTTTTGAGCATTTTCCTTAAAAGGAGTTAGAATGCAAAATTTCTTTGATAAAAGACAAATATCGATGGTAACACTTTCGAAAGAATTCTTCAAATGCGCGTGTACTAGGACCTCTAAAATCGATCTTCAAGGTCTGTGTAAGTTTAAAGTATTAACTTTACTAATAGGCCGTATAATAATAGTGTGCAATTCTTATGAAAATTCGCTACTATAACGCACTTGCTGCGACCCGAAGTTTTTAGAAATTTGGCATTATCTAATTCAGTAACACCCCTCTCATTGACTGTATACCACATCCAAAAGAACTGGCCCCAGTGATCATAGAGAAAAAAAAAAGCCTGGACGCAGCAAGTGCGTTATAGTAGTGGATTTTCATAGAAATGATCTCGCACAAAATATTTAATTATAACTTTTTTTTCTTGTGACATAGAATTCAAAATTTCGGTGTGTAGTTTACTTTTCATATGGTAAACCTACGTACCAAATTTGGTTATCATAGCTTTTTATTTTTTGAGATAAAATTTTTTTTCGAATGAAAACTCTAAATTTTTCCGGAAAACCTTGTCCGATTTTTCTGACTAACGAACTCATCCAAGACATTTACAAAAGGAAGGTACATGCCAAATTTTATCAAAATCGGCCCATTATTTTTTGTGTTATCGGTGTATATATATATATATATATATATATATATATATATATATATATATATATATATATATATATATATATATATATATATATATATATATATATATATATATACACATTTAAAAATTGAAACTGACTCCGGATATGGGTCTTAGTTCGCGCTCATTTCCGAAAATTTTTTCAAAATTCAAAAGTCGGGATCTCCTCATTAGTGAATTTTTTCTACAAAAATTCACTAATACCTAATTTAACGTAACAAAACTTTTAAAGGTAGTGTCATCTTTGTACCGTTATCAGGATACCTTTAACGCGATACCCTTAACAAGATACCTTTCCCGAGATATCGTCGATAACGTTTTATCTTGTCTCTTGTAAGTGTACATACCATATTAAAAATACTCAAAAAATCTGAAGGGTATTCTGTCTGGTATGATGTAAAAGAAAGTATAAAACAGACGACCCTTTTAAATCGTGTCGGTACAGAGCACTAATTGATATTCTATGATTGCAGCGGTAGGTAAAATCTTTCATAGATAACTCTTACATGCTTTTCAACTTACATCGTTCTTTTAATTAAGTTTAATAATGTAAATGATTAAATTGCTCTTAAACAAACTTGCTACCCTAACGCACTTGCTCCGTCAAGACTTACATTTAATCTGTCGACTGGAACCTTTTCTTACAAGTTCCGCATGACATTTGAAGCATTTAAAGAGAAAACTTAAAGCAACCCCCGGAAACTCTAATTAAGGCACTGGGGTAACTTAAATCTAAATCCTATTCCTTGAGAAGATAACAATCTCAGAAATTCCCTGGTTCCCTTTGAAATCCAAGGACGGTCGCCAAAGATCAGCGGAGGAGTTTTTGAATTTAGAGTTTCTGAATGGCAACGTGAAATCTAAGATTTCATTCATATGCGAGGTAAGCCGGGTCTTTGAGCTTTACTCGTACATTTATTGCTTACCTGTGCATAAGCTCCATAAGCACCAAACTGGTTGAACACGAAAGGGTTGAGAAGACTCATATTTCCGGCCATCTGCTGCATGCGTCTCAGTTGTCGCTCCTTTTCAGTATCGGCAAATTTCACTACTAAGCTCGAGGAAGCTCCCTGTAATCAAAGAAGAACGAGAAATATTAGAGAGTAGATTCGTATAAGAATTTTAAATGGCAGTTCACATCAAAGGCAGTTATTCGCACGTATTTAACTGTAACAGGTTTTCATTCCCTGTTGGCAAGAACTCGCAAAGTTCAAGTTTTTGTTAGAATTTCATCTGAAGTAATTTCGAACTATGAACAGCTGAACGAGATGAAAGAACGTCACTAGAAAATGCGGTAGATTGTAACTTTGAGGAAACATTATTTTCTTTATTCTTTGTAGTGTGCAAGTGGCAGGTATAACATACTGCATCCCTATGTTAGATCAGTGGTTCCTAAACTTTTATGATGACGGAACACTCAACAAATCCCTTTTAGTTTATGGAACCCTACGTTTATTTAATGGTAAAAAAGCCTGGACGCAGCAAGTGCGTTATGGTAGTGAATTTTCATAGAAATATTCTCGTACAAAATATTTTATTATATATTTTTAAGATTTTCCTGACTAACGAACGTGTCCAAGCGACTTATAAAGGGAAGGTACTTCCCAGATTTCGTCAGAATCGGCCCACTATTTTTTAAATTATCGGTGTGCTATATATATATATATATATATACATATATATATATATATATATATATATATATATATATATATATATATATATATATATATATATATATATATATATATATGTGTGTGTGTGTGTGTGTGTGTGTGTGTGTGTGTGTGTGTGTGTGTGTGTGTGTGTGTGTGTGTGTGTGTGTGTGTGTGTGTGTGTGTGTGTGTGTGTGTGTGGTTTATGGTTTATTAGTAAAAATTATACACTATGACGATACAAGAAATCAGAGACTTGTTTTGTATATTATTATAATTTAAACATTTAAAACCCAAACTGTTAGTCGTATGCCCAAATCACCAAACTACAAAATTTGACATAACTCAAAGTAAGTATTATTTCACCTCCATTCCCCTGATTTGCTATTTATTTCAAACTTCATATAACCGATTTGCGCTGAAATTTTTTTCTAAACAATCAAAAATTGTGCTAAAACTACAAATTCTAAATCGCGCCAAAAGTGACAATATTATATATATATATATATATATATATATATATATATATATATATATATATATATATATATATATATATATATATATATATATATATATACATACAGGGTGGGGCACCACATACGCGTCGGTCTCTCTAATGGACCCTGTTCGAATTTACAAATTCCGTTTTTTTTTGTCAAGTATTTTAACTCTATTGTGTCGTGTCAAGTGTTTGGGTGTTTTAAATAAAATTGTTCAAGAGTAGTATAAAAATGAAAACGTATCCCGTACAGGAAAGAATGGATATGATTCTTGTTATTGGGGAACGCCAAGAAAATTGTTTACTGGCTGCGAGGGTTTATGTTCAAAAAAATACATCTCGACTTCATCCAGGCAAGAGAGTCTTACAGAGACTGTTGCAGGTGTTTTGTAGAACAGGAAGTGTCGCGTACGAAAAAGTCAACAGACAAAAGCCTTTCACTAAAAATGGCGAAATCGAGCTTGAGGTAATTGGCGCTGTTGTTGAAAATCC
The DNA here is from genome assembly GCA_964006375.1 of Tillus elongatus. Taxonomy (NCBI): domain Eukaryota; kingdom Metazoa; phylum Arthropoda; class Insecta; order Coleoptera; family Cleridae; genus Tillus; species Tillus elongatus. The sequence goes on along the minus strand of OZ023262.1, from coordinate 250,601,669 downwards.
CCATACAAGTCAGCTTAACATAAGCAGGGAAGTAGCATTAGCAGACGAAGTGTTGAGAGAATAATCAAAAGGGAAAAATTTCATCCATACCATGTTCAGTTACATCAGGAACCGATTGATATTGATTTAATTCGACGAATTGATTTTTGCTTGTGGGCCCTTGACAAAGTTGGTGAGAATGAACTTTTCGTTGATTTTGTGCTATTTTCAGACGAGAGTACATTTCATAGCACGTACCTAGTAAATAGACACAATTATCACTATTATAGTGACGAAAATCCACATCACGTCCATACAGTTGATCATCAGCACAGGTGGAGTATTAATGTTTAGGCAGGAATTTTAGGAGGACACATAATAGGGCCTTACTTTTTTAATGGGAACCTAAACGGTCAAATTTTCCTAAGATTTTTAAAAGATGATTTGCCAGAGCTCTTATAATATATCCCAAGAGATATTAAACGGCGGATGTGGTTCCAATTAGACGGTGCTCCCGCCCATTTTGAAACCAGTGTACGAGAACATTTAAACAGAAGTTACCCCAATAAATGGATAGGACGAGGAAGCCCACACAACTGGCCAGTACCATGCCCGGACTTAACGTGTTTGGATTTCTTTTTGTGGGGGTACATAAAACGTATTGTTTACAAAGTACCTCCGACTAACCGAGAACATATGGACTAAGAATACGAAGTGCGTTCCACACAGTAACTTCTGAAATGTTATTGAAAGCCCAGAAATCATTAGAGAAAATAATACGTTTATGCATTGAACAAGACGGCCGTCAATTTGAACATTTACTATATATGTGTATTAAATTTTCCTTTTTTGTTTGTTGTTCATGTTATTAAAATTTAACATTTGTATAACCCAACTTAAATTTTTTTAACTGTTGCAATACAATGTTCTTGATAAAAGTTTTTCCGCGTTGATCTACGAATTTACTTAGCCTACAATATAAACGCTCACTATAATCAAGGCTCACTTGATGATGAAAGGTGACATTTATTATGGAAAACAAACAATTCTAAATATCTAGAAAACTGCTTGAGTTAGGTATAGGAAACCCTAGTATCAATTAAAAGGTAATAAAATTTTCTAGAAGAATAATCCATTATATACAGGGTGTGCTATTTAAAATAAGAGACTTATTTGCAATATTATGCGTCAAATATCACTAGGAGGTTACTGACCATCCTGTATAACTTTACATTGTTGTTGTTTTGTTTGTTTTCTGTTATATGCAACAATCTTTCTACTAAATACTAATACAAGTTAGATTTTTTCTACGTTGCCGAGGGCAAGAAATTTTTTTTTTGCGTTGAGGCTTCAATTTTCAAAAATTGTTGTATTTCTCAAAAACGGTAGGTTTTAGGTATAGGGAATCCTATTGTAACTTACCTTTATTTTATCTCTAGAAGACGAAAACCGAATAATATACTGGGTGTTCCATTTAAAAAACATAACTTTGATATGTATCTTTTTTTGTGTACACCCTGTATCATCGAGAGTATTTTCATAAGATGCCTCTGAAGACCCTGTATATGCTAGAAAGAAACGGAATTTGTAAATTCGAACAGGGTCCATTAGAGAGACCGACGCGTATGTGGTGCCCCACCCTGTATGTATATATATATATATATATATATATATATATATATATATATATATATATATATATATATATATATAAATTGAAACTGACCCGGGATATGTGTTCTAGGGGGCCTAGTTCTCGCCGATTTGAAAAAAATTGTAAATATTCAAAAGTCGCAATCTCCTCATTAGGGATTTTTTTTAAAGAAAATTCACTGAAAATGCATTTAAAATTGACTTCACATGCAATGTTTTGGCAGAAGTTCGGATTAATGCCGTGTATTTCCGACAAACGTAGAAACGTCGAAATAACGACGTCGTGAAAAATAAATTTTTGGTGAATTTTTGGGTAAAATATTTTATCGAACCTTGTCCGTAAATTTTCTTTGCGAATTCTTTTTTCAAAATTTTGTAGAAAACACCTTTTGTTTAGTAGTCTCTAAAGAACAACAATCTCTTGGGCGACGTAGAAGACGAAACCGGTTGCAGGATTGTCACGGGTTTTATTGATAGAATAATGAAAGCTTGCCCGGCTTCTGGCCCGTCACAATTTAGGAAAAAGGGAAAAAATAAAGAAGAAGGGAAACGGAAATTAAACAAAACACAGGGAAGAGTAAAAGAGAAAGAATAGAGAATGGTTTCACGCTACACTCAGGAATTGGGAACTTCAGCGTCGACAGTTAGTACCAGGCTCCGCAGGTCGGTCACGACTATTTGCCTATTTCTAGTGACAGGTGCAACGTGCAACAGAAACAGATGTAAAATAACAGTTTTTAGGGTTAGTGATTTATAAATTATTCGACAGCTAAATAAATACAATGGTAAGTGAAATTTTAATCGCTGGATTTACAACACTATAAGTGTGGAATGGTTTACATTAAGTAACTGTTGTCTTTTTAGGCTGACAGCGATGGTAAAAAGTGTGATACTGTGTCCGATATAATTGTTAATTTCACTTAATCTAACAAAGATGCAGAAATCCCCCCGTACAGTCGACACACACAATTACAAAGTTCAAATATTATGGAAAAAAAAAGTTCAAATATTAACTTAAAGGCGTGTATGGCGTTATAGTCAGCTGATTGTAGGTGAAATCCAGCAACAGTTATACAGAACAGACAAACAAAACTTCGTGGACTTATCTGGGTGTACGTCCGTGTCCTTCCACGTCTTTGCGCCCGCAGGTGTGAGTGACTGACCCAGTAAAGGTAGAAAACCACCAGACTTCAGCCCCCCGACAAGAAACCCCAAATAGATGAGGTTTCTTGTTCCACAAAAAATAAACAATCTCCACTGAATAACTAAAGTTATTAATTGTAAAGTAACAAAATCCAGCTTCTAGCTGCAGTCAACTTTACTGTTCAGTTACAGGATTAATAACAAAAATATCATTTCATGTGGGTAAGAATCATTTTTCAGAGAACAAAAAAACCTTTTGATAAGAAGTGATACGAGAGATGTTGATATTTCATTTTAAGTGAATTTTATTAAATTTCAGAATTATATCTGGTAGAAAGAGAGAGAATGAAAAAGATGACACTATACACTGAAGAGGGAGATAGACAAACATGGACAGTCAAAAGAGAGAAGGAGACAGTACATACCTAAGGACAATTGCTTTTATTAAAAATGTAAACAAAACCTCCAACTTAATTGTTTACTATTTTGGACTTCGTTAATTTTTACAAGTAAAATTAGATGAAGAGGGTTGTTTATTTGTATTAAACTTCAAGGTACAACAGAAGTGAAAGCGTAATTGGCACCTTCCCAAGGTTTTACAAGTGTGCAATATAAACCATCTGTTTATATACCAAAACATGCAAACTGTTATCTACAGAGTGTTCACAAGTGAGTATTATGCCCCTATATTTACTATGTTTTTCCACCCCGGAAGTTAACAAGCTGGTAGAAATATTAAGAGAGGTTTAGAACCGTCTCAGAATATTAAACAAGCACTTATGTAGCCAAGGAAGACATTTCTATATCTATATTTAAAGTAGCTACCGAAAATGTGTTGTAATTGCCACGGGGAATCGAACCCACGACCCTTGGTTTATGGGAACCTGTTCTTGCCACTGTGCCACATAGGCTGCTTCAGGATAGCTTTAAATGTTTGAAAGTCGGCCTTATACACTTTAATTGCGGTGGCACTTTGGACGTTGTAAATGGTAAAAACTACTACTACGCCTTACAGCTGTTTGAGGTAACAATTTTTGCACTTAGAAAAAAGGTTTAGGAAACTAAAATAGTTATGACCTTACCATTTAACCAGATGTATGTAACCGCGTACTGTTTACACGACCTAATTGAAGTAAAGAATCATTCCTTGAGATATTTACAACTGTTTGTACAAGATGCGGTAAATATAAAGCACATTCTTGAGGATACAGCATTCCGGAGTAAAGTTGCCGGCAGCGTATTTTTTCTTTATTTCAGAGAAAGTTATACAGACCCTAATGCAGCTCATACATTCTTGAGCAGGCTTCCAACTGGTCCTCATAACTTGCTCCCAATTTATTAATAATTCCATCTGACGTATATTTGTCAAATACAAACTGAACATTCAGTAAACTGCATTTAAAAATGTAAGATAGTTCGCTAGTTCCGGGTAAATATTTGACGAGATCTCCGGATCGCAAATTAAACATTTCAGACGAATTGGGAAAATATTGATCACTGCTCGATAAAAACGCCAAGAAAAGATTTTATAAAAATCGTCCTAGTATTACATTATCTCAAAATATGTAATATAAAATGTGTGGCAGAGCATTTTCGCAGTAAATCCGGTGTTGATCCTGGAGAGCAAATCAATTGGCATCGCCTAGAGGAACGATGCAAAGAGCTAGATGTCCAGAATCCTTTTCTTGCTCGAATCAGGGTCGTCTGAGATATATTCATCTCTCGTCGCTGGCAAACAAATAAAAAACGCTATTACGATCAAATAGTGTTCAAAGATAGTAGATAATGTATTACGAAGCCCCTGTTCGCGTACAAAAACCCTCGATTTATTGACATATCATTTGTTTGGAAAATGTTCTACGTCTAGAATCATTTTTTGTCCCAGAACATCAAAGCCATCTGAGGATACTGAGCAATAATTGACTTTAGAATGCAAAGGAAAATAAATGGTTTAGCAATTTTGTTGGTACAAATACTCGCTTTTAAAGGCATGTTGGTAAAAATGCAATGAATAAAATTTCTATTGCATGTGTATGTATGATAAAATAAACAAGAAAATTAACATAATGCCTTGTAGTTTATGAAGATATGTTAAAACTCAATTTGTAAACAAATACATACTTGCAAATATTCATATACAAAAAGTCTATACGCAGTAAGTGCGTTATGGTAGTAAGTTTTCACAAAAATGTTTTTAATAGCAAATATGTGTTTTTTTTAAAGAAAACAGGCATTAAATTTGGTTCCTAGTACAACCTATATAGTAGAAACATTGCGCCATGTTTCATCAAAATAACTTTATTGTTTGAAAATGTACAACAATTTCCGAAAGTAAACTTAAACTGTTCCCAAAAAAATTGGTTCTTTGGTCAACCTTATAAGTTAATAGCAAATTGAGCCATTCAAATTTGAAGCAATTAACGAAAATTCGCTATCATAACGCGTCCCAAATTTCTTTTCTTACAAACATGATTTATATTTCGACGGAAAATGCAAAAATGCAATAACACAAGGCGTGTACGTTAAAAAAAATGTATCACCGACTTATGGGCCAGCCTGTGATTGTAGAAATATTTTTTAAGATGCTCAAGACACGCTATAATTAATGTATACAATTTTTTTCGTATCTTCTGTAATAACGGATATATTGAACTGTATTGAGTTTTTACGAAAATTCGACAAAAGTTATATACCATTAAACGATAAACTCTATAGCGAAAACTACTGCCAAAGCATCAGAGAAAGGGTCTATTTGAAATGAATTTTCTGGAAATATTTTAGTAAAATGAAGGGCAATGACGGTTGAAGCTAAGACTTCAGGCTTTGTTAAACATTCTTCTTGAGACATTTTCTTTCCAAAGCTCGTACTAGTTTCAGGTTATTTGCCTAAATGTTGCCAATTTTTTTAAAGAAAACCCCAATTTATCTTTATTTAAATGCCTATAACTTTTTTCTCTTTTGAGCTACGGAGCTAGATTTTGGTAGATAATTTACTTATAATGACATAAACTTCCGAACAAATATTGGTTGCCCCTACTTTTTTATTTCCGGAGATATAAGAAAACACAAATTTTTCCGGGAAAACCTGGGCCGATGTTCCCAGAAAACGAACCCGTTCAAGCCACTTGCAAAAGGAACGTATTCTCCAAATGTAATCAAAATGGGCCCATTATTTTTTGAATTTTCGGTGTGATACATACATACATACATACATACATATATATATATATATATATATATATATATATATATATATATATATATATATATATATATATATATATATATATATATATTGTATATAAAGATATAAAAATTGAAACTGGTGCTCATTTGAAGACATTATTGCAAAACTCAAAAGTCTGGATCTCCTCATTAGTGAATTTTTTTAAGAAAATACACTAAAACTAAATATAATTACATGGGACTGTGCTTAGGATGGGAGTGGTAAAAAGTAAGGTAAACCTTTGGCTCAACAAAAAATAAAAAATAAATGTCTGGACTCAGCAAGTGCGTTATGGTAGTGAATTTTCCTAAAAATGTTTTTAATAGCAATGTTTTTAATAGCAAATATGATTTTTAAAGGCATCAAATTTGCTTACCAATATAACCTGTATAGACGAAACATAATGTACCATATTTCGTCAAAATAACTTTATTGTGTGAAAATGTATAAAAATTTTCCGAAAACAAACTTAAAATATTTCCGAAAAAACTGGTTTCCCGGCCAACTTTATAGGTTAATAGAAAATTGAACTATTCAAATTTGAAGCATTTAATGAAAATTCGCTACCATAACGCACTTGATGCATCCATAATTTTTTTTTACCAACAAGCATTATATTTAGGTTGAAAATGCAAAAATGCAAAAATATAAGACGTGTTCGATTAAAAGAAAAGATAATTTGTATCACCAACGACTTCTGGGCCACCTGTGATTGTAGAAATATTGTTTTAAGATGAAGCTTAAGACACCCTATAATTAACGTGTAAAAGTTTTTCGTATCTTGTATAATAACGGATATATTGACTTTATTGATTTTTTTACGAAAATTCGCTAAAAATTATATACCATTAAACGATAAACTCTATAGCTAAAACTGCCAAGGCATCGGAGAAAGGGTCTATTTGAAATGGATTTTCTGGAAACATTTTTGTAAAATTAAAGACAATGGCGGTTGAAGCTGAGACTTCAGTGTTTGTGAAACATTCTACTCCTAACATTTTCTCCACATAACCCTTATCAGCTTCTTTGACTAAATGTTGCCAATTTTGACGTTTCAAATCGCGACTTTGACGTTTTGAGGAAAACCCCAATTTTTGTTTCTTTAAATCCCCATAACATTTTTGTCTTTTAACTTACAGATTTTTGGTACGTAATTTACATTTAATGATATAAATTCGCCTATCAAATTTGGTTGCCCTTATTTTATTTGCGGAGATATAAAACATTTCCGAAAGAAAACGCCCAATTTTCCGGGAAAGACTGGGTCGATTTTCCTGGCTAACGAAATTATTCAAGCGACTTACAAGATACAGGTACTCAACAAATTTGATTAAAATCGGCTGATTATTATACATACATACATACATACATACATACATACATACATACATATATATATATATATATATATATATATATATATATATATATATATATATATATATATATATATATATATATATATATATATATATATATATATATATATATATATATATTGAAACTGACCCCTGATATGTGTTCTGGGGGGTCTCTTCAAAAGTCGCGATCTCCTCATTAGTGAATTTTTTTAGAGAAAATTCACTAAAAGCCCAAAGATATATATGTAAAGACACAAAGTACTAGAGATATCTTACATGGGGTGGTGCTTTAATGGAAGTGATAAAAAGTTAAACATTTAGCCCAATAAAAATGAAATAGAAAATCTAAGAATTAGATTAATTTTTAATAACAAACCAATTCACAATAGAAATAATGTTTGATAGTTTGTCAATAAGAATACATATTCTAACATAAATAAAATCACATGAGTGTCATATACAAATTCAAACTGACCCTGAATATGGGTTCCAGGGGCCTAGTTCTCGCTCATTTGAAGAAAATTTTTCAAAATTCAAAAGTCGAGATCTCCCCATTAGTGAAACCTCTCATATTGCTTTTCTTTCGGTAAATTCAATAAATTTTTTAATAACATATTTTTTCCAATTTTTTCCCCAATATACTTGCGTCCCCCATTTACTTTTATCGCGGCTCCTCAGGGATGCGCGCCCCACTCCGAAGTGCGGAACTTGCAGACATTCAACTTGCACAAATGTAATGCCACAACCTCGGTTGATGTTCATTCTACAGTATGTACCGAAAAACTGAAAGGGTAACCCTAGGAATCGAACCCAGTAACCTTCGGTTCAGAGGCGTACGTTCTTACCCCTGGACCACCGAGGCTCTCAAACACATTGTATCCCATTTTTACAATATTTGCGAATTTTTGTTTTTAGCGAAAATTTGTTTAAAAAAAATTCGCTAATGAGGAGATCTGTGTCGGACCAGGTTTTCCCGGAAAATGTTGTTTTCTTTCTAAAAAAAAATCGTATCTCCGTAAATAACAAAGTAAGGACAACCACGTACGCGTGTTTGTATTATAAAGAGTGAAGTCTGTACCAAAATTTAGGCCCCTAGCTTTAAAGACAAAAAAGTTATGGGCACTTAAAGTAACAAATTTAGGAGTTTTCCTCAAAACGTCAAACTCGCAATTTTAAACGTCAAAATTGGCAATGTTTAGGCAAAGAACGTGAAATAAATACGGATTTTGAAGAGAAAATGTTGCAAGAAGAGTGTTCTGCAAACCCTTAAGTTTCAGACTCAACCGTCATTGCCCTTCATTTTAGTAAAATATTTAGAGAAAATTCATTTCAAATAGACCCTTTCTCTGATGCTTTGGCTGTCAGTTTAGTTAAGTTGATGCGTTTTTGGATATTTATTAGTAGGTTTAGTGAAGTTTATGGTTTAACGGTCTATATTTTTTTTAAAAAATTTTCGTAGAACAAATTAGTTAATGCATTTTTGCATTTATTATCGAAATATGATGCGTTTGTAAGAAAAAATCTGGAGGCAGTAAGTGCGTTTTGGTAGCGAATTTTCGGTAAATTTGCAGCTTAGCTCCCGAACGCTTTTTAAAAAACTGTTTTCACAAACCTGCCTAGCCCCCCCTGGATCCACAAACCCCAAGAAAAATTTATTGTTTCACACTCCCCAAGGAAGTTACGGGACCAGGAGTGAGTAGGGGTGTATAATTTTTTTAGCTAATTTTCGTAGAACAAAGTCGTTAATGCATTTTTGCATTTTTATCGAAATATATATGCGTTTGTAAGAAAAAAATCTAGACGCAGTAAGTGCGTTTTGGTAGCGAATTTTCCGTAAATTTACAGTTTAGCTCCCTAACGCTTTTCAAAACACTGTTTTCAGAAACCTGCCTAGCCCCCCCCCCCCCCCCCTGGAATCACAAACCCCAAGAAAAATTTCTTGTTCACAGCCCCCAAGGAAGTTACGGGACCAGGAGTGAGTAGGGGTGCTGGGCGGGGTAGGTAGTAAAAAGGAAATATGAGCAGAAAATTCGAATAAAGCGGGCTTGAAAGCTGTCTTTTTCACACCTTGAAGCCATATCCCCCTTAAACCCTGCCTACCCCGTACAGCACCCCTATTCACCCCCAGTCCTGTAACTTCCCTGAGGGGTGTGAACAAGAAATTTTTCTTGTGGTTTGTGCATCCAGGTGGGGCCCTAGGCAGGTTTCTGAAAACAATTTGTTGAAAAGCGTTCGGGAGCTAATCTGCAAATTTACCGAATTTTCTTTAAATCTTTCAAATTTCAATAACTCAATTTGCTATTAACGTAAGCGTTGTTGGTTAGAAACCAACATTTAAGTTTATTTTCGGAAAATTTGTGTATATTTTCAAACCATAAGTAATTTTGATAAAATATAGTACATTGTTTCTACTACATAAGCTATACCGGTAATCAGATTGATGCCTGCTCGCATTTGCTATTACATTTTTATGGAACTTCACTTCCATAACAGACTTGCTGCATCCAGACTTTTGAAAAATGTTAATATATTTTCAAACAATAAAGTTATTTCGATGAAATATTGTACATTGTTTCTACTATATAGGCAACCAAGTTTGATGCCTGCTTTCATCAAAGAAAGACATTTGCTATTAAAAATATTTTAAAGAAAATTCGCTACCATAACGCACTTGCTGCGTCCAGAGATTTTTATGATTAAAACGACAACAAAAACTAATTAGCATATGTGGTTTGGACTGAATGTCTCTTTACATCTGTTCCAATTACAGGAAAATGGTTAGGCAAATTCATTAGGCTTTCACAGTGATGCAGTGGTGAAAACCACAGATTCTAATAAACTAGTAGCTATTTGTCATGCATGAAATATGAACTAAATTATTATGTATGGAATGTCAACGTCTAGTATTTCCTAGTTTTGTAGTGAAATGAACTTTCCACGCCCAACATAGAAAATAGTGATGATAATAGTGTTGTTTTAATGTTGTATACAGGCTGTATACAGTGAAAGGCAAATTTATGGAATAAATTCATTAAAATTCTAGCGATTTGTGTTTTGATGAAATCCTTGGACATGTTAGCTCTGGCTTTCCAAAATTTCTGGACCCAGCAAGTGCGTTATGGTAGCGAATTTTCATTAGATGCTTCAAATTCGCATAACTCAATTTTCTGTTAACCTAGAAAGTTGAGTTTTGGTATGTAGTAAGGTACTTACAAGCGAAACACATCAATCAAATTTCATCAACATAACTTTGTTATTTTTTGAGATACAATTTTTTCTTCACAAAAATTATTTTTTTCTCAGAAAAACTGGTCTGATAAGGCTGGCTAACGAAATCGCCCAAGTCATTAATAAAAGAAAGGTTCTTGCCAAGTTTCATTAAAATCGGTTGATAACTTTCTGAGTTATGGTGTGGATACCTATCTATACAGTGTGTCCCAAACTGGATGGGAATGTATTGCTATCTCCGTTATTATTAGAGATAGGGAGACGGTTAAATTAGCAATATTTTGTAGAATTTGATTCTCGTTCCAGATATGACTTATATTTTGCAATGACCCTTTTCGCTTTCGCGTTATTTTGAAAAAAGCAAAATTTGTCGATTTCTTTTTTCTTCAGTACCTAAGTAGGTGTCGATCTGACATGTCTAAGACTTGCACATTATCAGGATACTTTTTACAGATTAATCTTTTTGTGCTGTTCTCAACTTTGGATTGACCTTTGTTTTTGAGGTACATTATCAACGTTTGTTTTTATTATGGCAGCCATATTGGATTTATTGCTTATGTGATAGCCTGTGTAAAGAGCTTTCCAATAATGTACAACATGCTTGAGAAATCTTGTAACTGCACTGACAATTTTGAGAAAAACCGTTTTGAGGATAGTAGGCTTACGAAATCTAACACCAGAAAACAAATCACAAAAAAAGTGTTCAAAAAGCGGTAGGCCATGGAGTCTAACAATATACTTCTACTTTTAACATAATTTATTATTATAATATATTATTTTCAAATGAAAATTTTCATCTTGCTGACATTGTCCTTGATACCATCTGCAGAATTGAAGTCGCTTAGGGTAATCGTCGACATTTAAGCCTTGTACGAATGTAGGTTTGTATAGATGGTAATGATATATATATATATATATATATATATATATATATATATATATATATATATATATATATATATATATATATATATATATATATATATATTTGTGTGTTTGTGTATTAGCTAGTTCAGCAAACAATATATTTTTTTGAAACTGAGGATAACGAAATAAAAAGTCTTATTGTTAAGCTTAAAACTGGCAGGGCTCCTGGAATAGATGGAATTCGATCTACGGTACTTATATACAGGGCTATATCGCATAAGATCCGACACTGAGCAGAGGCATGTAGAAGAAACCAAAATATTGTGATTTAACGCAACTTACCCCTATATTGAGTTGCACCCCTGAGAAGTTACAGGCCTTCAAATTGGGGTTTATAATTTCGAAAAAAATCAATATCTCAGTTATTCTAAAACTTAGACAACTAAATGTGGTACACTCTTTGAGTGTATCAATAGCAATAATCGACAGTAATAAGAATTCAATTGAAGCGTTTTAGAGGGTTGACTCTTAAAATGACATTATTTTTTACCCTATTGGCGGATTTAAAAAAATATGATTTCATTTTATGGGGAATTTAATTCTAAACTTTTACTACTCTTACTAATTTTCAAAAAACTTTGTCGTTTTCAACAAAGTTCCGAATAACTAAATACACGTATTAGAGCTGTGTTATTTAAAATCATTGAAAATTCAAACGTTGGCTATGTAATTTAACGTCAAACCTGACAATCAGGAAAAAAGTTGTATTAAGAATAATTTAATAGAAAAACAAACAACTTAATATATAAACATATAAAAATTCAAACGGACCATGGCTTCGTGTTCTAGGGGCCCAAATCGCGTTCATTTGAAAACACTTTTGCAGCTCACCATCGATACCTCTCTATTAGCGATGAAAAAAAAATTGGCTAAAAGTACACATTTTTGCATAATATTTACGTTTCTCACGTTCCTGATTTTATAATATGACGTTATAGACTTTTTTAAATGACAACTCCCATTTTTTGACAGATAACTGACTTGTTTTTATTATGGCAGCCATATTGGATTTATTGCTTATGTGATAGCCTGTGTAAAGAGATTTCCAATAATGTACAACATGCTTGACGTTATAGACTTTTTTAAATGACAACTCCCATTTTTTGACAGATAATTGACTTGTCTACACGGTACCATTAAAAGTTTGATACCTCACGTTGTTAAGTTTTCGAATGGAAGCCATTCAAAGAGTGGAAAACATAAACTCTATTCATAACAACAATCAAAAGATAAAGGCTCTTATTCAACAAATTAAAGTCTTGTTTTCTTTAAATATAATATTCCAAATGCAATCCACAATAAGAAAATCTGTTGACACATTCCTCTTGTACATTGCGAGGGACGTCAGGGCGAATTCAATTCATTTCATACCTAATTGAATTTTTCAAATCTTCTAGGTTATTTGGTTTGTTAACATAGATTTTTGATTTTAAATACACCCATAAAAATGTAGGTGGTCCTCGCCTACCAATCCAGTTACCAGGAAAGTAGTCGTTTAAAAACTCGCGAACAGGACATGCAAAGGTCGTAGGTGCACCATCTTGCTGAAACCAAATATCACCACTTGGTAAATCAGAATCACCTTCATTTGGAAAACTTGCAGTAAGGGCAAGAATGAGCTCATTCCTTAGAAAACTATGATATCGTTGCCCAGGGAGAGTTTCGCTGAAGAAGAAAGGACCTATGATTATATCGTAGACTATTCCTGTCCACACGTTAATTTTACGAGGGTGGTGTGTATGTGCTCACTCACCCAGTGAGGATTCTCTTTACTGTACATTTGTACTTTACCTGCAATTTTGTTTATTCACTGTTCCATTTAACCAAAATGATGCTTCGTCCGAAGAAAAATGTCAAATAAAGTTTGGATTACGGTTGCATACATCTTGCATTATTTCACAAAAATGCATTTGTCAGTCATGGTCATCTTCATTAAGTTCATGCAGGGGGTAATTTTCTAATTTTAATGCACGTAATACTGATCGCTGGGAAATTTCATACTCTGCTGCAATTGATCGAGATGCAACATGACGATTCTGACCCACACTTAATAAGATTTCAAGTTTTGCGACTTCTTCCATTACTTCCACATCGTCAATACGCGTGTCAAAACATATAGAACACACGATTTGAAGATTATTTTTTTTTTCGCTCTGTATGTCTGTCTGATAGTAGCCACGATAACTTTATAACAAATTGTAATATCGCATTCAAATTTGGTGTACAGTTAGCACCCGACAAACAAACAATTCCGATTGTTTTTTGGGTAAAATCGCTCCAGAGGGTAGGCGATGAGCGGGGAGTGATTTAGTGCAAGTTGACATATTTTAGCTAAAACAGGCCGAATAGCTCAGTTAGCGAGGTAAGTAACCTCTAGAATCGGACCTCGAGGTCGCGGGTTCGAGTCCCTTATTCAGACAGTCGGTCTTTTTCACTCGAATGTGGAAAGGCCGGCTTCTGATGAGTTGTGGGTGGTGTCCTTTGTATATATGTGTATCTAAGTTCCCCCCGCACAAGCCAAATACTTCAGGGTGCTGAGTTTTTCTGCTGTGGTGTTATTATAAAAAAAAACTCGAGTAATATAACGTTTTAAGGTTTGTTTGAATTTCCTGAAAAACCTTGTTTTCTGTGCTGAAACTAAATTAGGGGTAAAATGCGGAAGTTATGATTCAATTTGGAGCACTACTTTCCTAGGACGCCCTGCATTTTGCATGTCTTTATCATGTCCAGTTTCTCCGTATTTTTTCTAGATTTTACTCACTCAATGGATTGACCGATATCTCTATCTGGATATTTCGCATTGTTTAATGCGAAATTTGTTTAATTGTTTATACAAATTGCACACTTCTGGCTGTGTTCTTATATATATATATATATATATATATATATATATATATATATATATATATATATATATATATATATATATATATATATATATAAAACACAACCTGAAACTGCAGATATGGGTTTCGGGTTTCAGGTGACCTGGTAACGCTCATTTCAAATAATTTCCTCAAAATTTAAAACTCGTGTTCTAAAGTTTAGTTCTATGAAAATATGCTAAAAAGTAAAAAAAAGCTAAAATTTTAAGAGGATCACATCGTACACTTTGTTTTATTAATAAAAAATTGGACTCATTTCATCATTAAGCATCCGCAAAAAATAGAATATTTTAAAGGAATTAGGCTTGCAGTTTATAATATGTCACGGTTACAATTGAAAAAAGTAGGTATGTTATTAGTTTTTGCCTTCTAAAGACTCTCAAATATCAAGATTTAACGACGTAACAAAAAGGTGAAAGTTTAGCGTCCTATTCAATTTTTTTGTGTTATTAAGGCATCTTTTTCAACTTTTCCTGCTCCAGTAGAGGCAGCAGTCCAAACCAGTGGTGCCTTAAGCATTCAATAGCAGAATGTCGCTTCGTTCATACCGTTATCCGATGAGAGGACATATAGAATTGGATGGAGCTCTCCACTCGAGTTGGGATTTAACGATTTCTAATAGATTTTTGTGAGTGCCAGAGCGAGAGAACGGGCCCTCGTCAGATCCGATTGTTTGGTGTTTTCAATGGCCGAATGTTACAAAAACTTTACTCACTTGATACTTTTTATATATTGATGGGTATATTGTCTTCCTGCACAATTTGCTGTACTGCTGCTTGTTAGAGACTTAGCTGTGCCATCACTAGTTTAATATTTGTTAGTAGATGTATGACGTAGATTGATGATTGTTTTATACTTAACATTTCTCATTGTGATTCTTAAATGTAAGCTACAAAGTAGCACTAAAACGTGTTAATAATGTAGCAAATATTATCACACCTTGTTTCAATTTAGTTGGTTGGCACTTCGAGTTTATTATGGCAGGTTGGTAGCGCATTTCAGCGGATACAGAATTAGACAGTTAACTCGATAAGCATCTAAAATGTGGTGATCCTATCTTTACAGGACCAGGATGCTAAACGTGACACAAAATTTGACATCAACATCAAACTTTAGATATTTTAATTTCTGAAGCTCACTTGTCCTGTCGGTATCAACTGGATAATCGGATAACGCTAATTGTGTGTCTTCGTCTTACTAACTATGTCGCTACCCCCTTTCTTGACGACACTAACATTTCATATGCGATATAATGCAAACATTAATCTTCAGCATAGCTATTGTAAATTGGTTGGCCTAGCTCAGTTTGAACATATTTTTAGTGCACTCATATGCGGTTTTGTCAGGAAATCCCAATTCCACCACCAAGGTACGAAATGCAGGGGATTATATTAGGTTGAGTAGTACATGTACCCTCAGAATCGCTAGCAAGGAGAAATGAAAGGATAATGAAGTTGCTTTACAGCATGCCAGCCTGGTCTGTTTTACTGATGCATCACGGATGGATGAGCAGCACTCCTCCGGGGCGGCAATATACATCGATGGCCTGGAGGTGCGCGAGAGTTTTGCTCTTGGCGCATTTATCACGGTATTCGAAACGGAGGTATACGCTATCCTGCCTGTAGCTATTCGACAGGATATAAGGACGAGCCCCGAGGAATGTGTATTTGTGTTTCCTGGGACAGTCAGGTGGCATACCAGGATTAGGTGAATATTGGTTCAGGAGTGCGCTGACGCTTTTGGGGAGCTGGCCAGGAGAAAGAAGGTACAACTTATGTGGGTTCCGGGATATTGTGACGTGGCGGAAATGAGGTGTCGAATAACCTCGCAAGGCTTGGTTCTCGGCGACCGATCTGTGGCCCGGAACCCGCTATAGGCATAAGTAGGAAGGTGGTTTTCAAATCCCTAGATATATGGACTGGGAGGACTTCCTGGAAGCCGGATAGAAACAATATTGTCTAGCTTCTTGGTAGAAGTCCTACTGCACTTCACCGTATCATCGGGGTGCTAACAGGCCATTACAGTCTCAGAAGACAACTTACATTGCTAGGTGTCGAGAGCGATCCAATTTGCTAGGAATGCGGTGAGACTGAAGAAACGTCTTGTCACTAGCTGTGGGAATGTGGGGCTTTTGGGAGTCTTCGAACATAATTGTTTGAATCAAGGGCTCCACGGAGGAGTCAAGTATGTTTCGTTCAATGGAAGACCGGCATGACCTTTAGTTTGAGGTCAAGGTTTGGTGACGGGACCAAGGAGGGGTAGGGCATGGATGCTAGATGCCGGGGTTGGCGACTAAGGCCCGATTTGGTCTACATAGTCTTCCCACCAACGTTACTACTACTGAACATAAAAATGCGACTACCTTCTATTGAAAGACACTGCTGCAGATATATTGTTGCATTTAAAATCGTAGTCGGCATGTACTTGATGAAGCTCTTTGTACTATGTAGCGAAACCGATGACACAGTTTAACAAATGTTGGCGCATGTTGTCAGTTTATTTTATTAAACCCCAAGAAATACCACTTTGTTGTTTACTTTTATTATGGAATAAATAGTTATGGTGTTACTCTTTCTTGTCGAAGCTGTTCTACAACTTATTGCGATTTTTTTTTAAACGGGTGGATCCAGATCGAGTTTATCTTCCGCACGTATTCTATGCAACTAATTTCTTCTCCGTAATAAATTCTCCAGTTTATACCGATCTCTTTCTTTGCTTCTCCACCTTTTGTCCCTGAGTGAAGATTTCAATGAGCACTTTCAGGTACTCTTCGGAAAATCCAACACATGTTATTGGTAAATTTCTTAAAAAATAATTAAAATTCCTACATGATCTAAGGACTGCTAGCAACTTGTTAAAGATAGCGTATTTCTTGCTAGCCTTCTGAAGATGGTTGGTTGAATTGTTAAAAGTTTTATTGAAATCCATATCCATCATTGTGAATTGTTAATTTTTAAGGACCTCTGTAGGAAATTTCATAGAAACACAACTTGGAAAATCACGATATTTTGATATGTTTGTTGCCAATTTGCCATTTGCATGATCACTTTTATATTACGAAAGGTACTTTGGTTAACCCTTTTCTTGGGAAAGGTAAGCTCCCAATTATCCATTAATGTAAGAACTTGAATTTTTACCGGGTTTTTTTTTTGGTTATTTTGAGCTTTGGGGCATTCTTTAGAGCTGCTTGTATTACTACTACATGTTAATAATACCACAAGTTTATTAATTGGAAAATGCCTGCTGCTGCTTTGATTAAATAGGCTGATCAGTCAACCCCAATGCCGTCTGGATGAATCAATAAGTACCCTTGGACTTATTTTATTTCATGTCTGTTGACAATTTTTGAGCCTCATTCTGACCATCGATAGTAGATTTTATAGATTTTTCAGCAATCCACCAAAGTCGTCAATTTGACAGCATTTCCGATATTTAATTTCCCACTTTCAAGAAGCATATGTTTCAGAGTTACAGACTTTGTATATTTTTTTGTGAGATTTGCTCACGTGCCCGTTAAGAAATTTGTGTATTTGTTTCGTAAGAATGCTTTTTCATCAACTAATTTGTTTCAAAAGTCAGATAACCGCTAATCTGCGAAACGATTTGTGTTTTACATTTTCCATGTCCCTTTTTTCATTACCTTCATATTCATTCATATCACCTACGGTTTTATGTATACACACATATATTGTTTACATTTTTATATTTACCTAATATTGATTATCAAATTAAAATTGCGTGAAAAATAGTTTTTAATGGTATTAAGTTACCTGAACCAGTATTTTATTTGTGCTGTACTGTCACCAATGCCAATGTCAGAAGCAACCTTCAACTGTTAGTGAATCCGGCCCCACGGTAAGGAGTCCACTACAATAATTCTTAGATAAACTGCTTACTCTATGACCATATATATCTTTTATTTTTACTCCTACATCGTCACAACGTGTCGAAGTATTGCATCGGCGACAAAAATTTCAAAGATATGTTTTCGCTTATACGTCGTAAAACGTATCAAAACATATAGAAAACATGATTTGGGAACGATTTTTTTTTTCTGTCGGTATGTCGGTCTGTATGTCTGACTGTTTGCAGCCAGGATAACTTTAGAACGAATTGAGATATCGTCTTCCAATTTGGTATACAGTTAGCACTCGACAAACTAACGGTTCGGATTATTTTAGAGTAAAAGCGTTTTAGGGGGTAGGGGATGAATGGGGGGTGATTTGGTGAAAATTGAAATTTTTTCGTTACAAGTCGAGACAAATAGGAAACTTGATTCTGGAACGAAAATGTTTTGCCTGTCGGTCTGTCTGTTAATAGGTGCAATAACTTTCGAATGAATTGAGATGTCTTCTTCAAATTTCGTATCCAGTTAGCGCACGGCAAAGGAACGCTTCGAATTGGTTTGGTGTACGATCTCTTAAGGGGGTTGTGGATACATAAGCGGTGATTTGGTGAAAATTGACATATTTTCAATAAAACTCGAGTAGTATAATATTTAAAACGCTTCTGGGGACAGGAGTACAAATTTTTCTTTTGTGGTTAAGTTATACGCCCTAAATTCGTTCCAGGGAAATGTCTTTCTGCGGAGAATAAATTATCGCAGCTATGTGAAAGTTATGATTTAACTTGTATCACTATTTAATTTAGCGGTAAGTTTGTGATGCAACAAGCTAGGTATAACTTAATTGGCAAATAATTTAATAACAATCCCAGTGATATTTCGATTTAGAAATTTAATTTATGCAGACTTGATAGACATACATTTAAAGATTAATTAAACTCTGTGTTTTACCTTGCCAAGAGGAACCGTTCTTCCTGTAACACACAAGGTGGCGCTTATCATTAACGAAATAATTATTCCAATACCTGTGTGTATGTTTTGTTTCTTTAACGTCAGCCTATTTTCTCGACTATGGCCAATCACCGACGCCAGGTAGCAGTTTCACCTCACTACCCTGAAAAATTTGCCGAACCCCTGCCTTTCTGTAAGGAGGGTAGAGATCTTTAACGTGCCCAACATCGCATGGACACGGGACCGACGGCTTTACGCCCCTTCCGAAAGGCGGAACGTGCACACAATCAACTTGCTCAAATACAATGCCAGAACCTCGGTTGATGTTAATTTCACAGTTTGTACTGAAAAAGTGAAAGGAGTACCACGGAATCGAACCCAGTACCTCTCGGTTCAGAAGCACACGATCTTACCTCTGAACCACCGAGGTTCTACTCCAATACCTAAAAAGCCATATCGCTTTAGTAAGCAGAGCTTTTATTGCAGCGCTACCACCATACGGGTGGCACAGGATCTCAAACTTCAATAGATTATTTATGAAACATCGTACTTTAATACTTTCCCTAGAAATTAAATTCACTATTACTTACTCTAAACATTCCAGGCTACCCGGATATTTATATACATTTGTATATAATATTTTAGTTGAAGTTTTGATATAATTGGTATTGGCTTAATAAACATGGAGCACTTCTAACTTTTAATGAATTTTCATTTAGAAAATTCGCTATCGTATCGATGGTGAGATTTTTGGAAATTTTCTGCAAATGAGCGCGAATTAGGGCCCCTAGAACCCAAACCCAAGGTCAGTCAAAAAGTTTATATATATATATATATATATATATATATATATATATATATATATATATATATATATATATATATATATATATATATATATATATACATACATATATATATATATATATATATATATATATATATATATATACATACATATATATATATATATATATATATATATATATATATATATATATATATATATATATATATATATATATATATATATATATATATATATATGTATCCAACCGATTACTTAAAAAATACTTCACCAATCGAAACCAAATTTGACAATTTCCCTCATTTTGTTAATAGCTTGGATAAGTTCGTTACGCAGTTTTGACGCTCAAATACTTCGTAAAAAAAGCCATCTCAATCTCTCGCGTTTAATCTGACAACACCACTATTTGTGATGTCTTAGCTGACAGGAGTCATGAGAGAAACGTGTACGTTCTGCGCATAACCTCGACTTCGACTCTAGTAATATCTCAGAATATCAACTACCTGTATTCAAAGATTAATAGAAATAGTAGGTAAATAATAACCAAGCTTCTAATTTTAACATCGCTTTAACAAACGCCTTCGGGCGTCGACTGTGACTGTTGTATATTATGGTTCTAACATCCAATCAAACAAAGAAGAAAGTGGTTGTGTACATCGGATTCAGGTTCTTAATCAATGCATGTAGGTATTGAAACAAATTTACTTCAAGAAGAAATATACCTAGCTCAAACTAATATAAGTATAATACCCAGGGTACCTAGGTACTTATGGTTTCTTTACTCTCAGCCTTTACTTTTTATGGAACATTTGTAGTAAATGAAACATCATAAAGCAGTTTAACTTACATATATAATCAAATGTACAGTGTAAATTATTAAAATTATAATTTCAAAATTTTGTACTGTTTATATTTATATCATTTTCAAAAAGTATGAGTACAGTAATAGTAAATAAGTGTTGAAAAGAATTTAGGTGCAGCAAGTGCGTTATGGTAGGGAATTTTTGTAAAAATATTTTAAATAGTGTTAACTCAATTTCCAATTAAACTAGAATCTTTAGTTTTGATACATAGTAAAACCCATATAAAGGCAGCGTGCGTACTAGATTTGAAAAATAACTACAAATTTCTTTAAAAAAAATCTTTTTTTGTTATTTGGTTTTCAGAAACTAGTTCGAGTGAGTTGACTAAAATGGATCATCTAAGCGATTAATAAGGAAAAATGCCTGCCACATTTATAATTTAGCAAGTACATTCCTTTTGGAAATAAAGA
The DNA here is from genome assembly GCA_964006375.1 of Tillus elongatus. Lineage (NCBI taxonomy): Eukaryota > Metazoa > Arthropoda > Insecta > Coleoptera > Cleridae > Tillus > Tillus elongatus. The sequence goes on along the minus strand of OZ023262.1, from coordinate 250,580,391 downwards.
TTAAATTTTCGGTAAATTGCAGTTACTCACGGGCGACTTTTAGGAACAAATTTCAGAAACATGCTTAGAACCCTTTCTGGATGCACATACTACAAGAAAAATTTCCTGCGAACGGTCCCTAAGAAAGTTACAGGACCAGGTGTGAATAGGGGTGCTGGGCTGGAAAGAAAATAAAAAGGAAATGTGAGCGGAAAGTTCGAAGAAATTAGCTTAGCTGGATCTCTATAAGCTACCTCTAACCCACTTTGCAGCTGTACTTCCTTAAAATCCTGTTTACTTTGCCCAAAACTCTTATTCACCGCAGGTCCCTCAACTTTCTTGGAGGTTGTACCGAAGAAACTTTACTTGTTTATATTGTGGTTGTTTATGCATTGATGGTGGTTGTATGCATGTAGAAGGGGGTTGAGAACTCCCGTGACGAAGCCACCGACCAAGATTTTCATTTTATTTTTAACTTGTTACCTCATTTCATTTAGGGCTAGATGTATTCTCACCACAATTAGAACAGTTTACCAGTCTCGTTCTAATTAGAGCTCATTTCATTTGTTTAAAATATTTTTCCAAAAATGAATTTAAGGTTGCCTTGTTTGCCAGTCTCACATAGAGAGCTACAATATTTTATCATTTAAAAATGTATGTGTACAGCAACAGTTATTAAGCGATGAAGAGGGTCTGGGTGCAAGTACGTTGTGGTAGAGAATTCTCGTAAAAGATTTCAAATCCGATAACTCAATTTCCCACTAAGCTATAATCTTCAATCTTGAGTCATAGTAAAACCTATGTAAAATATCTTTTTGGTTGTTTTGTTTGCAAAAACTAGTTCGATTGGGCTGACTAAAACAAAACCATCCAAGCAATTAATAAGGAAAAATACGTGCCATTGTGACAATTTGGCACCTACATTCTGTTTGTAAATCATTAATTTTTTCTGGAGGACTTTTGTAACTAATGAAATTTGTAACACAATTTTTTTTTAAAGCGACTTGCAGTATTTACATATATCGACCAAATTTTAATTTTAAAGCTCCATAGAAAATAGAAATTTATTTAAGTAATCGCTTACTGGGACCTCTAACGAATCTTCAGGGTCCATTTGAATTTAAAGAATTAGTTTAATTAATATACCTTACTAATAGTGTACAATTCTTATGAAAATTCACTACTATAATGCACTTGCTGCGACCCGAACTTTTTTTACAATTACTTATTAAATAAAGGTCTGCGTTAACATTGACAGGGTTATTTGTATTAACCTGAGATTCCACAATCTGAAAATCTCTACGGACTCTTTTTATAGCACCTATTACAGTTGATTAATAAATATCACGTGAAGAGCTTTTACAGGAAACCGTTTGAGGAGAATTAGAAAATTGAGGTGATTTTTCTACCCACGCGACACACTCGTTTAATATAGAGACGGAAAGCTACCAGATTAAAATAAGCGATTACCTTTCTGAAAGACAATGGGATTATAATCCAATTGAGTGGAACAAAGCCATCAAGTCTCGTTAAAATGTAGACCTCGTATATAGGGGTAATTTCATCCACATTAACCTCAACAAAAGTACAGTCGGAGACACCGATTACTCACATAAAACAATTTTTCCTCAGCCGACATGATCCAAAGCTGTAATGGCATAAGAATGAAAATGTCGTTATAGATGCAGATTTTGGGAAAATTCGTAATCCCGGTAATTTCCATTAGCAATATGGAGAGAGCTCGGAGATAGAAAGTAGAAAGACCTTCATGCATGTTTAATATTGTACCCACAGGGTCACTTCATTCTTGAGCGGTTAATGGGACGCCTTATTCAATTTGTATAAGAATTAACTTACGCTTGAAAACACTAGGGATTCTCTGAGTGAAATATTTCGCCTTTAAAATAGCAATTCCACGTGTTCTACCTTCCTTTTCCAAAAGGGAATTACATCCGTTTGCCATGAATCATTTCAAAATTTTATGTCAATTACGTTACCTATGATCACGAAACAAATATCGATCGCACACCTGGGAAATTTGGTACTTTTACTGTGGTTGGCTGTACGCTATTGAAAAAAAAAACTCGTAAATGGAGGTTAAATGTTTAGATGTCGTAATTGAATTTTATATGTCTACAAATAAATAGTTTCGTCAAAAATAATATTACAAACTGCAAAAGGATGTTATGTAAAATATTAAATTGTGTCAAATGTTATTACCACTATTACTAGTAGACCCCTTTATGGCATTCCACTAAAGGTTGCAGTATCGGTGGTCCAGTGGTAAGGACGTGTGCGCCTGGACCTAAGAGTCCTAGGTTCAATTCCCAGCAGAAGCGTTAAACTATTTTTCAGTACATACTGCAACATACCATCAACCGAAGTTGCGGCATTGTGTTTGAGTAATTGGAATGCCTGCATGCTTCGCTCGTCGAGAGGGGACGTAAAGCTCTCGGTCAGGTGCACCATGCAATGTTGGGCACGTTACAGATCTCTAGCCTCCTTACAGAAAGCAACGGGGTTGGCAAAATTACCAGGATAGTGAGGTGAAACTGCTCACTGGCTTCTGAGATTGGCCGTCGTCGCAGAAATAGACCGACGTTAAAGGAACAAGATACAATACAAAAAAATCACACTCAAGGTGCAATGTTTCTCCATGCGTTTCTATCCTGACATACTCCTCAAGTCTTTCACATTCATAATCTCTTACACGCTCTCTTATTATCCACACTTTTAATATACTTTGAAACCTACCACGAAAACATCGCTAAGCTCTCTTGGACTTTCCACTACCCCTCACGTTATTCACACACCCTCCTGTTATATTTACTAACATACCACCAAAATATCCACATGATCTCTTGGACTTCCCATTACCCCTCTCGCCATTCACATTTCTCACATGAAATCTACTTGCTGCGTTATCCTTATCCATACATTCTATGTGACCAACTTTCGCAGCACCCTGCTGCTAATTTACTAACTTACCACCAAAAACATTTCCAAGCTCCCTTGGACTTTTTTACTCCTAAAAATTGCCGTAGAGCTAATTCAGTATAATAACATCTTTTTTTTGCAACGTCACAGGTTATCTGTTTGCGAACAGGAAATAATTATATTTATTTTGACAGCGAGCTTTACATGTTCATGCTTTCTGACCACCTGTGGATGAAACGTTTTATGAACTGAGTCTCGGTTGATTTGTCGTCATTAGGTAGCGCTATCTGTTTCCGTCGCCCGTCGAACATCACGAGTTGATATTTGCGATGTTTCCAAGCGTCTTGTGCTGTAGGTTGTTAGACTTTATATATTTTGCAAATTAGTCTATTTCTTGTTTGGCAGGCGTAACTAAGAGCTGTAAAGTTGCTAGAATGTATTAGAAGAGGTCTCGCCATGTGTGTTATTCCATTGGTTGCATATTAATACATTTACAGATGAGATATGCGCATTACGTAAAATGTGTTGCCTATAAGATGGGACTATATGGGCAAACCGAATACAGGCATTCCACCCACGTCATTTTCACATAAGAGAGTTTAACAGGTGTGACAGGGAGAAACATATCTTGTGTCGAAATGTCGATATTGACTGGAACACCGATTATTATTGGAGAAGAGTGCTAAATGTAGGGTTGTAGAGTAAGGTTTGGCTCGGTATTTGGTAGAATATTGAGGGCCAGAAATCTAGAATTGTATGTAAATTCTATCTAAATGTGTTTCGGGGATTATTCGGTATCTAAATAAGCTTTTCAAGTGGAGCTGTCACCGAAGTGTAATGACGTACAGACGAGGTAGAAGTAGACAGGAATGCGAGCATCCGTTATATCGGGAATAGCCGCCATTTGACAGCTATTACCACGTTTAAGATTGAAAAAGATGAGTTTTGTTTTGTTTGTTGATCGCTGCAGAACTAAATTGTCGATACAGGTGTCGTATTAACACCGCGTCAGCCCTCTGTGGAAGAGAGGATATATAAAGTAATGAGTTTTTTTATAGTCGTCCACATTATTGTTTTTTAATGTCTTTTGCAAGGTTCATTTAACAGGTAGAATATCTTGAGTAACCGGTGGGTTATTTCGTGTAACAAGTGGTAAATCCTAGGATCCAGTAGAATATTCTGGTGTCTGGTAAATTATTTTGGTGCCTGTTAATAGCAGATTTGTGTTAGTACATGTCATCATAATGTATGGTTTTTGTGAAAGGCAATTATTTGTGTCACGCCTAAGTCGAAGAAGAATTTTGCACTATTATTTGGTTCGTTAATGGTTGACTGCACAAAGTATTAAACAAGAGTTTGGCAGTAAGTTTGGTTTTTAATCAATTTTATATAGGAAGGAGTGAATATGTGACACATATCGAAGAATCCGTGGTATTATTCCAAATCGCTGTGGCAAGCAGACGTAGTACTAGCGTATGCCACACCGTTGTAGCAGCATTGTGGAAGAGGGATAGGTGTCCCCCGAGAGTTGGAGTTTTGAGACAGTATATTGCTGGTCTTTTGTCAGCTAGAAGGTCAAGAAATTCCTACACAGGTCTTTGGTTCAGATAAGCGGTAGTTGATACGTTTTTTGAACAGATAAGAAATACGCTGATAGTCAGAGTTCACGAATTCTAATAATTTAATTTGATTTAAAATATTGTTATGACTGGTCGATCATATAACCAGAGAGTATTTATTTAATATCAGAGAGTTGAATTTATATATATTTATATATATATATATATATATATATATATATATATATATATATATATATATATATATAGAGAGAGAGAGAGAGAGAGAGAGAGAGAGAGAGTCGCTGTGTCAGCTGGCATATAGACGTCTTTAATGTCACGTAGAGCTGAGAGAGTTTCTATCATATTATTCAGAGTCTCAATATTATCTGTGAGAGCTAATTGATTATATTTCTGTTATTTTGTTAATATATGTGAACTAAACGTGCACGTCTGTTATATGCCATTGTTCAGCAACTTTTTGAGATTTTATGCTACATACAGAGAGCAATATTGATTAGAAATTAATAAGTATATGACTTTATGATAACATATGTTGTTTTAGAGAACTTAATTAATGATTATAGCTTATTTACTTTACTATTTTATGCCAATGTCTAATTATGTGTGCTTGTATTTGACCATTGGTTTATTGTGTCATCTTTGTAGGCAACGTACAATGTTTGAATTAACCAGAATTACATCTCATTATATTTTGGGGGTTGTATTATTGTTCTGCACATATTCTCACTCCCAAATTACTAGTATTAAGCTCTGCTAACAGGTTTTAGTGCTCTCACATGTGTCTTAGACCTGTTGATGACTGTTGGTGCATATATATATATATATATATATATATATATATATATATATATATATATATATATATATAAGCATATATGCGAGTGTGTTTCTCTTTCAGTAAGCACGAGGTACAGCTGCCTAAGTAATTAAGTAGTAACATCTTTTCGCATAACCGGGACTAGGTGTAAAACTCATCCAGTGTCGTCCTTTTATGAATATCTCGTTAAGAAACACCGCCCGTCTCCACTGTTTAAAAGCTGGCAGCCACCTATTTACCGGCAACTTTACCGATTATAGTGCCTCTGTGATATTGCTTATAGAGTTTAAGGGTTTTGATAGATATTTGAGAGGTTTAAGTTGAGAAACTGTTAGGTCACTATATTCGAAGTGACCATATAACAATTGTTACCTTAAAGTAGGATAAGGCGTTTTAGTTGGCGCCCAACGCGGGGCTGGTTAACTGAAAACTGGCTAGTTAAGGAAAACAGGCTAGCTAGCAGCCACCCCTCTCATCATTCACATTCTTTACATGCATTATGCACGCTGTGTTATCCTTACAAGCGTTCTATGTGACTTGACTTTCGTAGCAGCTTGCTGCTAAATTTAGCGATGCATGATGCACTTGCGGACTATTATTTATCATTAAAAAACTCATATAATTTTATTCCGACGCACACAATTATTGAAAAATGTTTTTTCATCCAACTTGCAGATCATAGAATATGCGTACACTTTAATTCCATGTGTAGTACGCGTTGGATGAAATTGTCTTGACTGACAGTATGACACAACAAGTGTTAACTTCATATTTCTGACAGAGGTCTACTAGCTCTGGGTTTAAATCACTTTGATTAATGGATTTCGTGTTTTCAGATTTTAACTTTGTTCGTTTCGTGTTTATGGTCAGGTGTTGCAAGTAATCGAGAAGTGTGGCAACTCTGCTGATTGAGTGGTTTATTCTGTCACATTTTTAATGCAGGTTTCATTAATGAATTCTATCTTAAAAGCTCCATATACGGAGTGTTATTTTTTCTTTGGCATTGCATGAAATAAAATTTCTAGCCCGGCCTTGGAATACACATTTCATTTAGTCAAAAATGTTTTGTTTTATTAACTTACTTCACCTGTATAGTTTAAATTAGATAAGTTGAATAACGTCTGAAATATATGACGGAAAATTATCTAAAGAACACAAATCACCCAGTATATTCAACATGAGGCGCCAAGCAACATCTTTATGTGTCTTCCAGAATCAGTTCGATGTCGCCAGTCACCAATAAGAGTTGGTCGGGTATAAACTGAAACACTCTGTATATATACTACATCAGTACATGGAACGGCCCCCTTATAAATCACTCTGAATTACCTATCAGGATAAAACTATCCATTTTGAATTCGAATCAACAATGGAAGTTGATATGGAAGTATTCTTTTTCGGTACTTTATTTGTCACATTGAGTCTCTCAGCTGGAATGCAATACTGAAAAAGGAGCATTCCCCACAAGTTTCAGAAGAGTTTCAATTGAAGCTTTCCAAGTAATCTAGAAAGTGACTAACGGCTTTAGAACTGAATCGAAGTTTCAGCGTTCTATTTCTTAGATCCCAGAAAATTAATGCTTCATAAATTGCCTAGTTAGCTGGAAATCTAAATTAATTTGCCGTAATAATATTGTAAGAAGTAGAAAGTTTCGTCTCCAACATACCTCTTAAATAATTTTGACGTAGAGGTGTATTTGTAACTGGCAGATAACTAATAGAGTTGGAATCTTAAAGTTTTCTATGCGAAATCGTCGTAGCGATTACGATTTTTATAACGGAATTGGTTGCCCATTCAAGTTTGTTAGAATGGTAGGTTATTTATTTATATACAGGTGTCCCGTATCGTTATACTTCAATTTTGTGGGCATACAGTAGGCTTTATTCTTAGAATTGCACCGATCAAGACAATATCCAATGACAATAGACCTGCCAAAACTGAAATTGGAACTTGGAGCATAAAAAACACAAAAGTAGAAGTTCTATTTTTTATTTTTTTTATATATTTTTTAATTTGAACAACACACCACGAGGGCTTACAGCCTAAATACTGTCGTACCGTGGGTGTCGACAAGGAGGAAAGAGGCAACTCGTTAATTCTGGACTTGAAGGTTTGGAGGTTCGGAAGAGAAGGAAAAACATGCGCCGGTAAGGAATTCCACAGCTTGGAAGTCCTCGGGACAAAAGAGCGGGTATAACAAGATGTTATGTCTGGTGACGTGGACAGTAAAAGGGTGCATTCGCTCTGTTCCCCTGGTAGATCTGTTGGGGGCAGCAGGTGGAGGAACTATGGAAGAAGGCTCCTCTGAGCACTGCCCGTGCATATATCTATAAAAGAGATAGAGGTCACCAACGGCACGTCAGTGGGCAAGGGATGGCAGCCTTTGGGTGAGGGTAGGGTCACCAATGAGACGTAAAGCTCTCTTCTGAATGGAGTCCAGGATAGCGAGTGTAGAAGCGGCAGCAGCACCCCAGATGTGGGAGCAGTATTCGAGGTTTGGCCTTATTTGTAAAGTATATAAGGTATAGAGATTAGCCGGTGAAAAGAATTTGCGAGTCCGCAAGAGGAAACCTAATTTCTTAGCAGCCGATTATGCAATTGACTTGACATGTTGGTGCAACTTGAGATTTCGATCCACAGAAATGCTAACAAGTGAAAAGGACTCATTACTTTGAATAACTTGGTTGTTCATTGTGACCGTTCTAGGGCTGGTGTATCTTTTATGAGAAAGAAAGCAAGACTGAGATTTGGTGGGGTTGAATTGTACAAGATTTATACTTCCCTAGTCTAATATTTTTTTGGGATCCACGGAGACAGAACCCTCCATGTGTCTGCGATCCTGATCTAGTTGGGCCAAAGAGACAGGCTTAGAATATTGTATATTTGAGTGGAGGGTGCTGTCGTCCGCGTAACTGTGAACTGGGTTGGATGTGCTAGAGAGGAGGTCATTGATGTGGAGAAGAAACAAAGTAGGGGCTAAAGCTGAACCTTGAGGAACTCCTGCATTAATTGGATATAGTTTAGAGGAATGGCCATCCACAACAACATAAATGCTCCGGTCGGAGAAGAAGTTTGCTGTCCAGGTACAGAGTTTTGGTGGTAGGCCATAGGCCATAAGTTTATTAAGCAGCGCTGCGTGCCAGACCTCGTCGAAGGCTTTGGGTATGTCTAGAGCGACAATCTGGGATTCACCGTGTAGTTCCATAGACTTGTTCCAAGAATGGGTGACAAAGGAAAGGAGGTCGGCAGTTGATCTGCGCTGACGGAATCCATACTGCCTGTCGTGTATTAGGCTGTGTGTTTTCAAGAAATATTAGTAATTCGGTGTTTATATACTTTTCCATCACTTTAGAGATGACTTAAAGGAGAGAAATAGGCCTGTAGTTGCTAGGAAGCGCTTTGGATCCTTTCTTGGGGACCGGTTGTACTCGAGCAGTTTTCCAGTTACTAGGGAATATATCTCTATTGTAAGATATCTGAAACAGACGAGTCAGGACAGGAGCAAGTTCTGGTGCGCATTTTTTGAGAACAATTGATGGGATCTCGTCAAGGCCAGAGGCTTTCCTGGTATTAAGAGAAGTGAGCATATTTCGTACCTTTTTAGTTTTGAAAATGATATCCGTCATTTAATGCGCGACATTGGGGACTGTTGGTGGTTGAACATTTGGAGGTGAGCTGAGAGTAGAATTGCCGGCGAACAACGAGGCAAAAAGTTCCGCCTTGCCCAGTGCGGTAGAAACAATTTCATCCCCTCAGACAAGAGGTGGCAATGTGCTCTTGCAGAAATTATTCCCAATAGATTTAGCAAGAATCCAGAAGGGTTTGCTGCCTTGCTATTTATATTCCCTCCAAAGTTATAAGCCTAAAAAATCATTATAGGATTTAAATTGTAAAACCAACCAAATCTTAACTCATTCAATACATTTTAAATCCACCTTCTGTTAAAAATTCCATCCTGCTTACTACAAGCTTGTGCTCGTATACCATTGGATGAAGTGATAATTCTTATTTTACGCTAGTTTTCTCTTACTTTTTAGCCAGCTTGCAGTATATTCTCCAATAATTCTTCTCTGTTGTTTGAAACTTGTGCGTATACAAAATCTTTGATTCGCTTCCAAAAATCATATTCTAAGGAATTATGATATGGGATCTAGGCGGCGATGCAATAAATGCCTTTCGTCCAATCCATTCTAGACAATTTTTGTTCATAAAGTTCCGGAACCCCGTTTCGAAATATGCTAGTGCTTCATCCATTTGAATCCGTATGTCTCTTCTTATGCTCAGGGAAAATCTTCTAAACGTGGTGGAAATTTTTCCATAAAGAACTGTAAGCAATTGGCGGTACTAAATCTGATAACAAGAGTGTAAGGAGCAACTTGGACGTCATCGATTAAACTAGTACACACGTTCACGGAAAATTCATGCTGGAAGCTAGACGTACGTGTTGCGTTAGGATATTCTAGTTTTCTCCGAGGAAGGTTTCTTAGATTGATGATACCATCTCTGGTAAATGAAGCTTCATCTGTACAAAGAACTAATCTGCCAAATTAAAGTTCAGTATGCCGTAGAATTCAGATAGCAAAAACCAGACGATAAGCAAGGTCTGCTTTAAGCACGTTCTTATAATAATATGGACGCAGGCGTTCCCGTTTTAAAATTCGCCAGACCGTCACTCGTGGTTTCCAAGTTGTCTGATAATTCGACGCACACCGGTAGTTGGATATCTAGTACTGAGATCGAGTACTTGTTCGTCTACATGTGCTGGCAAATTTATTCCCCCGTCGAAAAGATTTTCACGTAATTTCCATTCTCAAAACTGCTTATGTAATTCCATAAAAGTTCTGTAATTAGGTATTTTTCTAGTAAAGAAAACTTTAACGAAATAAGATAAGTTTTAATGTGATTCTGGAATTTAAGTCTTATATTTGTTAAGCTGCAACTTCGGAAGGAATAAATTCCAGTTGCGATTATTAACGTACCCATCTCAGGTATCTACCAAAGGAAGATACTTGCCAAGATTTATTAAAGACAATTAAATCTCTTCTATCACAATTTACCAAAAATGTTTTAACTAAATAACAATGCAAAATGTGTCAACTACTCATAGATACATGAATTACCATCAAACAGACATATTTCACTCAGCATAATCTACCCGCGCTTGCAGAAATTATGTGCACTATTTGTAAATTAGTTGCTGTCGTCATTGCATATAATGTATCCTGTCAGCAGTTCGCAAATTATTATGGATTAATGCTTCCCATGTACGGTAATTTAATTCTGTTAAACATTTCAGTTTATTACCCGCGACAAATTAATATATCGAAAGAGAATTAAATACAGTTCATCCATAAAAACTATGTATAAAACACACAGTGTACTCATATATTGTTGTTGCCACAAATGGTAAAAGTATCCGATAGTAAATCAGGCATGGGAACCTTTTTTATGCTATCACAATTGAAATTATGTATAGGCGACAACTACAAATAAAAATATAGGGTGGCGCATTGAAAACGAAACAGACCGATTTGCGTCCAGAGAAATTTTCTTTCAACAAACGCTGAAACACGTCAATTTTAATATTGAAGGGGACATGTTTTGACATAAAACTTAACTTTGTCAGATCAACCCCTTAAGGGTGGTGATAACAATCCTTATATTTTAAATAGGGAACATGTCTCGAATGTTACATCATTTGAAAGCTCTTTCTTTTCTGAATTCAGCACACAATTTTTTTTGGAAGTTTTATCAACTTGTTTAAAAATTATTCACAGTTGAAGATGCAAAAACGCATTTCACTCGTTCCGATAAGAAATGTGCTGATAGTCAATGTTTTGTTGGTTTGTAAACAAAAAATTGACTATCAGAACATTCCTTATCGGAATGAGAGAAATGCAGTTTATTATTTCAGCTTATCGGTCGGTTTGATACTTGATAGTACTACCTAAAATTAATTTCACAATAGTGTATTCTGTAGAAGAAAGAGTTGAAATAAATACTATTTTTTTCAAAAACGATGACTGTGCCAACCGTACCGCAAATTTGTTTAATGAACGACATCCGAACAGGCATGTTAACAGAAAATACATTTTGGAGTTAGTTGCAAAATTTCGACAAAGTGGTTCAGTAGCCAACAAAAATCGGGATCCTGAACGTGAATTTCCGGTTAGAAATGAGACTACTGAGATTGAAGTTTTAGGACAAATTGCTGCAGACCCAACTTTGAGCACGAGAAAATTGGCCACAGTTTCAAACATCAAAAGAAGAACTATTCAGCGAATATTGAAGCATCATAAATTTCACCCGTATAAAATTCATCTTGTACAACAACCGAATGAATATGATTTTGATCGGCGGCTGGAGTTTTGTGAAGGTATGACTGCACGGATAGCTGATAACGGAAACTTTCTGTTCAATATCTGTTTTTAGGACGAGTGTACGTTTTTATTAAACTAGTCAATCGTCATAATTGTCGTTATTGGTCAGATAATAATCCAAGACATTTTCACGAAGTCCACACTCAAACTCCAGAGAAATTGAATGTCTGGACTGGCATTTTTGGAGACCGTTTAACCGGACCAATTTTTCTTGATGGCAATTTGAGTGGCGAAACGTATTTGGAGTTACAAGAAGATATCGTTTACCCTCTACTAATTGACATTGTTAAAAGGATGATCGCTATCAGGACAATCAATTAGTGTTTCAACGAGATGGAGCTCCTCCGAATTTTTCACAATGTGTTAGCAAGTTTTTGAACAGAGAGTTTCCAGGACAATGGATTGGGCGTAGTGGCCCCCCAGATCACCGGTTTTAACTCCTTTAGACTTCACTCTATGGGATCATTTAAAAAGTAGAATTTACGCAACAGAACCGGAGTCTCTGGAAGAATTACGACTACGCATTGTTGAAGAATGCCGTCTAATAACTCCACAAATGCTCCAGAATGTCAGCGCTCGTTTAGAACAAAATTTGTACTTTTGTATGGAAGCTGGTGGTCAACAATTTGAACACTTACTTAACTGCATAAACATTTTTGAACGTTTGGTTATGTTTTTTAGTTTTTTTTAACGAGAAATTGACTAATCAGTGCATTTCTTCTCACAATGAATGAAATACGTTCTTGCAACTCCAACCGTGAATAATTTTTAAACGAGTTGTGTACTTATCAGTGCTCATCACAGGTTCCAGTTTTCACATAGTGCCGTCATAGCAATAGTTTAATATAGCTATTATATGCTGGAGTTTAAACGTGTTGAATAAATTAAAATATTTCAGTGTTTTCTTACCATGTTAATGAGGTGAATGTCTTATATTATCTGTGTTTGTTGTTTATTAGGCAAGTTATTCCAAGCAGGTTTGATCATATATATCACAACAAATCGTCATATAGATCATAAATCATCTACATCATAATCTAATCAGTTAACGTTTAAATTAAATATAAGAACAAAAAAATAATAAAGAAAAAATTAGTCGCCACTAGAATTTGTACCTGCGTTTATTTGCTGACATCCCTATTCCTTTACAACTCGGACACAGTGAACGAAGTTAGTGAAGTATAATGATCGGTACATTTTCTGACCAGAATCACGTAGAGCCGTATGTATGGTCTTCAGTTATTTTTAATATGGGAGGTCTACTTCAAATGTACCTTGTACAAGTATTTTAGTCAAGTGAAGGAGAGTAACAGTTCAAAAGAAACCTCGAATTTTCATGCAATATTTGGCACTTCTAATCTTTGTTTAAAAATCACCCATGTCGACGTTTAAAATCGTCAATCGACCTTTTTACAAGCAAAACAAAAATTTTCAAGTAATTTTTCTCTGACTTGTCCCCCTTATTGCGCCATGAAAAAATAATCTGTGTCTAGTATTTAATATATTTTGTTTAATACACACAATATTTTGTTCTCGTGTCCTCCTGTGACACCAACTAGTATGCCCAACGCATTTAAGATTACAATCTTTAAAACTTATTTCATAGACATTTCAGTGGCTTTATCCTTATCTTTCTTGTTACCTAACACATTTTTAAATATTTTTGTGGAAGAACTTGCTGCAAATCGGTTTTCTTAAAAATGCTCTCGAGATCCCTTGGGATACGCGGTTCAAAATGTCGGCAAACAAAATTTTTCTCTATTTTATCTTTTCCGTGTTCTTTGTTCTGTGTCTATTAATTAATTTTTCCACTAAGCATATCCGTTATATTTAGCCACGTTTTTAATGTACTCTAATTCTCCACTATATCTACTTTTATTTAAGGGCCATTTTATTAATCTATTTACCAAGAAATTAGAACCGGCCGTTTTTTGTGCAAACGTATGACGTCAGTTGAGAGAATTTTTAAGAAAGCCGAATTGCTGCTAACTTTTTCGACACTAAATAACTACACAAATTTGTTAGGTAATATGAAAGATAAAGATAAGCACTGAAATGTTGGGGATCTATGAGATAAGTTGTAAAGATTGTAATCTTAAATGCGTTGGACAAATTAAAAAAACTATTGAGGCCAGATTCACGAAATATCTGGCACAAATGAGATAAGGTAGTGTAGCAAGTCATGCGTGGCACAACATATTTGGGATGATAACCATCTCATAGACAAAGAAAATCTGAATCAAAAATGTTAGACAACCAGCGAAGATAGATGCGTACGAGGGTATTTATATTACTGAGGCAATAAAAAACAAAAGTTCCTTAAACCAAGCGCCGACACTGATTTATTGCCCTTTGTTTGCGCTGTGTCTTTGATATACAAGATATTCCGAAACTTGATAGGTAAAGTTATAACGGAAGTTAAAAAACGTCGTCCAGCAATTAAAGTACAATACACAGAAAATTTGCCTGCGATTTCGTCCCCCTCTAGGTATCGGTCTTTACCTAATACTCAGTATAAAAGGTGATGTTTAGTTGTAAGTACTTTATAATTTTTCATCCTCTGATGAAGCTAACTTTGTTAGTGAAACGAGCGTCGGGTCTTTAAAAGGATGTGTTGTGGTGATTTGGGTCCTCCAAGTGTACGTATTTGTGCTCATCACAAGTTCCAATATTGACTTAGTTTTAATCAATATGATAATTTAACTATCCGATCGAAATCACAATATTAACAAAACAATAGTCATCTAGAGATAAGTGAGAACTTCATTCTCTCACTAAATTTAATATGGAAATCCTTAGGAAAAACTGATAACCTAGTGCTGCTATGTGTTTCAACAGGTGGTCAGTTAGTCTGGGACAGAGAGCCACCAGGAATCGGTACGCCAATTACACGTTCTGCATTGTGTAAAATGTAAATAATTTAGTAGTTTCGGCTGGCAATGTGCGCACTTACTTCCAATGCTTGTCTCGTCCCCATTTGCTAAATATTATTACGCACGCTAAAATTATTCGTTTACAATGAACATCATCACCAGCCGTGTATAAAATTGTTTTTACACGAAAATGTCAGCAGTTAAAATTACCGTTAACAGTATATGAAATGTTAATGAACTTAAGCGATTGAACAAACATTGAAAGAGAATAGAGAGAGAAACTTTTGAAGTAATGTAATTATCAAGAAAAAATCGGGGCGTAGCAAGTGCGTTATAGTAGCGAATTTTTATAAAGATCCTGGAAACACCAAAAAAAAAAAATCGCAGAGAGAAAATTATAATTCCGAAAATCATTAATCTTTTACACATGTTCTCTTACTAAAGGTGTTGTTACATACAAAAAATTTATTTTCCTGGTTGACAGAAGATTATTAAAATTTGAAAAAAAGTTTATCAGAATGTGCTACCATAACGCACTCGATGCGTCTTAAATTTTATAACTGGTTATGTATTGATTAAATATTGAAATGAAAGGCTTCTCCTCCAGACACAAAATTGGCAACACTACATCTGCAGGGCCTCTAGCGCAATGGATGAAGTTGTGACCTGTTGAACCTTTCTGTGTAGTTTCGTGTTCAATTTTTAAGAATTGTTCAAGTGAGTAGTGCTCATTTGTTTTATTCACTTAATCTTTCACAGTTTCTTCACCCTTACGGTTCTTATTGGGTTTCTTGCTTGATTGTGCCTGCCTATTGTGTTGTTTAACCTGTCAGTTTCGCACATTGGTTTTGCTTTGTGTTTCTACAATAGACTTGATTTCCTAATGTTCAAATATTAGACTTTTGCAGTTTTGTAGCTTTCAACCCTTTTCAATTTGCTCTGATGTTTTTAGTTTTGTTAATTTTAATTGCATGTTTAACTTAGCATATTTTTAGCTAGTGTTACTATATCTGTGGCTTTTTTAGATTTTAACTTGACTGTTGGTTGGTGTTTTACTGTGTGACTTATGACTTTAACCTTTGACTTTTCTGTGGAGATCACCTTGTCACCATTGTGCACTGACATGCACAATTGCCTACCGGAAAAACTAATGTTTTTCTGACAGACCTTTCTGGTTATGTTTGTAGATTTATCCCCTGAAGATGACCTCTTGGAGTGTCGAAACGCGTCGGGAGAAATTTTAAATAAATTTGGTTTCTGGAGGAGAAGCCTTTCGTTTCAATATTTAATTATGTCAATTCGAGACTGTGTGACGTTCAGAAATGAAATGGTTATGTATTGCACCGACGAGCTCTAATGAGAGGGAAACCAATATGCGTTTCTAATTATGGTATGACTACACCATCTAGTCTTACATATATTGTCCCTCTTAAGGAATAAAATGGTATAGGGCTGACAATCTACATAATAGTTAGCTGGTTGTACACAGTCTCTATTTATAACATTTTGTGTATTGGAGCTTCCGTGACAACATACTATCTTGTTCCGCAAGGAGATGCCGACCCTGCTGTACATCTAACAATGTTCCAGGAGGCTACCTTAGCCGAATCATTATTTTTTCCTTCACTTGTTGACCTAGAGATTTACTCATACGGCCCAGGCATTTTCCATAAACTACTCGATAACAACCTCTGTTTATTAATTCGCGTTTGCTCAATACAGTTATGACCTACATGCTAAGTGGTTCTCATAAGCTCTATGCGGTTATCTATACACATCCGCGTATTTTATTTGGTACTTAGTATTATATTTACTATTGTAAAAAATAATAAAGGAAGTATACAGGGACACTTTGCTTTATGCTTTGTGGCCTGACAAGGCAACTTTCTAACGATCACAGGTGGCCACGGATAGGTTAGCCGAATTACTTTAGGTGTATTCTCACTGTAATTAGTGTAGCGCACTGACGAGCTCTAATAAGACCGAAACCGGCATGCGTTTCTAATTATGGTAAGACTGCATCTGGCCTTACATACATTGTTTCGGTATATGGGAAGAAAGGGCCAGGCTGACAATTTACAAAATTGTTGGCTGTTTTTACACAGTCCCTATATATATATATATATATATATATATATATATATATATATATATATATATATATATATATATATATATATATATATATACATACAAGGAGAAAGGTTAAGGGCAAGGCCGCAAGGAGAGAACCGCATACACGTGTCTCAAGCTTATTAGCTATCATCAGTACGGTATAGACAGGTGATGATGGGAACACTCTGGAAAAAGAAGCAAAAATACACGGAGTGACAACAGGCAACCAGTGTACATTTGCAGCATCATTCGGATGACCCTCAAATGTGCACTGGTTGCTTATTGTGACTCCGTCTATTTTTGCTTCTTCTCCCAGAGTGTTTCCATCATCACCTGGCTATACCGTACTGATGATAGCTAATAAGCTTGAAACACGTGTATGGCGGTTGTCCCCTTGCGGCCTTGCCCTTAACGTTTCTCCTTGTATAGTATACAGAAATGCCGTGTTAAAAATCCTATATATGTATATGTATATATATATATATATATATATATATATATATATATATATATATATATATATATATATATATATATATATATATATATATATAAGATTTTGCGTTTATTGGAGCTGCCATGACAACATACTACCTGGTTTCGCACCGAGATGGCGACCTGATCGTACATCTCCCAATGTCCTAGTAGGAGGCTGCCTACCTGAGCCGAATTACTTTAGGTGTATTTTCGCTGTACCAAATCTTCTAAGACACCAAAATGACAAAAATAGACTACAAACTGACAACCAGCACACCTTTGAATGTCCCCATACACACACGAGCAAAACCTTAACTCAAGCTCTCAATTATGACTCCGACGACCCAACCAAAATCAGAAGGCATAAACAAATTTTCAATCAATAACAAAGACTACGTGACCGACACACAATAACGTAATCAACAGAAATCTATTCTGCCGGCTGAGGATAACAGGATAAAAGGAAAACTCTCCTGTTACAAATAGTGCAAATAAACTTATGTGGTAAATTTTAAGTAATTTGAAACACAATATTTAGAGTTTTTTCCAAAATAAAAATTGAATCCCAAAGACATACGTTGAGACGACTTAGTGGTTTAAATCCAATGCCTGACAGACAGAGTAGTTAACTGCCACGCGTAGATTAATTCATACCACAGGTATAAACCATACATCAACGGTAACCAAACTAACTTTACACCAGGCATAAAAAACATACTACCCGAACCAACAATCGTGAAGTCTCGGCCGCAATTATGAAAAAAGACAGACGACATGAAATTGAAAATTTGTCAATTTGGGGGTTCAACCAGTTATTAAAAGACACTATATTTTAGCTTTACCAACGGCCTCAAATACAGTTTTATGGCAGCATAGGTATATTATGCTGTCGCATAATATAGTAGAAATGTAAACAAAATCAAGCCGAGTCTCTATAAAAATGATTCTAAAATATTTTTTATATCTTTAAACTTATGTATGCCTAGATGGCTGAGCGGCGTCGCTCTTGCCTCATAAGCAGAAGGTTACGCGATCGAATCCAGCTCGATGAATGTATGTTTTTTATGTTTTATTTTGACATTTGGAAAAACAATCGTGCACAGATTCCATACGTTTTAAACAAGATCTCATTTTTGTTTAAAAGGCATAAATAACTTTGTCACCTTTGAGTCTGAAATTATAGTTTTGTTATAGTTGATATTGAAAAAACCGGTTCGATTAGGTGGACTGAAACGAAATCATACTGGCGATTAACAAGGAAAAATACCTGCTACGTTTCTAATTTGGCAGATACTTTACCTTTCTAAATATGAATTAAGTTTCCTTTTGGAAATATTCTGTATAACTTTAATGAAATTTGTAATACAAGTTTCTTTTAAGGAGACTTACACTATCTACATATATAGCAACATTTAGTGCTTTAGCTTAATAGAAAATTGAGTTTTGGGCATTTTTATCAAAAGGAGTTAGAACGCAAGATTTTTTTTAATAATAGAGAGATATCGATGGTAACACCTTTGAAAGAATTCGTCAAATGTGCGCGTACTAAAACCTTTAAAATCGATCTTCTTGGTCTGTGTAAGTTTTCAGTATTAACTTTACCAATATGCCGTATAATAATAGTGTACAATTCTTATGAAAATTCGCTACTATAACGCACTTGCTGCGTCCCGATTGAAAAAAAAAAAGGTTTATAGAACGATACTTTACGCCAGCCTTCAGCTTCTATTCTGATGATTGTTGTAAGTAAATCGAATTGCTGAATATTTTATAAGTGACCCCATCTAAAAAACAGTACACTTACTTTTTCAGAAGCTTGCTGCAACTGAAAATTACAATCATAAACATTTGTTAAATAATAACATATAATCGAATATTTATATCTGTTTTATAAGCAAACCTAAAAAGTCGGATTAAGGAATTCTAAAATGATTTACACACCTTTAGCACAGGAGCATCAATAAATTTAAAAAGAAATTACTTATAAACTAAAACAACCAACGCAACTCTTTTAAACAGTAATAGCAGAAGGCATGCTGTCTGAGTATAAGGTTTTGGCAACTCTATAACGAATACATAGTAACTGGCCACCTGTTGAGGGTCAGGAATGCTAACAGTTTTTCCTAGTGGTTTCCAAATCCTCACATCTGTTTCCCGAGCCGCTGCCTTCACGTGTGAGAGATCCTAGATCGTGTCTGGAATATGCGGTTACTCTCCAATGGTCCCTCGCCGGGATTTCAGGTCGACAATGCTCTGCCCTGAAGGCTTTATTGTCGCACATAAGAAATAACCAGACCAATGGACTTGTGCTCGATGACGGCCCTTCTCCTGGCTGCTTTATTGAATTGTTATGGAAATTCCTATTCTGATGTTGTCTCTCGGGATTTACCTACCACTCTCATTTTATTGGAAGACGAGACAGTGAAAATTTGAAGTTGATATAGAGGACGTATAAGTCTCACGATGTGGTTCAGACAAAATTATAGTAAACGAGAAATTTCTGACTACCGATAATAAAACTTATAAAAAAATGTTTTTACAACACGTGACTTTTAAGGCGTATTTTTATAGTAAGTGTACAGGACTATGTGGCGACTATTGTGCTAATTACAGTGAAAAATAGAACAAAACGGACCTAGGATTTATACAAGCAGTGTTGGAACTTAAAATATTAGGAAACATTGGGAAACGAGTTCTGTAAGGTGGATTGGTAAAATGAAAAGAGCTGGATTGGATGTATTATATATACATACATACATACATACATATATATATATATATATATATATATATATATATATATATATATATATATATATATATATATATATATATATACATACATACATACATATATATATATATATATATATATATATATATATATATATATATATATATATATATATATATATATATATATATATATATTGTTGCGTTTTCTCCGGGTTCTGGATAAGTGAGACTTTAAATTTTAACAAAACAACTTTATTTACACTCTAAATATGGATACAATAAAGTTTCCAGAATGTCTCTCTCACAAAACACTTCATTTACTGGCCTTACAATTACTACTCTCAACAAAAGTCACTAATCTGGTACTACAGTCACTACTCTCTTAACACTTTACACTGCTTCTTCAAGTTACTACCACATTCTCTTACTGA
The DNA here is from genome assembly GCA_964006375.1 of Tillus elongatus. NCBI lineage: Eukaryota > Metazoa > Arthropoda > Insecta > Coleoptera > Cleridae > Tillus > Tillus elongatus. Next base: position 250,560,063 of record OZ023262.1, on the reverse strand, counting down.
ACTGAACTAACCCGGGCTGGCTTGCTTCCGCTTTTATATACTCGCCGTACCTTCCCCTCCTTTCTAGAGCCTTCCATTCCAGAACGTTCCAGGACCTTCTTTTACCAGAAGGTTCTGTGAATACAGATCTGCCCCGTGTGTATACAGGGGGATGTATATACAGGATGATCCAAATGTGGTCACCACTCCTATGTTACACAAAAGGTGTTTCTCGAACTATAAGATCTCTCTGCGTATACAGGGTGTAAGGGTTCTCTGCGTATACAGGGTGTATATACAGGGTGTTCGGAATGTGCAGACCTCAGTTATCCGTTCCGACGGGGTACAAGTTGGTAACTTCGTTATTTCTGGTCCTAGAGGGTTGAGACTTCGCCTGAGGGGGGTAACCCCAGGCACCCCCAGGGGGTGGGGAGGCGGTGTTGCCAGATTGTGCAAAAATTCCCAGATGTTGGGGAAATTCTGGAGATGTGGCAACACCGCACCTACGTCTATTGAAGTGCTTTGTAACACTGCCCCCCTCCTTAAGACTGTTCGTCCCGAACAGTATTTGCCGGCCGCCAACTTGGGGGTTCGTTGCCCCGATAGGGACTCAACCTCTCTATGTGAACAACTTTGGGTTTAGTTCTTGGAGACAGCTGGATTCTGTAGACTAGGTCGTTAATTTTCTTAGTCACCAAGTATGGCCCTTCCCATGGTTTCTGAAGTTTGGGCCTTTCTCCTTGTTGGTTGGTACAGCCACACTGCATCACCTTCCTTGAATGTATGGGGTGTTGCTCTGCGATCCAAGCGCATCTTCATCCGGTCACTGCTTAAGAGGAGCCTATCTCTGACACATCTGTGTATAGTGCGCAGTTTTCCTTCTAGGTCGGCGACATACTCAGGTAACGTAGCTAGGTCCGCTATGTCCTCGTTCGGTGGTGGTCTCGTCATGTCGATTGGTAACCGCATCTCTCTGCCGGTCAACATCATGGATGGAGTGTAGCCGGTAGATTCATGCTGAGAGCTTCTGTAAGCCAGGAGGAACAGAGGTATCAGCTTGTCCCAGGTTCTCTGATTCTCGTCGACAAACATAGCAAGATACTGATTGATGGTCCTGTTATGCCGTTCTACCATGCCGTCTGATTGAGGGTGGAGTGGCGTTGTTCTCGTTTTCTTTATGCCTAGCAAGTCCATTAGGCTCTTCCAGACCTCTGATTCGAAATTCCGGCCCTGGTCGGTGTGAATCTCCAAGGGTACGCCATGCCGTGATATGACATTTTCCATCAGGGCTTCTGCTACGGTCGTTGCCTCTTGGTTGGGGATCGGCGCAACTTCAGGCCATTTCGAGAAGTAGTCCATCGCCACCATTATGTATCTGTTCCCAGACTCTGTGATGGGAAAAGGTCCTGCGATGTCTACGGCAACTCTCTCCCACGGTGTACCTGAGATGTACTGCATCATTTTTCCTCTGGATCGGGTCTTTGGTCCTTTCTTTGAAGCACACTGGTCACACCGTTTGCACCATTCTTCCACGCTTCTTCGGCAATTTATCCAATAGAAGCGGTCCCTGACTCTGGCGAGAGTCCTGTTGACCCCAAAGTGGCCTCCACTTCTACTATTGTGTAACTCATGAAGAACACTGTCTATGCACTCACTTGGCACAACAGTCTGGTATATACAGTCTCTACCATCGACAGTTTCCCATTTTCGAGTGACCAAGTCATTCTTTAGGCACAAGGAGTCCCACTGTAGCCAGTAGCCTTTAACCTCTGCCCCAAGCCGGGACACATCGTGCCACTCAGGTCTTTTCCCCTTTTCGAGCCATTCTCTAATACTTTTCAAGTCTGGATCTGTCTTCTGTGCGTCTCTGATGTATTCAAGATTTACGTCTAGATCGGTGTTATTCTTCTGTCCTGCCACCAGTTGTTTGATCTGATGAGTTACTTTGTCGATCTCTTTGTTCTCTTGTCGCTCGCAAAATTTACATTCATGCACTGAACATGGTCTTCTTGACAGGCTGTCTGCATTGGCGTGACTTCTTCCTCTTCGATGTTCAATCCGGAAGTCGTAGCTCTGCAGTTTCTCTATCCATCGTGCTATCTGTCCTTCGGGATTTCTAAAGTTCAGAAGCCATTGCAGAGCAGAGTGATCTGACCTCACGCGGAATGTTCTTCCGTACAGGAAGCTGTGGAAATGTTCGATGGATCTTACAACTGCCAGCAGTTCTTTCCGGGTTACACAGTAATTTCTTTCTGCTTTTCCGAACGTTTTGCTGAAGTAGCCTATCACAACTTCTTCTCCGGCTTGGAGCTGTGAGAGTACTGCCCCAATGCCATACTGGGAAGCATCGGTGTCCAGTATAAACAGTCCTTCGTCCTGAGGATAAGCCAGCACAGGAGCAGTGAGAAGACGATGTTTGAGCTCTCTAAAAGACTCTTGGCAATCTGGTGACCAGATGAACTCGGCCTTATTTTCAGTCAGGCCATGCAGAGGTTTCGCAATGCTGCTGAAGTACTTTACAAAGCGTCGGTAGTAGCTGCAAAGTCCCAGAAAACTTCTGACCTCATGTTTGTTCTTCGGCACAGGCCAGTCTCTTACTGCCTTTATTTTCTCTGGATCAGTTTCTATCCCTTTCTCAGAAACGACATGTCCGAGGAAACTCACTTTCTTCTGGAAGAGGACGCATTTCTTGGGATTGAGTTGCAGATTGGCACCTCTCAGCCTGGAGAAAACCTGCTTCAGATTCGACAGGTGTTCATCGAAAGTCCTTCCAATCACCATGACATCGTCGAGATACACCAGGCATGTTTCCCATGTAAGTCCTCTCAGCACTAACTCCATTAGTCGCTCGAAGGTGGCAGGAGCATTACATAAGCCGAATGGCATGACCTTGAATTGGTACAACCCATTCCCGGTTGAAAAAGCAGTCTTCTCCTTATCGTCTTTATGGAGTTCTACTTGCCAGTAGCCACTTTTCAGGTCTAATGTAGAGAACCACTTTGATCCGGCCAAAGTGTTCAAAGTGTCGTCGATCCGGGGCAGGGGATAACTGTCTTTCTTGGTGACATCATTCAGCTTCCTATAGTCCACGCAAAATCTCATAGTGCCGTCTTTCTTGGTGACCAAAACTACTGGGGACGACCAAGGACTATTAGACTCCTCAATCACACCATCTTCCAGCATTTCGTTAACCATCGCCTTGATTTCTGATTGCTTGGCAAAAGGCAGTCTTCTCGGCGGCTGTCTAATTGGTCTTGCGTCGCCAGTATTAATTCTGTGTTGCACTAGACTCGTACGACCTGTGATTTTATCTTGAGCGAAAATATCGGCCTCCTCCAATACGAACTTCAGGGCCATTTCCATCTCCATGTCGTTCAATTGGCCCCAAGAATTCTTGAACCGCTCTACCATTTCTACTGGCAGTCTTCTGTCTAATGCCGTGGGTGTCACCTTTCTTGACAACGTCACTCGGTCAATGGGCTCGCAAGTGGCGATAACCTCACCTTTCTTCAATGTGACCCTGTTAGTTTGCACGTTAGCCACTCTTATGGGTATTGTCCTCTTCGGGTCTACTAAGCATCGTGCGACGAGGGCACCATCATGTCTATCTTTCAGGGGCTCCGCTATGAGAGCAGACATACCATCAAGTTTCTTCTCTAGTCTGGCTCTGACAATCTTCTCACTGTTACCAGGAATCCGTGTATCCTCGTCGACAATAAGTCTCACCCTGGGATTAGCTTCGCCTGCTGTTGGAGATAAATACAACTCTTCGTTACCGATTTTCAAGATCTTATTCTGGAAGTCTACTGACAGGACATCGAAATCTTCCATTAAATCCAGGCCCAGAATAAATTCGTCGACGATTTCTGCGACGACAGCCCTTACCTGTAGCTCAGTACTGCCCAGCCTAATGAAAACAGTGGCCTCTCCATGCACAGGTATCCTATCTCCTTTTGCCGTCTCCAACACAGGCTGTTTGTTGGTCGTGAGTGCGGACCTGTTTGGCAACATGTCTGGACGTACAACGGATCTAGTAGCACCAGTATCGATGGTGAAACTGCATTGTCTTCCGTCTATGCTGCCAGGTATAACGAGGCTCTCGCGGTAGCGTCGGATAGTGGAGACCCTGACCTTGGGGCCTTGGGTCTCGCATGCCACGTGTCGCCCACCTACACTGGCGTCAGGTCGTTTTCCCTGATGGCGCTCCCTGTTGGTATATTCTTGTCTTCTGCGAGCCACCTGTTGGGTTTGTAAGCACTGCCTACTTATGTGTCCTTTCCTACCACACTTGTAGCATTCTATGTCTGACCAATCTGCTTTCGTCCTACGTGCTCCAACCGTTGCAGTGAGCTTGCTTATGGCTTCCTTCATCAACTTGATTTCTCGCCTTAGTTCCTCTGTCGTGTCTGCATGGTCCTCTGTCTCCTTCACTTCGCGCAGCCTGTTTCGGCGAGGTTGAGATGCATTCTTGGCTGCTTCAAATTCCAAACCATAAATGACGCAGTCTGTAAGTGTTTTAAACCTTCCGAGCCTCAAAGATTGTTGCATCTCGTTGTCAAGTACCCCATCGATGAAGGTCTGGACGGTGATCTGGTTGACAAATTCTTCTGGGGCTTGTGGATATGCCAGTCGCACAAGTTTCTCCACTTCGGCACTAAATTCTTGCAGCGTCTCATTTGGCTTCTGGACCCTTGACTTTAGTTGTGTCTGGTAGACCTGGCTCATGTACTTGTTACCATATCTCAAATCTAGGGCCTGTATCACTGTTAAGTAGTTTTGCTGTTTCGACTCCGGGATGTTCTGGAGGATTTCTAGGGCTTTACCTCGAAGCGAGAGAATTAGAGCAGTTGCTGCCTGTTGTTCGCTCCACCCATTGCTGAGAGCTGCCGCCTCAAACTGCCTCCTGTACATGGGCCACGATGTTTCTCCGTCAAAAGTCGGCGGCTTCAAGGTTCCATGAGGCTGCTGCACGGCTGGTACATCCGCCTCCGGGCGATTTTGAACTGGGGCCATTCCAGTAACTCCTCTTGGTTCAGTTCTATCAGTCTGGACAATCAACTGTTCGGTCAGTTCTTTATGTGTGCATTCTGTTCCTTTCATGATCATCTTCATTTGTTCTTTCAACCCTTCCACTTCTTCCCATCGTTTATTCAAATCCTCTGTTACATTTTCTACTTTCTTGTCCACATTTTCTACTTTCTTGTCCACATTTTCTACTTTCTTGTCCACATTTTCTATTTGTTCGTTGATCTGTTCAATTTCTTCTTTTACATCGACTCTTATATTCTGGAACATACTTCGGAGCTCTTCTTTATCTTCTTGTCGCCTCTGTTCCTCCTCTTGCTGTCTTCTCTCTTCTTCTTCGCGCCGTCTTCTTTCATCTTCTTGTCGCCGTTGTTCGTCTTCTTCACGTTGCCTCTTGAGGTCTTCTTTATCTTCTTGCCGCCGTTTTTCGTCTTCTTCGCGTTGCCTCTTGAGGTCTTCTTTATCTTCTTGTCGTCTTCTCTCGTCTTCTTCGCGTTGTCTTTTCAGTAAGTCCATCAACTCTTTGATTTCAGCCATCTTGTCGTAGTCAGTCGATCTGGTGTTTACCATTTACAGCTAGCTTGCTTGTTCACTTCTTCACTCACTTATCCCACTTCTGACACCAAATTGTTGCGTTTTCTCCGGGTTCTGGATAAGTGAGACTTTAAATTTTAACAAAACACCTTTATTTACACTCTAAATATGGATACAATAAAGTTTCCAGAATGTCTCTCTCACAAAACACTTCATTTACTGGCCTTACAATTACTACTCTCAACAAAAGTCACTAATCTGGTACTACAGTCACTACTCTCTTAACACTTTACACTGCTTCTTCAAGTTACTACCACATTCTCTTACTGAACTGAACTAACCCGGGCTGGCTTGCTTCCGCTTTTATATACTCGCCGTACCTTCCCCTCCTTTCTAGAGCCTTCCATTCCAGAACGTTCCAGGACCTTCTTTTACCAGAAGGTTCTGTGAATACAGATCTGCCCCGTGTGTATACAGGGGGATGTATATACAGGATGATCCAAATGTGGTCACCACTCCTATGTTACACAAGAGGTGTTTCTCGAACTATAAGATCTCTCTGCGTATACAGGGTGTAAGGGTTCTCTGCGTATACAGGGTGTATATACAGGGTGTTCGGAATGTGCAGACCTCAGTTATCCGTTCCGACGGGGTACAAGTTGGTAACTTCGTTATTTTTGGTCCTAGAGGGTTGAGACTTCGCCTGAGGGGGGTAACCCCAGGCACCCCCAGGGGGGTGGGGGAGGCGGTGTTGCCAGATTGTGCAAAAATTCCCAGATGTTGGGGAAATTCTGGAGATGTGGCAACACCACACCTACGTCTATTGAAGTGCTTTGTAACAATATATATATATATATATATATATATATATATATATATATATATATATATATATATATATATATATATATATATATATATATATTGGAATGTTGTACTACACTGCAATCACTTTTAAATATACACTTTATTGGTTTGCTGTATTTTTTGTGATTGTTTATTAGCTTGCGTGGACTGCAGTTTCGAACCGTCCCGGTTCATCATCAGCACGATACTGACTGTGATCGCTCCTGTGTGGCCTACGTCTGAGATTGTACCCGGCGTCTGTGCGTTGAGCTTCTATTGGTCGGTTTACTGTTCTCTGATTGGTTGTGTTTTCGGACTGTGTCGTGTGTATCGATGTGTGTATCCTGTCTTGATCACTGTAGTTTGATAATTTGTCTGCGGCCTTTATTAAGTTTTGTTCAAATGTTTTCTTTATGCCAGTCATTTACACACATTATCTTATGTACGCCCTTTTTGCCTACTATTTTAGATTCTTTTCAGAATAACGTTATACCGAATCAGTTTCAACGTTAAACGATACATTTGGCAACAACAAACCGCGATGCTATAATGAAACAACCTTAAATGAGACGACGTTATGCGAGGACTTACTGTGATTGATTTCCGTTTGATTCTTTACCGCACTTGCAGTTATTCAAAAGTGTACCTTTGGTTTGAAGCTTTGCCACCAGTCGTTGAACTGTCGATTTATTTGGCATTGGTCTATTTGGACATTGAACACTGAACAAATCAGATACATTTTGCAAACTATTACCTGAATGGTGTAATTTTATAATTGGAACTTTCCCTTCGATTGTGTAATTCATTGCAAGAGGGTTTGTGATATTAACAACAAATCATGAAAATTACAAATCTCTTGATTTGACATTTGTGGTTATTTAAAATTTTGACATTCGAAGCTTTCTCGGCCTAGATTTCTAGATTTGCTGAACGGAACCCCTGTTTTGCTTTACATGATTTGATAATTTTTTCAAAAATAAAACAAAATAGTGCAATAGACTTCTTATGTAATGCTTTAAAAGAAGTTTCATACAATTTTCTCTAAAGTAACTAGGGAAACCAATATTTGAGCATTTAGAAAGTTGCATGCAAATCCTTGTGTTCGTCGTCAGTTGAAGAAGCCTGTACATACATCCATCGGGGGGCGGCTCCTCAATAAGTGCGCCCGTGCGCGCGCACTTTTGCCTGTCGTGGAAAAAAACAATATTTTTGCTATGCTATATTTTAATAAATTTTTATTAACTATTTTACCTCCTGCATTCAACAAACAAAATTAGTGTATCGAGGATCGCAGAGAGTCGGCAGCCATTAATACAGAATACAGAATCAGAATAAGTATAGTATTAATCGCTGCAGACGTTATATACATCCATATCCATATAAAGCAGGTGGGCGGCGGTGTGTATTTTTCGGCGCTCTCCGGAAATGCGATACTTCAGTGCGAAATCATCGTCGAATCTTGATGATCTTCATCGAAAACGACCGAATCAGCAATCTGTTGTGCGCTATAAAATGACACACTTCCAGTTTGTAGTGGACTTTCGGCAGAGCGTGTGTACCTACTACCTAGTAATTTTCGTCTTCGCGTCGGATTGATTTTTAATTAGATCATTTCGTTGTTGTTTACATGTTCTAACAAGACAATTATTATTATTATGATAGTTACTACTTCGGGTTGCTTAATAATTGGACAAAATAATTGTCATACTGTGATTAATTCAGTGGATATTTTAAATTTAAAGGTTAAGTTTTTAATGGACTTTTTAACTACCATAACGTATAACAAACTAGAGGAAAACTTGGTAAGTAGTTAATAATTATTAAGTTTAGTAAATAGGTTTCTTTATAATACATTTTCGGGGAAAAAATAGGCGATCCCTTCATTTTTAGTGAATTTTTATTTAAAAAAATTCACTAATAAAGAGGTATCGATGGGGAGACTTTGCAAACATTTTTTCAAACGAGCGCGAACTAGGACCCCTAGAACCCATATCCGGGGTCAGTTTCAATTTTTATATGTTTATATATATATATATATATATATATATATATATATATATATATATATATATATATATATATATATATATATATATATATATATATATATATAGTGCCTTTCTTTTATTAATGACTTGGATGAGTTCGTTAGTCAGGAAAATCGGATAACGTTTTCCGGGAAAATTTTGAGTTTTGTTTCAAAAAAAATCTTTTTCTCCGAAAATTACAAGGGTATTTTAATAAAATTTGGTGGATATGTTGCCTTGTAAAAGACTTTACTACACACTAAAATTCAACTTTCTACATTTTCAGAAAATTGAGTTATTCAAATTTTGAGTTTTCTTTAAAAAAAAAAATTCCTCCGAAAATTACAAAGTTATTTTGATGAAATTTGGTGAATATGTTGCCATGGATAAGACACTACCATACACCAAAATTCAACTTTCTAAGTTTGTAGCAACTTGAGTTATTCAAATTTGAAGCATTTAATAAACATTTACTACCATAACGCACTTGCTGCGTCCCGAACTTTTTTCTTGCGCACCCCCAATGCATTAAGGCACGAGCCGCTACTGATATTCATAAACATATAAACATCTAGGATCTAGTGGCCCAAATTCGCACTCATTTCAAAAAAAATTCTGGACGCAGCCAGTGCGTTATGGTAGTGAATTTTCATAAAAATGTTTTTAATAGCAAATATGTTTTTTTAAGAAAGCAGGCATCAAATTTGGTTACCAGTATAACCTATATAGTAAAAACAATGTGCCATGTTTCATCAAAATAACTTTATTGTTTGAAAACGTACAAAAATTTCCGAAAGTAAACTTAAGGTGTTCCCGAAAAAACCCGTTTCTTGGTCAACCTTATAGCAAATTGAGCTTTTCAAATATGAAGCTTTTAATCAAAATTCGCTACCATAACGCACTTGCTGCATCCAGAATTTCTTTTCCTACAAACATGCATTATATTTCGATGGAAAATGCAATAACATAAGGCGTGTTCGACAAAAAAAAAAAAGACAAATTGTATCACCAATGACTTATGGACCACCCTGTGATTGTAGTAATATTTTTTTAAGATGTAGCTCAAGACACCCTATAATTAATGTACACATTTTTTTTTCATATCTTGTATAATAACGGATATATTGAGCTTTATTAACTTTTTAGGCAAATTCGACAAAAATTATATACCATTAAACGATTAACTCTATAGCTAAGACTACTGCCAAATATCAGAGAAAGGGTCTATTTGAAATGAATTTTCTGGAAATATTTTAGCAAAATGAAGGACAATGATGATTGAAACTAAGACTTCAGGGTTTGTAAAACATTCTTCTTGAGACATTTTCTTTCCATGGCCCGTATTAGATGCAAGTTCTTTACCTAAATGTTGCCAATTTTGACGTTTTAAATCGCGACTTTGACCCCAATTTATTTTTCTTAAAATGCCTGTAACTTTTTTGCCTTTTGACTTACAGACCTAAATTTTGGTAGGTAATTTACCTCTAGTGATATAAACCCGTGTACCGTATTTGTTTCACGTTCTTTGCCTAAACATTGCCAATTTTTACGTTTAAAATTGCGAGTTTGAAAACTCCAATTTTTTTTCTTTAACTGCCTGTAACTTTTTTATCTTTAAACTTAGAAACCTAAATTTTGGTACATGATTCGCTATTTATAACGCAAACACGCGTACCAAATGGTTGCCCTTACTTTGTTATTTCCGGAGATATAATTTTTTTTCGAAAGAAATCACAAAATTTTCCGGGAAAACCTCGGCCGATTTTCCAGGATAACGAACTTATCCAAGCCACATGCAAAAGGAAGGTATTCAGCAAATTTAGTCAAAATCGGCCCATTATTTTCTGAGTTATCGGTGTGATACATCCATACATACATACATATATATATATATATATATATATATATATATATATATATATATATATATATATATATATATATATATATATATATATAACATATAAAAATCGAAGAAGACCCCGGATATGTGTTCTAGGGGGCCTAATTAGCGCTCATTTGAAGAAATTTTTTCAAAATTCAAAAGTCGAGATCTCCTCATTAGTGTTTTTTTTAAAGAAAATTCACTAATAATGCAGTCTTACCATCGTTACATCTCTATCTGGGAATTTTTTAAGTTAAAATTCGTCAAAAATTAGACAATAATTAAAACGCCGGGTTATTGAAAATACGTTTCCAAATACCGAATGGAATGATATATGGCCATTATGAGTTGTTCTGAAGCTACTATTCTCAATTAGTTTTAAAAATAGAAGACAATAAAATACAACTCACGGCATATGTTTTACCATTTATTTAACAGAAAGCCTGCCAAGCAAATCAAAAGCTGTTTCTTTACTGAAATAACCAAACCACAAACCAGTGGTGTGAAATACTTTCACATTTCCGCATGGGGCTTAATATTTTATCAACGGGGCATTTTAGCAAAAGAGGATTAAAGAATATGCAACAAATCGAATTTTACTATTTCTGTTTGAAAATTTGTTTCGTATTGTTCAACATTTCTCATTGTTGGGATACATCCCGAATTTACGTGAAAACGCACACGAAATCAGCCGTGTGTTAAATATTCATGAAATTATGTTTGTTCCATGGAGGTTTTAGAGGGTTTTTGTTTATTCGAGTTGTTGAATACATTTATTTTTCGTTAATACACAAAAATGTGTGATAATATCCAATTTTAAATAAGATTTATACAAGTTTCCGGTTGAAAAATTCATTGCTGCTAAATCTGTTAATATTGCTTTGTCGCATTTTAATATGAATTATTTAAATTTGGAATGACAGTGGCATAATATTCGTCGAATGTTTCAAATAATTTTTGTTATTTTCAATTAATGCACGACGACATTAATTGATGGACATTTTTGTTATTTTAATGCTTTTGCAGGTTTTATTTCCCGCACGTAAACAAACACAGTTCATTTTGTAGAGAATTAATTTTGAATGGGTGACTCAATAAAAAATCTCTGAAAATGTAATATTAATTTGTAATTATTTACAAATGTTGCATTTATTAAAATTGTTATTTTAAATTAAATTGTATTGTTTTTGTCAGGTCATGTAGTAAATTTCTGTTGTGAGCAAGTAATTTTAGTTTATTTTTAGGTGCTGAAATAATATTTTCAAATAATAGTTGCGTCGCCAAAAGGCAATTAGGCATGAGCAAGCATTGCAATTGAACATACAAAATTACCATAATTAGGTTCACATAATTGTTTGACTCATAAAATGTACAATTTTTTATAAAGATAATTGACTAACGAAACTAAAAACCAACATGGTAAAAGTCTGGACGCGAATTTTCATTAAAATCTTTTAAACTCTAATAACTTATATTTGCATCAACCTAGAAACTTCAATTTGAGTGCATGGTAAGCCCCTCATAAAGGCGCCAAGTTATTTCATCAAAATAACTTAGTTATTTTCGTAAACAAGATTTTTTTTTTGGAAAAGCTGGTGAGTGAGCCTGACTAACAAATTCTTTCAAGAGATCTACAGAAGAGACGCGACAAATTTGATTAAAATCGCTTAATTATTGTCGAATATCCGCAAAAAAAATTCACTAAGAGAACGCGACTTTTAAATTACGAAAAAATGTATTTAAATTTGCGCGAACCCCAGAATCCATATCCGTCAGTTTCAATTCTATATATATATATATATATATATATATATATATATATATATATATATATATATATATATATATATATATATATATATATATATATATATATATATATATATATATATATATATATATATATATATATATATATATATATATATATATATATATATATATATATATATATATATATATATAAGAACCTCGGTGGTTCAGGGGTAAGAACGTGTGCTTCTGAACTGAAGGGTACTGGGATCGATCCCAGGGTATTCCTTTCACTTTTTCAGTACAAACTGGCAGGGGTTCGGCAAAATTTCCAGGATAGTGAGGTGAAACTGCTCCCTGGCGTCGGTGATTGGCCATAGTCGCGGAAATAGGCCGACGTAAAAGAAACAAACACACACACACACACACACACATATATATATATATATATATATATATATATATATATATATATATATATATAATATATATATATATATATATATATATAATAATAATAATTATAATATATTTAGGACATAAAGACATAATTGAACAGTGTTGTTATACAAGAAAGTTTGAGCTCGTGCCTGTTGGTATGTTGAACTACACTGTAATCACTTTTAAATATACACTTTAATTGTTTGCTGTATTTTCTGTGTTTTTTTTTATTTGTTTACGTTAACTGCAGTCTCGAATCTGCCTGGTTCATCATCAGTACGCTACTGACTCCGATCGTTCCTGTGTGTTCAATGTCCAAAGTCAAGTACAACTTTAGACATAGAATACATAGCAACGGTCGGAGTCAGCAGCTGATGATGAACCAGGAAGGTTCGAAACTGCAGTCCACGTAAACAAATAAAACGTCACAGAAAGTACAGCAAACAAATAATTTATATATATATATATATATATATATATATATATATATATATATATATATATATATATATATATATATATATATATATATATATCTTAAATCGTCTGAATTATTCCATCTGGAGAATTGCAAAGACAAAGCCTTTTATAGGTCAAGTCAAAATGTAGATCATTTAAGAGAAAGAATCACTGAAGCCTCCCATAGAATTGGACCGGAGCTGATACGAAAATTTTCCGTGCCTGGATTGGTGGGTTGTGGTAGAGTTAGACTCCCGAATATTTCAACCTTTAAAGTTTAACTGGGAAAACATTAAGAAAATAATACGATCAAATAGTACACTTAGATTCCAGACTATTTTTAAAGAAGCATATAGATACATAAAAATGTTCATTTGGCAGTAAAAACACTTTATCTCCTTATTAATATTAATAAAAATATTAAAGTTAGTATAGAAAATAGAATGTTATTATATAAAATCATGGTACGACCCAAAATTACATACGCAGCACCAGTCTCGTGTGGTGCGGCTAAAACTAAGACAGCAAATTTTTTTTTGGAGACTAAACTCAATATCCAATTAATGAGTTTAATTCAAAATTATAGAGCTGGCAGATCAGATTTTAATCTTAAACATAAATTACCTTTTGTTAATGTAAAAAGTCTGGACGCAGCAAGTGCGTTATGGTAAAATGCTTTAACAGCAAGTGTGTTTTTTTTAAAGATAGCAGGCATCAAATTGGGTTACTGGTATAACCTATATAGTAGAAAACATGTGCATATTTCATCAAAATAACTTTATTGCTTGAAAATGTACAAAAAAAAAAAATAATAAAAAAATCCGAAAGTAAACTCAAAATGTTATATATGGGTTCTAGGGGACCTAGTTCGCGCTCATTTGATGAAATTTTTTCAAAGTTCAAAAGTCGCGGTCTCCTCAATGGCGAATTCTTTCAAAGAAAATTATAGCCTATTAAACCAGAAACTCTGTAGCTGAAACTACTGCTAAAGCACCAGAGAAAGGGTCTATTTGAAATTCACTTTCTGCAAATATTTTAGTAAAATGAAGAAAAATGACGGTTGTACTAAAGCTTAAGGCTTTCTAAAGCACACTTCTTACGACATTTCTCCTACATAACCCGTATTCGTATCAGGTTCTCTGACTTAAACATGTTCGTTTTGACGTTTCAACTCGCGGCTTTGACGTTATATGAGAACACATTTCTTGCCATATTTTCTATACATAACCCGTATTCGTTTAGGTTCTTTGCCTTAAAACTTGCCAATTTTAAAGTTTCAAATCGCAACTTTTGACGTTTTAAGAAGAAAAATAAAAAAATTCTTAAGTCATTTTTCTGGTATTTCTGGACCCTCATGCGTCAAAAAAACTAAATATTTGTCCATAATATTCACTACATTTTGTTATCGACACAAAAAATTTTGGTTTTGTCATCAGTGACACCCATTTTTTTAATGCCTATAAGTTTTTTCTCTTTTAACCTAGAGACCTAAATTTCAGTACGTAGTATACCTTTTATAACATAAACTTGCGTAACAAATTCTCGGAAAAACTCGTCCATTTCTCCTGGCTAACGAACCTATCCAAGCCACTTGTAAAATGAGCGCACTCACCAAATTTGACCAAAATCAGCCCATTACTTTTTCTACGAAAATTCACTGATAAAAACATATTGATGAAAATGCGCTACCATAACGTACTTGCTGCGTGCAAACTTTTTTTGGCGAGACTGAAAAAACAACGTTTAAATTTAATTTGTTTTGGGCCATTCACTCTATTTTTATTTATCTGAGTTGTAAAAAAATTTGTGAACTCACGTGAAAAAATTGTATTTGAATTTTTGTAAAAAAAAAACGGTTTAGCATATTTTTATCTAAAAAACTTTTTAGAAAACTTTATAAGAAAAATTTATAGAATTTTCTTGTAACGTTACGTAAGCCTACTTTAGTGGAAACAAATTGCAAATTTTTTGAAATAAATTGCTTGAAAATTTCATCTAAAAATTTGCTAAGGAATTTTTCTCAAAAAGCTTTTTATAAATGATTATATCTCGGCAGGCTTAGCTTTTGTTTAAAATGCTTGAATACGTCTGTTGGTGAGGAAAAAAGGACTGTTTTTCTTTTCGGGAAAACTTTTGTAGGTTTTCAAACAAAAAAGTTATTTTGATAAAATATGGTACGTGGTTTCTACTATAAAGGTGGTACGATGTACCAAATTTGATGTATAATTTAAAAAAAACCTTATAACATTAAAAAAAATTCGGGACGCAGCAAGTGCGTTATGGTAGTGAATTGTTATTAAATGCTTCAAATTTGAATACTGAATTTTCTATAAACCTAGAAAGTTTAATTTTAGTAGGTAGTAAGGTCTTTCATAAGGAAAGATATCCACAAAATTTTATTGAAATAACTTTGTAATTTTCGGAGAAAAAAATTTTTTTCGAAGAAAATTCAAAATTTAAATAACTCAATTTTCTATTAATAAATTATTAAATGAAAGGCATTTTGCCGAGTTTAATCGAAATCAGTTTATTATTTTTTGAGTTATCAGATACATACATACACACACACACACACACACACACACACACACACACACATATATATATATATATATATATATATATATATATATATATATATATATATATATATATATATATATATATATATATATATATATATAAACATATAAAAATTGAAACTGACTCTCACCATCGATACCTCTCTAATAGTGAATTTTTTAAAATAAAAATTCACTAAAACTACATGAGCTACCAAAACGTATTTGCTGCATCCAGATTTTTGTGGAGAGACTGAAAAAAAAACGTTTCGGAATAATTTGTTTTTCGACATTCACTATACTTTTATTCAACCCAGAAAGGTTCTAATAAAACAAACGCTGCGCAGTAACCTTTATGTTGACTAGCAGGCTTAAAGTGCGCTATTGCTTAATCGCT
This sequence comes from Tillus elongatus, assembly GCA_964006375.1. Taxonomy (NCBI): domain Eukaryota; kingdom Metazoa; phylum Arthropoda; class Insecta; order Coleoptera; family Cleridae; genus Tillus; species Tillus elongatus. The sequence continues at coordinate 250,544,157 of OZ023262.1, read as the reverse complement.
GGATCCATTAATCAGTATTGGATTACGTAAACTTAGTCTAGTAACAACAATGACTTTCTAAACAGTGGATACACATTTTCTAGGCCAGTAGAGAGTTGATAGCTACCCATGTTGAGGTCACTGGCTGACGGGCTGCATCGGTCTCGTATATCAGTCTGTAGCAGGTTTGATCCGGTCAACTAATGAAGTGTAATCCTCCAATAATGAGCGGCAGAACTGTACGCGTCGGTGAGCTTTGGCTCTACAGTCACTTCCTCTCCCCCAACGCGCTCCAGGCTTTGCCAATGCCAACCCACACATGCAACAAACATCCCCATACGGACACACAAACAGACAGACGTACAGAGAGAGTGAGCCAGGACGCTGTGCACAGTCCAACGAATCCAATTACACACATCGGATAATTACAGTTTGCGTCGTCTGCCGTCATTACCGCCGTGTAAACAGACTGATACCCATTTTAGTGCTGCTGAGAGAGTGTCTCATATTGAAGGATGTTGCACAACACGTCTGGTCGATACTTTTAATCAACTTATGTCGTTACCCAACAAAATGAATTTTATGGGAGGAAGAGATTATTTCGTGATCGAAAGGAAAGTAAAGAGAACTAGCCTCAAGTCTCGTCCTGCGTTTTTATAGTGACCACATAAGGGAGAGATTTTTTTTTTTTTTTAGAAAGACACATGGGTGATTTATATCGGAAATTTTCGGCTAACATATATTGCCAATTTTCTGAAAAATCATAACGTAGTAATACAATAAGTCACTAAGGAGGAGATCGCGACTTTTCAATTTAGAAAAAAATTCTTCAAATGAGCGCAAACTAGGACCCCTGGAACCCAAATCCGAGACCAGTTTCAGATTTTCTATGTATGTATGTATGTATGTATGTATGTATGTATGTATGTATATATATATATATATATATATATATATATATATATATATATATATATATATATATATGCTATAAATAGATTAAACAATGCTTTGTGCTTATTAAACAGTAGGATTCCCAGTGACAGGTTTGAGCTGACGGTTAATATATTAATATGTCAATGTAAAACACATATTACTCTATGGCCGAAAAAACGTATATGGATGCGTTCATACGTTCATACTGAATCTCAACCTTAAGTTTTTCAGTTCCTAAAAAAGTAACTACAAATAAATGAATTAATTGAACGTTACCTTTGTGAAGGATTTTACTGAATTTTCACCAAACATAAAATTGTATCTTTGTGATTTTTCTTTTGTTTCCGTAGTCATTTTGGTATTGGGTTTTTTAGCTAACTTTCTTAAAAAAATTCACTACGATAAGGAGATCGCAGATTTTTGCATTTGGAAAAAATTTCTTTAGATACATTTTTTTGTTTTTTTTGTTAGGTATATATGTAATTTGAATGTTATGAATTTGTTAGCAAATTTTCGTGTAAAAAAATATCATGTAAAATTGTTTTTGTGTTTTTGAAGAAAGCATCTTTGGAATATTTTTTGTGAAATGTTGGCAATAATAAATGCATAAGATAAAAAAAAAGAAATTATTTATCATTTTTGTGAAAAATAATTGTATAAAAATTTTTCGTAAAAAACATTATTTTCGTTTAACATTCCTGTACCCAATTTTTGTGAGAAATGACAGTTTTTGTACTTTTTCAAGCAATAAAGTTATTTTGATGAAATAAGGTACATCGTTTCTACCATATGTAGGTTATACCAAATTACGTGCCTCTTATTTTAGAAAAATACATATTTGCCATTTAAAATATTTTAATGCAAATCTACTACCATAACGCACTTGCTGTGTCCAGACTTTTGTTATGACGGTTTCAGGGTTTGATTTTTACTATTACGTTTTTACGTTTAGATCTCATAAACCTTTATATCAAAGTTGTCGTAATGTCCAGGACCATATATATATATATATATATATATATATATATATATATATATATATATATATATATATATATATATATATATATATATATATATATATATATATATATATATGTATATATCTATATATATATATATATATATATATATATATATATATATATATATATATATATATATATATATATATATATATATATATATATATATATATAGATATATACATATATATATATATATATATATATATATATATATATATATATATATATATATAGAGCCTCGGTGGTTCATGGGTAAAAACGTGTGCCTCTGAACCGAAGGGTACTGGGTTCAATCCCAGGGTACTCCTTTCACTTTTTCAGTACATACTGTAACATTCACATCAACCAAGGTTCTGGAGGGAGCGTAAAGTCGTCGGTCCCGTGTCCATGCAATGTTGGGCACGTTAAAGATCCCTACCCTACTTACAGAAAGGCAAGGGTTCGGCAAAATTTTCAGGGGAGTGAGGTGAAACTTCTCCCTGGCGTAGGTGATTGGCCATAGTCGCGGAAATAGGCCGACGTTAAAGAAACAAAAACAAAACACACACACACACAGATATATATATATATATATATATATATATATATATATATATATATATATATATATATATATATATATATTCGACTCATTTTTATAAATGCAACACCCTGTATATTGTATTTTCATCTTGAAGGCAACATTACTAGCTTGAAAAAAATACCATGCATGAGTGCACAGTTTTTTCGTAGATTAGTCATAATATCAAATATTCTGCATTCTTATACGATTAAAAGGTATTATGTCGATTATTAAACAATTAATATTACAAATCGTCATGTCGAGGCAAAAACAGAACATAGAAATATACCAATATGGTGGACGCCCTAAGATTATGGATTACTTTTTTCTTCTCAATCGCCTTGACATGGGTATCAAATGAAAGGGTTGACGAGTAAATACGACAAACTATGTGACGTCATTCTGAACCCCATATGGCGGACGCACCAAGATGGCGGATTACCTTTGTCTTCACAACCCATGGGTGTCAAATGAAAGGACCTGGCTAGTAAAATACGATAAATTATGTGACGTCATTCTAAACCAAAATGACGGTCGCCCCAAGATGCTGGCACACCTTTTTCTTCACAACCGCCTTGACAAACGTATAAAATGAAAGGCTTTGATGAGTAAAATACGACAAAGGTGATGTCATTCTAAACTCAATATGGGAGACGCCCCAAGATAGCGACTTACGTTTTGCCTTGCAACCCCCTTGATATGGTATTAAATGAAAGGGTCTGACTAGCAAAATACGATAAACTATTTGATGTCATTCTAAGTCCAATACAGTGGTCACCCCAAGATGGCTATCTATCTATCTATCATTTTGTACATTGGTTTTGAATCTAACTAGGTCATTTTGTAAGGTCTCTAGAGATAATAATTTGTGCCAAGTTGGGATTCGTTATCTTAAAAAATATTGGAAATACATTTTAAAAACTGTTGAGAAGTTGAGAAGCCTGTATTTCGAAAACAAAGCATATTTGGACCTATGCTCATGGTAATTTTTTGCACTAAAATAAGCCATAGAATTTCTACTTAAACTTTGTACAAGCACCTAATGAACACCTGTATTAGAATATTTTCTCAAAAAGATAAATAAAAAGGTGTAATAAAATATATTAAAGAAAAACTAAAAACACGCTTCAATAAATGTACTAAAAAGAAAATAATATATATATATATATATATATATATATATATATATATATATATATATATATATATATATATATTTTCGATTATATAACTTTTTCTAATTTTATGCAAATTATTAAAACTAAAAGCGTAGTTTTCTAGATCGTTGATAAACTCTTGGTAATTAATTCTTAAACATTGTTTCATACACACATTGTGTGTGTTTTTTGTTTCTTTAACGTCTGTCTATTTCCTCGATTCTGGCCAATCACCGACGCCAGGGAGCAGTTTCACCTCACTATCTTGGAAATTTTACCGAACCCCAGCCTTTCTGTAAGGAGGGTGGGATCTTCAAGGTGCATGTACACGGGACCGACGGCTTTGCGCCCCCTCCGCAGGGCGGAATGTGCAGACATTCAACTTGCTCAAATACAATGTCACAACTCCGGTTGATGTTAGTGTTACAGTATGTACTAAAAAAGTAAAAAGAGAACGCTGGGATCCAACCGGGTACCCTTCGGTTCAGAGCCACACGTTCTTACCACTGAACCACCGAGGCTCTGACCCATTGTGAATGATTAAAAAGTTATACACTAGAATTGAAATATTGATCCTTTTATCCTTAATCTGTATCATTAATACTTCAATATATACAAAACACTCAACATATAATAAATGTAGACATATAATATATAACATATAACAATGTTCCTATTACGCAAGAACTATTGAAATAACTTCTTCAGCATCTTTTCGTGCTCAACGCTTTTAGTTTTATTAATCTGTAAAAATAAAAACACACAGTAGATCAGAAAAAAAATCTCATTTCCTTTTTAGTACATTTATAAAACCGTTGTTTTTTTTAAAGTTTTTTTCTTTATATATCTCATTATCCGATCTGGCGTATCAAAAGATAAAGGAATCCTGAAATATTCAATAGTTTTCAACCACGCGTAAGATATATTCTCATTTATTCGTGAATTTTCCTAGAAAAAATTCACTGATGGGGAGATCCCGACTGTTTAATTTTGAAAATATTTCTTTAAATGAACGCAGCAAACTTGGACCCCTAGAACCCACATCCGGACTCAGTTTCAGTTTTTATATGTTTATATCTATCTATCTCTCTATCTATCTATATCTATATCTATATATATCTATCTATATATATATATATATATATATATATATATATATATATATATATATATATATATATATATATATATATATATATATATATATATATATATATATATATATCACACATAACTCAAAAAAATAAGGCGCCGATTTTGACGAAATTTGGCAGGTGTCTTTCTTTTGAAAGTGGCTTGGATGAGTTGTTAAGCCAGGAAAATTGGATCAGGTTTTCCGGTATAATTGTGAGTTTCTTTTCGGAAAAGAATTTTATCTCTGAAAATAACAAACTATGATAACCGAATTTGGTACTTAGGTTTGCGTTATAAAAAGTAAACCATATGCCAAAAATTGGATCTCTATGTTACAAGCAAAAAGTTATAAGCATTTATTAAATAGAAATTCTATGAACATTTACTACCATAACGCGCTTGCTGCGTCCAGACGTTTTATAGTTAGTGGCATTCCTTTCATGGGTATGTTGTTTAAATAATACGATGGTGCATAATTGTTAATTGCTATTGAAATTTCTATTGCAAACTTGGTTATTTATTGATATGAATCAAACCCCTTATCTGGGTATGTTGTAGGTTTTGAAATTAATGAAATACATGATGATAATAGAACTTGAACACACTGGGTCATCAGACGCCCTTTTAATTTGCTCAGGCGCAATGCCCGAAGCTCGCAATGTATTTTGCTGCAGTTTGTACTTAGGGAAATAACTGTTTTATGGAATGTGCACGGGTTTTGTAAAGATCTGATTCCAATATACTTACTTAGCTGTAAAGACCAACGCTTTACCAACTTAATTCTTTTGTCAACAATAATTGCTTATCATTTTTCGACAACTTACCAAATCGCATACCGTAAAACATAAGATATCAATCCAATACCACGTAGCTATATAACATTATAAGCCAAGGTGACTTCATAAACTGATCGGCTTAACAAAACATCTCAACTACGTAGCGCTTGCTGCAGAAAATATGGTGCCAAGCTTTATCTAATGTTTGCTGGAGAAAATGTTGGGCTACATTTAAATCAAATACAAATTGGAATGTATGAAAGCAACTCTGTCTTTATAATATCCAGGGTTAGACAACTCCATAGACCGCCGAAATTTCGTTGGGAGCATGTTAAACAAATGGAGAGAGAATATGCTATAATAACTCGGCGAAAGGGTTCTCAGTAATTTTACCTGTCATCACGAGTACGGCTTTAGCAATATTTTGAATATATTACAAGGCTCCTAACCGTTTAGATAATAACGCATAAATAAACCAACATGGTTGTAGGTGAATATATAGTCCCTTCTATCCCACATTAAGTATTTGGTTATGGCTAATAAACCTGTTCGGAATGTTGTTTTTGCTGTTTTAATTAAAATAACGTTTTCATATTGCAGTTATTTTGGTAAGTCATTAAAATAGAGATATATGTGTATTAAACACGTGTATCACGTTCTCCACTGTGAGTACAGTAATTAGCCAAAACTAATTCACATTAAAAAGCTGTTGGTAATTGTACTTCCTGATAGCGAAATTCCATAAAAAAATATCGCTAGTGACTAATAAGTCGCGACTTTTAGTGTATCTTCATTAAGAAAATTCACTAATAGAGATATATCGATGGTAAGATTTTTAGAAATTTTCCTCAAATGGGCGCGAATTAGGGCCCCTACAGTTGAAAAGATTATATATATATATATATATATATATATATATATATATATATATATATATATATATCCGAACGATAACTCACCAAATACTCAACTGATTTAAACAAAACTTGGCACATGTCTTCATTTCGCGGACGAGTTCGTAAATTAGCTACAGCGGACATATTTTTCCCAAAAAATATATAAAAATATTTTGGAATACACTATTCTTTTGAAAGTCTTAAAGTAACTGGAATGCGACTTTAATTGTGGCTAGAAATGGTGCAAATAAACCTCCGTTGTGAATTTAAAGTAATTTGGTTCAGAACGTTTGGAGTTTTTCTAAGTTAAAAATAAAATCTGCGAGACATGAATTGAAACAACTCATGTAGTTAAAGTCTGATGCCAGACAAAGACAGACTAGTCAGCTGCCATGCGTAGATTAACATAATACATACCAGGCATCCATCATAATGGAACGTTAACCAGATAATAAAATACGTATACGCCCAAACTGTGGCGATCCCACCGGAATGACCACCTTCGAGTATATTCGGCTGCGCCGATTTGTAAAAAGTTCAAAAATATCCTAATCTGAAAGTGAGAGCGGAAAATAAGGAAATTTTCTATCAGCTGTTTGAAGTAAAAACCAGATTCGACAGTATGTTTTGTTTATTTATTATGCCTTGACAGTTCTGTATATTCTGATGTTAGACAAAGACTGAGTAGTCAGCTGCCATGCGTAGATTAATACAATACATTTCAGGCATACATCATAATGGAACGTTAACCAGATAATAAAATAACACACGAAAGAAAGGAATCCTAATGTGCAACAAACGTATACTCCCAAACTGTGGCGATCCCACCGGAATGACCACCTTCGGGTATATTCGGCTGCGCCGATTTGTAAAATGTTCAAAAACATCCTAATCTGAAAGTGAGAGCGGAAAATAAGGAAATTTTCTATCAGCTGTTTGAAGTAAAAACCGGATTCGACAGTGTGTTTTGTTTATTTATTATGCCTTGACAGTTCTGTATATTCTGATGCCAGACAAAGACAGAGTAGTGAGCTGCCATGCGTAGATTAACACAATACATACCAGGCATACATCATAATGGAACGTTAACCAGATAATAAAATAACACACGAAAGGAAGGAATCCTAATGTGCAACGAACGTATACGCCCAAACTGTGGCGATCCCACCGGAATGACCACCTTCGTGTATATTCGGCTGCGTAGATTTGTAAAATGTGCAAAAATATCCTAATCTGAAAGTGAGAGCGGAAAATAAGGAAATTTTCTATCAGCTGTTTGAGGTAAAAACCAGATTCGATAGTGTGTTTTGTTTATTTATTATGCCTTGACAGTTCTGTATATTCGACTGCGCCGATTTATAAAATGTTCAAAAATATCCTAATCTGAAAGTGAAAGCGAAAAATAAGGAAATTTTATATCAGCTGCTTGAAGTAAAAACCAGATGCGATAGTGTGTTTTGTATATTTATTATGCCTTGAAAGTTCTGTATCTAGGTTAAGTAAATGATTCTATATGCTTCTAAAATTGGAAAGCAAAGAATCTTAACGTGTTTTGTCTATTTATTATGCTTGGACAGTTCTATTTTGAGGTTAAGAAAATGATTGTATTATTGTATAGGTATTAATGCTTCTAAAATTAGAAACTAAAGAATATTAACCTTAATATTCATTGATTAATTTTTCAAGTAAGTAAATCATTTGAATAATGGATAGTTTCCTAGCTTCCTGGCTTTTATGAATTCAGAAGTCGGAACCTTTTCTTTGTTTTCACTTGCTGTGTTAAAAAAGCTTTTTAAAATGGATCGCAGGAGAAATTAGGGTTTAGATCACCATAATGAATTCTTATATGAAATGAGGTGACAGAAAATAACATAAGGTGGGTTTAGTAATCACACAAGCATACATTTTTTATTGTTGATATTAGTAAATTTTTATTAAGAAAATTTGAGTGAATTTGTTTAAAAAAAACTTTTGTTGTTGAAAAACAGGTTCGATTAGGTTGACTAAAATGAAATCATCCAGGCGACTAAAAAGGAAAAATACCTGCCACGTTTATAATTTTGCAGATACATTCCATTTCTAAACATGAATTAAGGTAAATTTGCAGTCTAGTTCATGGAGGGTTTTTTACCAAATTTTTTTCAGAAACATGCTAAGAACCCCCTCTTGGATGCACAAACCTTAAGAGAAATTTCTTGCAAACAACTCCCAGGAATATTACGGGACGAGAAGTAAATGGGGGTTGGCGGGAAAGATCCAAAAGAAAATCTGAGCGGAAAATGAGGAAAAAATACCTTAGCTGGACCTCAAGAAACTGCCTTTTTGTGAATTTTCTTTTAAAAAATCCATTAATAAGATCGCGCCTTTTGAATTTTGAAAAAATTTCTACAAATGAGCTCGACTTAGGACCCCTGGAACCCAAATCCGAGGTCAGTTTCAGACTTTATATATATATATATATATATATATATATATATATATATATATATATATATATATATATATATATATATATATATATATATATATATATGTTTCACACCGATAACTCAAAAAGTAATACGCCGATGATGATCAAATTTGGTAAATACCTTCCTTTTGCAAGTGGCTTTGATAAATTCGTTAGCCAAAAAAATCTGCGAAGTCCAAATAGATTAAACAATGCATTGTTTTAATTAGATAGCCGAATTCCCTCGGTCCGTGCCAGATCTGAGCTGACCTTTAATGTATCGAATTTTGAACATGAAATTATAGCGCATGTTAGTAAGAAAATAAATTCGGGACGCAGCAAGTGCGTTATGGTAACGAATTTTGATTAAATGTTATAAATTTAAATAGCTCAATTTTCTATTAACCTATAAGGTTCGTTGGCCAGGAGACTGTTTTTTCGGGAACATTTGGTTTATTTTTGAAATTTTTTTGTACATTTTCAAACAATAAAGTTGCGATGATATATGGTACATTGTTTCTACTATATAGGTTATACTAGTAACCAAATTTGATGCATGGTTTCTTTAAAAAAAGACACATATTTCCTATTTAAAACATTTTTACAAAAATTCACTACCATAACGCACTTGCTGCGTCCAGACTTTTTTATATTTTGCAGCCATACCTCCTTTAATCTGTGTCTACTCCGCACAGCACCCCTGTTCCCCAAGGTTCCGTAACTTTCTTCGGGGTTGTTCCCAAGAAACTATTATTGTGGTTTATGCATTTAGGGTGGTTGTCGGCAGGCAGAAGTGGAAGAAAAAGCCTAATGACGAAGTAGTGGATCTCACCCCCCACCCCGCCCCCTCAGCCTAAAACAAGGATGAGCGTAATCTAAGAAATAGATAGTAATAGGTAACAGCAGGGAAAGGGGTGTACCGGGAAAGGAGCATGTAACATAGCAACCAAACAAATAAGGAAATTGTGAGAAAAATATAATTTTTAACTTACCACACCAGGCTAGCGAAAAAGTTTAAATGTTAATAACTCGGCAAAAACAAGGAAGCACAAGGTAAAAATTGTGTCAACGTGCATATAAGAGGCAAAACTTTATCTATCCGCAGTCGATTTATCTAAAAATGTCCGTAGACTAAACTGCAAATTCACCTAAATTGAGTTTTCTTCTTGTCAACTTCTGTAACTTTAATGAAATTTGTAATACAAGTTTCTTCTGAAGAGACTTACAGTATATCTAGATATACCAAAACTTAATTTTACCTTTTTCTTAAAAGGAGCTAGAACACAGAGTTTGAAGATATTTTATGATAATAGAAATAGATGAATTCTTCAAATGAGCTTGTATTATGTAACCTCCCTTAAAAGAACCGGTTTATATTAACCTATATATAACTAGATATCTTTGATAACTCGATAAAAGTCAAACAGTAGTAGTAATATATGCGGGACCTCAATTACACCCAAATCTGGTCAGTAGTAAGGTCACTATTTCCTATAAGTCCTACCCTAAAAAGTTTCTATCTATCAGATTTATAATTAGCAGGATTAGAAATGCTTTATAAGGTTTGAAGATCTTATTATTGTTTATTACTTACGCTGTTGTCGTGTTGTTGTGTTGTTACACTGCCTGAAGTCTCATAATTATCAGCGCTCAAAACTAGTGCCTGGTTACGATGATTTTTCTAAAAGTTTACTTTCGATATCTAGGAAATCGAGGTCAAGCGTTATTATAAGCGTCGTCACGGAAGGTCAAAAGGGTATAAAGAGGAATTAATTTTCAATTAGACAGACATGTTAATGTAAAAAAATATTAAATGTATTAAGATTAATTGAATTTTAAATGGTGAACAAAAATAAAATTAAATTGTTGATAGCTCTTAAAATGAACATTAATTCTACACAAATAGAAATCAAATGAATAGCAAGAATTTCAATAACAAGAAATTATCAATTTACATGCAGATGACAGAATAGTGAGGCAAATGTGGTTTGTTCGTTACTAAAGAAATGTAAGTACTTATATTGATATATGTTAAAAGATCAGATGCTCTGTGTTGCAGCTTAAAAGTAAACAAACTAATGTGTAAATTATTTGACGTTTGTCAACCAATTCTGTTAATCTTTTACTCAAATCTTGGCCAGTTTCTCGAGTGAAGCTCAATTAAAAAAAAATTATGTATACATGTATACCTCTGTGAAAACTTTATACTAATTATTGAAAAACAGGTGACATTAAAGACAAGGTACAGGTTATATATTTTTACAGACAAGATTTTTTGATTACAATTTCAGAAACTACGTGTTTAAATTCACAAACAAAACTAACTGTTGAGATTCCAGAGATTAAAATAGGAAATTCATAATTATTCTAATAGCAACTCCCTGACATTGCTCAAAAATCTAAACTTGATTGAGTGTCTTTGAAAGTTGAGATTATAAAGGTTCAGTTGCCAGATGAGTGCATAAGACCAAGTTTGCTAGTTCAGAGAAAATTCTATTGACTCACCGAATCTTCTGCCTTGAATTACCTGGTTTCTCTATGGGGACGACCTCCAAATTGAATCAAATATTAGTAGCTGACACAAGTCTCAGTGACTCCAACAAGGGAAGAGAAGCTGGGAAAAACAGTGATCGTTCCCATTGATGGTTACTAGGCCAGTGGATGTATTGTCACGCGTACAAAATCCCTTGACAAACAGGTTGATATTCTGAAGTCGTTTGGTGTGAAACTTCGTGATTTATAATTAAAACGTTGAATTTGTCCTGGCGAAATTCCCTGCCAATTGACTTAAACTTCGGCGATAACCCGGAATTATTTTTAAGGTAGCAAATCAACAGGTTGAAACAAAGAACCACAACTTAAGTTTCGCCTTTATGTTAACTGCGGTGTTTATTTAAACTTGGAAATTACTAAAACACTTTAAGTATACAATGAGTATTGTTAGAAGGTAGTATAGGTAACACAAATACTATTAAAAACTCCGTTTATAAGACAATTCGAGAGACACCTAAAGTCAACGTGCTCACGCCATGGGCGTCAGTGCCAGACTCTCAGAGGTAGAGAGAGTTCTGCTGCGCCTAACCCCTGCACGAAAATTTTTCAATTCCTGAGCGTTGGCGGCTATGTGCGAGCTCTTTCTCGCCTTCATTATTTGAATGAGATAAAACGAGAGCCCCAATCTCTGGCGAACTCACCGACGTCTTCTATACACACCTCCACAACAATGGACTCGTCCGTTCACATGTATAACCACTTTTCTAGATTTCATCATCATTAAGTCAGCTTTTATCCAGAATATCAGGACAATAGAGATGTTTATTTTCCCCAACAAAATGCGACGCTTTTCAATATCTTGATTTCGACGTGTATTATAGAGAGTTCAGTACGCTTTTTACGATACAGAATTTTTTAGCGAATTTTCATCAACATGATTTTGAAACTAAAACTTTAAATATTAAATATAGATAGGGTTTTTGGTATTATTTATTATGCTTGGGGGTTTTCTAAGTGTTTTTAAACCAGTAATGATTCCACGTAAAAACTGAATCGTTACAATTAGGACCTCTAAACCCGATCTTCAAGGTCTGCTTAAACCAAAATATTAATCTTAGCATAATGCAGTAATAGTAGTGTACAATTCTTATGAAAATTCGCTGCTGTAACCTACTTGCTGTGTCCTGAAATATTTTACATTTGTGATAATTTATTTTTTAGTGATTTTTGTAAATGAATGAAATGAATCATTTTGGATCTGACTGTATACTTGTTATTTCAATTAATATATGCACTCTGGTGCATAAATATTTTGTGTTTACTTTAATTTATTTTCTTTGTAAGGTGACTATAGTTAATTCCAAAAAGAAGTCCACAGTTTTTACAACTCCTTCACGTCCCGGCAAAGTAAATATTTGCTTACTTTTCCCAACTTCTTGAGCAGTCGTACACGCGACGGGACGCGGGAACCAGATAATTCACAGATTCGTCTGTTTAGTCCTAGTGTAGCTTAGAGTCTGTCGAGAATACTTAGCAGGATCATCATTTAACATGATCGACCATTCCAGAAGGAGACACGCTGCGGTCGCGTCGCATAAGCCATTTATAAACTCCAACTCAAGCTTTTAGTCCTAGTTAGCTGCTCCCTTGTTTCTCTTAACTGACATAATTTTCCTCTTAAATGCATTAAGTGTAGAAAGTGCACGAATGAAGAGATGAGGCCTCCTTGAATTCTCATACTACATGACAACTCGTCTAACTAGCTTCTTTATTTGCCAAGACTTTAAATTTGTATAAATTTAAATTTATAGAAAGCGTCTTGCGCAGGTAGTGGTAGACGAAGAGACTAACCGCTACCTCAACAGCAGATTCTACAAATAAACAATAATAATAATAGTACAAATAATAATAATAATCATGTAGGTTTATTCAGACTTGAACACAACAAATAAAAGAAATTATAAACTACATGGATACACAAAATACGAACAATTAAACGCCCACGATGTGCTTCTAACGCATTTATTTGTGAGTTTTTAACTATACATTAGTTCTTAAAAACAGCAGTTACAAGTGAGTTTTCCTTTCGCACGACGCATACACAAATGCACACACATCCACATAATAAAGGCGTTTTAGTCAATTTTCTTAAACAAAATTAACTAATGAGGAGATCCTGACTTTGAATTTGAAAACTTGTTCAAACGAGCGCCAATTAGGCCCTATAGAACATATATCCAGGGTCAGTTTCAATTCACACCGATAACTCAAAAATATAATAGGCCGATTTTGATTAAATTTGGTAAATACCTTCCTTTTGCAAGTGGCTTGAAAAACAGAGTTATCCAGGAAAATCGGCCCAGGTTTTCTCGGAAAATGTTGTGTTTCCTTACGAAAAAAAATCATATCTCCGGAAATAACAAAGTGAGAGTAACGAAATTTGGTACGCGAGTTTACACCATAATAGATAAATCACGTGCCAAAATTTAGGTCGGTAGGTTAAAAGATAAAAATATTATGGGCATTTAAAGAAAAATAAATTAGGGTTTTCCTCAAAACGTCAAAGTCGCGATTTATAACGTCAAAATTGGCAACATTTAGGCAAAGAACCTTAAACTAATATGAGCTATGGAAAGAAAATGTCCCAAGAAGAATGTTTTACAAAGCCTGAAGTCTTAGCTTTAACCGTCATTGTCCTTTATTTTACTAAAATATTTCCAGAAAATTCATTTCAAATAGACCCTTTATCTGATGCTTTGGCAGTAGTTTTAGCTATAGAGTTTATCGTTTAATGGTATATAATTTTTGTCGAATTTTCGTAAAAAATCAATAAAGCTTAATATATTCGTTATTATAGAAGATACGACGATACATTAATTATAGGGTGTCTTGAGCTACATCTTAAAAATGTCTACAATCACAGGCTGGCCCATAAGTCGTTGGTGATACAATTTTTTTTTAATCGAACACGCCTTATCTTATTGCATTTTCCATCGAAATATAATGCATGTTTGTAAGGAAAGAAATTCGGGAAGCAGCAAGTGCGTTATGGTAGCCATTTTTCATTAGATGCTTCAAATTTAAATAGCTCAATTTGCTATTAACCCATAAGGTTGACCAAGAAACCAGTTTTTTCGGGAACACTTTAAGTTTACTTTCGGAAATTTTTGTACATTTTCAAACAATAAAGTTATTTTGATGAAACATGGCACATTGTTTCTACTATATACGTCATACGGGTAACCAAATTTGATGCCTACTTTCTTTAAAAAAAAACACACATATTTGCTATTAAAAACATTATTATAAAAATTCACTATCATAACGCATTTGCTGCGTTTAGACTTTTTAGATTTAAGCAAAACAAATTTAAGGAAACCACAAGTAACGTGAATAAAAAAAAGGTGTGGACGCAACAAGTGCGTTATAATAGCGAATTTTCTTAGAACTGTCTTTAATGTTAATTTTTTTTTAAGAAAGACATGAAATTTAGTAGATAGTGTAACTTTTATAGTGGAAAGAATAGACCCGTATTTGATCAAAATAACTTTTTGTTTGAAAAAGCACAAAAATTTTCTGAACATAAATTAAACATTTTCACAACAAACTGGTCTGATTTTTCTCGCCCACGAACCTATTCATGTAATTTACACAAAAACTACACCAGCCATTATATAATTATTCACATAAAAGTTTTTGGTAGAATTTTTTTTTTACATATGAGTGTGTTTGAGTCCCTCAATGTTCAGCTTTAGCCCCTACTTTGTTTCTTCTCCACATCAATGACCTCCTCTCTAGCACATCCAACCCAGTTCACAGTTACGCGGATGACAGCACCCTTCACTGAAATATACAATATTGTGTCTCTTTAGCCCAATTAGATGAGGATCGCACACTCATGGAGGGTTCTGTCTCTGTGGATCTCCAAAAAATATTAGACTGGGGAAGTAGAAATCTTGTACAATTCAACTCCACCAAATATGAGTCTTGCTTTCTATCTCGTAGGAGATACACCAGCTCCAGACCCATCACAATGAACTACCAAGTTATTCAAAGTAATGAGTCCTTTTAACTTGTTGGTATTCCTCTGGATCGAAATCTCAATTGGCACCGACATCTCACATCAATTGCAGAAGCAGCTGCTAAGAAATTAGGTTTCCTCTTCCACGATCGCAAATTCTATTCACCAGCTAATCTCTATACCTGATATACTTCACAAATAAGGCTAAACCTCGAATACTGCACCTACATCTGGGGTGCCGCTGCCGCTTCTACACGCCCTATCCTGGACTAAATTCAGAAGAAAGCTATACGTCTCATCGAGTGCTATACCCTCACCCAAAGGCTGTCATCCCTTGCCATCGACGTGCCGTTGGTGACCTCTCTCTCTTTCATAGATATCTGCACGGGCACTGCTCAAAGGAGCTTTCTTTCATAGTTCCTCCACCTGCTGCCCCCAATAGATCTACCAGGGGAGCAGAGCGAATGCACCCATTTACTGTCCAGGTCACCAGACAGAACATCTTCTCATGCCCGCTCTTTTGTCTCGAGGACTTCCAAGTTGTGGAATTCCTTGCCGGCACATGTTTTTTCTTCTCCTCCGAACCTCCAAACGTTCAAGTCCAGAATTAGCAAGTTGCCCCTTTCCTCCTTGTCGACACCCACGGTACGATAGTACTTAAGCTGTGAGCCCTCGTAGATAGAAACAATAGTATCCAGATTTCATACGTTTGGACCATGATCTCATTTCTCTGGAAAACGCTTGGATAACTTTGTCACCTTTGAGTCTTAAATTAGAATTTTCAGCGGACATTTTTTATCGCTGATAAAAGAAAAGAGAATTTGTTTTTAAAACGCTTTCTTTTGTTAGAAACACCGATTCGATTACGTTGACTAAAACGAAATCATCCAAGCGATTAATAAGAAAAAATACCTGCCACGTTTAAGATCTGGCAGATACTTTCCTTTTCTAAATACGAATTAAGTTTTCTTTATGAAAGCTTTCGCAACCTTAATGATATTTGTAATACAGATTTCTTTTAAAGAGACTTACTGTATCTAGATATACCAAATTCTCATTTTCTAACTTCATAGAAAATTGAGTTTTGGGCATTTGTCCAAAACGGAGCTGGCACACAAATCTCTCTCTCTCTCTCTCTATTATAAAAATATTTTCTTGATAATAGAGAAATATCGATGGTAACACTTAAACATTTTTTTCCAATAAGCGCCTATTAGGACCTTTACAATTCAATGTCGGTTTAAATTTAAAGTATTAATTTAAGCGAATTAAAAAAAAATCACTAATGAGGATATATATATATATATATATATATATATATATATATATCTCCTCATTAGTGATTTTTTTTAATTCGCTTAAATTAATACTTTAAATTTAAACCGACGAAAAAATCACTAATGAGGAGATCTATATATATATATATATATATATATATATATATATATATATATATATATATATATATATATATCCTCATTAGTGATTTTTTTTTAATTCGCTTAAATTAATACTTTAAATTTAAACCGACATTGAATTGTAAAGGTCCTAATAGGCGCTTATTGGAAAAAAATGTTTGTGTTACCATCGATATTTCTCTATTATCAAGAAAATATTTTTATAATAGAGAGAGAGAGAGAGAGAGATTTGTGTGCCAGCTCCGTTTTATATATATATATATATATATATATATATATATATATATATATATATATATATATATATATATATATATCACACCGATAACTCAAAAAATAATGGACCGATCTTGATCAAATCTTGTGAGTACCTTCCTTTTGCAACTGGCTTGGACAAGTTCGTTGTACAGGATAATCGGACCAGGTTTTCCTGGAAAATTTTGTGTTTTCTTTCTAAAAAAATTTATATCTCCGTAAATAACAAAGTAAGGGCAACAAAATTTGGTACACGTGTTTGTATTATAAAGAATGAACTCTGTGAGAAAATTTAGGTCTCTATCTTTAAAGGCAAAGCAGTTATGGGCAGTTAAAGAAACACATTTTGGAGTTTTCCTCAACACGTTAAACACGCAATTTTAAACGTCAAAATTGGCAATGTTTAGGCAAAGAATGTGAAACAAATACTGATTGTGAAAAGAAAATGTTGCAACAAGAGTGTTCTGCAAACCCTTAAGTTTCAGATTCAACCGTCATTGCTCTTTATTTTACTAAAATATTTACAGAATATTCATTTCAAATAGACCTTCTCTCTGATGCTTTGGCTGTCCGTTTAGTTAAGTTGACGCTTTTTTGAATATTTATTTGTAGGTTTAGTGAAGTTTATGGTTTAACGGTCTATATTTTTTAGCTAATTTTCGTAGAACAAATCTGTTAATGCATTTTTGCATTTTTTATCGAAATATGATGCGTTTATAAGAAAAAAATTTGGACGCAGTAAGTGCGTTTTGGTAGCGAATTTTCGGTAAATTTGCAGATTAGCTCCTGAACGCTTTTCAAAAAACTGTTTTCAAAAACATGCCTAGAGCCCCCCTGGATCCACAAACCCCAAGAAAAATTTCTTGTTCACACCCCCCAAGGAAGTTATGGGACCAGGAGTTAATAGGGGTGCTGGGCGGGGTAGGTAGTAAAAAGGAAATATGAGCAGAAAATGCGAATAAAACGGGCTTGAAAGTTGTCCTTTTCACATCTTGAAGCCATATTCCCCTTAAATCCTGCCTACCCCGCACAGCACCCCTATTCCCCCAGGTGCCGTAACTTCCTTGGCGGGTATGAACAAGAAATTTTTCTTGTGGTTTATGCAACGAGGGTGGTTGTATGCACGCGAGGGGGGAAGGAAAATCCCCACGACGAAGCAGCCATCCCCAACCCCCCTAACCCTACCACAAGTCAAGCGGCGGGGGGGGGGGGTCTGTTTCGTCGTAGGCATTTTCCTTTCCCCCTCGTGTGCATACAACCACCCTCGTTGCATAAACCACAAGAAAAACTTATTGTCATACCCCTCAAGGAAGTTACGTGACCTGGAGCTGAATAGGGGTGCTGTGCGAGGTAGGCGGGGCTAAATGGGGATATTGCTTCAAATAGACAGCTTTTAAGCAGGTTTCTTTGCCTTTTCTGCTCACATTTCCTTTTTACTACCTACCCCGCCCAGCACCCCTATTCACTCCTAGTCCCGTAACTGCCTTGGGGGGTGTGAACAAGAAATTTTGCTTGTGGTTTGTGCATCCAGGTGGGGTCCTAGTAATATTTCTGAAAACAATTTTTTGAAAAGCGTTCGGGAGCTAATCTGCAAATTTACCGAATTTTCATTAAATCCTACAAATTTCAATAACTTAATTTGCTATTAGCGTAAGCTTTGTTGGTTAGGAAACCAACATTTAGGTTTATTTTCGGAAAATTGTTGTATATTTTCAAACCATAAGTAATTTTGATAAAATATAGTACATTGTTTCTACAACATAGGCTATACCGATAATCAGATTGATGCCTGCTCGCATTTGCTATTAAAAACATTTTTATGGAAATTCATTTCCATAACACATTTGCTGCATCTAGATTTGAAAAATGTTTATATATTTTCAAACAATAAATTTATTTCGATGAAATATGGTACATTGTTTCTACTATATAGGCAACCAGGTTTGATGCCTCCTTTCATCAAAGAAAGACATTTGCTATTAAAAATATTTTAAAGAAAATTCGCTACCATGCTGCGTCCAGATATTTTAGTAATATGCCGTTGTAGTGTACAATTTTTATGAAAATTCACTACGATAAGGCACTTGCTGCGTCACGAATTTCTTATTTAAGCGAGCCTGTCTGGTAAATAACCTACTTCACATAAATTCGTCTTCGTCACAACATGACTACCACAATAATCGTACTCAACCCAAGTAAGAAACTCGACATAACACCAAACACCAGAGTATTATACAGACGGCGGCTATCGACTGGCCATGACACTTGAAAATCGCGAACAATGTCGCCCAGCACTCAAGTCTAATGCATATGTTCCTCCCAATTCCGACGTCGACATCGCGTTGTGGCAAAACTTAATGAAGCAATTACTACACCTAGTGTGATTGCGACAGGCACACTCGCACACCAATTTCACAACCATGCCTGTTTAGCGCGACAAACCGCATTCAATTTCAAACTATGTACTCCATGCGACAATGCTCCGAATATAATTAAATTTTCCCGCCCCCCTCGGGATAAGCATAGCTTGGAGACCGGCGTTTCTTGTTGTGTAAACATTTTACCTTTAATTCCCGCCTGCTTCTGATGGAAGATGATGGGGACCTCCCTCTAACAATTGACACTAAGCGGCGCCGTCGAAGATTTACATTAAACTCTCCGGCAAACAGGCTGCTAGATTATTAATGACCACGCGTTGTATGATGAAATTGACTTTCCGTAAAACCAGATAAACTACGGACGGCAAATGACTAACAAGAAAATCCGTCCATTAGCGTGCTTTACATACACACACAAACATCCACTCTCTAACGCTTTGACAATTTAATACCGAAATCTGGTTGCAGCAGCTTTGTAAACAATTAATGACTGTACAACCAAATCCTGCTTTCAGACTGTGTACACATTTGGGATTGTTTGTAGTACCTGCCTGAAAATAACTGACAAAGGAGAGACGCTTTGCATGTCGTCTGAACGAATCTATAATAAATACGCAATTACTTAACAAACATCGTAATTAATTGGACTATACAGAATGCTGTTTGTAAGTACCAACCTGTCTATTTCTTTGAATCAATTCGAGGAGATCGCGAAAAAATTTCTCCAAATGAGCGCGAACTAGGCCCGCTTTCAGTTGGTATATGTTATAACTCAAAAAATAAATACGGATTCTTTTTATTTTTCTATTTCAACAACACACCAAGGGGCTTACAGCGTAAATACTATCGTACAGTGGGTGTCGACAAGGAGGGAAGAGGCAACTTGTTAATTCTGGACTTGTAGTTTTGGCGGTTCGGGGGAGAAGGAAAAACATGTGCCGGCAAGGAATTCCACAACCTGGAAGTCCTCGGGACAAAAGAGCGGGCATAACAAGATGTTCTATGTATGGTGACCTGGACAGTAAAAGGGTGCATTCGCTCTGTTCCCCTGGTAGATCTGTTGGGGCAGCAGGTGGAGAAACTATGGAATAAAGCTCCTCTGAGCAGTGCCCGTGCAGATATCTATAAAATAGATACCCACCACACCAACGGCAAGGGATGGCAGCATTTGGGTGAGGGTAGGGTCACCGATGAGACGTATAGCTCTCTTCTGAATGGAGTCCAGGATAGTGAGTGTAGAAGCGGCAGCAGCACCCCAGATGTGGGTGCAGTATTTTTTGGAGATCCACAGAGACAGAACCCTCTACGAGTATGCGATCCTCATCTAATTGAGCTGAAGAGACAGGCTTAGAATATTGTATATTTGAGTGGGGGGTGCTGTCGTCCACGTAACTGTGAACTGGGTTGGATGTGCTAGAGAGGAAGTCATTGATGTGGAGAAGAAGCAAAGCAGGGGCTAAAGCTGAACCTTGAGAAACTCCTGCATTAACTAGATACAGTTTAGAGGAATGGCCATCCACGACAACAGAAATGCTCCGGTTGTAGAGGAAATTTGCTGTCCACGTACAGAGTTTTGGTGGTAGGCCATAGGCCGGTAGTTTATTAAGCAGCGCTGCGTGCCAGACCTGCTCGAATGCTTTGGATATGTCTAGAGCGACAATCTGTACCGTGTAGTTCCATATACTTGTTCCAAGAATGGGTGACAAAGGAAAGGAGGTCGGCAGTTGATCTGCGCTAACGGAATCTATACTGACTGTCGTGGATTAGACTGTGTTTTTCAAGAAATTTTAGTAATTCGGTGTTTATATAATTTTTCATCACTTTAGAGACGACTGAAAGGAGAAAAATAGGCCTGTAGTTGCTAGGAAGCGTTTTGGATCCTTTCTTTGAGACGGGTTGTACTCGATCAGTTTTCCAGTTACCCGGGAATATGCCTCTATTGTAAGATATCTGAAACAGACGAGTCATGACAGGAGCAAGTTCTGGTGCGCATTTTTTGAGAACAATTGCTGGGGTATCGTCAAGGCCAGAGGCTTTCCTGGTATTAAGAGAAGAAAGCATCTTTTGTACCTTTTTAGTTTTGAAAGTGATATCCGTGATTTCATGCGCGACATTGGCGACTGTTGGCGGTTGAACATTTGGAGGTGGGTTGAGAATAAAATTGTCGGCGAACAAGGAGGCAAAAAGTTCAGCCTCGCACAGGGCGGTAGAAACAATTTCATCCCCTGAGACAAGATGTTGGAACCAATCTTGCAGAAATTATTCCCAATAGATTTAGCAAGAGTCAAGAAGGGTTTGCTGCCGCTGGAGCTTAAGAGGACTTTGTTTTTGATGTGGTTATTAAACGAATTTTTTGCCTCAGAAAGAATGCGGACATAGCGGTTTCTTACTTCGTTAAATGCTTGACTGTTTTCTTGACTGGGATTGTGTAGAAGATTTTTGTGAGCTTTGACCTTTCCAAGTCTGGCCTTTTGTGAGATATCAGAGGGGTCAGGATGAGAGAAGCAGACAGACACCCATGGAAATGAGGAAAATTAATCTCGCATTTCGTCCCAGTTCGCGGAGTTGTAGTACCAGACGATACGCGGGTGTGATGACTGTGTGATCTCGGGTTGCACTGAACAAGAAGCAGTGACCATGCCGTGGTCTGAGCGACCCAGGGGGCGGTGACTGATATCTTATAGCAGTCAGGATTTGTAGTAAGAAGGGGATCCAAGGGATTTGAGCTGTGTGTTGGGATGCGAGGAAAGTAAGTAGGTTGCTGAACCATATTGGCTAAAGAATTGCTGACAGCAAAGGCGCTGCTCTTCCTTGTGGATCGGTTTTTGAAGACATTCCTTATTATGGACATTAAGGTCACCAGGAATAGTGACCTCGGAGGAAGGATATTCAGAAATCAGATGGTCGGTTTTTTTCAGAAAGGTAGTCAAAGAGCTGGACAAAGTTGTTGTCAGAAGGTGACCGGTAAATGCATCAGATGAATTTAGTTGCAGTCCTGAGAGAGGGAGTTTTATCCATAGTATGTCTTTTCTTCCAGCTTCTAAGTTGGGTAGTCTCATGCAGGGTAGATTGCTACGGACGTACGCGCACTCGCCTCCATGCTATCTAAAGGAAGTAAGGAGCTCATATCTCGGGAAATTAAGGTGATTAGTGGCTGTTTTGGCACTGATTTGAGTTTCGGTGAGAAAGAGGAGTTGGGGCCTATTAGCCTGGAGGAAAGGGTGGACGGAGTTCAGGTTAGAATTTAGGCCACATATATTCGAGAAGGATATGTTAAATTTTGATGCTCGCGCCCCCTGTTTAGGTTGCCTTTCGGAAAATTTTAAATTTCCGGAAGTAAAAAAGCTAAACCAAATTTGCTACGCAGCTTTACCGTTTAAAATGAGAATTAGTTGAAGTTGAAACGAGAAAAGGTACAGGCATCTAAGAAAAAAAATATGGATTCCACTGGTTATCACAGAAACGGTCGAGACCAAAATATTGTGTGTTAAACAATAGCTAATACTTTTTTTGGCTCAAATATGCCAAGAAATCCGAGAAAAATTACTATGAAAATTTTATAGCTTTTCTTCTGAAAATGTCAGTGATGATTTAAAATATTAATACTAATGAGATTTAACAAAGACTCTGGGCATGAAGGATGGAAAATATTAAATAATATGTCTTTAACAAAGTCCTAAATTTTTGTTTCAAGCGCTCATTTGAAAAAATGTGTGCAAAAAATCCAATTCAAATAAAAATTATTTGCTATTGTAAAGTATAAATTTATATACGAGCTTATAAGCCGCTTATTACAGAAAACTGTCGCTTGCTTCCTAGCCAAGTCGCTAACGCCCGCGTATTATATTTAAATTCAGCAGAGATGACGCGAGTTCAAAACCAGCTGTGTGATCTTTCTTTTTCATTTATTTTTTATGTTTTTGTTTTGTTTTAAGGTAATATGATCAAATAGTGTAGTTGCAATGAATTTCCAGCGAATTTTTATAGAAAAAAATTATTAATGAGAGGAAAACTATTGAGATTTAATTCAAATTTTAATAGCAGATTAGGTTATTTTTGTTGCTCCACCTTGGTTAAACCATTCCATACTTAACACAGTCATACAGACTTTTCCTGTGGCTTCATAAGTGCTTGTTTTCTTCTCTGCAACCGGTTTCCTTTTCACGGCATCGTCAGACAAAAGAATTTTTTTTGCGCTCTGTAAAAGAAGTCTACGTCTGTGTTTAGCTCAGATTATACACATTTTAATTTATTGCATTAGCGAATTTTCACGTAGAAAATGTTCTTGTAATAGTACATTTTCTTACAACCTTTTTAGCCAATTTCCTTGAAAGAAAAAAATGTTTGTAATTTTCTTGTTTTAAATTTTTGTGTGAAAGAATATTTAGCGTAGATATTTTTAAATATCAATACAACACACACACAGATATATATATATATATATATATATATATATATATATATATATATATATATATATATATATATATATATATATGTCTCACAGCAAATCGATTTTGATGAAATTTGGTAAATAGCTTGGATAAGTCTGTTATCCAAGGAAATTTCACAAGTTTTTGCTTTAAAATTTTTTTAGCTCAAAAAATCCTAAAGCTATGGCAATCAAATTTAGTATGCAGGTTTATATTGTAAAACCTATACATATCTCAAAATTAAGACCTCTAAGTTAAACGAAAAGTGAGTTATAACCATCAGTGAAACAAAAAATCCGTGATTTAAAATATTTTTTCTGAAAATTCGTTACTTGCTGCGTCCAATCTTTTAGTGAATTTTCTTTAAAAAATTCACTAATGAGACGATCTGTGTTTATATATATATATATATATATATATATATATATATATATATATATATATATATATATATATATATATATATATATATATATATATTACACCGATAACTCAGAAAGTAATGAACAGATTCTGATAATATTTGGTGGGTTCTTCCCTTTTGCAGGTGGCTTGGACAAGTTCTTTAGCCAGGGATATCGGGCCAGGTTTTCCTGGAAAATTTTGGGTTTTCTTTCGGAACATTTTTCTATCTCCGAAAACAACAAAGCTATCGCAACCAAATTTGGTGCATGAGTTTACACTATTAAGCTTACCCCACGTGCCAAAATTCAGATCTACAACTTGAAAGCAAAAAAAATAATAAAGGGATTTAAAGAAATATATTTGGGTGCCACTGATGATCAGATAAATGCACAAAACCAAAATATTTTGTATGGATAACAAGATCTATTGTATATTACAGACACACATTAGGTTTTCTTGGCACAAAAAGGGCCAAGAAATAACGGAAATATTAATTTGGAAGCGTTATAGTTTTTCTTAAAATGAAAAAGTTGCGATTTGAAACATCAAAATTTGCAATTTTTAGACGGAGAACCTGAAACAAATACGAGCTACGTAGAGTAAATGTCATAATAAATGTGTTTTACAAAGCCTTAAGTAACAGCTTCAACCATCATTGTCGTTCATTTTCCAAAATATTTGCAAAAAATTCATTTCAAATAGATCGCCTTCTCTGATGATTTGGTAGTAGCTTCAGTTAAAGAGTTTGTGGTGCAATAGTCTATACATTTTCGCCAATTTTCGTAGAAAAAAATCGTTATTGAGAAGACCGCGACTTTAAAATTTTTAAAATATTTCCTCAAAGGAGTGCGAACTAGGCGCCTCAGGGGTCAATTTCAGTTTTTACATGTTTAGGTATATACAGGATGGTGCATTTTTACTGTAAAGCTCAATATATCGGTTATTATACAAGATAAAGGAAAATACTATAAAAGTTATTTATAGAGTCCTTTGAGCTGCATCTCATAAAATTATGTTGACAACCACAGGATGGCCATAAGTCGTTGGTGATACAAGATTTTTTGTCAATTTATTGTAGCATTATTGCATTTTCCATCCACGTTTAATGCATGCTTGTAAGGAGGAAACATTTATATTGTCCATCGTTTTCGAGTTATTTCAGTTATTTTTCAACTTTCTACATTTTGGAACATATCAAAAACTGTGATACGGCATTTTTACCAATGAAAATCGGAGTCCCATGAAAATGACGCGTTTAGGGAGGTTTTCAATTATATTTACCAATCGATGGGAGATCTCATGAAATATGTGACGCATTCAGAGAGGTTTTGGTTTAATATTTTTTGTAGAAAAAATTGAGATGCCATATACAGAGCGATCTCAAATAGTGACTGAGTTTGGAAAAATTTGAACTGTTGTAACTCATTTTTTTAAAAATTGAACAACTCTCTATACCTACAGAATCTAGCTTTGGAAATATTTTGTTGCATTTTCCTATTTTTAAACTTAGTTACAGATTAGGTATATAATTTGAAATTTATATATTCTCCGGGCAAATTTTTTGTAAAAAAAATAGTCAATTTTCGTAGAATTTTTTTGTTGCCGTAGAAATCATTGTAAGATTTTGGTGACATTTTGGTAATAAATAAGTTATTGTAAAAAAATATATTTTCGGATTTTCGTAAAAAAAATTGTTTGCAAATTTTCATGTAAATTTTTTTTTCTGGAATTCCGTCCGAAAGCTTTTTGTGAATAATTATATCTTGCTAGGTGGGTAAATAGTTTCAACAGGTTCATTGGCCGGAAAAATCGGACCAGTTTTTTGGGGAAGATCTTAAGTTTATTTTCGGAAAATTTTTGTATTTTTCCAAACAATAAGGTTATTTTGATGAAAAATGGTACATTGTTTTTACTATAAAGGTTATACCGGTAACCAAATTTGATGCCTGCCTTCATTAAAAAAAAAGACATATTTGCCACTAAAAACATTTATATGAAAATTGACTACTATAACGCACTTGCTGCGTCGAGACATTTTTATGTTATTTATGAACCGAATAACAAAAAAGTTAAGAGTAATAAAACCTTAGGTGAATCGCTCTGCTCCCTACAAGAGCAAATATGTAAGCAATCATAATTTTCGAAATAACATTCTGCAGGGTAATTGTCTACAGCTTCCTTAATAAAAGCGTCTAAAATCTCATGGTGACAAAATATTTACGCGCTATGAAGATATTCGCTGTTGGTATTTTTTAAATTAATATAGCACCCGTCTCCTGTTCGGAAGACGGAAGCTCCATCATATCCAGTATCAATTGGATAATCAATAAAATCCGGCCGGAATGCGTGAATAAAAAGCTGAAAAATGAAGCAGTAACATCTCGACGACGAGTGCAATTTTCCATTTTCAATTTTCTCCAGGTAATCGTCAATCATCCTGAATAATAATGGCAATATTTCATTGAAATTTGTCTGTGAGGGTGAGACTACGTTCGTCCGGTCTGTAGCAGAACATAATTATGTTATCATCTCTACGCATCTCAAAACAAAATCAAATTTCTATCCCCAACAGCGCGTAGATGTTTGAATTCGCCCGAATCTCCGGGAACAGCCGGATTACTTTTATATGGTGCGCCCGGAACTGACAGCTTGATGAAGTGCTCGCCGTATTTTATAATACAGACGAAACTTTCGGTTATATCCCGCATAAGGAGACACAGTCAAAGGTTGTATGTGTATAATAAATACAATTATGAAGTTTAGATACGGAATAATACAATTTATCTACTCCGTTGAATTATAAATGGGCTGGAGTACCCACATCGAATCTGAAACTTCCCCGAAACTCCTCGAATTTTCTTTCGATAAATTATGAATTATGTTGCTTCACTTTTCGTAGTTTACATGTAGGAACTTTTGATACAGCCCCACTGAAATATTTAACTGATAAGTCCGACAGGACTTCTGAATCGCTAAGAGCACAAAACAACTTCCAACAATATCTAAAAATTATAATTAATTCCCATAACTGAGCGCACGGTGGTAAAGGGAAATGTTACTGAAAATATATAACGTTTTGCAGGCGGATTACCTACACGGCAGGGTGCTACAAACTGCTCTCGATTATTTATAAACGAATGCTTTGAATTAATTTGGGAAGTTTCGTTTTGAACTGAACACTAATAAACTGCCTCTGACAGCAATTATAAAGTTTATTTTGCAGGTGAAAAAGGGAACGCTGAATAATAGTAGGTTTCCACTAAAGCGCCTAAATTGGTTTTACGAAAGCAGAGAGAAACTTTAGAATAGATGCGTTTACATTTCTTGCCTTTAAAATAACATTGTCTGTCTACATTTGGCTTGAAAAAATACACCGTAAGATAAATATATAACAGCCGGATCGTCGTATACTTTTCTATTTCTATTTTATAGTACATTGACGTTGGCATTATGTCAAAGTGTATTCTTTCATAAACATTTTAACTTTATCATGGAGAGTAAAGTGGGGTAATATGGTCCTGGCAGATCGTATGAGTATGGCAATATGGGCCTATAAGGTTACACAGTCAGTGTGTGAGCGCATGCAGACAGCACTGAAAGTCGGTGGGCGGTGGACGGTTGGCCAAGGGCTCGGGGTGAACTGAGCCTCGAGAAAGCAACCGTCAGACCGTTTATGAGGAGAAGGAAGTGGGAGGGCCACAAAACTCTCACTCTACACGGTAGAAACATCTCAATGGCCAGGGAAGTAAAATATATTGGGGTCGTACTGGA
The DNA here is from genome assembly GCA_964006375.1 of Tillus elongatus. Classification (NCBI taxonomy): domain Eukaryota; kingdom Metazoa; phylum Arthropoda; class Insecta; order Coleoptera; family Cleridae; genus Tillus; species Tillus elongatus. Next base: position 250,516,066 of record OZ023262.1, on the reverse strand, counting down.
CTCCAAGCTAACCTGGACTGGTCACGTTGAAAAAATTCTGCGCAAGGCAGTTATGACACTAGCCGTCACTAGGCGGCTATATGGAAAAACGTGGGGACTACGACTTAGTATGGCCCACTGGTTGTTAACAAGGGTGGTCAAACCATTGCTAACATACGCGGCACTGTGTGGTGGCCTAAGGTGAAACAATCCAGTGCCAAACAAAAACTAGGCAAGATCCAAAGGATGGCTTGCCTCGGCAGCACAGGGACCATGACTTCAACCCCAACAGGCCCCATGTAGGTGTTGCTGGGTCTGCCCCCCCCCTACACTTAGTTATTATGGGGAAGGCCAGGCTAGGACTAGCCTGCAATGACTTCGCGAGCCCGCGAATCTGCAGGGTTAACAAGTTTACAGTGGTAATTCCCGAAACCAAGGCATGGCGGGGGGAGACGGCGGACCTACCACGGGACGTGCTCATCTGGTTCACGGATGGATCCGGCGGGGAGCGTGGGACGGGGGCAGCCGTTTATTCGGAAAGACCGAGGGTAAGTGACAGTATTTCTCTCGGAGCTCATGCAAGGGTCTCTTCTGCGTGCGGGAGAATATAAAGAGGGGCTACACCAACAAGCGGATCCTCATTGTCACAGACAGCCAGGCAGCCCATAAGGCCCTAAGTAGCCCACGGGAAAATTCCAGGCTGGTAAGTGAATGCCGAGACGAGACGAGCGACCTGGCTGGGCAGAATGAGGTCACCTTCATCTGGGTGCCGGGTCACTCGGGGGTGAAAGGCAATAAGGAAGAGAGGATGAGCAGAACCATGTATGAGACCAGAACCGGTTCTGGACGTATCGAAAGGCACGGCTAGGGGAGCCATTAAGTCCTGTGCCAGGGAACAGGACAAGGCATACTGGGTAAATTGTCGAGGGCTCAAACACGGGAAGTCATTAATTGGGCAACCCAGTCCAAAGAGAGCTGTGGAGCTGCTAAATCTTAGCAAAGGACAGCTCAGGAAAATAATAGGACTCTTGACGGGACACATGGCTGTTAAGAAACACTTGCATAAAATGGAGCGGTTCGAGGGAGACCTCGCATGACGACTCTGCGGCGAGGGGAAGTAATCAGCCCAGCACATCTTATGCGAGTGTAAAGCTCTGGACCGCAAAAGAAAACTGATCTACGGACAGTCTAGACCGGAGACAGAGCAATATAAAACTTCACTCTACCAATTGCTGTGCAGATTAGTTCAAGGCACAGAGATTTTGGAATGGGTGGAGTAGAAAAGGCAAAGGGGATGCACAATAAGCCACCGGCTGCGGTGCTATCGGGGCGGCAAAGACGTGGACGAGGCCTAAGGGAACAAAAAAAAAATCGGCCTAGCAGATAGTATGAGCATTGGTCAGAAGCAATGTTAGAGAAGGTATTAGTAGCATCATTTATACACTTAAATGTGTATGTTGTAATTTGCGTGTTGACTCAAATTCACGATATTCGAGTAGCATAGATTTATACAGAGTATACGGAATCATGAATAAAATTTCAAGTGAGCGAGCATTTGACGATAGTGAAGCATCAACAGATACACAGACGAGAGTGGTTCTGAAACAAAAATCAAGAAACTATTCTCAGGAATATTTAAAATTTGGGTTTACCAGCACTGAAATAAATGAAGAAGAAATGCCCTTGTGTGTCATTTGCTCAAAAATATTGACCGCAGACTGCATAAAACCTAATAAGCTTAAACGCTTCATAGTGAGTACGTTAGCAAACCCCGAAAATTCTTCGAATTAAAATCAAAATCATATGAAAAGAACAAATCATTTTTCTAAACTTTGTGAATAAAAAGCCTTTGTTGCCTCTAACAAGGTCTCATATCAAATAGCTACATGTAAAAAACCTCACACCATTGGTAAAGAGCCTATTCTGCCAGCTGCAATTGAGATCGTAAAAACTATGTTTGGAGATAATTTTGCCAAACAATTGTAGTCCATACCCCTATCAAATGATACTGTCGCCCATCCAATTGATGATATAGCTGAAGATGTGCAGCGTCAGCTTTTCGCGGAGTTGCGTGACCGTTTTTTTTTCTTCAAATCAGCTTGATGAAGCAACAATGATACCCATATAATTGCCTATGCCCGATTTTGTGGTGGTATCTCAGCAGTAGAAGAGCTGCTATTCTGCAAACCAATAGAACCCAAAGCAACATCACTTGCATTATTTGTTATTTTAAACGAGACAAACATAGAGTGGAAAAATTGCGTCGGAATATGCACCGAAGGCGCTCGCACAAGATTCCAAAGTATACAAGCACTTGTGAAACAAAAATCGTCACAGTATATCTGGACACATTGCATGATCCACGGAGAAGCTCTGGCTTCTAAAGAAACGAGTCCTGGTCTGAAGATTGTGCTAGCGACAATGGTAACCCTAGTAAATTATAAAAAAATGAGGCCCCTAAAATCTATATAATTTTTGCACTTTGTAAAGACATGGGTACAGTATATTCAGCGTTACTATTTTATTGCGAGGCAAGATGGTTATCACGTGAGGCATTTTTGCAACGTGTTTATGAATTAAGACATAATAATCGCCATTTTTCTGGAAAGGAAAACCGACTGGAAGCCGAGAAGTTTTATGATGATTTATTTGTGATGAAATTGAGATACTTTGTCGACATATTTGAGAAGCTAAATACCTTGAATCATCAACTACAAGGAGCAAATACACATATGTTGGCTATGGGTGATAAAGTTAATGCGTTTTGTACACACTGGAATTCTGGAGCAGAGATGTACAGAAAAAAACCTAGAAAGGTTTGCAAATGTGTTAAAACTTACAAGGCTGAAGAACAACACGTGGAAGTTGTTTTTGTAACCATTGCAAATCATTTAGTTATGCTGGCAAAGAGGTTTAAAAAGTATTTTCTTGCTGGCTTCAATTTAATAACAAGTTACGAGTGGGTTTGGGGACCCATTTCAAAATACTCCCAAAGGTCTCTCCACTGCCGAAGAAGAAATCTTTATATACTTCATGCCAAGTGGTAAAATCAAAAGACAATTTAGTACTAAATTATTCTTTGAATTTTGGGCAGGGTTGGATGATAGAGTTTTCTGCACTGAAAACAAGAGCATTTCGTATACTATTATCATTTTCAATCTACCTTTGATAGACCGGATTTTCTGCGGTGGTTGCTTTGAAGACTATATATATATATATATATATATATATATATATATATATATATATATATATATATATATATAATAACACCACAGTAGACAAACTGCTCATCCAGAAATCTTACGTTCCACATTCTAGTGAAAAAGATCGACTGTCCGAATACGGGTATCGAACCTGCGATCTCCTACTCCGATTCTAGAGGATACTGACCCCGCTAACTGATCTATTCGGCCTGTCGATATATATATATATATATATATATATATATATATATATATATATATATATATATATATATATATATATATATATATATATATATATATATATATTGCTAACTATAGTAATAATAAAAAAAGCGTGAATTGGGCTTCATCGCCTATGGTGAGTCTATTGTACGATCACTTTACAAGAAACACCGCCAGAAGCACGTCCAATAGATAACGAAAGATTTCAAGTATTTTCGCTAAACGAAATTTGTAAATTTTAATGTTTTTGGGCCACACTAGATTGTTATGGACCGACTACCTGCACAAGAATATACGCAGAGTTGTAGATGTAAGATATTTAGAATTATGCAGCCTCTGAAGACGCTAACTTGGTTAGTGAAACGATTGACAGGTTTTTTTAAATGTGTTGTGGTGATTTGGGTTCTCCAAGTGCACTTATCAGTGCTCATTACATGTTCCAATCTTCACTTAGTTAACAAAAGAAAATAGTTGGAGCAAAGTGGCACAGTCTCGGGCTTATCAAAAACTCGCTAAGTTTTACATAAAACATGAAAATTATTCAAACTTATAAAATGTTATTTCTAGTAGAAACTTTCCAACAGGAAAAATTCCGGTTCACCGCACAGAACGCCAAATTTTATTCACAAATTCCCAGGACCGACTGATACATGAAGCGGCAGACATCAAACATTAATGAATACAACGAGCTTAGTGGTGAAACTGACAAACCACCCGCGGTTGTTATTCTATGTAAATGATTTCGACCTGCAAGTTGCAAATGAGATAATAACGGCCGCGCATATGCCATGAGTTCGACGTGGAACAGCCGGTAGATCTATGCAGATTATGTAGACTCAGTCATTATGGCCACTTGAGCGTCATGTTTGTTCTACATTGGCTCCAGATACTTGCTTTTCTGAAAAGAGCTTTTCACTGTTTCAAATTGTACTTTCAAAACGAAAGAACTGGAGCTGTGACTGGACACGAAATACGTTACAGAAAGTGTCGTGAAATTAAAAGTAAAAGTTGTTTGTTCAGTCGAGGCCATTTCTTAGTGATTTAAAACAGTCCAAAATGTTCTTCATTTAATTGGCCTTAAAAGCTAAATTTATACTACTACAAATATACTCGATGACCTTAACAGGCAATATATAATATTCTATATATACAGTGTGGAACAGTAAAATGGTATAAATTCACTATCTCAATTATTGTGCATATTTATAAAAAAGTGTGGACGTAGCAAGTGCGTTATGGTAGTGAATTTTAACTCAATTTTAATAGCAAATATGTGTGTTTTTTTTAAAGAAAGCTGGCATCAAATTTGGTTCCCAGTTTAACCTATATAGTAGAAACAAGTGCCATGTTTCATCAAAATAACTTTATTGTTTGAAAACGTAAAAAAAAATCCGAAAGTATACTTAAAATGTTCCCGAAAAAAACTGGTTTCTTGGTCAATCTTCTAGGTTAATAGCAAATTGAGCTATATAAATTTGAAGCGTTTAATAAAAATTCGCTACAATAACGCACTTGCTGCGTCCCCAATTCCTTTTCTTACAAATATGCATTACATTTCGATGGGAAATGCAAGAATGCAATACCATAAGGCGTGTTCGACTAAAAAAAAAAAGAAAGAAAATTTGTATCACCAACGGCTTATGACCCATCCTGTGATTGTAGAAAATATTTTTTAAGATGTAGTTCAAGACACCCTATAAAAATATACAAAAATTTTGAAAATGTACACAAATTTTCGGCAAATAAACTTAAAATGTTTCCGAAACTGGTTTCCTAGTTAACGAACCGTAGGTTAATAGCAAATTGAGTTCTTGAAATTTGAAGCATTTAATGAAAATTCGCTACCTAAAGGAACTTACTGTGTGTCGATTTTTTTTGACAAACATGAATCATATTTCGATGAAAAATGCAAAATGCAATAATATAAGGAATGTTCGAAGCAAAAATTGTAGGTTTCACCAACGACTTATGGGCCGCCCGGTGATTGTGAAAATAATGTTTTAAGGTGCAGCTAGAACCTCGGTGTTTCAGGGGTAAAAACGTGTGACTCTGAACCGAAGGGTACTGGGTTCGATCCCAGGGTACTCCTTTCACTTTTTCAGTACAAACTGTAAAATTAACATCAACCGAGGTTCTGACATTGTATTTGAGCTAGTTGAATGTCTGCACGTTCCGCCCTTCGGAGGGGGCGTAAAACCGTCGGTCCCGTGTACATGCGATGTTGGGCACGTTAAAGATCCCTACCCTCCTTACAGAAAGGCAGGGGATCGGCAAAATTTCCAGGATAGTGAGGTGACACTGCTCCCTGGCGTCGGTGATTGGCCATAGTCGCGGAAATAGGCCGACGTTAAAGAAAAAAAAGATGCAGCTGAAGACACCCTACAATTAACGTATACAATTTTTTCTCGTATCTTGCATATAACAAGTATATTTAGCTTTACCGTAGAAATGCGGCACATGTATATATGTAAACAGATAAAAACTCAAACTATACCCGGATATGGATTCTAGGGGGCCTAGTTTGCACCCATTTGAAGAAATCTTTTTTAAATTCAAAAGCCGCGAACTCTTTAATAACGAATTTTTTCTATGAAAATTAGCTAAAGATTATAGACCATTGAACCACAAACTTTACTAAAACCACTGAGTGTGGGTGTATTTGAAATGAATTTTCTGTAAACATTTCAGTAAAATCAAGGTCAAAGACTGTTGACGCTGAAATCGAAGGGTTTGTAGAACACACTTCTTTTATTTACATAACCCGTATTTGTTTCAAGTTCTTTGCCTAAATGCTGCCAATTTTGACGTTTCAAATCGTGACTTTGACGTTTTGAGGGAAAACCCCAATTTTTTTCTTTAAATGCCTACATGCTTTTTGTCTTTTAACTAACATACTAAAGTACATGGTACATGGTTCACTTTTTATACAAACACGCGTACCAAATATGGTTGCCATTATTTTGTTATTTCCGGAGATATTAAAGTTTTATCTTGGAAAATTATAAAACTATTTTAATGAGATTTGCAAAAGTCTATTGCCCTATGAAAGACCTTACCACATGCCAAAATTCAACTTTCTAGCTTTATAGAAAATTGTGTTATTCTAATTTGAAGCATTTAATGATTCACTACCATAACGCACTTGCTGCATCCGGAACATTTTTTTATTATAAAGATTATACTATCTACTAAGTTTTATCTCTTTCAGTTATTGAATTATTTGAGTTATTAAAATTAAAAATTGTAATGAACATTCGGTACCATAACGTCCTTGTTGCGTCCATACTTTTTAAGTTGATATTCGCTGCCAGTATGCAAGCTGAGATTTGAGCACATTCTTGTGTTTTATAAAGAGTTTTGTATCTTTCAGGTTTTCCGACGATTAGTTATCTTTCAGTTAATTGTTGTCTGTAATTAAGCTTTCAGTAACCTGTTTACATAAATTTTTCTGCAAACAACTGTTCTTTTCTCCTTTACAGGACACTTTCACCAAGGCAAGTTAAATAAAAGATACGTTTCACCGTCTCAAGCAATACCTGACAATAATTACAAACGCGCTAGTGTCTCGGCAAATATCAAAGGCTTTAATTAAAACATAATTAAGTAGCGAGGAGCGCTCATAATTTCTTAAACAATGTAGTGAAAAGCGTCACGGTTGAGGCACCAGCTTCACTCCTCTCTTAATCCATATAAAACGGTACAGTTCACTAATGTCATCTAAACATCTCATAATTGCGTATTCATGCATAATACGACATTATTTCAGCTCACGTTAATCGTCCTTCCTTGTTACCAGCCCTTTTAATATAGTGCCATATTTTGGGCACGTGATAACTCTCTTCTGTCTCGTTTTAAGTATATTTCGCTCTTTTTACGAGTGCGCTATTTGAGAATGTTTGTTTATAGTTCTTTCTTCCACTTTATGCTTCCTCGTACTCATGATGAAATAATTTTTATGAAATTTCTTTAAATGACCATTATTCTTTTACTCAGAAGATAATTCGAAACGCAGCAAGTGCGTTACAGTACTGATGTTTCATTAGAATTGTACATTATTAGTACGACATACTACTACAATTGATACTTTAAATTTAAACAGACCTTGAAGATCGGTTTGGAGGTCCAAATGGGCGCCAAAAACGCATTTCACCCATTCCGATAAGAAATGTGCTGATAGTCAATGTTTTGTTGGTTTGTAAACAAAAAATTGACTATCAGAACATTTCTTATCGGAATGAGAGAAATGCGGTTTATTATTTCAGTTAATCTGTCGGTTTGATACTTGATAGTACTACCGAAAATTAATTTCACAATGGTGTATTCTGTAGAAGAAAGAGTTGCAATAATTACGCAAATTTTTAAGTTTAATGAACGACATCCTAATAGACATGTTAACAGAAAATACATTTTGGAGTTAGTTGCAAAGTTTCGACAAAGTGGTTCAGTAGCCAACAAAAAACAGGATCCTGAATGTGAATTTCGGGTTAGAAATGAGAGTACTGAGATTGAAGTTTTAGGACAAATTGCTGCAGACCCAACTTTGAGGACGAGAAAATTGGCCACTGTTTCAAACATCAAAAGAAGAACTATTCAGCGAATATTGAAGCATCGTAAATTTCACCCGTATGAAATTCATCTTGTACAACAACTGAATGAAGATGATTTTGATCGGCGGCTGGAGTTTTGTGAAGTTATGACTGCACGAATAGCTGATAACGGAAACTTTCTGTTCAATATCTGTTTCTCAGACGAGTGTACGTTTTTATTAAACTCTACAGTCAATCGTCATAATTGTCGTTATTGGGCAGATAATAATCCAAGAAATTTTCACGAAGTCCACACTCAAACTTCACAGAAATTGAATGTCTGGACTGGCATTTTTGGAAACCGTTTAATCGGACCAATTTTTCTTGGTGGAAATTTGAGTGGCGAAACGTATTTAGAATTACTAGAAGATATCGTTAACCCTCTACTAATTGACATTGTTGAAAATGATGATCGCTATCAAGAAAATCAATTAGTGTTTCAACAAGATTGAGCTGCTTCGCATTTTTCACAACGTGTTAGGGAGTTTCCAGGATAATGGATTGGGCGTAGAGGTGCTATTGAGTGGGCCTCTAAATCACCGGATTTAACTCCTTTAGACTTATTTCTATGAGGCCATTTAAAGAGTAGAATTTACGCAACAGAACCGGAGTCTCTGGAAGAATTACGATGACGCATTGTTGAAGAATTTCTTAAACAATGTAGTAGCGTCACGGTTGAGGCACCAGCTTCACTCCTCTCTTAATCCATATAAAACGGTACAGTTCACTAATGTCATCTAAACATCTCATAATTGCGTATTCATGCATAATACGACATTATTTCAGTTCACGTTAATCGTCCGCCCTTGTTACCAGCCCTTTTAATATAGTGCCATATTTTGGCCCGCGATAACTCTGTTCTGTCTCGTTTTAAGTATATTTCGCTCCTTTTACGAGTGCGCTATTTGAAAATGTTGGTTTACAGTTCTTTCTTCCCGTTTATGCTTCCTCGTACTCATGATAAAATAATTTTTATGTAATTTCTTTAAATTCCCATTATTAGATTTTTCTTTTACTCAGAAGATAATTCGAAACGCAGCAAGTGCGTTGCAGTACTGAATTTTCATTAGAATTGTACATTATTAGTACGACCTACTACTAAAATTAATACTTTAAATTTAAACAGACTTTGAAGATCGGTTTTGGAGGTCCAAATGTGCGCCAAATTGCAGAATGTTTTTGAAAATGTTACCATCGATATCTCCCTATTATCATAAAGAATATTGAATTTTTATTAAGAAAATTCACTAACCAAGGGGTATCGATGGCGAGATTTTTGGAAAATTTCTTCAAATGAGCGCGAATTAGGGCTCCTAGAACCCAAATCCTCAGTTAAAAAGTATATATATATATATATATATATATATATATATATATATATATATATATATATATATATATATATATAATACTTGACCAACCAAACTTACATTTGGCAATTCCCTTCACTTTGTTAATGTCTTGGATATGCCTAATAGAACGATATATATATATATATATATATATATATATATATATATATATATATATATATATATATATATATATATATATATATATCGTTCTATCAGGCCTATCCAAGACATTCAAACCGCTTTATCTTTTATTTAAAACCTAACGAGAAATTCACTTGCACAAAGAAAGCCGTCTTATGTCCACAAATTGTCGATAACCTTCTGTTTGAATGGGAATGGTAGCAGTATGATCGGTTTTTAGGTGAACTAGTGTGTTATTTCTGTTTTTCTCAGTGTTGTTGTTTATTAGTGAATTTTCTTAAAACTAAAAAAATAATGGACCGATTATGATAAAATTAGGTGAGTACCTTCCTTTCGCGAGTGGCTGGGATAAGTTCGTTAGCCAAGAAAATCCGCCGAGGTTTTCCCGGAAAATTTTGTGTTTTCTTTCGAAAAAAATCGGATATCTCCGGAATTAACAAAGTAAGGCCAACGAAATTTGGTACATGAGTTTATATCATTATAGGTAAGCTACCTACCAAAATTTAGCGATGTAGGTTAAAGGACAAAAAAGTTACAGGCATTTAAATAAAAATAAATTTGAGTTTTCCTCAAAACGTCAAAGTCGCGATTTTAAACGTTAAAATGGTTAATATTTAGGCAATGAACCTGAAATTAATATGATCTACGGAAGGAAAATATCTCAAGAATAATGTTTTACAAAGCCTGAACTCTTAGTTTCAATCGTCATTGTCCTTCATTTTACTAAAATATTCCCAGAAAATTCATTTCAAATAGACCCTTTCTCTGATGCTTTAGCAGTAGTGTTGGCTATAGAGTTTATTGTTTAATGGTATCATTTTTGTCGAATTTTTGTAAAAAATCATTAAAGCGCAATATATCCGTTATTATGCAAGTTACGAAAAAAAGTTGTATACATTAATTGTAGGGTGTCTTAAGCTACATCTTAAAAAATACTTCCACAATTACAGGGTGGCCCATAAGTCGTTGGTGATTCAAATTTTCGTTTTTTTAGTGAATTTTTTTAATCGAACACGCCTTATGTTATTGCATTTTTGCATTTTCCATCGAAATAAAATACATCTTTGTAAGAAAAGAAATTCTGGACGCAGCAAGTGCGTTATGGTAGCGAATTTTCATTAAATGCTTCAAATTTTGAATCAATTTGCTATTAACCTATAAGGTTGATCAGAAAACCAGTTTTTTCGGGAACAATTTAAGTTTACTTTCGGAAATTTTTGTACATTTTCAAACAATAAAGTTATTTTGATGAAACATGGCACATTGTTTCTAATATATAGATTATACTGGTAACCAAATTTGGTGCCTGCTTTCCTAAGAAAAAACATATTTGCTATTAAAAACATTTTAATGAAAACTCACTACCATAACGCACTTGCTGCGTCCAGAGTTTTTATTTGTTTAAAAAATAATGCAATACATCGAGAGGAAAACATGTTTCTGGAGACACTCACCGTGGATGCAAAAAGAGAAAACGGATGGCTGTGAGGGCAAAATAAGAATGTCTCGTCATACAGATGCTAGTGATATGGCTTTATAGATTTGACCCCGGAACAGTTAGAACTAGCGCTTTGATGTTTCCCATTCGTGGTCACTTACACCTATACTGCTCATATACTTTTCGTCAGGATAGAAACAATGTCAAGAGGACCCAGTACTATTAAGACACCTGAGAAATATTGTGTGTGTTTTGTTTTTTTAACGTCGGCCTATTTCCGCGACTATGGCCAATCACCGACGCCAGGGAGCAGTTTCACCTCACTATCCTGGAAATTTTGCTGAACCCCTGCCTTCTGTAAGGAGGGTAGGGATATTTATCGTGCCCAACATCGCATGGACACGGGACCGACGGCGTTACGCCCCCTCCGAAGGGCGGAACGTGCAGACATTCAACTTGCTCAAATACAATGCCACCACCTCGGTTGATGTTAATTTTACAGTTTGTACTGAAAAACTGAAAGGAGTACCCTGGGATCGAACCCAGTACCCTTCGGTTCAGAGGCACACGTTCTTACCCCTGAACCACCGAGGTTCTTACCCGAGAAATATTATGAACTCTGTTTTCAAGTAGGTGAAATACGTCAATTTGGCAATCATTGGGGTTTTCATGACATTTAAGAGGCATTATGTTGAAAAAAGTGAGTGGTACAAGGCAGCCTAAAATAATTTATATTAAAAGGGAAAACTGTGATAAAATTTTAGCAAAAACAAAAGCCTTACTGACGACATATCAAAAAAGGCTGAAACGCTTATAAAACCACGGAAACGTTTAGACCAAATTCAAATTCCTGATGTACCTCTGGGTCATAAAACAAAGATAATACACTAGACAGCCTCAAGACGCTGTTGACTTTTTTCTCAGGTGTAAACTGGAACATCGTGGACCCGTTATTGACCTTGGGTAGTTTGAACATTTTTTGTTGATGAAGAAAATAGTACTAACGATGATAACGCCGAAATCTGTGAATGTAATGGCCTTGAAGCCGTACATTTCATACAAAAAATTACTTCACTAGCATAAGAATTAAAAATAGTGTTACAAATTGAATCATAATTTCCACATACCTGTGATAATTTATTCGCGTCAGAAAGACATTCTCATGAAATGAACTTAGGGCCCATGACTTGACCACAAAGACAATATTTGTATTCCTGTACCCATAAAGTTTTGAAACCTTATATTATTCGAGTTTTATTTAAAAAATTTCAATTTCCATCAAATGACCCCTAATCTCCTCCCTCTGATGCGGTCTTACCCAAACAGAACTCGAACCGTTCGCTTGTCGGGTGCTGACTGGATACCAAATTTGAAGATGATATCTCAATTCGTTCGAAAGTTATTGCGCCTATTAACAGACAGATGTACACGCCGACAGACCGACAGACGGACCGACCGACAGACAAAAAAAAACTCGTTTCAGAATCAAGTTTTTTTTTGTGTTTTTTGAGATTTTTACGCCGTTTTCGCAAAAAAAAGAAATTTAGAAATTTTTGGCGACAATATTTCACTCCCACACATTCAACCCCTAATTTAATTTCAGCACAAAATACCTGATGTTTGATGAAATATGTTTTCTAATAAGTAAACTAAAACGTGATATTACTCGTGTTACCGTATCACCCCCAATTCATCCCCTACCACCTAAAGCAGTTTTACCCAAAAACAATCCGAACCTTGTTATCTATCTGTTTTTAGACTTTTTACGCTGTTCTAGCAAAAAACACTTCGAAACTTTTGTCAACAATATTCCATCCCCATACATTTAACCCCTAAGTTATTTTCAGCACAGAATATCAGCTGAATTAAAAGTTTTCTAATAAATAAACCCTAAAACGTTGTATTACTCGAGTTTTGACGAAAAAATATCAATTTTCACCAAATCACCCAAATTCACCCCTACCCCTTAAAGTGATTTTACCCAAAAACAATCCGAATCGTTAATTTGTCGGGTGCTAACTGTATACCAAATTTGAAGACGCTATCTCAATTCGTTCTAAAGTTATCATGGCTACAAACAAACAGACACACAGAACGACTGACAAAGAAAAAATTCGTTCCCAAATGATGTTTTCTATGTTTTGACCTTTTTTACGACGTTTAAGCGAAAATAAAAAAATAAAACTTTGAAATTTTTGTCGCCGATGCGATACTTCCACATGTGACGATGTGGAAGTAATTGCGTACGTAGAATATACATAAACCAGATTGTTGTAGTAAATCTTCATAAAAAAATTCACTAATGAGGAAATCGCGACTTTTGAATTTTGAAAAAAATTTCTTAAAATAAGCGCTAATTAGGACCCCTGGAACCCAAATATTTCGTTTTATAATTTACCTAAACGAGCGGTGGATGTATGAGATGAACTATCTGATAACTATGATGCAGAAACAGCCGGCGATGGCCGTTGACAGTCTTCTTTTTAATTCTGAATTCCACTGGAGTCAATGCTCAAGTAATCTATAGAGAAAACAATAATGGTAAGAAAACTCTAAGACGGAACTTCCTCAAAGAACAAAGTCTATATATTTACACGTGTGGCAAACCTCCAGGCTGGAAAATCCAAGACTACCCAGGGAACTAAGGGTAGATGTGGATACTGTCCAAGATCTATGGATAGAAAAACAAAAACCACATGTGAAATTTGTGGAACTTTCCTTTGTGTTCAGCATTCAAAAACTCTGTATGAGGAATGTTCAATGTTTGACCAACAATAACTTTTTTGCTGTTTTAGTTAACTTGTGTTACCTACTGCTATATTGCAATAGATGTTATGTTTACTTTGTCACATTTCTACTTTTTTATTTACACAATTTTTCTACAACTGTTGTTTTTTGAAAAAAAAAAAATGCCATCAATTGTATTTTAACTTGGAATTTGAAAATAAAGTATTGTGCAATATATTTTGTTTTTCCAACATAAAGTTATACATTAAAAAACTCCAAAACTATGTTGAACATTTTAATTAACAAGAGATAACAATTTTTTTATTGGTGTCCAAAAGACTCCAGGTGTCTGTTTTGGTAATACTTTTTTTACCTGTTACTTGCCATGCTATACAATCTACAATCTCCAATCGAATTACAATTACCTAACAAAGGCCACCAAATCAATAAACAATTTAACTGTTCTTTAACCTGACTCAACATTGTAACTTGCTTAACCCACTTACTACCTTCACTGAAGTACCTTAGTTATTAAAACCTCACTGACCACACTAATGACACTGAAAACGAGGTACATAGAAGCTACGATATAAATAGTTGCAAGATTTACGGCAAACGGTGAGCGCCCTCTCTCAGCTTTGGCAGAAGTTTATGTGTTTCCGTAGAAATCTTTTTTTGAAAGGTTTTTGGTAATTAATAACAAATGTTTCATAAGTCATTGTAAAAACAAAGTTTTGCGATCTTCTGGAAAAAATATATTTGCTAATTTTCATTCAAACAGTTTTGTGGAAGGTTCGTTGAAAAGCTTTTTGTGACTAATTATATCTCGACAGGTGGGTAAATATCTTGAAGAAGTTCGTTGGTTATGAAAATCGGACGAGTTTTTAGCATACATTTCAAGTTCATTTTGGCAAAATGTTTATACTTTTTCAAACTTTAAAGTTATTTTGATGAGGTATGGTACGTTGTTTCTATTATATTGGTTATGCTGGTAACCATATTTTATGCCTCCTTTCATTAAAAAAAGACATATTATCAAAAACATTTTCTATGAAAATGCACTACCATAACGCACTTGCTGCGTCTAGGCTTTTTCAGTTCCTCCACGATTCTCACAATACGTAGCACACATATTTTGAGATCTGTGGGATTATGGAATCACGCATTTTTTTCGAGGTAAGTTTACCCGAAATCCGAGGTTTACTCGAGCACAACTTGCCTTGAGCTGCTCATTTAACGCCGCATCACTAATTAGGAGAACAATCTCTTTTTTTATTTATTTACCTTACTTGTCTGCGCAAACTTTAGTAATTAATTAGATATCTTTGTTTCGTGCTTCTGCCGTTGTCATTTTAAATGAACAGAGTTATCACCATATTAATTGGGCAACAGTATCGTTCGAAACTTGCCGGTAATTAGAAGCCGTTGAGGAAAAAAAAACGTAATTTTACGAATGAACAAGCGAGAAGTTTGTTGTTTAAAATGTAAATGAATTCTATTCGTATTGTACACATTTTGGCATTCAAATGCGGCCACAGCTTTGTGGCTAATTAATGTGGTTTTATGTAGCACCAGCAAGATAAATTTTATGCAAAGAGAAAACCCCTTGTACTATTAATTTACAATTTAATGTTTGGATATGGATCCAGAGATATACATTACGTAGCAGCCTTGGTGACACAGTGGTGCTTGTGCCTTTGATGCCAAGGGTTGTGAGTTTAATTTCCAGAAAAAGCTCCATTTTACTGTTTCAGTATAGTACCTGTAAAATTATCAACCTCAGGTTTTGGCATTTGAATATTATATTGACGGTCGCGTTATAATCAAAATTTGGATAAGAGCATATAATGGGTTAACTGAATAAAGTTGCCGTCGTTTATGATCCACAGTACGTCTTTAGTAATTTTAGCTCTAAATAAACGCATATTTAAAGATGTGCTTCAAATAAACGCAGTAGAAAATATCTTAGGAAAACATATAGCTTAAATTTATTTTCTAATCAGTCCACGTTTTTCTGGCAAAGTATATCTATAAATAGCAATTGATACATAAAATTCCAACACGTGCCGCTATTTCATAATTCTGGTAACCTGGCCTTGGTTTGAAAGGCCTTATACTCTGCCTTCGATAACAGACGTAATGTTGAACGTTCAGCCGGCCACTTGATACCGGCCTGTTTAATAAGTTCGTCGACTGCGTTACCTAGTATCTTTTATGGTACAAAAATTCCTTGGATCATTGATTATCTTTATCCGTTTAAAATGAAAGATACAAAGTGTTGCATATAGTTATCGCCCTCTCTGTAAAACAGCAGTGGTAAGCTGTTTAATTTCTAATTAATAGTTCTAGCAGCAGAATCTCTATTCAACTTAGGTTCTTCTGGAAGGCTGGATAACAAGCTGGTGCTGTTGGAAGATTTTACCGTCAATAGGTTCACCTACGCGGGTTTACTTGATCAGTTTGCAGAGATTTCATACATTTTTTTGACCAGAGATGAGTTTTGGTCAAAAAAATTGATTTTGCGAGCTGGTCAGTGCGTTGCCATTATTTTATGCATTACCGTATTAAACTGTTCTATTTATGAGTCACAAAAACATTAATTTAACTTGAATTTTAGTTAATTAGTAATTAATAATTAATTTTAAAGCGAAACCGTCAAGTTTTGTTGTATTTATTTTAAGATTGTCTCAAGTTACCATGTGATAGAGTGTGACCACAATGTAATTAACTCCAACAAAATTAACATTATTTTTATTTCATCTGCCTTTTTAGAATATATTGATTACGTTACTTACAGATTATCGATTCAAATGGCAGTTTTTGTAATGAGAAAAACTGAGTTATACTTGCTGAACTCACTACAAGTCATTTGTTTTAACTCATTTTAAATATTTATTATTATATTCCTCCCTAAGATATGTCAAAACATATCAGCAGCTTAATAAAATTTAGAATACAATTGAATTTGTTTTAATTTTTTACATGATTGTTTTACTTTTAACCCTCCCCAAAAAGTGTTTTTCAGTAGTAAGCCTAAAAGAAATATATATATATATATATATATATATATATATATATATATATATATATATATATATATATATATATATATATATATATATATATATATATCAGCTTCTGCGTTTATTTGCAACGTTTAGTGCTAACAGTGGATATTGAATTTTTTTAACCGACTTAAAAAAAGGAGGAGGTTTTATATGTCCGTCTGTATATATTATTGTATGTACGATCACCGATAGTTTCATCAATTGTGTACTAATTAGAAAGAATCGTTTTTTTTGTTTCAAGGGGTGTACTCTTGAGGTGGCCCCGTTTTCCCCATGTCAGGATCTGATCATGGGATGTCAGGGAAATCGAGGGAAATCCTCTTATATCTATGTAACATAAAGTTCTACTGCAATAGGGCACTTTGATTTTATTATAGCAGTTCGATAATACCGTACTCACTACGTACGTATATTTACATTGAAAACTGAAAAATAAACAAACAAATAACCAACAAATAAAATGACTTCAAAATGGCACTAAAAACCGAAAATGAACTGGATTACAGGCTTAATTCAAAAAACAAAAATTAATTTAAATGAAATATTATTATATGCGCTACCTACTTATCTGTTTGAAATCGATGTCAAGCCAGAAACACAGTAATAGTTAGCGATATAAACGGCTTAATTAATAACGGATTATAATTTTAATGAAATACCTAAATAATTGTTAACGATCCAAAATCAACCCACCCTCACGCATTCCGTCGCGTGCGGGGAGAAGCTTGCAATGTAGCGGGAGTGGGACTAGCCTATCTTCCTACTGCATAATGGACTTGGCACCGACATCAAACAGATAAGTAGGTAGCGCATATAATGATACTTTGTTTAAATTCATTTTTGTCTTTAAAATTAAACCTGCAATCCAGTTATTTTTTGCTCTTTAGTGCCTATTTTGCAGTTGGTTTAATTTGATTTAAGGTTTGTTTATTAAACATTCAGTTGTTTGTAAATCGCTAATTCTTTACATAATGTTAGTGGACAATTTGTATTTAAAAACTGTCATCGAGGAACGTTTTAAATTAAAGCAATGTTGTAAATATTCACAGACCAATTCTAAAGTAAAGTAACAAGAGGAGGGGCTACACCAACAAGCGGATCCCCAGTGCCACAGACCGCCAAGCAGCCCTTAAGGCCCTAAGTAGCCCACTGGTAAATTCCAGACTGGTAAGTGAATGCCGAGGCGAGACGAGCGACCTGGATGGGCAGAATAGGTTCACCCTCATCTGGGTGCCAGGTCACTCGAGGGTCGAAGGCAATGAAGAAGCTGACAGTCTCGCGAAGAGAGGGTTAGCAGAACCATTTGTGGGACCAGAACCGGTTCTGGGCGTGGCAAAGAGCACAGCCAGGGGAGCCATTAAATCCTGGGTCAGAAACGAACACAAGGTGTACTGGGCAGACTGTCCAGGTTCAGACATGGGAAGTCAGTAATTGAGGAACCCAGTTCAAAGAGAGGTGCGGAGCTGCTAAATCTTAGCAGATGACAGCTCAGAAACATAACAGGAGTCTTCACGGGACACATGGTCGCCAAGAAACACCGGCATAATATGGGGCGATTCAAGGGGGACCTGGCATGCAGACTCTGCGGAGAGGGGGAGGAATCAACCCAGCACATCTTGTGCGAGTGTAAAGCTCTGGACCGCAAAATGCAACTGATCTACGGTCAACCAAGAGCGGAGACAGAGCAATATAAAACTTCACCCTACCAATTTCTGTGCAGACTAGTTCAAGACACAAAGATTTTGGAATGGGTGGAGTAGAAAACACAGGGCATGCACAATAAGCCAAAGGCTGCGGTGCTATCGGTGCGACATGATTTTGGAATGGGTGTAGTAGAAAACACAAAGGGCATGCACAATAAGCCAAAGGCTGCGGTGCTATCGGGGTGACAAAGACGCGAACGAGACCTGGGGGAGAAAAAATGTGCTGCTAAGCCAACAGATTGAAATAAAGATCATTTAGCAGCTGGTGTAGGCTATTTTATAAGGTAGATTACAACAGTGGGGATATTTCTCTATAACCAAAGAAATCCGAATGCACACCATGTGGGCATAAACAAGAGCGTTACTGCTGTAGTCCGTAATGTGCATAAAAATACAAGAATCTTAAATCGGAGAGCAGCAGCTCAAAATCAGCCACACATCTTTGAAAAGAATATTGCATAAGCACCTCGGATGATTTGTTTACAAGATAGGTACACCTAAAGAGTTATAACAAACTGACCGTCAACTTGTTTATACTTTTTCTGTTTGGACTTTAACTTAGTTGGACAATTACCCAGATTTTAGCCAAAAAATAGCTTTTTGCTACAAAGCATCATCTTCATATCGAAGATTATGTCAATAAGCAGAACTGTGGAATTCGGACTTCCATAAAAAATTAAATTATTTGGTGTGACAGGCGTTATTGGTGCATACTTCCTAAAACTAAAGTAGGCAACAGTATTACTGTGAACGCAGAGCTTGGACTATACTGCTTTGGTTCTAGCAGTATATCGCAACATGACACACAGGACGTCAAAGAATCTATATATTTTTAGACACTAAGTTTGACAACCGCGTTAATCGCTGTGTAGGATAGGTTAAGTAGCAATTACGCAGCTCTAATTTGGCGCCATTGGACATCTTAAAGGAATAAACTTAGATTGTAGATTGTTTAATGAGTCATATAGGCCTTTGGTCTCTCAGCTCTGTGAGCTCAATGAGTCTTTTCTACATGACTATTTTTCATAACAGTTGCATATAAACTTCAGACTTTTCATGTAGTCCACTATCTTCTTGGGGGCTATTCACCTATTTCCTGGGGTGTTAGGGTCACCCCTCCAAGGTTTTGGTGCCTTTTGCAGAACTGAGCCATACAGTCGCATAGCAAGTGTTCTGTTGTTTCTGACGATTTAGTGCAGTAGCTGCAGTGTTCACTGACCGCCTTACACATCTTTATGTAATGCCTTACTGGGGAGTGACCTGCTAAAAGTGCTGTGATTATTCTCAAGTCGTTCCTGGTCAATCCGAGGAGCAGTTAAAGTTTCTCTGCTAATATCGTGATGAATAGTTTTGCCTGCCTTAAGCCTGGCGTTTTCCTCCAATATGACAGCACTTGGTTCTTCTCACAAGTATCAAGTTCATTTGGTACGTAGTTTTTGCTAGTTAACAATAGGGTTCTGGGCCATAAAGTGATGTTACTGCCCTTTTAGAATTAAATCTGATCTAATTATCTGCTTCCTAATCTCGTTCAATGCCCTAGTACCCACATCAAAGTTGCTTGCTGTTCGTAGCCAGTTGCTTCAAAGATTTTTTTAATTCCCAGGTCCGTCTAGACTCGGTTTTAAAAGATTTCAGTGTCTCTAATACTGCCAGACTGTCTGACAGGATGTAGATCTCTCTATTTCTGAGTCTTCTTTGTATCTCTATACACAGAGATTTTCAGCACGCATTTCTGCTCGAAAAATGGTGGAAGTTTTGCTCCGGGACTTAGCAAATCTAAAATTAGGTCCTCTTCTTCCTAGTCCATTTGTTTAGACCCGCCTGTATATAATATAGATGAGTTGTTTGTCAGTCTTGCACTGTCTCTGTCCCATGCTTTGCGGTCACTTATAACCATGACGAATGGAAATATGAAGTCCAGTTTGGCTGGCATTTGGTTTATTGGTTCAGCGAGTGACTCCAGTGTAATACTTTTCAGTATTGTCAAGTGGCCAACCAAGTCTCCAGGTTTGAATTTGTCCGCCTGGAATAACATTAAGCCACTTAATGCTGTTTCTCTCTTGACGCATATATACAGTACAGCAGGATTCAACATTGCCTCTTTTACACCTGTAAGGCATGATGTCATAGCTCCCGTTATTTCAAGGCACATCAGCCCCTGCAATGACGCACTTAAGAAAAAGAACCAAAAGCTGTTCGCGAAATAAGTCACAAGCAATCAACAATGTACTACGAACTTGGGTTGACAGGATGCACTACCGCTAAGCTAGTCACAGCTATACCATTTCAAGGAGATTATTTTACTGTGCACCATTTTTAATAGAGCAACAACTATTGGAAAATATTAAACAGTGTAGTTATAATTATATCAAAAAGAAGCCAATAGATACCTCAACTTTTAGTTGTTAACCTAGATCTTTAAAACCACTCTGGGGCCCTGAAAATACAGCGGTGAGTAGATACAACTTTAACGATAAAAATATTTTATCTTCCTTGAAAATAAAATAATTCGTGTAGTAAAAAATAATTCAAAGTAATAATTTATCCTCGCAGTTTTTGATAATATCAACGGTTCAAGATATACTAGTTATCAAGGGCTACGCTTCAGCTGTGACACCTGTAATATTATTAAAAAGTAAGGTGGATATAAACGTAAACTTACCGGCATAGTTTGGCTCCCGTGCAAGCTATTGATAGCGGCTTGTGCTTCCTGATGCGAACTGTATTTCACGAAAGCACAACCTATAACAAGAAGAAAATAATGCCATAAATTAAAAAGTACAGCTTTAGATACCATATATCTGTTATTTAGTACGGGCAAAAAAACTAAATTAGTTGCTCGGCATACTACAATAAATTTATGCGTCATAGGTGCAATACTAACATTTCGCTAGATTACGAAGGTACCTACACCTGCGTAAAAAGGTTCACGCATTAAGGGTGGTGATAACAACCCTTATATTATAATTGGGAACATGGGTCAAGTGTTACATCATTTGAAAGCCCTTTCTGTTCTGAATTCAGCACACAAATTTTTTTGGAAGTTTTGTCAACTCGTTTAAAAATTATTCACAGTTGAAGTTGCAAGAACGTATTTAATTCATTGTGATAAGAAATGCACTAATTAGTCAATTTTTTGTTGAAAAAACTAAAAAACAAAACCAAACGTTCAAAAATTTTTATTCAGTTAAGTGAGTGTTCAAATTGTTGACCACCAGCTTCCATACAAAAGTACCAATTTTGTTCAAAACGAGCTCTGGCATTCTGGAGCATTTGTGGAGTTATTAGACGGCATTCTTCAACAATGCGTCGTCGTAATTCTACCAGAGACTCCGGTTCTGTTTCGAAAATTCTACTCTTTAAATGGCCCTATATAAGAAGTCTAAAGTTGTTAAATCCGGTGATCTAGGGGGTCACTCAATAGCACCTCTACGCCATTGCCACTGCTCTGGAAACTCTCTGTTCAAAAACTCCTTAACACGTTGTGAAAAATGCGAAGGAGCTCCATCTTGTTGAAACACTAATTGATTTTCTTGATAGCCATTATCATTTTCAACAATGTCAATTAGTAGAGGGTAAAATATATCTTCTAGTAACTCCAAATACGTTTCGCCACTCAAATTGCCATCAAGAAAAATTGGTCCGATTAAACGGTCTCCAAAAATGCCAGTCCAGACATTCAATTTCTGTGGAGTTTGAATGTGGACTTCGTGAAATTTTCTTGAATTATTATGTGCCCAATAACGACAATTATGACGATTGACTGTAGAGTTTAACAAAAACTGACAAACAGATATTGAACAGAAAGTTCCCGTTATCAGCTATTCGTGCAGTCATAACTTCACAAAACTCCAGCCGCCGATCAAAATAATCTTCATTTAGTTGTTTTACAAGGTGGAATTTATGATGCTTCAATATTTTCTGAATAGTTCTTCTTTTGATTTTTGAAACAGTGGCCAATTTTCTCGTGCTCAAATTTGTCCTAAAACTTCAATCTCAGTAGTCTCATTTCTAACCGGAAATTCACGTTCAGGATCCCGTTTTTTGTTGGTTACTGAACCACTTTGTCGAAACTTTGCATATAACTCCAAAATGTATTTTCCGTTAACATGTCTGTTCGGATGTCGTTCATTAAACAAATTTGCGGTACGGTTAGCACAGCCATCGTTTTTTAAAAAAGAGAGAATTATTTCAACTCTTTCTTCTACAGAATACACCATTGTGAAATTAATTTTTGATAGTACTATCAAGTATCAAACCGACCGATAAACTGAAATAATAGACCGCATTTCTCTTATTCCGATAAGAAATGTTCTGATAGTCAATTTTTTGTTTACAAACCAACAAAACATTGACTATCAGCACGTCTCTTTTCGGGATGAGTGAAATGCGTTTTTGCATCTTCAACTGTGAATAATTTTTAAACATTGACTATCAGCACGTTTCTTATCGGAATGAGTGAAATGCGTTTTTGCATCTTCAACTGTAAATAATTTTTAAACGAGTTGATAAAACTTCCAAAAAATTAGCGTGCTGAATTCAGAAAAGAAAGAGCTTTCAAATGATGTAACACTCGATCCATGTTCCCTATTTAAAATATAAGGGTTGTTATCACCACCCTTAAGGCGTTTATGTGATAAAGTTGACTTTTATGTCAAAACATGTCCCCCTCAATATTAAAATTGACGTGTTTTAGCGTTTCTTAAAAGAAAAAAAGTTCTCTGGACGCAAATCGGTCTGATTCGTTTTCAATGCGCCACCCTATATATATATATATATATATATATATATATATATATATATATATATATATATATATATATATATATATATATATATATATAGATAGATAGATAATATAGATCTCCTCATTACCGAATTTTTTGTTCTACAAATAATTGGCTAAGGACTTTATCGAAATACCGTTACATAACGAAATAAATCAGAGCTGAGGCATAAGCCAAATAATTCTCATATGAAAGGTATATTTTGGAAGGGCAGAAAATGTTGTTTTCAAATATAAGCAATTTATTCCTTCGAGGCATAAAATCACATTGTTTCAATGTCAATCGCATTAATCTCGTTCATAAACAAGATTATGCTCCTTAAAACATTTATCCGCCGAATGAAAAATATTTGATTAAGAAAGAGAAATATACGCTCCTGAGACATTCTGCTTGAATAATTGCAATTTGGAACAAATTAAACTGCGCATTGTGAAACTCGAATTCACGTCAACTGAAATGTAAGATTTTGCAATAAAACGAATATAACCTTTGAATAATAATAAAGAAATCCGTAGCCGAGTGATCGAGGACGAATAATTTCGTTTCATTACTGACGAAGGACAATAAAGTTCGTATGAAAGGAGATTTAATTCAAGAACAGGATATTGAAAGCCCTGATTTTATCCGTAAAAATCTTTGTTAATCAACATTACAGTTTCTACATATTAATTGCTTTTTTTGAAATAAGAGAAAAAAAAACAAGCGATTATCTCGCTTTCCAAGGAGAGTGAAAAGTATTTATCCAAATCTTAGTTATTATTTTTAAAGGGAATTAATTTCCTTTGCTTAATGGGTTTTGTGAAATAGTTTCAGCTTTACGAGTTCGACCAACTTAAATTGTTCCTTTATTTTTCACTAGAGTCTATAAGGCAAATTAAGTTTTAACTTTTTATCCATTTATATATGCAAAGGATGAGAGGCTTGCTGAATTCGCAAACTTTAACACTCAGCCGAAAACTAGAGCAGACTAAACAATATTCGGGACGCAGCAAGTGCGTTACGGTAGTGAATTTTCATGAGAATAATATAATATAGTGATTTATCCTTATATTAAAAGTGATAAAACATTACTTTATTTACTGAGGAACAGTAAAAAATAAGGTAAAGAAGGCAAGCAAAAACATGATCTGTCATAAATATTTATACAGTAATTTGGATACAAAACTCGTACAAAGATATTGATAAACAGGAAATATACTCAACAAAAAATACACTAGAAAGCTGAACAAAAAAAAACCATTCCCGTGGTTCATGCATTGAGGGTGATTGTATGCATGCAGAATGGGAGAACCCTCAGATCGAAGAGGGCTTCTGCCTCCTTACCCAAAAACACAGGGGTTCTCCTTCCCACTGTGCATGCATACAACTACCTGCAAAGCATAAGACACAAGAACAATTTCTTGGAAGCAACCCCCAAGAAAGTTACTGGACTTGGGCCAATATGGATGCGGTGCGAGATAGACAGGGTTTAAAGGAGGTATTGCTGCAAAATGTAAAAAACGCATCTTTTCAAAGTCCGACTAAGTATTTTTTTAGCATTTCCGCTCATATTTCCTTTAAGTCATTACCTCACAATTTTTATTTATAACCATCGTCCAATATTTATTTTCAATATTTATATCCATGTTTTAAATATGTTATGTTAATTAAAAGTCAGTTGTAAAATATTATACGTTGTACACGTCTCCATTTATAACATTTTGTGTTAACTAGACCTGCCGTGACAACATACTACCTGGTTCCGCACCGAGATGGCGTTAGTGTCGTATATCTCTCAATGATCTACATGCTGACATGTTGCAACAATGTAACTTGCATTGTTATCTATCTACGATTTGTTTGAATAGAATAACAGTACAGGTGACGTCATCTGTCTTTGTCTAACATTGTAGATATTGCATTACAGAATCTGAAGTGATGTTGAGAATTATTTTAATATTAATTTGGAATAACTTAATTTTTCTTTGATCAAAAGACTTAAAAGTCACTTAAACAATTTGAGAGGTATTGCGTTTTTTTTTAATTTCTAGTTAAGAAAAATTTGGCGTCAAGATCTGATGCTTGAACTCATCCAAGCCATTAACAAAATAAAGGTAATTCTCAAATTTGGTCCAAATCAGTGAACTATTTTTTCAGTTATCGGTTGGATACATACATACCTACATACATTTATATATATATATATATATATATATATATATATATATATATATATATATATATATATATATATATATATATATATATATATATATATATATATATATATATATAAACATTTTAACTGACATTGGAAATGGATTCCAGAGGCCCTAATTCGTGCTCATTTTAAGAAATTTTCCGAAAGTTTCACCGTCGATACCTCTCTATTAGTGAATTTTCTTAATGAAAATTCATTAATGAGCCTGTATAAGCAGAAAAAGTCTGGACGCAGCAAGTGCGTTAATAGAGCGAATTTTTATAGAAATATTTTTAGTTTCAACCTCCTTGAGCCGAATGTATCAAATTAGGAACGTACCTAATTGTATCGCCAAGAAGTAAATATGTAGTACCGCGCACAAAATTTTCTACACTTAACGACCTGCTGTTCCAGATCAGGCACACATTTTTATTTAGTGATGCTTGGCGCCATCTGTGGACAGACAATTCAAGTATACAACTAATGTCATTATGATTTGACAGTGTAATCTTTGTGTCTGTGTTTGGCTAAAAAAACTAATTGAAAAGTAAGTGAAAGGCTCATTCAAAAATTTATACATAATCTGTTAGTTTATATAGTGCCGATTACACATGTTTAATCTTATTAAATTTCATTTGAATGCTTAGAACAAGCGAAAATCGGTTTGTTCCTACACTGGAACATCCGACCAATATGTAAATATAGTCTGTTCCTGAATAGGGACAGTGGGAATTTCTGTGAAATAAATGTTTCTGATCTTTTTCAAATAGATTTGTGAGACAATGAATGAAGAAGTCGCTGCTTATCCTCCTAGCGAGAGTGATGAACATTTCAATGACAGCGATGAAGAATCTGATTACAAACCAACAGACGAGCTAGATGAAAATTCTTATTCAGAAGAAACTGATTCATCTTCAAACGTTCCTGCCCATGCTCCAGCTGGTGGTATATCTCATATATCAAATAGAAGAATCATCTACACGTGGAACAAGGTATCCACTCTGTCCGCTCCACTGCAAATGTCAGAATTTATTCTCGAAGAAAAACAGGGTGACGAACCTGAGATAGGAAGACCCTATCACAATTTTTTGCAATATTCTGATCATGCTGTCCTAAAGCATACTGTTCTGAAAATTAACAGGTATAGTTTACAGAAGGACCTCAACAAACCATTACACCTATAGGAAGAAGAATTGTCGATTTTTGGGCTCTCGCGAAGTAGAATGTATTGGGCAGCGGCAACAAGAATGCAAGTAGCAAATCGAATGTGTCGTGACAGGTTGGAAAATATGTACAAAAATGTCCATCTCAACAATAATGAAGATGATGTGAGAACCCCAGAAAGAGGTAAATTATTCAAACTTACGCCACTTGGTTCTTCCAACTACTTAATGAAATTAAATAATATCTAATTTAAATATTCATTTAGCAGAATAACAAATTATATATATATATATATATATATATATATATATATATATATATATATATATATATATATATATATATATATATAGTGTGTAAAAGACAAATGGAATAAATTCGTTATTTCGGTTACTGTACATTATTATAAAAAAACCCGAAACACGTCAAATTTAAATTATAAATTGAAAATTTTCAACGTGAAAATGCGATCCCTACCTTCAACCCCCTTCGAATGACAGGTACAACCCCCAATTTTTTAAAGGGAAGTATAGGCTTGTTATATGTCGCCTGAAAGATCTGTTTATTCTCTATTCAAAAATGTTGTCGTTTTCAAATTTATTGCAACAATTAAGATAGTATCCAAAAAAATCCTGTGGTTACCGAAATTCGCTACAATACAATAAAAAACTAAAACGTAATGCAAAATGTAATAAAATGTAAAACACTAAAAAGAACTATAAATGTCAATGAAGTAGGTGTTGAAAATGTTCACCGCGAACTTCTTGGCAACACCGTAATCTTAAATAAAACTGTCTTCTAACATTATTTAACATAGCAGGCGTGATCGACCCAATCGCAAGCGTTATTCGTTTTCTTTTAAGTCATTAAAATCAAAAGATTTAGTTTTGTACACAACGCTCTTCACACATCCCCATAAAAAATCTAACAAGGTAAGATCAGGTGACCGCGCTGGCGATTCTATCGATCTTCGCCTCCCTATCCACCGATTGATAAATATTGCATCGATGTACTGCCGGACATTGAGTTGGTAATGTGGTGGTGCTCAATCCTGCTGAAACCATATCGTATGGAACTTCAGGGTTTCCTGGATCAGGACCTAAATTTGCCAAAGTTGGAATGACATCGTTTTGAAGTAGTGCCAAATAATTATCGCCATTCAAATTACCCTCAATGAAAAAGTTACCAATGATATAGTTTCCAACAATACCTACTCAAACATTAACCTTATGAGGGTATTGCGTGTGTTCTTCTCTCATCTGGTGAGGATTTGTCGTTGCCCAGTAGCGACAATGTTGCCGATTAACATGACCGTTAAGTGAAAAAGTGCACTCATCAGAAAACGTAACGTCTTCTAATTAGATAATATTGTTATCCAACATGTCCATCATTCGCTCACCAAAATAAGTTCCCCTATCAAAATCGCCTTCCATGTGCTCCTGAGTAGGTATCAATTTATAGAGATGCATTTTATTTGCTGTTAATATGTTAACTATCGATGCATGGCTAAACTTAAATGTAGTGGATGCCTGTCTCGCTGATGTATGTGGGTTTTCCACAAATTCAAGCATCTCATCTAATTTTGTTTCATGAATCAGTGCATTGGCTGATTTTTTATCTGCCTTACATAATCAAACTCGCGAAACTGCTTCTCTATTTTACTAATTGTTCCTTGGGATATAGGCGGTAAATCAGGAAATTTCTCATGACATAGGGGAGTTACTTCATGTTGTGTTTGGGTTTTATGTGTATAACTGTTATTTTATGCATTTCCGTTAATCTAACCATTTTTCAGAATTTAAGTTCCCGAAATTCAAACTAAGATTATAATACTCACAATTTAAATGACAACTTATAATTACAAAACAATTTGCTTAGGCGTTTTAAACAAACTAACATTGCCTCGGAAACTCTTTAATGTATTTTTAATGAATACATTGTAAAAAGCACATTACTATGGTTTTTTCTTACTTTATTATCTTCAAGACCTAAACAGGAAATAAGTTTTGAGTATACTAATTACAATATTGTAATAAGTTTTGAGTATTTTATAGCGAATTTTGGTAACCAAATGATTTTATTTTATTCTATCTTAATTGTTGCAATAAACTTGAAAAGGATAACATTTATGAATAGAGAATGAACAGACCTTTCAAACGACATATCACAATCCTATACTTCCCCTTAAAAAAATTGGGGGTTGTACCTGTCATTCGAAGGGGGATGAAGGTATGGATCGCATTTTCACGTTGAAAAATGTCAATTTATAATTTAAATTTGAAGTGTTTCGGGATTTTTTCTAAGAATGTACAGTAACCGAAATAATGAATTTATTCCATTTGGCTTTTACACACTGTATATGTGTATATATATATATATATATATATATATATATATATATATATATATATATATATATATATATATATATATATATATATATATATATATATATATATAAACATCGCATTCTATGGGTCAAAACAATGGTAGTTTATTAGATGAACCACTATCGATAATGGCTTCGTTCGGAATATACACGGAGTCACAATTTTATAGAAAGATAGTAAAAATATATTATAGTTACAAAACAGCTTTAACTATTCTGATGAAAATTGGCACACATTTTTTTATGAAAAATTTAAAAAAATTCATCCAGTCCCGGAGTTACAGGGGCATCCATGACTATTTATCAATGGAAAAATGAAACGCCACTGAATCTCTAACATATTTGGAAGAAAAACACCCCTTGGTTCATATCGATATCGTGCCCCATTTTCGAGAAAAAAATGAAATCAATATTAATGCATCTGAAATTCAATGGCAATTAATAAACGGCTCTTTGAACAAAACTTTGTATTGTCTATTAATTTCTAACAAACAAGCTAACTTACATTAACAATGAAAATAAATTCTTACTATGTCTGAAACTAATTTTCAAAATGAAGACCGTTTTGCTCAATGCCAAGCTGACAACGACACCCAATGGATCTTTGTATACCAACTAGATGATGAATCCTTATCTGTTGACAAGCGTTTTGTATTTGCAGCTTCAGGTCTTTGATGGTTGTGACCGGATGTGACATGTCAACATTTGCTTTAAGGAAAACTCCACACATATATATATATATATATATATATATATATATATATATATATATATATATATATATATATATATATATATATATATATATATATATATATATATATATATATATATATATATATATATATATATGGGTGAGATCGGATGACCATCCGGGCCACGAAACTGGACGACCGCACCTGATCCATCTGCCTGGGAAATTCGTGTTGAGGCAATTTTTAACGTTTTGTTCACAATGAGCCGGGCAACCATCTAACTGAAACCAAGCTAGTTCTCCGAATTGATGGAACATTATCCCATATATCAGCGTGGTTTGCTTCCATACATTCTAAAAAATTAGCCGCATTTACTCAACAAAATTTATGTTGGAATTTTCTTGGCCTGATGGCATGGGGATCTTCGTGCGCCCAAACATGCTGATTTTGGAAGTTAAAAGTTAACCACTCCACACCGCATAAATCATAAGCAGTGCAGAATCCAGCTACAAAAAATCACTCTACGTAATTCATCACCACATTGTAATCCCAGGAACAGTTGCAGATGGTAAGTATGTCTAAAGTCTCGTCTTAGTACTCTTACGACTTTTGATTGGAAAGTACCGATGCAATTGACACTCGTCGAGTACTTCTTTGAAAATCTTCTCGTGTATGTCTTGCGTTGAATTACCATTGGCAAATCCATATACAAAATGTATATCTGCTTGTTCTTGACTGGAGTAACAAAATTGCATTTTTTAAATTCAAACTATTAAATTAATACCTCAGTAACTGCTGTAGTGTTTTCCAGGGCGAGAATACAACGACTGTATATTAGGAATTGGCATCCCTTATGACAACTGCAACTTGTTTGTTTTCCACAGGCTACTACTAAAATCGAGATTAGAAGTTATTAATTGCCATTGATGTTCCGTGCATTAAAATCGATTTTATTTTCTTTCTCTGAAACCGTGCACGATATCGATGTAAACCGAGAGGTATCTTTTTCTTCCAAATTGATTAGAGATTTAAAAAATATTTTTGATTCCAGGGAAAACAGTGGCGTACCATTTTTCTATTGATAAATAATCATGGACGCCCCTGTAAATGTATTTTTTTTCCATGTTATCTTGTCAGATAGCCAAAGTTGCATAAGAAAGTTAGAACACCTTTATGCGTCCAAATCAACTAACTACATTTTAAAAGCTAACAATGATTTCCTTGTGGAAATTTCAAAACAATCAAAACACATAACTTTTTGCTATATCAAGGGTCATTGCGGACTTAAAGATAATGAATGTGTGGACAGCTTGGCAAAATTTGCTATCGAATATGGGGAAGAAGGACCTTATTTATGTTCGTCAACTGATATTGACATCTACGCGAAGAAAATGTACTTTGAAAAGTGGCAGAAACATTATAAAGCAGACCGAGTTGGTAAATTCTACAAACAGCTTCAGCCAGACTTACAGAGAACGCCGTGGTTCTTCAACACCAATTTAAAAAAAGAATGGATCCGCATTATCTGTAGACTCAGATTTAACCATTTGCTAGTTCCAGCCTATCTAAACAAAATCAACCTAAGAACGAGTCCTTTGTATGAGTGTGGTGAACTGGGCGATTCAGAACATATGTTGCTGCAATGCCCCTTGAATCTTGCCAAGATAGATGCCTATGTAAGTCATATCTATCAAATGAAAATAGTGCAACTACCATTCAATTTAATGAATTTACCACAGGGAAGAAACTTAAACATATACAAATTGTTAATAAACCTGATAAAATAAATTAGAATAAAAATATAAAATTGTCTGCATCGTATTAGAAATAAGAAATAATAATGTGTAATGTATATGCGTTTATAACCTTAAAATGTTAAACTTAACTCCTTCTGTCTACCCCACTGTGATTATACCTGCGAATCCGTGGTCCGTCTTGTGTGTCTAGAAGTGGCCATGACAGACCCCTTGGTTCAAGTGTCCCCGTTTATAATCCCTAGTAAATAGATTAAAAAAAGTGTAAACAGCCCAAAAAAAGAATATCCGTCATATTTAAAACAAACAAAAACACATAAGTATTGTATGAAAATATATAAAAAGTATCACAAAATGTAAACTAATATCTCTGTTATATATGTATGTATATATGTGTATATATGTATATAACAAAAGAAAAGTAGCATACAGATGGGATTCAAACCAAGAAGCCGGAAAAAATGTGCAAATGGCCTGACGACCGCAGCCATGAACGAAGACAACACACACTTGTTTTCCATGAAAAAATATGCTGCGAATAGTTGTGAAACTGAGCCAATTTTCATCAAAATAGTTTAAGCCGTTTTGGAACTATAATATATTTTTACTATTTTTTATAAAATTTTGAATCCCTGTATACTTCAAACAAATCCAATATCGATAGTAGTTCATCTAGCAAACTACCATTATTTTGCTGCATAGAATACGATGTTCGAGTTTAGTTACATAAACTGTTGATCCAATTTTGAACCCTTTGTCCATAATGAGCCGGGCATTCATCTAACTGAAACCAACTAACACTTGCGCTAAATGTTTTTTTAAATCTAATCTAGTTTCAATAGTTCTTTCAGTTTGGCCAACATATTTAAGTTCACAATCCTTACAATTCATTTCATAGATTTCTGTCACTTCTGTGGTTTTATCTTTATCTTTGGGTTACCCAGCAAATTTTGTAATGTTTTTCTTTGTTGAAAATGTTAGCTGTAAATTGGATTTCTTAAAAATGCTATTAAAACCTCTCGTGATATGCGGTTCAAATGGTAAACAGACAGCGGTTTTGTTCTGAAAAATTCCACTTGCACCAGCAAAATCGCATAATGTCTTTAATCTTTCACAAACTAACCTTCTGCTAGCTGAGATCACCGGAACATAGGTTAATTTATAAAACAAGATAAAGTCTTTGTTTCGTGAAAATCATCAATTAATTGCAACTCGAGGAATTAGACCGTGCAAATACACTCTGCGGAATTCCAATATACTAGGAGAATAACGCGCTCATAAAATACCTGCTCTCACCCTTATTTACCCTCTTCCGTGAAAAATATACGTGCAATAAAAAGAGAGTAATGCCATTGTTTAACCACGATATCGTTCCAATGTACACAATCGTGTAAACGGTCACTGACACATACACAACTACATATTGCCAACTGACGTAGATCCAGACAGACACATACATACACATTATATTTCTAAAAAGAACAGACGGTGCCGTGCAGCAAATTAAATTTGTTGCGGCTATATATAATGTTTTTCTTGTTACGAGTTGCTTCTTTTATAAAGCCGGGGAAGTAAACTGCACTTTTATAATTGTAATAGATTTAAAACACATTTCTTACTCACTTACTGTCAGATAGTTACTTAAGATTAGCACGAAATTTAGCAGCGCTTGAAGTTAGAAGTTAAAACTGAAAGTTTAGTGGTCGAGACAGTGGCAAACTATACTTTTACTAAAAAGACATTTTACTCATTTTAAGGAATTTTCGGGAAAAAAATGCTTATGCCAGATCGCGAATCAAAAGATAAAAATATCGTTAAATAAATGCAAACTAGTGTCCGGCAAACCATCCATCAAGGGTCAGTTTAAACTTTCCAGGCTGTTCTAAAAAATAATGGCATACAGAGAATATATACAACGGCAAGATTTGTTGTAGAATTATTTTTTTTAATATCGTACCGTGGGTGTCGACAAGGAGAAAAGAGGCAACTTGTTAATTCTGGACTTGAAGGTTTGGAGGTTCGGGGGAGAAGGAAAAACATGTGCCGGCGAGGAATTCCACAGCTTGGAAGTCCTCGGGACAAAAGAGCGGGCATAACAAGATGTTCTATATCTGGTGACCTGGACAGTAAGAGGGTGCATTAGCTCTGTTCCCCTGGTAGATCTGTTGGGGGCAGCAGGTGGAGGAACTATGGAAGAAAGCTCCTCTGAGCAGTGCCCGTGCAGATATCTATAAAAGAGCGAGAGAGAGGTCACCAACAGCACGTCGGTGGGCAAGGGATGGCAGCCTTTAGGTGAGGGTCACCGATGAGACGTATAGCTCTCTTCTGAATGGAGTCCAGAATAGCGAGATAACAATAGCCAACTCATACAATGTATATAAGAAGTACAGATCCCGATTCAACACCCAAGGTCGCTGACGAATGGGTTAATTAATAGCAGCGCAATTAGAAGAATAGACTATTCATAGATGGGTAAACAACTAAACCTTCAAACCAGCCACCTGCCAGGATCACCTTCAAGACTGCAACTTAGGTGGAAACCGCCTCTCGGTCCACGCCCCACCAGAGACTATATATGGAAGTTACCAGACCACGGACGGACATTCCTACATTGTTATTGCTTGAGTCTCTATTAACTTGTCATAATTTATATTTATCATTTTTTAAATTATTATTCATAAGTATTTTATGTAACTATAATCAATAAATTCTTTTAAAAAGTCAAGTGTGTTAACAAGAAATTAAACTGGCGCAGTTGCAACGGATAGTGCTGAAGAACCAAAAGTATATTGATTCTTTGCGTTTCAACGCTTAACAGCCAAAGAACCGATCGAGAGAGACGTCATGAAGACAGCAGCAATAGCATCGATTCTGTAAGTTGTTTGCTTCCTTTATTTCCTATATATAGACTTATCTCCTCATATATTGATAATATTATATGTCTGATAGCGATATTGATAATTTAGAACATTTGGAAAATAGATTAAGGAATATTAGTATTGGCGAAGTTGATATTATAGAACAAACCGATATAAATAATTCTAGAAACAATTTAAATATGGCAAATCGATTTCAAGAGTTTTACCTTAAAGCAATTCCCGAATTTAACGGACAGCCTGAAAATGTGGGGAACTTTTTAAAAGCTTGTGATCTAGTAATGAATCAATTCTATGATGCAGATAATCCAAATTTATATCTTAACCATTTTCTATTAAACTACATTCAAACGAAACTAATAGCACAAGCCAGGTTAATTATTAACACTAAAATTATAAACACATGGATAGACTTAAGACGGGCAATTGTTGAGAACTTTACAGACCAGCGTGATGAAATTAGCTTACTAGGCGAATTATTGACACTGAAACAGAAACATAACGAGGATGCCTTAGCGTTCAGTAATCGTTGCAGACACATTGAACAATTACTCATCTCTAATTTAATATCAAATGAACGTAACGAGGGAAGTTTAGTATTAAAACAAAACATGTACAGACAACAGACACTCAAAGCGTTTATCGGTGGGTTAAAAAAAACCTTGGTATGGTGGTCAGGTCCACTCGACCAGACAGCATAGAACAAGCGTTAAAATTTATATTTTCCAAGGAAAATTATGAATATAGGGACAGATTATTACAACGGTCAAGTTTCAACAATAATAACAATAACAGGCACGACAAACAACAAAAACCAGTTTTCCAAAGAAATACCCCAAATTTTAACAATATTCAATTTCAAAAACCCCTCCAACAACAAAATTATCGTGCACCTTTTAACTATAATTCAAACAGACCCCAAATGTCTTACCCACAATTTCAGGGGAGCCCTTCAAATCAATACTCAATGAGAAGACCGACGTACAACCCTAATGACAATACTAGAAGATATCCACAGGCTATGGATGTCGCCAGTAACAACACGAGACATACTAATTTCAGCCGACAACAACCCTCACAAAATAGACTAAACAATTTTCCTTCCAACAATTTTCAAAAAAGACAAAATTTCATACCAGAAGAATTAAACTATAACGAAACGAATAATTATTTTCCTTTCAATGAATTAGAACAAAGACAACATTTCTTACCAGAAGAATTAAATTATGACGTAACATATAATGAACAATCACCCTCCGAATTATACGATGCACAGCATCAAAATTTTCCGATAGCAGGGAGCTCAAAAACAGAACCGTAATAGATATTAATAATTTTAACACAGTATCCCAATTACCCTACGTAATAATAAAAGAACTACCCGGAAAAATACTGCTCGACTCCGGTAGTACTAAGAGCCTTTCACGTCCATAGCATATAAAAACTTTTATAATAAGATTTACGATCACCCGTTTTTGATAAAAAGTGCGCATGGTTATTCCAGCCATAATAATCGAGCTAAAATAATTTTAAACTCACTAACGGACAGTGAACAAGAGTTTTGCCTATTTGGTTTTAACAAAAATTTCATAGGTCTTATTGGAATTGACTTCCTGATAAAAAATCAAGCGAACATTGATTTTAAAAAATAGAGACTCAATTTAAAAAATCGAAGCATTAAGATAAACTTCCCTCATACAAAGGATCATGAAGACAAAATGAGTAGTAATAGTAGTAGCAATAACAATCGGATAAATAGGAGCATCAAAGCAAATGATGAAATGAATCACCTTAACGTAAATAATACAATAGACAGAAGCATTACCACACTTGAACTCGACCTAGGAAGGCAAAACCATCAATTAAACGATGACGATGGAAGTCTGCAACTAATGAATGAAACAGGAGAAATATTCACCCATAATAAATGTAAACGGGATCAAGTTTCATTAAACACATATGAATATCGTCGAAATAAAAATGTGAGTGATACGAGGACGATACAAAAAGATATAACGGATCAAATTCAAAATAAAACGAAGATGATATTAAATAATTCTCCCCATCACCAGAATTATAATCGGAATCATACGGGAGTGTACAAAAAGTATTATAGATCAAATTAGGATAAATCACTTAAATAACCGGGAGAAAGAAATTTTAATTGATTTATGTACAGAATTTCAAGATATTTTTGCAAAAGAAAATGAACCACTGACGCATAAAAACGTCATTTAACACAAAATTAGGCTAAAAGACGATATACCAATAAACGCCAAACTATATAGATACCCATATATTCACAAACCGGAGGTAGACAAACAAATTAACGAAATTCTAAATCAAAGGATAATTAGGAACAGTCATAGCGCTTATAATAGTCCAATATGGGTGATCCCAAAAAAGCAGATGCCAGCGGCAAACAAAAATGGCGGATCGTTGTGGATTACCGCAAGTTAAATGAGAAGACTATACCTGATAGACACCCTATACCAAAAATCGAAGAGATACTGGATAAACTCGGGCGTGCACAATATTTTTCGACCATAGATTTAATTTTGGGCTACCACCAGATTGAAATGGACCCAAATGACATTGAAAAAACGGCGTTTAGCACTGATATTTGTAAATGAACGAGATTATGAAATGGTAAGTTCGGCAATTAATCAAAAATTTAATAACGTAGACTCACCTAAATTTTATAGATGTTTAGAAACTAGAAAAGAGATAAATAGCGAAGAACTCCAAGAGAAAATAGTTTTATTTCATGAGGGAAAAAGTAATCATCGCTGATCAGGCGCTGATGAGACCTATTTACGAATGAAACGCAAATACTATTTTCCGAATTTAAAGCGAAAAATAGAAGAGTTTATAAAAACTTGCGAGTTATGTAAAACATGTAAATACAACAGAAATCCGGCGCAAATTTCACTAGAACACACACCCACACCATCTAGGCCTTTAGAAATCTTACACCTAGACACTTTCCAAATTGAAACATCTCAATTTCTAACAGTATTCGACCCCTTTAGTAAATTCGGACAAGCATTTCCGATAAAAAGTAAAAATGCAACAGAAATCTCCAAGAACTTAATTAAATACTTTTCCCAATACGGAAGCTGTAAAACAATAATTTCGGACACAGGGACTGAATTCTCAAAGATATTAATAAAAGAGCTATTAAAAGCTTACCAAATTGAATTACATGTGACAACACCGCAAAATCCGATGTCAAACGGACCGATAGAAATATTTCACAGTACAATAATTGAGCACTATAGATTATTTAATACAAAATTTAAAGAAATGAAACCATTAATGCCTTATTGTATTTTCGCATATAACTCCTCCATACACTCACAAACCTTAAAACCACCTTTTGAGCTAATATTCGGATATACACCTGAATTATTTAATTATGACCCAGAAGTAATTATCACCCAAGAATATAACATGAAACATAAAGACTTAATGAAAATTATATACGAAGTCATTCAAGATCGAATCGAAAACTCAAAATACAAAACGCTACAACGGACGAATAAAAATACTAACCAACCTTTTAAAGAAGGAGACATAGTATACAAAAAGATCCCCCCAGGATTTCACAAAAAACACAAAAACCCTTTGACTGGACCTTATTAAATAATTTCCCTGATTGAACATAATAAAGCCATAATACTAAATCACAGAACTGACGAACAGACAATCACCCATTTACGCAATCTTCGCCTTGCAGGTTCATTCTCTTCACCAGAGTAAAGCCACAATTAGAAGACCTAACAGACAATCCAGGCATATATGATGAATGATTCATATACATGACCTAAGACAACTATACGACGACTTTAACAGACTAAAAACTTACATTGACAACATAATAAGCGTAATAAATGCAGAATACAAGTTGGAATACAAAATTTTTATTTTAACAATCAATTTCACCATCAGCAATATTGATGACACATTTTATCGAATATTTCCAACAACGATTAGGAACAAAAGAGGTATAATAAACGGAGTAGGATCGATATTCAAATCAATAACTGGGAACTTAGATGCAGATGACGGCGACAGAATATATAAAGCTCTTGAAATTTTGAGGAAAGATCAAAATCAAGTACATCAACTTTTTAGTTCACAGACATCCCTAATGATAGATGCTATAACAGACTTCAATAAAACGATAGACAACCTGAACCATAACCAAGAAGCCATAGTAGCGAGAATAAACGATTTAGAATATACAATAGACAGTCTAAAAAGCGACCAACTAACAAATTTTTATAGAGTAAAACATTTGGAATTACTCACTCAAATCAGTTATTTGTTAAATAATGTACTAAACACGATATTAACAACAGAAAATGCAATTACTTTTTCAACATTGAACACGTATCATACGTCAATACTGAAACCGAAATTTATATCAAAAGAATTAGAAAATATTGAAAACCATATCTCAAAATCAAGATTAATAACAAAATCCGAAATTTCACTTTACGAAAAAATATTTAACATAAAAACCGTTCAAATTGATTTTAAAATTATATTCCAAATAGATATACCCTTAGTAGACAAATCAGATTATATTTATTATCAATTGTATACATTACCAGTCCCTAAAAATCCGTTTACCTTCAGAATGATTGTCCCTAGAACAAAGTACGTAATCCTTAGCAGCAAATACTACGGCTACAGAAACGAAAAGTGTAGGAATCTAAAAGACCAAACATACTCTTGTGAAAATGACAACCCGACAGCACTTATGGAAACAACCCATGCGAAATTAAACTGATCAACTTCCAGAAACCGATAAACAATTGCAAGCAAGAACTTATCAAAATAACAAAAACAACAGTCTCTAAATATGGCAATACACAATACATAATAGTGGCACCCGAAGAAACAAAAATCAAACTTAGCTGCGAAGAAAATGAAGAAATCAAAATAATCAGCGGAACAAAACTGGCGACTCTGAAACCCAAATGCCAACTTATCATCAATAACGAAAGATTCAGTTCAGTACAAATGGCATCGGAAACACAACAATCGTTCAATCTCCCAAACATAGAATTGGTAACAAATAAGGCACCCATATTCCCAGACAAATTACCAGAACTAAAATTAGAAAATGTCTAACTGCACGACTTGAACAGTATCAAATCCCAGTTACAATCCATCAATGGCAGAATTCCAAGAACCATCGATTTGCCCATATACCACCCTAGTGTATGGACAATTATATTATACATTGTGATAATAATAACAATAATCACAATAACTTCAAGATACATCTGGCAGAAATCAAAAACGAAAACTGCTGACTCCAAACCAATTACTGGATTCCCGATGACTATTCGGAACGAACCATAGGCTTCGTTCTCTAAAGGATGGAGGAGATAACAATAGCCAACTCATACAATGTATATAAGAAGTACAGATCCCGATTCAACACCCAAGGTCGCTGACGAATGGGTTAATTAATAGCAGGGCAATTAGAAGAATAGACTATTCATAGATGGGTAAACAACTAGACCTTCAAATCAGCAACCAGCCACCTGCCAGGATCACCTTCAAGACTGCAACTTAGGTGGAAACCGCCTCTCGGTCCACGCCCCACCAGAGACTATATATGGAAGTTACCAGACCACGGACGGACATTTCTGCATTGTTATTGCTTGAGTCTCTTTTAACTTGTCATAATTTATATTTATCATTTTTTTAAATTATTATTCATAAGTATTTTATGTAACTATAATCAATAAATTCTTTTAAAAAGTCAAGTATGTTAACAAGAAAGTTAACTAGCGAGTGTAGAAGCGGCAGCAGCACCCCAGATGTGGGAGCAGTATTCGAGGTTTGGTCTTATTTGTGAAGTATATAAAGTATAGAGATTAGCTGGTGAGAAGTATTTGCGAGCCCGGAAGAGGAAACCTAATTTCTTAGCAGCCGCTTCTGAAATTGATGTGACATGTCGGTGCCAACTGAGATTTCGATCCACAGAGATGCCAACAAGTGAAAAGGACTCATTACTTTGAATAACTTGGTTGTTTATTGTGACGGGTCTAGGGCTGGTGTATCTCTTATGAGAAAGAAAGCAAGACTGTGATTTGGTGGGGTTGAATTGTACAAGATTTATACTTCCTCAGTCTAATATTTTCCGGAGATCCACGGAGATAGAACCCTCCATGAGTCTGCGATCCTCATCTAGTTGGGCTAAAGAGACAGGCTTAGAATATTGTATATTGGAGTGGAGGATGCTGTCTTCCGCGTAACTGTGAACTGGGTTGGATGTGCTAGAGAGGAGGTCATTGATGTGGAGAAGAAACAAAGTAGGGGCTAAAGCTGAATCTTGAGGAACTTCTGCATTACTTGGATACAGTTTAGAGGAATGGCCATCCACGACAACAGAAATGCTCCAGTTCGAGAGGAAATTTGCTGTCCACGTACAGAGTTTTAAGCAGTGCTGCGTGCCAGACCTGGTCGAATGCTTTGGATATGTCTAGAGCGACAATCTGGGATTCACCGTGTAGTTCCATAGACTTGTTCCAAGAATGGGTGACAAAGGAAAGGAGGTCGGCAGTTGATCTGCGCTGACGGAATTCATACTGCCTGTCGTGGATTAGACTGTGTTTTTCAAGACATTTTAGTAATTCGGTGTTTATATACTTTTCCATCACTTTGGAGATGACTGACAGGATAGAAATAGGCCTGTAGTTGCTAGGATGCCCCTTTGAACCCTTTTTGGGGACGGGTTGTACTCGAGCAGTTTTCCAGTTACTAGGGAATATGCCTCTATTGTAAGATGTCTGAGACAGACGAGTTAGGACAGGAGCAAGTTTTGGTGCGCATTTTTTGAGAACAATTGCTGGGATCTCGTCAAGGCCAGAGGCTTTCCTGGTATTAAGAGAAGAGAGCATCTTTCGTACCTTTCTAGTTTTGAAAATGATATCCGTCATTTTATGCGCGACATTGGGGACTGTTTGTGGTTGGACACTTGGAAGTGGGTTGAGAGTAGAATTGCCGGGGAACAACGAGGCAAAAAGTTCAGCCTTGCCAAGGGCGGTAGAAACAATTTCATCCCGAGACAAGAGGTGGGAACGTGCTCTTGCAGAAATTATTCCCAATGGATTTAGCAAGAGTCCAGAAGGGTTTACTGCCGCTGGAGCTTAAGAGGACTTTGTTTTTGATGTGGTTATTAAACGAGTTTTTTGCCTCAGAAAGAATGCGGACATAGCGGTTTCTTGTGTCGTTAAATGCTTGACTTGAATCCGGTGCTAGGAGAAA
Source organism: Tillus elongatus (assembly GCA_964006375.1). Taxonomy (NCBI): domain Eukaryota; kingdom Metazoa; phylum Arthropoda; class Insecta; order Coleoptera; family Cleridae; genus Tillus; species Tillus elongatus. The sequence continues at coordinate 250,474,504 of OZ023262.1, read as the reverse complement.
TTGTAAGCTGCGACCACAACACCGGAGCAAAGCTATCTAAATCAATGTTGTTAAACTAACCAAACAACTTCAAATGTAAAACCAAGGTCACAAAACCCTACACATTAAACAGCTAAGCCAAACCATGGAAAACTCAGACAACCGGGTCGACAGATTCAGTCTGGCTCAAGATAGCCATACAGTTCATAGTCATAGGCCTAAATTTTCATATCCCTTAGAACTGTGTATAAATGTAGGTTGTATAGTATAGGTCTGTCTCATCTTCACACTATTGGGCAGGTGTATGTAGCCTATGTTTTATGCTACTAAATTGTAGCACGCACTCTGGACTGGCATACGTCAGTAATCACATATACTAACAGGAGTCATGCTAAAAAAGACATATCCATTATATATATATATATATATATATATATATATATATATATATATATATATATATATATATATATATATATAAACATATAGAGTTTGAAACTGACTTCAGAAATGAATTCATAAGTGCGATCTCCTCATTCTCCTAATTAACGATCTATAAGGATTCGCTAAAAGGGTATAGCATGGACTAATCATTTGTCCATGACACATACCAACCGAACAGGTTAGCTTTTAAGATGAGCGAAAGCAGAGTCAGTCACGTACCACGCATATGCAAATGAAACTTCTACCACGAAAACTTCTGAAAACGAGTGCCTGCAGTTAGTTATTAGGCGAGTAAATAACAAGTCAGTTATCGTTTGGAATGACTAAATGCGTCTCTGTAAACGCGATATGAAACTTAAATAGCGTGTTGGAGTCCTCGCCCTCCAGTAATTACGATTTGAGAACAAAGTGTGAGCAGGGGCCACTGAGAGGTAGCGACACGCCACGCCGCCCTCGGCTTTCTGCCGCCCCACACTCACCACCGCCACCTCCCTCTCAAAGAGAACCGAACTGCTGCATGATGCTGTTGATGCCCCAGGCCGCGCTGTTGTTAGCGCATTCCTAAATGCAAATTAGCCTGTTTTGGGTATTCTGAGGGGTGCTTATATTAAATTTTTGCTCCGCTCTAGTTACCGCCTACAGCTGAGAAATTACTTATTCAAACAATAGGCGAATTTATTATAGACATACAGGCACAAGTATCCAACACCTGTGCGACGATGGTGCCACGAGTAACATATTCACAGATGCATATTCGAGCTTTTATTTGCACATTCCTCTTATGTTGTTGTCTTCACCAGTGCTTGTGTGTTTCAGACACAATAGAGATGACGTTTAACGTGAGGTGCTGGGACTCCTTTGTGTATTCTCGTGACATTACACAGCTTATGATGTCTAAGTGAGTGTGTTGATATACTGCAAAGACACTGTTATGTTTCAGTAAAATAAATGTGATTGCCCTTATCATTCGGTTTTGCAAGACAATTAACCACTGTTGTAAAGTTAAAAATAAAAGAACCGTTTTCAAATTATAGTACAGCTAAGCACATGTATGTAAGTACAAAGAATATGGGGTGGCTTTGGAAGACGCATCATTTGCACAGTTTCATTCACCACAGACTTTTATACAGGGTGGCATATTGAAAACGACACAGACCGATTTGCGTCCAGATAATTTTTTTTTTAAGAAACGCTGAAACACGTCAATTTTAATATTGAGAGGGTCATGTTTTGACATAAAACTAACCTTTGTCACATCAACCCCTTAAGGGTGGTGATAACAACCCTTATATTTTAAATAGGGAATATGGGTCGAGTGTTACCTCATCTTTCTTTTCTGAATTCAGCACACTAATTTTTTTGGAAGTTTTATCAACTCGTTTAAAAATTATTCACAGTTGGAGTTGCAAGAACGTATTTCATTCATAGTAATAATAAATGTACTAATTAGTCAATTTTTCGTTAAAAAAAGTAAAAAACAAAACCAAACGTTCAAAAATGTTTATTCAGTTAAGTAAGTGTTCAAACTGTTGACCACCAGCTTCCATACAAAAGTGCAAATTTTGTTCAAAATGAGCTCTGACATTCTGGAGCATTTTTGGAGTTATTAGACGGCATTCTTTAACAATGCGTCGCCGTTATTCTTCCAGAGACTTCGTTTCTGTTGCGAAAATTCTACTCTTTAAATGGCCCCATAGCAAGAAGTCTAAAGAGTTAAATCCGGTGATCTCGGGGGCCACGCAATAGCACCTCTACGCCCAAACCATTGCCCTGGAAACTCTCTGTTCAAAAACTCCCTAACACGTTGTGAAAAATGCGGAGGAGCTCCATCTTGTTGAAACACTAATTGATTTTCTTGATAGCGATCATCATTTTCAACAATGCCAATTAGTAGAGGGTAAACGATATGTTCTAGTAACTCCAAACACATTTCATCACTCAAATTGCCATCAAGAAAAATTGTTCCAATTAAACGGTCTCCAAATATGCAGTGTTCAGACATTCAATTTCTGTGGAGTTTGAGTGTGGACTTCGTGAAAATTTCTTGGTTAATTATCTGCCAATAATGAGAATTATGACTATTGACTGTAGAGTTTAATACAAACGTACACCGGTCTGAAAAACAGATATTGAACAGAAAGTTCCCGTTATCAGCTATTCGTGCAGTCATAACTTTACAAAACTCCAGCCGCGATCAAGATCATCTACATTCAGTTGTTGTCCGAGATGAATTTTATACGGATGAAATTTATGATGCTTCAATATTCGCTGAATTGTACTTCTTTTGATATTTGAAACAGTGGCCAATTTTCTCGTGCTGAAAGTTGGGTCTGCAGCAATTTGTCATAAAACTTCAATCTCAGTAGTCTCATTTCTAACCGGAAATTCACGTTCAGGATCCCGTTTTTTGTTGGCTACTGAACCATTTTGTCGAAACTTTGCAACTAACTTAAAAACGTATTTTCTGTTAACATGTCTGTTCGCATGCTGTTCATTAAACAAATTTGCGGTACGGTTGGCACAGTCATCGTTTTTGAAAAAAAATATATTTCAACTCTTTCTTCTACAGAATACATCATTGTGAAATTAATTTTCGGTAGTACTATCAAGTATCAAACCGACCGATAAACTGAAATAATAAACCGCATTTCTCGCATTCCGATAAGAAATAGCCTGATAGTCAATTTTTTGTTTACAAACCAACAAAACATTGACTATCAGCACATTTCTTATCGGAATGAGTAAAATGCGTATTTGCATCTTCAACTGTGAATAATTTTTAAACGAGTTGATAAAACTTCAAAAAAAATTAGTGTGCTGAATTCAGAAAAGAAATAGAAAACACTCGAACCATGTTCCCCATTTAAAATATAAGGGTTGTTATCCCCACCCTTGAGGGGTTGATGTGACAATGTTGAGTTTTATGTCAGAACATGTCCCCCTCAATATTAAAATTGACGCGTTTCAGCGTTTCTTAAAAAAAATTATCTGGGCGCAAATCGGTCTGTTTCGTTTTCAATGCGCCAGCCTGTATGTTCAGTGCTACAGCAAGTTTCGAATCGTTTAATAAAACATTAATCAAACAAAAAGTCTGGGCGCAGCAAGTGCGGTATGACAGTGAATTTTCCTCACAACGTTTTTCAGAGAAAATATGTCTTTATTTTTAAAGAAGGCAGGCGTCAAATTTGGTTCCCCGTATAACCTAAATAGTAGAAACGATGTACCATATTTATCAAAATAAATAAAGTTAAAAATGTACAAAAATTTGCCATGATAAACTTAAAATCTTCCCGATAACCAGTTTCCTGGAAACAAACCTTAGGTAAATAGCAGATTGAGCTATTGAAATTTGAAGCATTTAGTGAAAGTTGGCTACCATAACGCACTTGCTGCGTGCTAATTTTCTTTTCTTACGAGCACGCATTATATTTCGATGAAAAATGCTCTAAGGCCTCAATCTGCCTACTCGTTAGAGCGGTGGACAATGGTGGGTTGGATTGTTGTAGCTCGATTACGGGGCTTCAATCTGCCTACTTCCCAAATCTCGCTGGAGATCCTCTCCAAGGTCTCAGTATGTTCAATCCTAGGCCTCAGAGAGATCTGGCAGTTCGTTGCAAGTTTTGTATTGTATGTATCGTTCCGTGTACCTGCTTCGTTATCAGTGAAAGTAGTCGGGCCACGGTCAATTAAGTCAGGGGCTTTGGTCACGGTATTTAAAGGATTACGATAATACCGGCATACATACAATACAAGACTTGCAACGAACCGCCAGATCTCTCTGAGGCCTAGGGTTGAACACACTGAGACCTTGGAGACGATCTCCAGCGAGATTTGGGGAGTAGGTAGAGATTGAGGCCCCGTAATCGAGCTACAACAACCAAACCCACCTCTGTCCACCGCTCTAAGGAGTAGGCAGATTGAGGCCTTAGAGTGTCCTTAAATATTTCCTTTACCTCTTGAAAATGGCACCAAAACAGGAGCCGAAACGTCGAGTTTATATAAATTCTGGACGCAAAAACAGAATTTATGAATACGAGACTCGAACCAGCGACCATATAGTCCGAATTCCAGAGATTGCTCTCCTCGCGAACTAGAGAATCGGCCTACATTTGGTATGGTTTTAGATAAAGACTAACAAGACATTATTTTCTAAATGATATTGTGTATTTCAAAATATTATAATCACCAAAAGTTTAACAATTCAAAGCCGTACAATATCTTGCATCTCTTTTAAAAATAAAAACACAGAATCTCTTTTGATGCAATAACCGGATATTTTATTACAGTTACATATTTACCAAGATGTATAAAAGTAAAATAAAAACACAACAGACGTCTGCGACATTAAATATGTTTAAAGTTTCAATGGAATGAGTAGGAAAGGTCTTTGAAGCTCTTTTGCAACCTAATGAAAATGCGACTGGGTCTTCAGGGACTTCCGTAAAGAGAGGAAAAATGCAAATATTACAACATCAACGTAAAATCTCAAATATTTATTTCACTTTGTGGCGGATTCACAAGATGATATGATTTTAAAGTTGTTAAACTATATGGGAAGATATGAGAAAGCTCTAATCAAGCATTGCTTTAGTTACTATTTACATAAGACAAATTAGAAATCAGAACTATATCTGTCACTGGTGAGGTATGTGTAGTAGTGATTATAAAACATTTACCTATAACTTATTAGCGAATTTCCTTAAAAAAAAATTGCCTTGAGGAAATTACTTAAGGCATTTAAAAAGTTTCTATTAATGAGCTACTCGAACACGTATCCAAAAGCATTTAAAGGCAACCAAAGATATTTTAAATGTTCACATGTGTGGTGTATGCTACGTTTTATAATAAACTATAAAAATAAGTTAAATAATCGTTAGAAACGTACCAAAAACAGTTCTCTCGTAATTGTTATTACAAGCGTAACAATTACGATATAAATATGTTTTTTCGGTAGCAAGCGCTTCCTAGCAACTACATGCCTATTTCTCTCCTTTCAGTCGTCTCTAAAGTGATGGAAAAGTATATAAATACCGAATTACTAAAATTTCTTGAAAAACACAGTCTAATACACGACAGGCTGTATGGATTCCGTCAACGCAGATCAACTGCCGACCTACTTTACTTTGTCACCCATTCTTGGAACAAGTCTATGGAACTACACAATGAATCCCAGATTGTCGCTCTAGACATATCCAAAGTATTCCACCAGGTTTGGCACGCAGCGCTGCTAAATAAAATACCGGCCTATGGCCTACCACCAAAACTCTGCACGTGGACAGCAAATTTCCTCTCCAACCAGAGCATTTCTGTTGTCGTGGATGGCCATTCCTCTAAACTGTATCCAATTAATGCAGGAGTTCCTCAAGGTTCAGCTTTAGCCCCTATTTTGTTTCTTCTCCACATCAATGACCTCCTCTCTAGCACATCCAACCCAGTTCACAGTTACGCGGACGACAGCACCCTCCACTAAAATATACAATATTCTAAGCCTGTCTCGTTAGCCCAATTAGATGAGGATCACAGACTCATGGAGGGTTCTGTCTCCGTGGATCTCCAAAAAATATTAGACTGGGGAAGTAGAACTATTGTACAATTCAACCCCACCTAATAACAGTCTTGCTTTATTTCTCATAAGGGATACACCAGCCCTAGACCCATCACAATAAACAACCAAGTTATTCAAAGTAATGAGTCCTTTTCACTTGTTGGCATTTCTGTGGATCGAAATATCAATTGGCACCAACATCTCACATCAATTGCAGAAGCGGCTGCTAAGTAATTATGTTTTCTCTTCCGGGCTCACAAATACTTATCACCAGCTAATCTCTATACCTTATATACTTCACAAATAAGAGCAAACCTCGAGTACTGCTCCCACATCTGTGGTGCTGCTGCCGCTTCTACACTCACTATCCTGGACTCCATTCAGAAGAGAGCTATACGTCTCATCGGTGACCCTACCCTCACCCAAAGGCTGCCATCCATTGCCCACCGACTTGCCGTTGGTGACCTCTCTCTCTTTTATAGATATCTGCACAGGCACTTCTCAGAGGAGCTTTCTTCCATAGTTCCTCCACCTGCTGCCCCCAACAGATCTACCAGGGGAACAGGTTGAATGCACCCTTTTACTGTCCAGGTCACCAGACATAGAACATCTTGTTATGACCGCTCTTTTGTCCCGAGGACTTCCAAGTTGTGGAATTCATTACCGGCACATGTGTTTCCTTCTCCCCCGAACCTCCAAACCTTCAAGTCCAGAATTAACAAGTTGCCTCTTTCCTCCGTGTCGACACCCACGGTACGATAGTATTTAGGCTGTAAGCCGTCGTGGTTTGTTGTTGAATAAAAAAAAGCATACAACACTCCTGTTGTTGAGTTCCCTTACGCTTGTTTAATATATACCTCAAACGTGCATCCCAGCAGCATATTCCCATGGAAGGAAGTGTTACTTTACGTGGCTAGGTAAAATAGTTAATGATATATAATTCACCTCATGTCCAAAGGTAAGCGAAATAAAAAACTGCACCCTACCTATTGCTGTACAGACTAGTTCAAGGCACAATGATTTTGGAATGGGGTGGAGTAGAAAAGACAAAGGCATGGACAATAAGCCAAAGGCTGCGGTGCCATCGGGGCGGCAAAGACGCGGACGAGCCCTAAGCGAAAAAAAAGGGAAATATCGACTTAGCTGGAATAAGTATTCGTATTAGGGAATTTGAATGAGGAGGTAGCAAATTTTGAATAAACGTCTTTGAATGAGCTTGAACTAGAACTCCTGGACCCCTATCCGGAGTCAGTTTCAATTTTTATATGTTTATATTTATTTATATATACAGGATGGCCCGTTGAAAACGAACTTTTTGTGCCTACATGCGAATGGAAGTAACTCGATCGATGAAAAATTCAGTTGAGATTATTGCTTCGCATTGTTGAGTGAATTTTTATAATCAGTCACTATGATGTATTCAATTGCCGAAAGAGCTGAAATTGTGGGATTTTTTTAAACCACGAAAAAAGAAATAAAACCGCACGTGTATTTAATAATTTGCATCCTGATAGGCGTGTTCGTCATGAGTACGTGCTAGAGTTGTTACACATCAAACTGGATTAGCGGCTAATAATAAACGAAATTCGGAACGTGAATTTTCTATGCTGAATTAAGCTACAAGCCTGGAAGCGATAGGTCAAGTTAGTGCAGATCCAACATTAAGTACACGAAAATTAGTTGCGATTACTAATTTACGTAGAACGACAATTCAACGAAGTCTGAAAAAAAATTATGTTTCACCCATATAAAATCCAGCTAGTTCAGGAATTAAATGAAGATGACTATGACCGCCGCTTGGAAATTTGCGAAAATATTTCTCAAATAATAACCGACAACAGGCAATTTATTTTTAACACTTGTTTTTCCGACAAAAGTTCTTTCTTTCTGAATGGTACTGTAATCGTCATAACTGCCGGTTCTGGTCAGCTGAAAACCCTCGTGTTTTCCATGAAGTCCAAAAACTTCCCAAAAAATAAATGTTTGGTAATCACATCGTTTGACCAACCTTCATAACCGACACTGTAACAGGAGAACGGTATTTGTAAATATTGCAAGACAACAACAAGATGGTGCTCCACCACATGCCGTTACTGTTAGGGAGTCCTTGGATAGACACTTTCCCGGTCAATAGATAGGTCAAAGAGATGCTGCAGAATGGACAGCCGGATCTCCAGACCTGCCCCCTTTAGACTTTTTTGTAGGGGCATTTAAAACCAAAGGTTTATGCTAGCGAGTGAGATTCATTGGAAGAGTTCAGGGCATTATTGATGAATGTCGGAGAATTACCCCTGAAATGCTTGCAAATGATAAGCAAAAATTAGAACAAAATTTATGCAAATGTAGCGAAGTTGGTGGTGCTCAATTTGAACATTTATTGGAATAAAGTTTAATTCGCTGGTATGTTGGTTTTTTGGTTTAATAGTATGATGGGTCCTAATTATTTTCAACTTCAATACTATACTGAGTTTTTAACTGAAACGATCTATTTTTAGTGAATTTACATTGAGAAATATCTTGTAAATTACTAGAAGTATTAAACTAAAACTTTACAAGCACGTAGATATATAAGTGGTTCTATCTACCAAATTTGAACTCAATCAGTTCAGTAAATCTTGAATTATAACTAAATAAAAAATAAATAATATACAAGATGACCTGATATTACCTCTGAATGGATGCTTATGTTAGACAAGGTCAGACAGATAAATCAGGGTTCCGCTGTCATTGAAAACAAAATCTCCAAATTAAGCTCCAAACGGACAGGCTACGAAAGTATGTCACAATAAACAATCAGCGGAGTTGCAATTTGCGACAACACTGATTTGAATCTGTAGATATAAAAATGTTAATAAATAAAAATTTGCATGAAAGTGACTCAATTTGTTAAAATCAATCTAGAACTACGTTTTATTATGTATAAATATTAAGCTTCCTATTTTCACGGTATTTAAAATCCATCTCCCTCCCCTAGTTTAATCTGATCATACCACTATTTGTCATTTGTTAACTGTCAGGAGTCATGAGGGAAACGTGCGCGTTCTAAGCATAACCTCAAAACTAACAGGCGTCATTAACAAAGAAGAAGAAGAAGATAACCTCAAATCGACTATGCTAAAACCTTAGAATCTTACAATATAAAATTACGACCTATTTCTAAGGTTAATATAAACAGGACTAGGTAAATAATAATCCAACTTTTAATTTTAACCTAACATTAACAAATGCCTTCGACCGTCGACTGTAGTATAATATTGTGATATTAACATCCAATCAAACAAATAAGAAAGTGGTTGTGTGCGTCAGATTCAGGTTTTTAATCAATGCATGTAGGTACTGTATTACTAAACAGTAATAGTAAATATGTGTTGAAAAGCGTTTAGGTGCAGCAAGTGCGTTATGGTAGCGAATTTTCGTAAAAATATTTCAAAAGGTGACAACTCAATTTCTCAGCAAACTAGAATCTTCAGTTTTGATACATAGTAAAACCCATATGAAGGCAGCGTGTGTACTAAATTTAAAAAATAACTACAAATTTGTTTTAAACCTAATTTTTTGTTATTTTGTTTGAAGAAACTGGTTCGATTGCGTCGACTAAAACTGATCACCCAAGCGATTAATAAGAAAAAAACACCTGCCACGTTTATAATTTGGCACGTACATTCATTTTGTAAATAAAAATGTAATTTCGGTAAATTTTCAGTTTAGCACGGGGGGACTTTTAGAAAAAAAATCAGAAACATGCTTAGAACCCTTTCTGGATTCACACGCTACAAGAAAAATGTCTTGCAAACAGCTCCCAAGAAAGTTACGGGGCCAGGACTTAACAGGGGTGCTGGGCGGCGAAGAAGATAAAAAGGAAATGTTAGCGGCAAGTGCGAAAAAACAGCCTAGTTGGACCTCTATAAGCTGTCTTTATCCCATTTGCAGCTATATTTCCTTAAAATCCTGTTTACTCCGCGCATAACCCATATTTACCGCAGGTCCCGCAAATTTCTTGGGGGTTGGTCTCAAGAAAGTTTTCTTGATGTTCTTTTTTATGCATTGAGGGTGGTTGTAGGCATGCAGAAGGTGGAGGAGAACCCCCGCGATTAGGCAGCGAACCAAGATATTCAAATTATGTTTAAATTGTTACCTCATTTCATTTGTTTAAAATATTTTTCCAAAAATGAATTTGAGGTTGCCTTGTCTGTCAGTCCCACATAGAGAGCTACAATATTTTATCATTAACAAAGGCATGGATACAGCAAGAGTAAATAAGTGCTGAAAAGGGTCTGAGTGCAGCAAGTACGTTATTTGGTAGATAATTTTCGTAAAAATATTTCAAATTTGATAACTCAATTTCCCATTAAGCTAGAATCTTCAATCTTGAGCCATAGTATAACGCAGCCTCGGTACTAAATTTAAAAAAAATAACATAAGCTTAGGAAAAATACGTGCTATATTTATAATTTGGCAGGTACACTCCCCTTCAAAAAAAATTTTTGTTGGAAAACTTTTGTGCAACTTATGTGAAACTTTAATGAAATTTGTAACTTTTTGAAAGAGACTTGCAGTACTTACATATATGTACCAAATTTTAATTTTCTATCTTCATAGAAAATAAAAAGTTCCTCAAGTAATTGCTTACTGGGACCTCCAAAACCGATGTCCAAGGTTCATTTAAATTTAGAAAATTAGTTTTAATAATATACGTTACTAATAGTGTACAAATCTTTTGAAAATTCACTACTATAATGCACTCGCTGCGTCCCGAACTTTTTTAATTTGTAGAGAAATTCATTACTGATATTTAAAAACTCCTTTTAAATAAATAGACCGATCAAGTGAAGATTTCAACCTGTGATGAGCACTGATAAGTACACTTGGAGAACCCAAATCACCAAAACACCTTTTAAAAACCTGACGATCCTTTTATTAACCAAGTTAGCATCATCAGATAATTATTCATCCTCTTATGACGCTAACTTGGTCAGCGAAACGATCGTAAGGTTTTTTAATTTGTGTTGTGGTGATCTGAGTTCTCCAAGTGTGCTTATCAAATAGGCCGAATTTCAAAAATAAAAAAGCAGTGTACAGGGAATTAAAAGCTCTTTTCAACCTGCTATCACATAACGCCTATTCCCATTTCAAATGATTGGAGGGATGACAGCCCCGTTTAGGAGCGTAAAGTTTGCGCTATACTTTTTGCGTCAAAAGTTGTCCCCCTCACAAGCCGACTTGTGTTTCAGGTTTTTTGACAAATTCTTTTCCTCGCAGTCATGGCTAGAGGGGAAAAATTCTTCCAATAGCAGTATCTGGTATTTAAGTATTTATGTTGGTTTGTCCTACAAGAAAGGTTTCTCTGTCAAGACGCCGTCCGAGCTAGTGAAGACACCGTTAAAGGCCAAGGTTCAAGTATACCCCACGTTGTTACTTTTTCAAACAAGTATTCCTTACTTCGGGTATTCCAATGTACCAAATACAAAGTATTTGCCACTGCATTACCTGCCAATCACTTATATAGACCAACACGTAAATATAACGACATTTAAACAATATTACACAAGTTTGATTCGAAATCAGGTTCAACTACTTCCGTTTCGTGAAGCAGATTTAAATATTTTGTGCAGGGGAGACAAGAAACCTAATTGGTATTTATTTATTGGTATATTTATGAATACATAATCATAGGCGGAACTACGTATATGGCTTGGAGGGGGCCTAGGTTGGGTCTGTCATTGCCACTTGGGATCTTTTAAAAGTGAAAATGAATGTTGATCATAAAAGACACCAACTTTGTTGATCAAAACGTTTAATATCGATGAAACAAAACACAACTGCAAAGTAATAGTAATTTTTACTACACAAAGTAAACAAATAAAAACTATGAATTAAAATATATAGAATGAAAATCTATTAGGCAAACGACAAAAATCAGATTTCAAAGGATTCCACTTGTCACTCGTGGTTGCTTTAAAACGTTTTCATCTAACTACAGGTTTTTCCTTAATTTTATCTCTAATGGCTGCTGCATAACCATAACCATTGACTGACCGTCGAACGCCGGTCGTTTTTTGTTTGTGATTTTCGAAGAAAACAGATTGATACCTGCGATAAAAGAGGACGCAATACACACGTGGCTTGCGAACTAACAGAGCGGTTTCATAATTAGCGGGTATTTCGGAAGTCGATATAAGTCAGCTATTTCCTGGGGAGAGGGGATAGCGAGGTCTGGGGGGGTCCCCTAGCCCCCCTCTGTAGTTACGCGGCTGTACATAATTTTACAATGTGTTTCACAACTAAGCTTAATGCTTGTGCTTGCAATAAACACAATTTTGATTTCTGACTTGCCTAAAGGGAACTGCCAAATCTTGCTACTGTCATATTTTAAATTTTGTTCAATACTCAACAACTTTATACTTCCTTTCTGCCACTAACAGTTGCACTACCACTTTAAATGCAATGATCTATAAAAGTTATTTACTTGTTACATTGTGGGTAAAATACCAAACACATGATTGATATCCGAAATAAATTATGCAGCTTGATCCAATAAAAGCTCATGCGGATTAACCTGATCGAATAAACCTCTATTAATAATGTATTCACTGTCGATGACAATGAACACTAAATTTATTTCAATTATGATGTTAATTTAAAAAATTACCACGCCAATTAATTAAATAGAAAATGTGATATTCAATGTTCTTTTGTTAGGCTCATCATTAAACAAACAATTGAAGTTCTGTTATCTATAAATAATAATAAAATATTAGCCATTCATGCAAAAACAATTGAAATGTGTATGCACATTTGCATATCAAGCATACCAAAATTGCAAAATTAATAAATATTATATATGCACTAATTTTTACTAATTATAATTCTGTAAATTCTCATTTATTCAGTCATTTCGTTAAGCTACGTGGTCTGGTTCAGAAATACCCCATGAGTCATACGAATTGTAGTGAATTTTGGTAGAAATAATTTACAAATGAGGATATATATATATATATATATATATATATATATATATATATATATATATATATATATATATATATATATATATATATATATATAGGCTGGCCCATTCAAAACAATCCGGCAGCCATAACTGCCAGGAAAAGACTTTGTCGAAGAAAACCTGAAACACGTCAAGCTTGCTTGTGCCGGGGACAACTTTGTCATCTCTCAAATCTTTTCAAATGGGAATATGGGTCACGTGAAAATACCTTTTGATTCTCTATACATTGCTCTTTTATTTTTGATATTCTCTGGTGAGGCTCAACTTAAACATTAAGAATTAATCGGTAAATGCATTAGTGATGTTTAAAAAATAAAAAGCAACGTATAGGAAATCAAAAACACTTTTCACCAAGCTATCACATGACCCCTATTCCCATTCGAAAAAAATTGAGGGATGACACCCCCTTTAGGAGGGTAAAGTTTGGGATATACTTTTTGCACCAAAAGTTGTCCAAGCAAACTTGTCGTGTTTCAGGTTTCTCTCGACAAAATATTTTCCTGGCAGTTATGGAAGTTTTCAATTGGCCACTGTATATACACATATATATATATATATATATATATATATATATATATATATATATATATATATATATATATATATATATATATATATATATGTGTGTGTGTGTGTGTGTGTGTGTGTGTGTGTGTGTGTGTGTGTGTGTGTATTAGCTAGTTCAGCAAACTATTTTTTTTTGAAACTGAGGATAACGAAATCAAAAGACTTATTGTTAAGCTTAAAACTGGCAAGGCTCTTGGAATAGATGGAATTCGATCTAAGGTACTTTATGTAATAGTAATTACTTTATGTAATAGTGGACTCAGTTGTGGTGCATACAGTTGACATAATACCGAAATTGTCCCAACGCGTTTAAGATTACAATAATAAAACCCGTGTACAACAGTGGCGACAAGCTAGATATGCGTAATTAGCCACCTATTTTCTTAATTTCTGTCCTTGCCAAGTTGTTGAATCTGTAACTAAAAAAAGAATAGACCGCTTTATCAGCAGATTTGGTATAATCTCAGATCATCAATACGGCTTTAGAGAGGGCAGGTCCACACAGGACGCAATATCCCGGCTCACATCTTACATATATAGCACGAAGCACTGAAACTACAATTGTTGAATTTGTGGATCAAATTGTCGAACACTCTGACAAAAAGAGGTAGCTTTGGGAGTTTTTGTGGACTGTTTCAAAGCCTTTCACTGTGTAAATCATGAGGTCCTTATAAATTCACTGTTATACCATGGAATTACATGCACTGCATTGGACTGGTTTAGAAGCTATCTTACAGACAGGACACAAAGAGTTTTAATATCTAATTCTACCAGTATCTACTCATCTGGGACGTTCGGAGTGACGGTTAGGGTGCCACAAGGAATAGTTCTTGGCCCTAAGCTGTATACTATTGATGTCAATAGCCTAATTCAGTACATAGCGCATCAATCTGGAAACAATATCAATCCAGACAAGAAAAGAACGGTCACATCGTATGCTGATGATACCAACTGTCTCATGGGTGGACATAATGTTCAGGACATTGTGGCTGATGCTAACAAAACATTCAAAAGGCTTACAAACTGGATTGATAAAAAGAAACTTGCACTTAATAGGGATGATACAGCATGCGTGCTTGTTAATTCCTCACAATCAAAAAAAGAGATTGGATAAGATGTAGAACTTGATAGTCAAACCGTAACTCTGCAGACCTCTATAAAATTACTAGGACTTCATATCGATGGTGAGTTAAAACAGAATGTTCAGATTGACGAACTCCGCTGGCGCATCTCATCCATTACGTATGCAATAAGAACACTAACCCAAAGACGCAGTATCTCTACATTGTTGTCACTGTATATATGCGTGTTTCCACTCACAAGTAATGTTTTGTATTATACACTGGGGATTAGTGAGTGAAGGAAATCGAGTTTATAAGCAACAAAAAAACAAGTCATGAGGAACATATTCAATATTCCACATAGACACAATTGCAGAAACACTTTTAAAGAACACGGCATCTTTACACTCCCCAGCATCTACATCCTGAAAGTCTAGCTCATGTTTTTCAAAACGAGATCAAATACATACGCAAAACAGTTAAACATGGCTATACCATAAGAGGTAAAAATATTCTGTAAATTGACAAAGATCGCACAGCTCTGCACCAAAAGTCACTGTTCCACAATCGCTGAAAGTTATTTAGCGCATTGACAGAAGATGCGCGGAATGTAGACGCTTTCACAGCTTTCAAAAAGAGAGTGAAAACAATTCTCCTAAACAGGACATCCTACTCTGTAGACGATTTTTACATATAACTACCACTAAACTATCTTTTATTAAAAAAGCCTGCATCAACCGTGCCCTATTCCTCCTCGGTTTGGTCACCAAACCCCCTCGACCTCAAAACAAAGGTCATGACGGTCCTTCATTGAACGGAACTTACTTGACTTTTCGGTTGATCGGTCTTTGATCAAAACATTTCTGTTTGCAGACTTCCAAAAGCCTCACATTCACACAGGTAGTGGAAAGACGTTTCTTCAGTCTTTCTCGACACCTACCAATGTAAGGTACAGTAGCCTGATAGGACCCCAATGATGCGACGAAGCGCAGAACGACTCGTACCAAGAAGCCAGACAGTCTTGTTTCTATCCGGCCTCTCAACGAAGTCGCTTGCTTTTCTACAGCCACTGACCCCCCTCCATGACCTCCTCAGTCCATATATCTAGTGCGTCGGAGACCACCTTCCTACTTGTGTCTAACTAGTTGGCATAATTGACATAAATTTATTTTCGGAACTAGTAAACTATGCTACCCAAACAAAATGATTGACGTCATTACCAATTTAACTCGTAAATTAAAATAATTTCGTGCCACTTTTTAGTGAATTTTCTTTAAAAAAAAATTTACTAATGAGGAGATCCCGACTTTTGAATTTTGAAAAAATTCCTTCAAATTAGCACTAATTAGGCCCCCGAGAACACATATCCGGGGCAGTTTCAATTTTTATATGTTTATATAAATATATATATATATATATATATATATATATATATATATATATATATATATATATATATATATATATATATATATATATATATATACCACACCGATAACTCAAAAAATAATGGGCCGATTTTGATCAAATTTGGCGAATAACTTTCTTTTGCCAGTAGCTTGGATAAGTTCGTTAGACAGAAAAATCTGCTTAGTTGAAATAGATTAAACGATGAATTGGCTCAATTTGACAGACGGATTCCCCCGGTCAGTACCAGTTCTATGCTGACCTTAAATATATGGAATTTCGGCAACGAAATTATAATGCATGTTTGTAAGAAAATAAATTCGGGACTCAGCAAGTGCGTTATGGTAGCGATTTTTATTGAATGCCTCAAATTTGAATAGCTCAATTTGCTATTAACCTATAAGGTTCGTTGGACAGGAAACTAGTTTTTTCGGGAACATGTTCAGTTGCTTTTGGAACATGTTTTGTACATTTTCAAACAGTAAAGTTATTTTCATGAAATATGGTACATTGTTTCTACTATATATGTTATGCTGGTAACCAAATTTGATGTCTGCTTTCTTAAAAAAAAACACATATTTAAGACTAGATGCATTCTCGCAACAATTAGAACCGTAGACCGGTTTCGCTTTCATTAGAGCTCTTCAGTACAGCATATTAATTGTAGCAAAAATGCACCAAAAGTATAACGGCTATAGTATAGCCAGTCTTAAAATACTAAGTGAGTGGTGGACGTGCCGCCACCTAGTTGCGGAACCAAGTAGTATGTTGTCACGCCAGCTCCAAATAACACAAAGTGTTAAAAAAATAGATACTGTATACAACTATATAACAATTTAGAAAATTGTCAGCCCTGGCCCATTTCTACCCCAATATAGGGACAAAGTATGTAAGGCTAGATGCATTCTCGCAACAATTAGAACCATAGACCGGTTTCGCTCTCATTAGAGCTCTTCAGTACGGCATACTAATTGTAGCAAAAATGCACCAAAAGTATAACGGCTATAGTATAGCCAGCCTTAAAATACTAAGTGAGTGGTGGACGTGCCGACACCTTTTTAACACTTTGTGTTATTTGGAGCTGGTGTGACAACATACTACTTGGTTCCGCAACTAGGTGGCGGCACGTCCACCACTCACTTAGTAAAACACATATTTGCTATTTAAAACATTTTTTTTATTCGTATTATAGTAATTATAAACTAACGGAGACAGGTTACGGGTGAAAATGTTATTTATGCATGAACTGTCATATTTAATTAACTTATTACTGCCATGATTGTTGACCACCATTTTCAGCAAGCAGGCCACGCTATACCCCTTTGCTGATTTATCGCACAAAATTAGCAATTCAAAAAAACCAATCTAATATAATTTGAATAATGTCACATAATCTATTTTTGCCTTTGAGTAAACAAGCGCTTGTACAATTTTTTATGAAAACAAAGAACAAAGAATTAGAATTAACAATTCAAAACCTTTGAGCGAAAGAACAAAAGAGCTTTTCCCCAGTGCGGCCAGTGTTAATATTCCCTATTTGAACTGCAGTTTCAGGCTGACGTTGCTCTGGGGAAAACAAACTGTCTGAATTTAAAAGTTCGCGCAACGTGAAACTGATTGTCTCCCTGTACCATGACTTGACTTCCCTTTGGAGGTCTGTCTCTCTGTGGAAAACGTTTCGTCTTAAAACAGAGATGACTTGTCAACAAAGTCTCGCACTTTACTTTGAATGGCTTACACGAGATTATAAAAGAATAAAGGTACAAATGTTTAATGTTTTGCTTAAAAAAACCTGAGATATTTATTTGAGAAAAAATGGTACTGATTATATTACGACCAATGCAATGCTTTTTAACAATGCATGTTTTGTCGAAAGAGTTTTGTTCTTGCAGTAAACATGTTTGGGAAAACAATAAGTTTTCATGCATGCTAAATAATACAGTTTTGAGAATAAATGAATTATTCTTCCCCTTTGAAGTGTTTATAATTCATAACGATATAATTACTGCAGAGTGACCAAAGAGGTCAGTTAAATGGAAAAAGTGTTGATTATTTGCCGGCCCATTTTAACGAATCGCTATTGAGGAGATCTGTGTTGATATATATATATATATATATATATATATATATATATATATATATATATATATATATATATATATATATATATATATATATATATATATATATATATATTGTCACAGCGAACACTCTGGAATGATATTTCTAGAATAGACCAGACGTGACAGGTGTAGTATAGAACGTCTAGAATCTCTATAGACAGTATAAATAGACGAGCGGTGCGCAGAGTAAGTTAGTTTAGTATTGAATAAGGTGGTGTAGAAAAGTGATCATAGAGTATTAAGCGAGTTAACAGGAAGTGTTGGTGTATAGGAAGCGATCATAGAGGGCGATAGTAAAATATAGTTCTATGGACATTTAATAATAGAGAAGATAAATATTTTAGTTGACACTGGTGTTGGAAAATAGTTGGTAATAATAAATTAGTAGTTTGGAAAGTTGTGTTTTGCTAATCAACAAATCCAGAACCCCGTAGAACGTAACGACTGGTGTCAGAAGTGGGATTTTCAAGCTGCTAGCAGAAATATTTTCCGGAATATTCGTTGAGCAACGTGAAAACTTCTAGAATCTCTGGAAGATCCGTGTCAGCAGTGATTTATAACTGGGTGTGTTCTTGAAACAGAATAAACTGTATATCAGCTTTAAGTACGTCTATGCCTAATACACGTAGCGCAACAGCCAATATGGACGCCCAGCGACTGGAAGTGATAAAAAAATGGACGAAGAAGCTAAGTTAGCACGAGAAGAAGCCAGAAAAAGAGACGAGGAAGCCAAAGAAGAAATGTGAAAAAGAGATGAAGAGGCCAGAAAAAGAGACGAAGAGATATGAAAGGAACTAAGAAAAAGAGACGAAGAAGCCAGAAGAAGAGATGAAGAAACAAAGAAAATTCTGCAAGAACAAGCCAGTAGAATTGAGAATATTATTTCGTGTGTGGACGAACGTATGAAACAGGTAAAAAACGACATCTTCCAACAAGTAGAGCAAAGAATATGTCTAGAGTGACAATCCGGGATTCACCGTGTAGATCCGCAGACTTGTTCCAAGAATGGGTGTCAAGGAAAGGAGGTCGGCAGTTGACCTGAGCTGACGGAATCCATACTGCCTGTCGTGCATTAGACTGTGTCTTTCAAGAAATTTTAGTAATTCGGTGTATGTGTACTTTTCCATCACTTTAAGAGACGACTTAAGGGAAAAAAATATTCCTGAAGTTATGAAGCGCTTAGGATCCTTTCTTGGGGACGGGTTGTACTCGAGCAGTTTTCCAGTCACTAGGGAATATGCCTGTATTGTAAGATGTTAGAAACAGACGAGTCAGAACAGGACCAAGTTCTGGTGCGCATTTTTTGAGAAAATTCCTGGGATCTCGTCAAGGCCAGAGGCTTTCCTGGTATTAAGAGAAGAGATAATCTTTTCGTACCTTTTTAGTTTTGAAAATGATATCATTTTATGCGCGACATTGGGGACTGTTGGTGGTTGAACATTTGGAGGTGGGTTGAGAGTAGAACTGCCGGCGAACAACGAGGCAAAAAGTTCAGCCTTGCCCAGGGCGGTAGAAAAAATGTCATCCCTTGAAACAAGAGGTAGAAACGTGCCCTTGCAGAAATTATTTCCAATAGATTTAGCAAGAGTCCAGAAGGGTTTGCTGCCGTTGGAGCTTGAGAGGACTTTGTTTTTGATGTGGTTATTAAACGAGTTTTTTGCCTCAGAAAGAATGCGGACATAGCGGTTTCTTGCGTCGTTAAATACTTGACGGTTTTCTTGACTGTGATTTTGTAGAAGAGTTTTGTGAGCTTTGACCATTTCAAGTATGGCCTTGTCACAGGATTTAGAGAACCAGGGCTTTTGAGTGGCTGAAGAGGTTTTCTGTGTACGTGGAATGATTAATTCCATGCCAGCTTGGTTGATTTGGGTGACTTTTTGTGAGATATCAGAAGGGTTAGGATAAGAGAAGCAGACAGACGCCCATGGAAATGAGGAAAAGTAATCCCGATGCCAAACGATACGGAGGTGTGATGACTGTGTAACCTTGGGTTGGATTACGCAGGAAGCAGTGACCATGCCGTGGTCTGGGCGACCAAGGGGGGCGGTGGCTGATGTCTTATAGCATTCAGGTTTTGTAGTAAAAAGGAGATCCAAGGGATTTGAGCTGTGTGTTGGGATGCGAGGAAAGTAAGTAGGTTGCTGAACCATATTGGCTAAAGAATTGCTGACTGCGAAGGCCTGCGCTGATCTCCCTTGTGGAACGGTTTTTGAAGATCCTAGCCATTTCCTATTATGGACATTAAAGTCACCAAGAATAGTGACCTCGGAGGAAGGATATTCAGAAATGAGATGGTCGGTTTTTCAGAAAGGTAGTCGAAGAGCTGGACAAAGTTGTTGTCAGAAGGTGACCGGTAAATGCAACAGATGAATTTAGTTGCAACCCTGAGGGAGAGTTTTATCCAAGGTATATATTTTTTTCCAGCTTACAGGTTATATAGAACAAATGTCTTAGAGAGTGTGTCTTATAAAGCCTTAAGTTTCAGTTTCAACCGTCATTGTCCTTCATCTTACTTAAATTATCGCAAAAAATTCATTTCAAATAAACCCTTTGTTTGATGCATCGGCAGTAATATCAGTTATAAAGCATGTGGTTTAATAAGCGATAATTTAGTCAATTTTCGTCGAAAAAATTCGTTATTCAGGACACCGCGACTTTGCAATTTGTAAAGCAAGTCTTCAAATGAGTGCGAACTGGCACCCATAGAACCCGTTGTCAGGGTCAGTTTCAGTTTTTATATGTTTAGATTTATATAGGATGGCGCATTTCTATGGTAGAGATTAATATATCCGTTATTATACAAGATACGAGAAAGACAATTTACGTTAATTATACAGTGTCTTGAGCTGCATCTTATACATTTATTTTGGCGATCACAGGGTAGCACATATATAACGGAGTAACATGAAAATGACGCGTTCAAGATGAGTTTGGTTTACATTATTTATTCAAAAATCGAGATGCCATATACAGGGAGCTCTCAAATATTGGTTAAATTAGAGAAAATTCAGATTGCCGTAACTAATTTTTTTCAAATAGAGTAGCCTATCATTTATGCTTCAGTAGGGAAGAGCATATCCTCGTCTTGACGTTTTGTATAATACTTTCTAGAGACTCTAATTCTGTGAATATTTACATCTATATATAATTTTATACCAAGATTCATGTGGGGATCAGTTTAAAAGTGTTTTTTGTTTGTTTTTTATTCAATTCTAAAATCCGATCAGATTAGAGGATTATTTAGAGAATTTTCCAGGAATTATATTAAAACTATTTAAATTCACTCTGACACCTAAAAGGTATGCAATAATTAATTTCAAGATTATCTCTACTTACATTTTTATAATATGTCAGTAGTTGATAAATTGTTTTCACAAATGTCAAATTAATCTTTAAAGTGAGAGACGTAAGTAATGTTTCTATTTCTAACAGCTTGTGTCATGAAAATATGAGAATTTTTCCGTTTACATATTTTTTACTTCCACTGGTTCCGTGAAAAGTTAAAAAATATTATATTTTCTTATTTCCATTTTAATTACAGATTTGGTATATACTTTGAATTGTATTTTTGAAAAATTATTGTGTAAAAAATATTTAGTCACTTTTTGCAGAAATGTTTTTGAGTTTTCGTAGAAATCATTTTTTGTAAGGTTTTTGTGAACTTTTGGTAATTGATAATAACAAATAATAATAACTGGTTCACATACTCATACCTATTTGGTTTCTTTTCAGTTTCTTCCATCACTTTAAACAATCGAAATTTTGCAATTTTTTTTTTGAAGTTTCGTCGAAATGCTTTTTGTAAATAATTATATCTTGCAGGTGGGTAAATAGTTTGAAGAGGTTCGTTGGCTGGGAAACCCGGACCGGTTATTCGGGAACAAGTTTATTTTCAGATAATTATCACATTGTTTCTACTACATAGGTTATACAGATAACCAAATTTAAGGCCTGCTTTCATCAAAAAAGACACATTCGCTATTGAAAATATTTTTTATGAAAATTTACTGCCATACGGCACTTTCGGCGTGCAGACTTTTAATTTTCAACTTATAGATCTAAATTTTGGCATATACCATACGTAATATAGGTGGACCGGAAAACCTGGTCAGATTTTTCAATAAACGAAATTATCCAAGTTATTGAAGTACAAAGTGAGCATGTATATATATATATATATATATATATATATATATATATATATATATATATATATATATATATATATATATATATATATATATATATATATATATATATATATATATATATATATAGGGAGCGGCAAAATTATGGAATAATTTCATTAAAATTTGGGCGACTTTTGTTTTGACGAAATGCTCGGACATGTCAACTCTAGCTTACAAAAATACACATTTTAATAATCGTGTCATTTGTAACAATGGGCCGGTTCATTGGTGTGAGCAAAGTCCTGATATAACACCCATGGATTTTTATTTTTGGGGTACTCTGAAGAATGATGTGTATAAATTCGATCCACCACAAAAAATCAATGAATTACGAAACAGAATCACGGAAGCTATAAATCATATTAACCAAAACACCCTCACCACAGTTTGCAGGCATGTTTCAAAAACGTGTATAAAGTACATTGAACAAACAGTTGCCATCTCAACCAATTTTCTGTTTAGTGTATTTTTAAGTTTCTATTTTATTATTTGTTGAGTTCCGTTTCTAATTCTGTTGTTTTGTGAAGTTTAAGTTTCTATTTGTTGTTGCCGGGTTTCGTTATTAAACTGTTTCGCATAATATTACCTAGCATTATTACCTAATTAAGTAATGTAAATTAAATCACAATTTTTGTTTTATCGTGAGTCATTACGGAAAATTATGTTAAAAGTAGAAGTCTATTGTTAGACTCAATGGACTACTGCTTTTTGAACACTTTTTATGTCATTTGTTTTCTGGTATTGGATTTCATAGCCTACTATCCTCAAAACGGTTTTTCTCAAAATTGTCAGTGCGATTACAAGATTTCTCAAGCATATGGTACATCATTAGAAATCTCTTTTCGCAGGCTATCATATGAGCAAAAAATCCAATATGGCTGCCATAATAAAAACAAACGTTGATACCTGTAGCTCAAAAACAAATGACAATCCAAAGTTGAGAATAGCACAAAAAGATTACTATGTAAAAAGTGTCCTGATAATGTGCAAGTCTTAGACATGTCAGATCAACTCCTACTTAGATATTGAAGAAAAAAGAAATCGACAAATTGTGTTTTTTCAAAATAACTCGAAAACGAAAAGAGGCAGGGCAAAATACGATTCATATTTGGAACGAGCATGAAATTCTACAACACATTGCTAATTTAACCGTCTCCCTATCTCTAATAATAACGGAGATAGCAATAGATTCCCATCCAGTTTGGGACACACTGTATACAATAGACCTTAAGGTAGCAGTGGAGGGACCGTTATGACCCACCCACAATATAACCTAACTGCACATATAATCAAGTTGACCTTGGGGGCTTAGTTCGGGCTCATCTGAAGAATTTTTTTTCAATATACATGTCGTAATCGAAATTTTTCTACGAACATTCACAAAACAAAGGATACTTTTTATCATGGCTTGCCGCGTCAAGATTTTTCGGTTATATTTTAGCCTTAAGCTTTGGTATACACAAAGGCTACAAAATACGATATAAAATGTAGTATCTCTTATGATTCACCAGGCAATTCTGAGTTTACATTTACCTTAAAATAAATTAAGCAACAGCTTCTAAATTTCACTCAATTTTATTTGCCTCCATTTCAGGATTAGTTGTAAGTTTATGTTCGAGTAGACGCAAAAGCACTGGCACTAAATAAAAAAGATGGAGAAAATGCTGTACAAAGAAATACAGAACTCTGTTTTTGACTGGTAGTGTCGGTAAAAGCGGCACGCTACCTTTGCAAACTTTGGCTCTTTGTAGAGTCCATGAGGCGTAAAAAGAAATCCTACTTTGGTTGTTATTAACTTTTGGTATATAGAATTTGGAGAAGTGTGCTGTGTTCGCATGGTAGAATCTCTTTATACCGAATATCTTTGAGTATACATATTTGCCATATGTTACTTTCACAATATGCGGTTGTAATCTACTGAAGCGTAAGCCAATAAAATAAATTTTCCCAAACGTGTTTATGCCTTCAAATTTAATAATTTTGAGAGGTGCTGGTCTTTAGCAAATTAAAAATTGTGTTTTTTGATGCTGTAACTGTTCATTATTAAAATTCTTCAAATGCGATTAATATAAGTAAGTATGTGTATGTGTGTACGTGTATTTGTCTCTTTAACGTCGGTCTATCTCCGCGACTATGGCCAATCACCGACGCCAGGGGGCAGTTTCACCTCACTATCTTGGAAATTTTGGCGGGCTCCTGCCGTTTTGTAAGGAGGGGTTTTTAACGGGCCCAACATCGCATGCTCACGGGATCGACGGCTTTGCGCCCTCTCCGAAAGCCGGAGTGGCGCAACTTGCTCCAATACAATGCCACAACCTCGATTGATGTTAATTTTACAGTACGTAGTGAAAGGGGAACCCTGGGAATCCAACATAGTACCCTTCTGTTTAGATCGTTATAGTGGTTATGATCGCCATGGACACTTCATGACCTGTGCAAATTTTAACATTTGTACTTGAATTACTTGTCACTTACTAGCCTGTATTTAATTACTGTACACTCAAATGACCTCACTGGAAGTAACGAATAGAAATGTTACATAAGCTATATTAACACCTTTCATTTTGTACCAAGGTGTTGTACAGACCTGATTGTTGTTATATAAGTCATTGTGTTTGGAACACTGCAAATGTTCTTATATATTTTATACCTACTATTGCTGATAAAACTACCTCGCATTTTGCGGAAGGAATATTTCCAGGAAATAAATCTCGTTGCTACTGGCTCTGGGATTTTCCGTAATCGGTGATGTCACCCAACGACCGTTTGGAAAACGTTGCATAGAATTGGCGGAAAAAACCTTCAATTGTGAACGCGAGAGGTGCGACGACGTGATTTCAGCAGCGATTGGAGGTCTCGTTTTATCTCATTCGAAGGATGGAGGCTAGAAAGAGCTAGCGCACAGCCAGTAACGGCCAGAGTACAAAATTTTGCGTGCAACGACTAAACTGTCGCCGAACCCGAGACATTAATGGGGAGTCTCTGCTGAGCGTTCAGAGAGTGAACATCCGTCAGTTTTCGGTGGCTATTAAATTATCTTAAAACGGGGTAGTAATGTTCTTTCTGTTATCTGTACTACTTGATAATCATTGTCAGTGATTGTTCCGAGTAATTCAAGCAATTTTCGAGTTTAAATAAACATAGTAATCAGCCTAAAAACAGGATTTAAGTTGTATTTCTTTGTTCCGAACTGTTGACTTCTTGCCGTAATTAGAAATAATTCCTGGTTATTATCGAACCCTAAGTAAATTGGTAATGCAGTTTACTGAAGCAAATTCACGTTTTAAATGCGATTTGCAAAGTTTCCATCAAGCGAATTTAGAACATTGGCATAGGTGTCAAATGGTCTAGTAATATTGGAGCAATAACCTACACCGGTCCAATAATCTCTGATGGGAAGTCATGATTGATCTCACCTGGAGAGAATCTTCACAGGATTACCAGGTAACCTAGCATCGGAAGACTGGTAAGTCTAAACAAATATTTTCTCTGAATCAGCAGAATTTTCATGCCGAAATCTAACATCTAAACTTTTAATAACCTGAACTTTTAAAATCACGTAATCAAGTTTATACAATGTCAGAGAGGTGCCGTCAGCACAACTATATATTTCTTGTTTAATCTCTAAGATGTTGTCAATTTTGTAAATTTTATTACATAGTTTCCCTTGGAGAACCCAAATCACCACAACACATCTTTTTAAAGACCTGACGATCATTTCACAAACAAAGTTAGCATCATCAGAGAATAAAAAATTCTAACTACTTTCTACTAGAACACCAGCTTTTATACTGAGTCTTATGTAAAGAACGATACCGAGAGGGAGCTTCAATCGCAGGCAAATAATACACAGAAGATTTGCCTGCGATTTAATCTCCCTCTCAGTAACTTTCTTTACCTAAGACTCAGTATAAAGGGTGGTGTTTTAGTAGAACGTGGTTAAAATCTTTCATCCTCTGATGACGCTAACTTTGTGAGTGAAACGATCGTCAGGTCTTTAAAGATATGGCTTGTGGTAATTTGGGTTCTCCTAGTGTACTTAACTTACCTTACCTAAATTAAAAAGAAGTAAGTACTAAAATACTAACTACCTAACGAACTATAAACTAATCTAACAATACAATACAATACAAAAACCTTTTATTTACATTTTTTTATATATAATACATTTTGAGGTAGTTAGACACCTCAATGTTGTAGATATAATATTAATTTATGTTAGCACCTATATTTATATGTACAATCTAACATTTTAAATTAGGAAAAATGTTTTATTTGTTATCCTATATCATTTTATTCTGGTAAATGAGTGGCAAAAAAAAACCAGATGATCTTAATATGGGTGGTGTAATATTGTTGTAATTGAAGTTTGTTATAGAACCATATGAACTATTTTTGTAAGTAAACTACAATATTAGTTAAAAATTGTGGTTAGCTGTGTAATATTTAAGATTTTGTTAATAGATTGAGTTATTTTGGTAGTATTTGGTGTGGTAGTTTGTACTTTATTTTAAATGGGTGTTGTGTTGGTACCTAGATGCTTGGTGGTATCTCTTTGTTTGACAGTGTGGAAGAAGAATTTTGTAGTAATGTTTAGTATTTTACTGGAGATGGGTGGGATGTAAGAAACGTTGTGTATGAGTCTTGTGGAAGTGTTTCGTGGTTTTTTGAGGATTATTTTTAAGGTTGTATTTTGTATGACTTGGAGATATTTAATGTTTGTTTTATGAATGTTACTGTATACTGGGCAGCCGCAAGGGAAAATGGGTAGCCGTATAGTTTGGTATTTGTGTCTAGGAAATTTTGTCTATTACAAATTGGGTAGAGAGTGGCCAGTGCGCGTCTTGGTTTGTTGGTTGTTTTGGTTATATGATCACTGAAGGTGAGTATTTTATCAATTGTTATCCCTAGATAGTTTACAGTCTCTGTTATTGTTATCTGGGTATGGTTCATGACGGGACCGTTGGGTAAGGGGTCAGTTCTGTAGTTGTCTTTTTTTCCGCCGAAAATTGTTGTTTTTGTTCAGCATTTATTTGCATTTTCCATTTTCTGAAATAAGTTTATAGGAGCTTGATGTGGTTTTGGTGATATTTTGTGGATTCTAATAGGATTTCTAATTTGGTTTCTAAATAACTCCATTTTGCCAGAGAGTGTCAAATGATTTTTCAATATGTAGGGTGGAGAGATATGTATTTTTATTTATTATATAGTTAAAGTTGATAAATATAGTTTGTTATTCGAGCTACCTGTAGGGTTGTGCTTTTCTTTGCTCTGAATCCTAATTTCTCGGGGATAATTATTTTATTCTCTTTTTCTATTTTGTCTAGACGTTATTAATCTAATAATTAAACAGATATATAGATAAATAATTCAGTGCCTAAGAAACCGAACAACCGAAAAACCGAAAGGGGTTGAATTTCTAAAAATCATTTCTTAGTGCACGTTATAACAGGAACCTCTGTGAAAAATGTCAAGTCTCTAGCCCAAGTAGTTTCGGCTATACGTTGATATAGCAGTCAGTCAGTGTATTTAGATATATGAACATATATACATATAAAAATTGGAACTGACCCTGAATATGGGCTCTAGGAGTCCTAGTTTGCGCTCGTTTAAAAAAAGATTTCCAAAACTCAAAAGTCGCGATCTCTTCATTAGCAAATTTTTCTACGAAAAATCGGTAATTGACAGACAATCTTATCAGTTTTCAAATGCTGGGGTAAAGTAATATTGCCGCTCGTATAAGTAGAGCATATATTGAAAACATTCGATCACAGAGTGAAAAAATATAATAAAAAAGTGACATGTAAAATTATTTTTAAATTATGTAGAAATTGACACATTCCTTTTCGTGTCCTTAGCGAAGAAAAAATATTATGTCATTAAAGATGTGGTTTAAGACTTAATTGCTTTTACTAGAAGCTCGATGTCACTTTTAATAGGCACATAAAAGATGCCAGTGTTTAAAAAATATATACAAAGGAAGTTATTACAGTGTATGCTAGATGTCTATCGTTAGCAAATTGCTAAGGATTTCCTAATTAACCAGACAAGCAGCAAAAATATTTGATTGTATTTTAATAAATAAGCATCTACCAGAATTTCGTAGGAAACATTTATTAAAATTCCACATTTTAATATTTTCAATTCTTTCGGAGGCTGTCACGGCCTTAAATCGAATTGTTTTTTTTCCACGATCATTATGACTTGTTGAAGGATTTCATCAAGATAATTGTTGTCGACGAATGCAGCAGCGTCAGGGAGCATCTGTGAGCTTCAGCTCAAGCTAGTACTACATAAAACAGTTATTAATTACCTGGTGCGGAGTACGCGGCACAATTATGTGTCCTCTTGGTAATAAGGAGAGATTTATAGAATGCAACGCTTGTTCTGACATGAAAACTTACCTTCCTAATTGGGTCTGATTCTTTTATTTCACAGCCTACATTATGATATTCGTTTTTGTTGTTCTTTGTTCATTTTCCATCCGTAAACTGAGAGAGTTTTATATAATGTCAGATGGAAGTCTATTCAGTAAAATGTAGAAAGCCAGAGCTTAGGACAATGTGAACTTGTTTGCTTAAACTTTTTCTGCTGGTGTTATGGCTATGTAAATTTATTTTACTTACAACTGTCAAGAAACTGCCTACTTCGTGGGTATTTTAACACAAGAAAGTATCATTTTGCTTGTCTAGAAAATGCAACGTCTTTACGTGTATTATGTCAAGTGACTTACCCACTGAGGACTTTACCTATATCACTGATAAGCCAGGTGAAAGTTTTAGGATATTAAGAACAGGAAAAATTTTTCATGAGGTGCTGTTTCATTAGAAAATTACCAGGAAAATATTAATATTTTTTTTTTCAAAAAGAGTTGCCAGATTTTATCATTAAATAATACTTTAACAGACAACCTTAACTTTCAGAATTCAAATGTCTTTATTTCAATAAAAAAAGTAAACGCTTGTCGTTATTAATGCAAGATAATATCGGCCAAATTACCACCATCAGTTCTTAGGCAAAGGAGTACTGTAATTTCCAGTAAATAATTTTAAAGATACTACCACTTGGAAAACTTAGGCATCTAAGAAGACTGTTTAATGTGTATATTAGACCTGGCAAAAAGAGGAGTCAGGCATAAGCCTCCATAAAATATAACTGATCAACTATTACAAGTTGTGTGTGTTTTGTTTCTTTAACGTCGGCCTATTTCCGCGACTATGGCCAATCACCGACGCCAGGGAGCAGTTTCACCTCACTATCCTGGAAATTTTGCCGAACCCCTGTCTTTCTGTAAGGAGGGTAGGGATCTTTAACGTGCCCAACATCGCATGGACACGGGACCGACGGCTTTACGCCCCCTCCGAAGGGCGGAACGTGCAGACATTCAACTTGCTCAAATACAATGCCAGAATCTCGGTTGATGTTAATTTTACAGTTTGTACTGAAAAAGTGAAAGGAGTACGCCGGGATCGAACCCAGTACCCTTCGGTTCAAAGGCACACGTTCTTACCTCTGAACCACCGAGGTTCTATTACAAGTTAAAGTTGGGCATACAAATATAATTTAAAAGCTTTGATATGTGAGTTGAAAAACAAACAAATAGTTATATCAAAAATGGACCAGTACTCAGAGACAATCAAAGAAAGCCGAGCTATGAATTCTGACTACGCGACTCATCAATGTTAACCCAAAAAACGCCTTCGATAGTGGTATAAAGTATAAAAAGGAGACGGAATACAAGCGCTATTGGTTCCTTGTGAAAACTTGGTGTAATACACGTACAGGGCAAAAACATGCTACTTGGGCTAGAAACTGGAAATTTTGCACATAGGTTCCTCTTATAACGCAGGCGAGCACTAAGAAATGATTTTTAGAAATTCAACCCCTTTCAGTTTTTCGGTTGTTCGGTGGCTTAGGTATTGATTTATTCATCTATCTACCTGTTTAGTTGTTAGATTCATAACGTCTAAACAAAATAGAAAAAGAAAATAAAATAATTATTTCCGAACAATTAGGATTCAGAGCAAAGATATATATATATATATATATATATATATATATATATATATATATATATATATATATATATATATATATATATATATATATATATATATATATATACATATACATACATACATACATACATACATATATATATATATATATATATATATATATATATATATATATATATATATATATATATATATATATATTTATATGTGTGTGTGTGTGTTACATCATTTGAAAGCTCTTTATTTTCTGAATTCAGCACACTATTTTTTTTTTGGAAGTTTTATCAACTCATTTAAAAATTATTTACAGTTGAAAATGCAAAAACGCATTTCACTCATTCCGATAAGAAATGTGCTGATAGTCAATGTTTTGTTGGTTTGTAAACAAAAAATTGACTATCAGAACATTTCTTATCGGAATGAAAGAAATACGGTTTATTATTTCAGTTTATCGGTCGGTTTGATACTTGATAGTACTACCAAAAATTAATTTTACAATGGTGTATTCTGTAGAAGAAAGAGTTGAAATAATTACTATTTTTTTCAAAAACGATGACTGTACCAACCTTACCGCAAATTTGTTTAATGAACGACATCCGAACAGACATGTTAACAGAAAATACATTTTTGAGTGGCGAAACATCTTTGGAGTTACTAGAAGATATCGTTTACCCTCTACTAATTGACATTGTTGAAAATGATTATCGCTATCAAGAAAATCAATTAGTGTTTCAACAAGATATGGCTTCTCCGCATTTTTCACAACGTATTAGGGAGTTCTTGAACAGAGAGTTTCCAGGACAATGGATTGGGCGTAGAGGTGCTATTGAGTGGCCCCCTAGATCACCGGATTTAAATCCTTTAGACTCCTTTCTATGGTGATATTTAAAGAGTAAAATTTACGCAACAGAACCGGAGTCTCTGGAAGAATTACGACGACGCATTGTTGAAGAATGCCGTCTAATAACCACAAATGCTCCAGAATGTCAGAGCGCGTTTTAAACAAAATTTGTACTTTGTATGTAAGCTGGTGGTCAACAATTTGAACACTTACTTAACTGAATAAACATTTTTGAACGTTTGGTTTTGTTTTTTAGTTTTTTTTAACAAAAAATTGACTAATTAGTGCATTTCTTATCACAATGAATGAAATACGTTCTTGCAACTTCAACTGTGAATAATTTTTAACCGAGTTTATAAAACTTCCAAAAAAATTAGTGTGCTGAATTCAGAAAAGAAATTGATTTCAAATGATGTAACACTCGGCACATGTTCCCTATTTAAAATATAAGGGTTGTTACCTCCACCCTTAAGGGGTTGATGTGACAAAGTTGAGTTTTATGTCAAAATATGTCCCCCTGAATATTAAAATTGACGTGTTTCAGCGTTTCTTAAAAAAATTTTCTCTGGACGCAAATCGGTCTATTTCGTTTTCAATGCGCCACCGTGTGTATATATATATATATATATATATATATATATATATATATATATATATATATATATATATATATATATATATATAAATTGAAACTGATTCCGGATATGGGTTCTAAGGGTCCTAGTTCGCGCTCATTTGCAAAAAATTTTTCAAAATTCAAAAGTCGGGATCTCCCCATTGGTGAATTGTTTTTACGAAAATTCACTCAAATACAGCGCTCCTCACCCTACATATTGAAAAAAGCATTTGACACTGTCTGGTACAATGTACTTATTTACAAACTTATCAGATATAACATTCCAGTATATCTTACAAAAATTGTTTATTCCTTCTTATCGTTGAGAACCTTTCAAGTAAAACACAACAACATGCTGGCAAATAAACACATAATTAGAGCTGGGGTTCCCCAAGGAGTCGTCTTATCACCTACTCTCTTTCTGTTCTACATTAACGCTATCCCTACTACCCAACAAACCAAACTGGCTTTATTCGCAGATGACACAGCAATCCTATCAGAATCCACAAAAGCATCACAGGCAATGAAAAACCACCAAAACTACATCAATCTTCTAGAAACTTACTTCAGAAAATGGAAAATGCAAATAAATGCTGAACAAAAACAACAATTTTTCGGCGGAAAAAAGACAACAACAGAACTGACCCCTTACCCAACGGTCCCGTCATTAACCATACCCAGATAACAATAACAGAGACCGTAAACTATCTGGGGATGACACTTGATAAAATACCCACCTTCAGTGATCATATAACCAAAACAACCAATAAACCAAGACGCGCACTGGACACTCTATACCTAATTCTCAATAGACAAAATTTCCTAGACTCAAATATCTAACTATACGTCTACAAAACGTAGATAAGACCAATTTTCATTTGCGGCTGCTCAGAATACAGTAACACTCATAAAACAAATATTAAATTATTACCACTCATACAAAATAGAACCTTAAAAATCATCCTCAAAAAACCATGAAACACTTCCACAAGACTCATACACAACGTTTCCCACATCCCACCCATCTCCAGTAAAATACTAAACATTACTACAAAATTCTTCTTCCACACTGTCAGACAAAGAGATACCACCAAGCATCTAGGTACCAACACAAAACCCATTTAAAATAAAGTACAAACTACCACACTAAATACTACCAAAATAACTCAATCTATTAACAAAATCTTAAATATTGCACAGCTAACCACAATTTTTAACCAATATTGTGGTTTACTTACAAAAATAGTTCATATGGTTCCATAACAAACTTCAATCACAACATAATATTACACCATCCATATTAAGATCATCTGGTTTTTTTGCCACTCATTTCTCAGAATAAAATGATATAGGATAACAAATAAAACCTTTTTCCTAATTTAAAATGTTAGATTGTACATATAAATATAGGTGCTAACATAAATTAATATTATATCTACAACATTGCGGTGTCTAACCACCTCAAAATGTATTGTATATAAAAAACGTAAATAAAGGGTTTTTGTATTGTATTGTATTGTTAGATTAGTTTATAGTTCGTTAGGTAGTTAGTATTTTCGTACTTACTTCTTTTTAATTTAGGTAAGGTAAGTTAAGTACACTAGGAGAACCCAAATTACCACAAGTCATATCTTTAAAGACCTGACGATCGTTTCACTCACAAAGTTAGCGTCATCAGAGGATGAAAGATTTTAACCACGTTCTACTAAAACACCAACCTTTATACTGAGTCTTAGGTAAATAAAGTTACTGAGAGGGAGATTAAATCGCAGGCAAATCTTCTGTGTATTATTTGCCTGCGATTGAAGCTCCCTCTCGGTATCGTTCTTTACATAAGACTCAGTATAAAAGCTAGTGTTTTAGTAGAAAGTAGTTAGAATTTTTTATCCTCTGATGATGCTAACTTTGTTTGTGAAACGATCGTCAGATCTTTAAAAAGATGTATTGTGGTGATTTGGGTTCTCCAAGGGAACTTATCAGTGCTGATCATCGGTTCCAATCTTCACGTAGTAAGCCATTTAAGTTGTTTGTTAAGTGATAAAAGATATACGGTCTTAAGTATTGGGTATACTTACTTATTAACTACGTAGTTTGTATATATTCGTACAGGCATTAAAATTGGTAAATAATTTAGAGATACAAGATAGTTATTGTGTATGTAGTTGTTAATATATTAATATTTTTCTGATAAATAGTTACTATACTGTTGTGATACTGATAAATTTTTCGTTATTCTAGAATAACTAGACAAATAGGTTTTTTTTTTTCTTATACATTGTTTGTTTACTTCTCATTGCAATTTTCATTCAGTTTTGGTCATTATTTGTTTATTTAAAAAAAATTAGTGTTGAAAATATAACAATTAATGGGCAGCGGGTGCAACAAAACATCGTGCCTATTAAATGAGACGGATCTTGTTTATTTAAATCCCTTTATTTTTTGATGTACGGAAATGGAGGAAAGGCATTCGAGATAAAATAAATTTTGTAAAGCAGAACTGCGATGCATTTTCCATAATGTCATAAAGGACTGTTCCTCTGCTGAAAAATATGGTTATTATTATTATAACTGAAACTCACACTGGACTCAGTCGCGGGCAACAGCTAGCATATATATATATATATATATATATATATATATATATATATATATATATATATATATATATATATATATATATATATATATATATATATATATGACATTATTATTTCTTAAAAATCGTGTGAATCGGTTGTAAGATAATGTGTGTGTGTGTGTGTGTGTGTGTGTTTTGTTTCTTTACCATGGCCAATCACCTACGCCAGGGAGCAGTTTCACCTAACTATCCTGGAAATTTTGCCGAACCTCTGCCTTTCTGTAAGGAGGGTAGGGATCTTTAACGTGCCCAACATCGCATGGACACTGGACCGACGGCTTTACGCCCCCTCCGAAGGCGGAACGTGCAGACATTCAACTTGCTCAAATACAATGCCAGAACCTCGGTTGATGTTAATGTTACAGTTTGTACTGAAAAAGTGAAGAGAGTACCCTGGAATGGAACCCAGTACCCCTCGGTTCAGAGGCACACGTTCTTACCCCTGAACCACCGAGGTTCTCGGTTGTAAGATAAAAATGGTGTGACGTAAACATCGTCAATACGTGTGGAAGAATGGCATCAGCGACAAAAATTTCAAAAATTCTTTTTTGCTCAAACGTCGTAAAACGTGTCAAAACGTAGAGAAACATGATTTGGGAACTAATTTTTTTTTGTCTGTATGTCTGTCTGTAGCCACGATAACTTTAGAATGAATTATCGAGAGATGTCTTCTTCAAATTTGGTATAGAGTTAGCACCCGACAAACGAACTGTTCCGATTGCTTTTAATTAAATTGCTCCCGGGGGTAGACGAAAAATGGAGGGTAATTTGTTGAAAGCTAACATTTTTCCGTTACAACTCGAGCTTCAAGGCAAGCAGTGTGTCCCAGTATACGTACTTATAGAAATACTTATAAAATACAACAGACAAAAGTAAACGGATAGAGAGTATTTATGTATGTATATAAATTTATATTTACCATGTTTATACATACATACATACATATATATATATATATATATATATATATATATATATATATATATATATATATATATATATATATATATTGAAAAAACGTTATTGTAAGTTATATGTATGTAAGCATTGTAATGAATATATTACGCCTAGTCGAATAAAACAAAGTAATCCATTAAATTCACAAAACGGTCGTATTACCACATACACCAGAAAGCAAGGAGTTTCCAAGCAATAACTAATAATAAAACGGTTCTGCTCTCGAAATTGTTAAAAAAAAGTGTTAAAAAATAATAATGGTAAAAAAAGTTTATAATAAATAAAAGTCTGTGGCCAATAGACGTTGGCATCTGAGGTCATCCATAATTACACACTCACTCACTCACTCCTTAAAACTCGAGTAACATAACGTTTTAGGGTTCGTTTATTAGAAAACCTTCAATTTCTTCAAACATCCGGTAGAAATTGAATTAGGGGTTGAATGTGTGGGGGTGGAATATCTGTGACAGAAATTTCGAAAAGTCTCAAAACATATAGAAAATTTGATTCTAGAACGAACATTTTTTTTTGGCTATTAGTCGGTCGGTCTGTCGACCTGTACGTCTCTGTGTTAGTAGGCGCAATAACTTTCGAAGGAATTACGATATCATCTTCAAATTTGGTATCCAATTAGCACCTGACAAAGGAACGCTTTGAATTGTTTTCGGGAAAGATCGCCTTTAGGGGATGAAAAAACTTTTTATTTCGTTGTAACTCGAGACATATAACGTTTCAGAAGCTTATGGATAGAGAAATATGAATATTGTTTTGTGGTCAAGACATGGACCCTAAATTCATTTATGAGAATGTCTTTCTGAGGAGAGTAGATTATCACAGCTATGTGGAAGTTCTGATTCAATTTCCAGCACTATTTTATATTGCCGTGCTTTTGGAATTATTTAGTTATAAGTTTAAATACCGAAAGGTGAGAAGAAGAAATTAGGTTGGAACTTGTTGCCTTGTGACCAAGCTTGGAGACATTACACATAAGTCAAACACGCACAAACTAACAAATGCTTGAAAGACGTGGTTAAGTACATCGTCATAATGGTAAGAATACTGTTAAAATTTGAAAGAAAAGAATGTAATCTAATTCCGCATGTCTTGTTAGCGCATTGAAGTCTTTTTTCTAAAAGGAAAAAGAGAAAAAAAGATTTCAATGCACCAGCAAGATACGTGGAATTAGATGACATCCTTTTCTTTCAAATTTTAACAGTGTTTTTACCAATGTGACGATGCACCTAACCACGTCTTTCAGAAGCATTTGCTAGTTTGTGTGTGTCATCGTCATAATGGTAAGAATACTGTTAAAATTTAAAAGAAAAGGATATAATTTAATTCAGCGTGTTCTGTTAGTGCATTGAAATCTTTTTTCTAAAAGGAAAAAGAGAAAAAAAAGATTTCAATGCACTACCAAAACACGTGGAATTAGATGACATCCTTTTCTTTCAAATTATAACAGTGTTTTTACCAATGTTACGATGTATCCTCGTCGTAGATGCATTTGTTCGTGTGTCAGTGTTTCCCTTCTGTCTAAGATATCCGAGCTTGATCGGTTCATACGTTTGTAGCCTTTTTCAAGTTTCTTAAAATGCCTTATGTTCTTTCGAATCAAGAAAAGGCAGAACTACATTTCATTTATTGATTTACCAACGGCAATTTTTCAGAGGCAGCGAGAGAGTATCTAAGAAGGTTTCCAAACAGACGACATCCACATCCGTCGGTGTTTGTAAGAATTCAACGGCAAGCAGTCAACTACGGCGTTGGAAGAAGAAACGACATGATTACCAGAAGCAATATTAGAAACATAAGAATTTAAGAAATCACAAATCAATTCATAAGAAACCCCACTACGAGCACACGAAGAGTTGTTGCTGCTCTTAGCGTTTCTCAGTCAAAAGTCTGTCGGAGTTTAAAACATCTTCACTTACGTCCATACCATTCACAACGTGTTCAATCATTACATCCAGGTGATGAACAACGGAGAATAAATTTTTGTCAATAGATTCTACACAAAGTTGACACCGAAGTTGGTTTTTTGATGAACATTTTGCGGACGGATGAGCCTTGTTTTACACACAGGGGAATTGTAAATTACCATAATCAGCGTGTATGGTCACATGAAAATCCACATGCTGTACGACCAAGAAACTTCTAGTTGGAATTAAGTGCTAATGTTTGGTGCGGAGTGTATAACTACTGTTTATTTAAACCGTATTTTTTACCACACCGTATAAATTTTGAAAACTTCCTACACTTTCTGCAAACAAAACATGCCGGTATGTGGGAAGATATTCCATTAAATTTAAGAAGAATGGCTGGGTTCCAGCTGAGTGGTTATCCAGTTCATTACGGCAGCATCGTTAAAAATTGACTAAACACCAACTATGAAGGCAAGTGGATTGGTCATGGTGGGCCAGTGGCGTGGCCCCCACGATCTCCTGACCGAACCTACCTTGTCTTTTTTGCTTGTAGGTTCTTAAAGGAAAAGTGTATGGAATTCCCGTTAAAAGCAGGGAAGAATTAATTCTCAGGGTGGAAAATGCCTGTACAGAAATAAGAGTTCACCACCTAGAACGTGTCAAATGATCAGTTAGACAAAGATTTCAATTGCGCATTGAACAAAATGGATCTTGTTTTGAACATCTGTTGTAAATTTGCCTAGTGAATGGTGATATTCATACAAATTTTTTTGGTTTCATTTTTGTTACGCTTTTTCAGACTTGTTTTGATTATTACTTTTTTTTTCTCGAAAACGGCTGCACTTACGGAATTTAAGCAAGAGCACATTTTTTGTCAAAATTAAATTCAGTGATGAATTGTTAAATAAAAACACTAAATATTAAATGCCTACAGTTTTTTATTCACAGAAATATTTGCATATCCCCTGTGTCTACGCCAATGATAACACGAGGCATCTAATTTTTTTCTTGAGACTATCAGCCTTTGAATGTTTTCGAACGGCGCGTTTGCATAATAAACAAATAATATTTTTTTTTATTTTCGCCATCCTGTACCTTGTAAATGGGGCATCTTATGATATATGTTTACACAAAGTTTTAATGATAAAAGTGCTCTTTATATATATATATATATATATATATATATATATATATATATATATATATAAATATATCTTACGATATATGTCTATACAAAGTTTAATGATAAAAGTGCTCTTTATATATATATATATATATATATATATATATATATATATATATATATATATATATATATATATATATATATGTATATATATATGTATATATATATATATATATATATATATATATATATATATATATATATATATATATATATATATATATATATATATATATATATATATATATAATTTTTGAACGAATTCTGGAAATGGGTTTCAAATTGTAATTCTCACTCATTAAAAAAATTGAGACTTCGAAAGTCGTTACCCCACTATAAACGAAATTTTCTTTATGTTCACTCAACACGGAATTTATTCCCATGTTGTGAATTCTTACTTAAGCTGCTTACTTCAAAGTGACGTCATTTATTAAAAACTCTGGACGCAGTAAGCGCGTTATGGTAGTGAATGTTATAAAAATATTTTTAATAGCAAATATGTTTTTTAAGAAAGCAGGCATCAAATTTGGTTCCAGTATAATCTATATAGTAGAAACAATGTGCCATGTTTCATCAAAATAACTTTATTGTTTGAAACTGCACAAAAATTTCCGAAAGTAAACTTAAATTGTTCCAGAAAAAAACTGGTTTCCTGGTCAACCTTATAGGTTAATAGCAAATTGACCTATTTAAATTTGAAGCATTTAATGAAAATTTGCTACCATAACGCATTTGCTGCGTCCCGAATTTCTTTTCTTACTAAGATGTATTAAATTTCGATGGAAAATGCAAAAATGCAATAACATGGGGCGTGTTCGATTAAAAAAAATATTTTTAATAGCAAATATGTGTGTGTTTTTCAAGAAAGCAGGATCAAATTTGCTTACCAGTATAACCTATATAGTAAAAACAATGTGCCATGTTTCATCAAAATAAATTTATTGTTTAAAATATACAAAAATTTCTGAAAGTAAACTTAAAGTGTCAAAACTCGTTTCTTGGTCAACCTTATAGGTTAATAGCAAATTGAGGTATTCAAATATGAAGCATTTGATCAAAATTCGCTACCATAGCAGCAAGTGCGTGCTGCGTCCAGAATTTCTTTTCCTACAAACATGCATTATATTTCGATGGAAAATGCAAAAATGCAATAACATAAGGTGTGTTTGAATAAAAAAAAGAAAATTTGTATCACCAACGAGTTATGGGCCTGTGATTGTAGAAATATTTTTTTAAGATGTAGCTTAAGACACCCTATAATTAATATATACCATTTTTTTCGTATTTTGTATAATAACGGATATATTGAGCTTTATTGATTTTTTACGAACATTCGACAAAAATTATATACCATTAAACGATAAACTCTATAGCTAAGGCTACTGCCAAGCATCAGAGAAAGGGTATATTTTAAATAAATTTTCTGGAAATATTTTAGTAAAATGAAGGATAATGACGGTTGAAACTAAGACTTCAGGGTTTGTAAAACATTCTTCTTGAGACATTTTATATCCATAGCCCCTATTAGATTCCAGTTCTTTGCCTAAATGTTGTCAATTTTGACGTTCTAAATAGCGACTTTGACGTTTTGAGGAAAACTCCAATTTATTTTTTTAAATGCCTACAACTTTTTTGTCTTTTGACCTACAGAACTAAATTTTGGTAGGTAACTTACCCATAAGGATATAAACCCGCGTTGTTAATTCCGGAGAACTATTTTTTTCCGAAAGAAAACACAAAAGTGTCCGGGAAAACCTCGGCCGATTTTCCTGGCTAACGAATTTATCGAAGCCATTTGCAAAAGGAAATTATTAACCAAATTTAATCAAAATCAGCCCATTATTTTTTGAGTTATCGGTGTGATACACACACACACGCATATATATATATATATATATATATATATATATATATATATATATATATATATATATATATATATATATATAAACATATAAAAATTCAAACTTACCCCGGATATGTGTTCCGGGAAGCCTAATTAGCGCTCATTTGAAGAAATTTTTTCACAATTCAAAAGTCGGGATCTCCTCATTAGTGAATTTTTTTAAAGAAAATTCACTAAAAATACTTCTAAAATATAGATATTAGACCACAAGCAGCTTAAAAAATAACGTCGTATGCATACCGAATCTCTTATTAATTATTGTATGCGTATTATGTAATGCAAACGTCTGCTGCATTGGCATTGATGATACTTAGTAAAAAAAGAAATAAGAGATGATATATTTGTCAAAGTTTCGTTGCCATACTACAACAAAGTTTTAAATCAAAGAGACAAGAACATCTAACCATATTTATTCAAAAACTTGTATACATGTCTTTATATGTAGAATCAAGGAATGCATTTTTGATTTATGCAGATGGTAAAGAAAACTGGAGGTAATTTTTCCGAGATCTCGTGTACATTATTAGCCAGACATTCGAATATAAAACGTGTACAAAATAAACGAGAGCCGTCTTTATACAAATATGATATTTATATGCTTCCGACGGTGGAATTGGAATGAACGGGGACGGTGTTCTCTATTACTGTCAACTCTAATTTAGATATACAGAATATTCGGGACGAGATAGAACTCGAACATAATTGCACGCTTCGTCTACCTCCAAAACCCATTTCGAAACGAATATAAAATTTTTATTTATTACTTCTCTGTTTCGAAGTTATCCGTCTGTTCGCGGAGAAAGATTTCAAGGTAACAAATTTAATTGTTTATCTTCTCTTGCTTTCTTTTAAACTTTCAGAGAACTTTCAGCTGTATAATTTTCCTAATCGAAGTTACTTTTAACTGTCATTAATATCAGGAAAATTATTATGTTTCACCAAAAATGGCAAATTTTACTTGTAGAATGTGAAACCAAACTCATTCTAATTATGTAGAAAACTTAATACAGTACGGTCTCCATAATCCAGCCGGCATTGGCACACGACTATGTCGGATTGCTGGAAACATATTTGGTCCACTGATAGGGATTTTTTTTTTACTTCATAGATCTTCTAACCGATGCAATGGTCGTCAGAAAACCACTGCTCAAACACTTCACGTGTTACCCAACTCTTTGTCCGGTTTTTATAAACTCGAGGTAGATTCACATTTCTGATGTTCATTGATCTTTTGCTTGGCTTATAACAAACAAATTCAGTTTGTGTGAGCCTGCTGCATTCAAACACAGCATAAATTGTAAAAGGTTCTTGCATATTTTTCTTCCCGCAGCGCTCATTAGCCAAAACTTTCCAAAATAAGTCACTTTCGGCACCAGTCCAAGGTCTTAGACCTAGTGCATAAACGGCACAATAGCGGCTGCCGTCACTCAACACCTTTTTACCAGCAATGGTTAAAAACCGAATACCAAATCGTTTTTTGAATTTATCCAGCTAACCTACGCTGAATTGAAAATTGTTTTTAATCATAATTTTCTTGCAAAAGCTTTTTCTTTAAGAGGGCTACACGTAGATATCTTTCTTGAAGAAACCATGAATAGAGTGCTTCCGCAATTTGTGGAAATTCACCCTGTTTTATAGTTTTTCTTTTACCACAAATTTTTTCAAATATTTGATTTTGCTTTCTCGAGAAAGCGTTGTGCGTTTTCGCTTCTTGTCCAGTTCGGCCTAGGTTAACTGAGAACCACCACAACACTTCTGTACAGCTGGAATTGCATTAAATATGGAAATAAAATTATGTTTCTAATTAAATTGGGTAGCCTCAACCACAAAAACACACTTCTTTTAGCGAATTGTTACTTAAAAAAGATCGCTAATAGAGAGATATCGATGGTAAGACTTAGCAATATTTTTTTCAAATGGGCGGGAATTTGGGCACCTATACCCGAAACCAAGATCGGGTAGTGCCGCGGGAGGCGAGACGTTGAGCGCGAGCGGACCAAGCAGTGCACAGACCGTCTTTAAGCGATCCAGCTAAGAAATGAAGATGACACGGCGAGATTTTGTTGAGTCTTCGACTGGTCGATTGGTTCGCTCTGAGCTTATTCTTACGTATAAACGTAAACTCCTAGTAGGCTACTTCGAGCGCTATGAATATTATTTATATATTATAATAAGTGGATTATCGATAAAATCTATTTTACGTAATTTTACAATGTCTAAAATAATTTGTGTAAAATGTAAATAATTTTTTTCGCAGTTCTGCAGCTCTGCAGCACTTATCCACCAACCGCCACTGGCTTGCTATAAATCTGTGTGCAGAGGAGTGTATATAAAGAAGACTCAGAACTAGAGAGACAGATATCCTCTCAGAAAGTGAGGCAGCACTAAAGACTCTGAGATGTTTGAAAGCCTAGTCTAAATTAATCTGGGACTGCAAAAAAGTCTTGAAGCAACTGGCTATGAATATAAAAGTATT
This sequence comes from Tillus elongatus, assembly GCA_964006375.1. NCBI lineage: Eukaryota > Metazoa > Arthropoda > Insecta > Coleoptera > Cleridae > Tillus > Tillus elongatus. Next base: position 250,431,619 of record OZ023262.1, on the reverse strand, counting down.
ATCAATGCACGTACAGGACACCAAGGTATTGAAGAAAATAAGAAAGCAGATAGCCTTGCAAAAAGGGTAGCAAAAATAACATTCTATGGTCCAGAGTCGTATCGTGGACTAGCAAAAAACCAAAGTATTATCAATGCACGTACAGGGCATCAAGGCATTGAAGAAAATAAAAAAGCAGATAGCCTTGCAAAAAGGGTAGCAAAAATAACATTCTATGGTCCAGAGTCGTATCGTGGACTAGCAAAAAACCAAAGTATTATCAATGCACGTACAGGGCATCAAGGCATTGAAGAAAATAAGAAAGCAGATAGCCTTGCAAAAAGGGTAGCAAAAATACCATTCTATGGTCCAGAGTCGTATCGTGGACTAGCAAAAAACCATGTAAGAAATTAACTTGATACTTGGTAGAGGAACCAAATGCTGTCATACTGGAGAAAAATGTTAGGCTTAAGGCAGGCCTAACGGTTCCTCAACACTTCCTTTGCGACTGCGTGGCTCAGTTCTGCAAAAAAGGCTCAAATACCTTGGAGGAGTTATATTGTCATATACGTCTCTATGGAGATTAAGTTTATGAACTACGTTGCCTCTATGGTCACAGGCAGCTTGTAAAGTGTGTTGGTAACACCGACACTCTGGAATTATATTTCTAGAAGGAACCAGAAGTGACATGTATAGAACAATGCAGAAAGATCTAGAATCTAAATGGACAGTGTAAATAGGCGAGCCGCAGAGAGAGTGAGTCAGTCAGTAGTGAGTTAGTGTTGGTAGAGAATAAGTGATCATAGAAGGCGAACAGTGAAATATAGTTCGATGGACATTTGTAATAGAGAAATATTTTAGTCGGTGTGTTTATGGTCGGAAAATAGTTGGTTATAATAAATTAGTAGTTTGAAAAACTGTGTTTTGTTAGTCAGCAAATCCAAAGGCAAGAAGAAGGTAACAATATTATAAGTGAATACTAGAAGTCAGAGACTGTATATTGCCAAATTTAAATACTTCAAAACCCCAAGCTTTTAGTCATATTCTAAAATAACATATAGGTACTTTATCAATTAAAGGTTTTAAGATAAATATAATACAATTTTGGACATTTTACCTTTGCTTGCACCGTCGGGTCCTCGAAGTATGGTACACTCTTCTATTGTTCCGAATGGGGCGAATAATTGCCTAACATCTTCTTCAGTTTGTTGCTTACTGAGCATACCCACGAACAGCTTTCGATCTGCGACGAGAAAACAGAAAAACAACAAATTAGTAAACAATACAAATCACTATCGTACACATATAAACATATCTAACGCAGGTGCAACTCCATTTAATAATCCGCTAATATTGACACTCAAGGTACACGAGCTTATAAGGAGCTAGCGATCGATGCCATAGTAGAGTTTTTAGAACATATCAAAAGCTTTCTAAACAGACATACTGCTCTGACTTACGTTCTGTGTACTGGACGGCTGATGATTTGGCGTGTCGTCATTTCCGCTGAAAATATTTTAAATTAAATAGTACAAGGTTTAATCCACAACTATTTGACATCAAGTTCACAACATTGTTACAGGGGAGCTAATCACAACATCAAAGTACAAACAATATTCAACAGTTTATTTATGGTGTTACTCACTCAGTTCTATTTGTCCCAGTTTTCCTAGATTAACCATTTCAAAAGAAAATCAGCATTTTTAATCATGTTTGGGCCATCTACATGTGTTTTTAAAATGTTGAGAAAAAATTAACGGTGTGACAGCTGAGGTTATTTTAAGAGTAAACCCCATATAAATATTTGCCCTAGCGTGTTAAATTTTGAACTATAAGGTTTTAAAGTTTAAGAAAATATATCTTCTTTTATAATAACTCTGATACCATCCTACCCCACTCTTCGTAAATTCATATACGCCGTCTATGCAGTAAAAGAAACTTACTGATATGCAACGATTTGTTTAATTACTATCAGTGACGTGCGAGTTATATTATATTATAACGCAGTGTCATCACATTGTAAGGCACACGTGTTGTTTATTCCATCTAGGATTCTTAGTATTGTAAGATAACATTTATAGTAGAGGGAATTATTATGCATTAAAATAATTAGATTCTAGTTTAGTTTATAGCCAGCTTTTGTTGTGTAAACTCCTGCTTCAGATTAATAAAGTTTTTTAAAAGAAGTTCTCTGAACTTAAGTACATTTGTGGCGCAGTCGTTAGTATTTTTGGAAACGGGCTTAGAACAAAAATCGTCGCGGTCCGGTCTGTTTTAACAGTTAATTTCAATAAAAAAGAACCTTTATAAGTTCGAGAACGTTCGATTAACGGTTATCTGAAGCAGTTTCTTAGGGATTCAGACAAAAATCGCTGGTTCCTTTAGAAAAAGTATAATTAAGAAAATCTGGGAGTCCAGACAAAAATCGCTGGTTCCTTTAGAAGTATATTTAAGAAGATCTGGGAGTCCGGACAAGCATCGCTGGTTCCTGTAGATCAAAATAGATTTAAGAAGACCTGGGATTCCGGACAAGCATCGCTGGTTCCTCAAGGCACTAAATGAAGCTTTTAACAATATTAATAATCGTCTCCACAGCTGGAGCAGAACTAGCCGTATTCCATGACCTTTCAAATAATCCTGGCTTATTACCCCTAAAATTAGGTAACGCCCAAAACATAGTAGATTTATGGTCATTTGTGCAAGTATATGACATTACACCCATTGTCAATCAATTTTATACAATACAACAAAAATTTAATAGATTAAGATTGCATTTTAAAAATTTTACAGAATATAAGAGAGAATTTCACAACTCTTATAATATAGCTTTAGTTTTAGAAAATAAAATAACTTTGCAAATAAATCAAGTCAATCCAACTATAACTAAAAGACCAAAACGTGGTTTATTAAATCCTTTGGGATCTTTTATTAAGATTTTCACCGGAAATCTCGATCAGGCAGATGCCGAAAGGTATGACAACGCAATTGGAATTTTGTCGGAAAATCAAAGAAAATTAAAAACATTGGTAAATGAACAAATAACCCTGTTACAAAAGTCGATGGAAAGTTTTAAAAATATTACTTTAACTTTGCAACATAATGAAATTGTACTTGAGTCTCGGTTGCAACAAGTTGAACAGGTGATAAAAAGAATTAATTTACAGAGCATAGAAAATTTTAGTTATTTTCTTATTCAGATGACAATATCACAAATTTCTACCATGTATCAGATTATCTATGATATATTAGAGAAAATACAGTTAGCAATAACATTTTCTAAAATAAGTACTCTTCATAATTCTATAGTTGAGCCGAATGAGTTGTTACAAGAAATTAAATTAGTCAGCAATTATTTGGATGCAAATAAAAACAAATTACCTTTTGAGCCGGTATTAGAAAATATTCTACTTTTGGAAAGGATAATTGAAATTAAAAGTTACAGTAAAGGAAATCAAATAATATTCATAATAGAAATTCCGATTTGTGAAATAGAAGGCTACAATTATTATCATTTATATCCACTACCTACTCCAAACCTTAATTCATTTAGAGCCATTATACCCCACTCGAAATACCTGCTCCTTAATGAACACTATTACATATATACGGAAGAAAAGTGCCGAGAAATATCCAATGAAGAATTTATTTGTCACGAATCCAACTCAGCTGGTATTCAAGAGGATCCACCCTGTGAAGTCAAGATGCTGAAATTCATGAAAAACGTAACCAATTGTCATCAAATTCCAGTGGAAGTAGTCAACGCCAAGGCCCAAAGTTTAGAGAAAAACCAATGGATGATATTAGCACCACTATCTACAGTAGCTGTCCGAAAATGTGGCAACGACCGAGACAACGTACCCCTCAAAGGAACATATGTTTTAGAAGTGAAACCACAGTGTGAAGTGCAAATTGACGACATTCACATTCAAAGTCATCAAAGACTTGAAACAAAATATAGACACATTGAACTTCCCAATTTTAAAACTGATAGTGAAAGTGACGAAACCTATAATCCCCAATATAAAGTAAACTTTCAATCTCTTAGGTTAAATTCCATTAAGTTAGATGAAATAAATAATATACAAAAAGCTCTTGTTGAACAGAAAGAAAAAATTAGTAATATATCAGATAATGTTCCAATACATTTTTATAAAGTTAGTTTGTGGACTATATTAATTTACATTGTTATTATATTTGTCATTTGCTGTATTATTTATAAATGTATTATTAAGAAAAGGAAATTAACCAAATCAAATAAGTCCGAGGATATCAATCAAGATATAATAATTTAAGTTCAATTTTTATTACTTTCGCATTTTTTACCAAATGCTCCAATCTGACAAGGGAGGAGTTATATTATATTATAACGCAGTGTCATCACATTGTAAGGCACACGTGTTGTTTATTCCATCTAGGATTCTTAGTATTGTAAGATAACATTTATAGTAGAGGGAATTATTATGCATTAAAATAATTAGATTCTAGTTTAGTTTATAGCCAGCTTTTGTTGTGTAAACTCCTGCTTCAGATTAATAAAGTTTTTTAAAAGAAGTTCTCTGAACTTAAGTACATTTGTTGCGTGCGAAATTTGTACTGAATATACCTGGAAAAGTTGTTCGCCACTGCTTTTTCTTGGATCAAAAATTATTTTTTACATCCACATTTATTTCTAACCGAATCTGGTTTCATGATTTTCTCTGTCCGACGCAAGGTCTTCGTATACAAAAATAGAAATAATTTCTAGGTTTTATCAGTGCTAAAACCGCCAAGTCCAATACAAATTCGGCATATCTGTATTTCGGCAGAAAAAAAAAACCGTTCTTATCTTATGTGGATTTAATAAAATAGCATGTAGACAATAAAGCCTCAACACCAATCAAAGCGAAACTGTCAAATGTGTGAATTTATTTGCTCTCCTGACCAAGAAAAGTCGATACTTATTTTGAATAGTTTTTCATAATCTCAATGCTCCTTGTTAAAATGGTTTACACTAATGTTGAGATAACCAACATGCATTTAGAGTATGGTACATTGGAAGCTAGATGTATCAACAGTAAAAGGTATATTCAACGTCAAGCACCTCACCACACCATCTCTTCGCGGATGTCTCGGTGAAAGGGAATACAGCACAGTAATAATGGGCGCACACGAGAAGTGAGGGCATGTGCTACTGAGGAAGCAGTTTTCAATGTCACTTTAAAAGAGGGACAGGGCTATTGGATTGGACAATTACTTTGTTGAAGTGGGTAAAGGTGTGTGCGTGTGTGTGTCGATGCGTGCTGCGTGCGTGCGTGCGGTCACTCGCTCATTTTCTAATATTTTATCCTCCATCTGTGTTCAACTGATGATTTATTTTGTTAATTCGTGAGATCACTACGCTTTACATAAAGTTTTCTAAAATATAAAGTAGCTAAGATATATATATATATATATATATATATATATATATATATATATATATATATATATATATATCTATATACAATACTCAATTTATTTACACATCCATCTCCTTACATACACACTTCCACCTTAAATTATCTAGGATTGTGCAGGGACACATATCTTCATGGGGCTTATCAAGACAACTTAACAACACACAACAGGGCCACTAACGAGAGGGTTTTATACACGAGAAAAACAATAGGTAAATATTATTACTACTAAAGCGTTAAATTACGGACTATAAGATAGTTTCAATTATTAAAAAAAAACATTACAAATTTCCGATATACTTAGGTATAAAGATTTAACATATTATAATCTAATGTTCAGAGCATTAGCATGTTCAACAATGGCTTGATATATCATAAGGCTTTTTGTTTCTAATAATTATGGCAAATTAAACGGAAGAGTTATTTCAAATTTACATTTTTTTTTTTTGGTCAAAATATCAACCTTATCTTTACTTAATTCGCAGTTTAAAAGGATATACTGGCTTTCTCCCTACTCACCATAATCACACAAATGAATACTGCGCAGGTTCAGCCGGAAAAGATCCAAATTTAGGAAGAAAATCTGAACCTTAGTTATTTTGACACAGGTGAAATTTAAAGAAATGTTAAATAGAGAGCAGTATAATAGTAGAAAGGTATGAAGAATGTAGTCCTGCTAAAGGAAGCGAAAGTGGAGTGGCGGTGTTGCCTGGACAAGGTGCAGGTAAAGTAAGTGTGCGCTGTGTGTGTGTATGTGTGTGGTGACGTGCGTGCGTGCATGTGTGTGTGGGAATATAATATTCATGAATGCGGAGTGGATGGATGAGTACTATGTGTATGAATATTTTGCTTTTGTGTTGTATGGAGGTAACGGTTGTATGAGTGTCATATATACAGTTGTTCTTTTAAAAGGAAAATATAAAATAGGGAGACTAAGGGTTGAGGAAATGACACTATATCCAGTGTAGGACAGGTTGTGGAATCCCCTACTGAGGTTAACCATATGGTATTGTTTTGGTTTACAATTGCATCTCTCATCTTTGAAGGGGAAAGCAGAACTAATTAGATTGGGGCACAAAGAATTTCCTGAGATTGTAATTCAATGCTTACATATATACAACTAATTAATACCCACATACACAACAGGAAATATAATTTTTTTTTTGATTGTACGACTTTGAAAAGAAAACTTTGTTTGATTATTTTTTATTTTTTATTTCAACAACAAACTACGAGGGCTTACAGCCTAAATACTGTAGTACCGTGGGTGTCGACAAGGAGGAAAGAGGCAACTTGTTAATTCTGGACTTGGAGGTTCGAGGGAGAAGGAAAAACCTGTGCCGGCAAGGAATTCCACAACTTGGAAGTCCTGCGTTTTATGTCTGGTGACCAGGACAGTAAAAGGGTGCATTCGCTCTGTTCCCCTGATATATCTGTTGGGGGCAGCAGGTGCAGGAACCATGGAAGAAAGCTCCTCTGATCAGTGCCCGTGCAGATATCTATAAAAGAGAGAGAGTCACCAACGGCACGTCGGTGGGCAAGGGATGGCAGCCTTTGGGTGAGGGTAGGTCACCGATGAGACGTATAGCTCTCTTCTGAATGGAGTCCAGGATAGCGAGTGTAGAAGCCGCAGCAGCACCCCAGATGTGGGAGCATTATTCGAGGTTTGGTCTTATTTGTGAAGTATATAAGGTATATAGATTAGCTGGTGAAAAGTATTTGCGAGCCCGGAAGAGGAAACTTAATTTCTTAGCAGCCGCTTCTGCAATTGATGTGAGATGTTGGTGCCAATTGAGATTTCGATCCACAGAAATGCCAACAGGTGAAAAGGACCCATTACTTTGAATACCTTGGTTGTTTATTGTGATGTGTCTAGGGCTGGTGTATCTCTTATGAGAAAGAAAGCAAGACTGTGATTTGGTGGGGTTGAATTATACAAGATTTCTACTTCCCCAGTCCAATATTTTTTGGAGATCCACGGAGACAGAACCATCCATGAGTCTGCGATCCTCATCTAATTGGGCTAAAGCGACAGGCTTAGAATATTGAGTGGCGTGATGAGTGGAGGGTGCTGTCGTCCGCGTAACTGTGAACTGGGCTGTATGTGCTAGAGAGGAGGTCATTGATGTGGAGAAGAAACAAAGTAGGGGCTAAAGCTGAACCTTGAGGAACTCCTGCATTAATTGGATAAAGTTTAGAGGAATGGCCATCCACGACAACAGAAATGCTCCGGTTGGAGAGGAAATTTGCTGTGCACGTACAGAGTTTTGGTGGTAGGCCATAGGCCGGAAGTTTATTAAGCAGCGCTATTCTATAGACTTGTTCCAAGAATGGGTTACAAAGGAAAAGAGGTCGGCAGTTGATATGCGGTGACGGAATCCATACTGCCTGTCGTGGATTAGACTGTGTTTTTCAAGAAATTTTAGTAATTCGGTGTTTATATACTTTTCCATCACTTTAGAGACGACTGAAAGGAGAGAAATAGGCCTGTAGTTGCTAGGAAGCGCTTTGGATCCTTTCTTGGGGACGGGTTGTACTCGAGCAGTTTCCCAGTTACTAGGGAATATGCTTCTATTGTAAGATGTCTGAAACAGACGAGTCAGGACAGGAGCAAGTTCTGGTTCGCATTTTTTGAGAACAATTGCTGGGATCTCGTCAAGGCCAGAGGCTTTCCTGGTATTAAGAAAAGAGAGCATCTTTCGTACCTTTTTAGTTTGAAAATGATATCCGTCATTTTGTGCGCGACATTGGGGACTGTTGGTGGTTGAACATTTGGAGGTGGGTTGAGAGTAGAATCGCCGGCGAACAACTAGGCAAAAAGTTCAGCCTTGTCCAGGGCAGTAGTAACAATTTCATCCCCTGAAACAAGAGGTGGGAACGTGCTCTTGCAGAATTTATTCCCAATAGATTTAGCAAGAGTCCAGAAGGGTTTGCTGCCGCTGGAGCTTAAGAGGACTTTGTTTTTGACGTTGAATACAATTTATATTAATCCTAGCACACAAAATCCAAAGAAAGCAAATAAACACTCACAATTCGGTACACAGTCTGATATTTCTGGATTGTACGTACTCAAAAGTTGATCCTGGACTGCAACACGGCTAAGAAATCTTTTGATTAAGACCTGCTTTCAATAAGAGGAGAGGTTTATCCTAATCAGAAATCACACTCTCTAACTTAGTGATTGAAGGTGTGCCTCACTCCTACTAGATTTCCACAGGTAGTTTCGCCAGGCAAACATTTTTAACCAGAATTATTTATCCAGTGCAATTTGTTTTTAACATTTAACACAGGTCCGGCGAATTTTCTATAAAATGTATTCCCGACAATACTTCCAAAGGGATTCCAAAAACGTTTCCCGAATTCACCATTGATGAAAGAAATGGTTAGTTCTCTGCGCGCCAATTAATTACATTGATTCGCCTATCTGTGGTCACAGGGTTTCTTAAGACACTATGACACCGCTGCGGGGTCTCCTGTGTAGTTATGTAGATATTTTTTGTTTAACCCAAATCTAATTTTGCTTTTATTTGTCGCGACTTTTATTTAAAAATTTCAACGAAGTATACGGTAAGGCTCTTCATTCAGCTACTCAAAAAGCCGAGCGTTGCACAAGGTCATCTTTAACAACTTTTATAGTCCATTGATTGTTGTTACCCTTACTTAATATTAATTCAATTTTCTTCTTCCTGAGGAAGCTGTCAGGCAGCGAAACCGGTTATAGAAACGTTGAGGAAGATCTTAGAAAAGCCATAATTCAAAAGGGTCCCTTGTTTCAGTTAGCTTATGCGTTGGCTACGTCCTTCATTTACAAAAACGAAAACAAACAGTGAAGCCAGAGAAGTAGTCTCCAAGAATGTATGTAGTAACTTTTACAGTCTCACTTTGTTTTATTTATTTTATTCATTAAAGAAAATTTAACTGACAACAGGCTATTTTTGAAAATCCAACTCTGCTTAGAACAATCAGGTGCCATAATGTATGATTTACATTTATCTGAAAATCCTGCGTCGGACAAAGGAAAATTGAGATACCTAATTTTAAATTTAAAAAGAATTCTTGTTTCTTGAAAAAGCAATGACGTATCATTTGTTTCAAAATTATTTAGTGCAAAATTCGCACGCATGTAACTGGTAGTAATTTTTAAAAAAATCGTTGTAATTCAGAAAATGCAGAAGAAGTGTGTACCGGATTTTACAAAGGTATCTACGGTTTATTGGAGTTATTATAAAATAATTATTTTTTAACATTTTAACACCTCTAGGTCAAAACTTAACACGTTTAGAACATACATTCAAATGAGGTTTTTCTCCTTAAAATGACGTCATTTATGACGCACTGATTTTTGTGCAATATTTTAGGAACACATCTATTAACTAGGTTAACAAATGAATATTATTGTATTTTCGTATTTGTAAGAATTGGTTTCAACCTAAGCATATATACGGGGGTTATAATATATAGGACACACTCCACAGGGCGACTGGGAACCACAAGATCATTTAATAAGCTTTTATAGGTATAAACCCAAAACCCTTTTGCCTCGTTGAAAATTTGAAAAAAAGTGATTAATTTTCATGCTACTTGATAAAATTACGGTAATTAGGGAAATTTTGGTATATATTCTTTACAAGTAAGTTGTCAAAACTGACATAAGTTTTAAACCCCCCAGATTGTAAATTATGGATAGAGCATTTAATTTTATACAGTGTTTTCTGACGAAATTCCGTATTGGTCTTTGTTGACAAAAAAACAAGTTTCTTTGTTGATTTTAAGCTTCTAGAAACTGACATACAAATCATGCTTTACTGGTTTTATTCGAAGCAAAATATAAATTAAACGTGTGTTAAAGTGGCCATGCCCGAGTAACAGCCGCTAGTTACCTACACTTCGATGCTCTTTGACCATTTAAAAAATATCTGATCTATTGACACCCATTTTGAATCCGTTGGCGAAGGATTTAAGTATTTTGAATCGGCAAAAAACACCTCACTTTGATAGGTGTTTGGAATAGCAAAAGACCAAAAACCTCAAATCTAGCGAACTGGCAGGCCAAATACTTGATTTGGTGCAACCTCTCCATTGATTAAGCAATATTTAAATAAAAGTTCATAGCCATAAAGCTAAAGTGCGTCGTAGTACGCGAATCAGAGAATACTTTGCCTGTCAAGTGTTATGTCTCTTAAAGGCTGAGGTAATTGGTTTTGCATGAAGTTGGCGTAAGATCGACCAGTTAATATCCCTTCAATATAAAAGGCACAACAAAGTTGAAGCCAGCAGCATCATGACTTTCGTTAGCCCAACAAGGCAAAGTCACATCAGTAATGCAGTTCCTTGTCCAACAAAGTTTATCCGCAAAGCAAATGGCAAAATATTAGGATTGCGATAACTTAAATCTCAAAACCAGAGATAAAATTTTATCCCTGGGGGTAATCATGTTCCTCTAATGTCTGTGTTCTCTAAATATGGTTAGGGTGTATAAGCTGGTGCCGCAAAGGTCCCTATACTGTAGCAGAGTGACTAACTAAACTGATATAATGACCTTTTCGCCCACTTCAAAAGCACATGAATTATTTTTGTGCACCGGCTACATCAGTATTTTCTGAAAGGATATTCTCCAAGAATGGTCTTATCACAAACGCAAGAAGCAATCGACTTTTTGGCAAAATCTGAACCAGACAGTGTTGTTAAACATAAACTCGTAAAGGAGGTTTAAAATTCATGAACAATAATTATTTAATCGTTTCGCTATTCATTCCAGTTTTATTTGATTTTATTCTAACTTTTTTATTTCATAAACCTAAGTTTTTTTACGATAAATAAAATCAGCGTGGGCCTGCCACTGATATGTTATATTTGCTTTACCTACGTCGTCTGTTGTACTACAGATAAATGTCCAGCAAGGTGAATGTCGATTCGATTGATTATATTTTTTTATATCTTAAATCGGTTGCGACTTGCGAGGCAAGCTGATTTGCTGAATTGCTGCTCTTCTGTTGGTCGACTCGTTACAGTTACGACTCGACTCGTGTTTTTGTAGCGAGTTACTTTAAGCAGTTTAACGAATAATCTTCTCGTAGTAATCGAATGATGTATTACATCGACATAATCGATATATTTAGATTGTATCATTAATAATCGCCCATAACTATTTCATGTAAATCCTGGTGCTTTCCATGTATATCGTCCTAATTTGAGTACCTTAAACACTTTGTTTGTTACAATATGAACCAGATGAAATTTCTTTGCGTATGATAAAAATAACTGTTTATCTAAAATAATACATTGTCCCAAGGAAGGCTCTCCTCATAAATTGCACAATTATATGTCTTTAATTATTCGTCCCTGTTTCTCCAAATTTTTTGAACATTGCATGCTTAGTCTAAAAGAATTTTTCATAAGTATTGCATATAAAGCCAGCATCAGCATGGGTTAATATCCGGAAAGTCTACAGGTTCGGTCGTGGGTGACTTTTTGAGCAAAGTACTTGAGGCTTTGGAAGATCACAAGCACACGGTCAGACTTTTCTACAATTTGAGTAGGGCTTTTCACTGTGTGAATAAAATATTACTGGATAGATTAGGTGCACTGTGAGTAAGAGGCAAGCCCCATGACTGGATTGAGTCTTTTCTGTCGGGGCGACTTCAGCATGTTGAGTTGTCTTACCGGGATTTTGTGTCTGAACTTTATAAGTAAAACTGCCTTGAAAGCAGTGTGGGTGTCTTCTAGGGATCCGTGCTGGGACCGTTTCTTTTCGTTGTTTACATAAATAATTTGCTCTCGGAACTGTCTTCGTTAAATCTCACTCTGTATGCTCAACAGCTCTCGTCTCCAGCAGAACGCTTGAGAATTCGCAGGCTTTGGCTGCCCATTCCCTTTCGGAGCTGAACAGTTGGTTCTCCAACTATGACCTCTTTATTATCTTAATAAAATCAACTTTCTTGTGTTCAGTACCCCTCAGATGGGAACTTTAGATATGGATCTATATTTGTGTAATGAAACACTTGAAAAGAGGTAGTCCGTTAAGTGCCCTGGTCTGGGGGCTTGGCTCAGCTGGAGTCAACATTGTAGTTGTGTTAGCAATAGAGTTATGTTACCTTCTTCGGAATTTAAAACAGGCCCTAAACTGTAACAACTTGAGATTTTATTTTTAATATGTTGAGTATCTAATCACTTCTGGATTCATTTATTGGGACAACTCTTCGAATTACAATAAAGTGTTTATAGCGCAGAAGCGTGTTGTGAGCTGTTTAGTGAGTGCTGGTCCCCTGGAATCCTGCCGGACATTATTCATAAGGCATAAAATTTTAGCCTTGCCTTGCTTACATGTTTTACAACTGTGTACTTACGTTTATAACAGCAGGAATAATTAAGAAAAATGAGGATTTCCATTGCTATGGTGCCCATAACAGAAGTCAGTTTTGTACTTCTGTGAATAGAATTATATATAATATAGGCACTAAAATCTACAGTCTGCCGGGTGATATCAGGGTGATTTAGAAATTCATATCTTTCAAAAAACATTTTGAAATCTTACCTCTTGGACAATTGCTTCTATAGTGTTGAGGAGTTTTTGAGTGGGCGAAAGGATGGATAGATGGTATTCTCAATTACATCAGTTATGACTTTTTACCATTTTATTTTTTATTTATATAATATTTGTAAACGAATGTCATTTGTTGTCTTTGTTGTATCTGTTTCGTTAATTCCTTGTTGTGACTGTATTGTGTATCTATTGACGAGTCCAATATTGCTATATTTATGCGATCTAGAGGACAATAAAGTTATTATTATTCTTACTAACACCATTTTCGTCCTCCTCCATAATTGGTGGTGCATACCACGTTTGGTTTAATTGCCACGATTTAATGAGGAAATATATAAACTTATCAATTTTTTTTTCCAAATTCTTAACACTATGTAGAAAAGAAAAGTAATATGTCAATTGCCATTTCTTTGAATATTTTGAGGTTCCCAACCACCCAGTGAAGTGAATCACATAGCATAAATTTGATGAACCCAGGAAAGTACTTTTTTAATTAGCTTTAATAAAGCAGTTTGTTTTCACTAAATTGACAAAAAGAAGCTTTATTAAAATATGTTTAAATAGCTGTTTAGGTACTGTGCTTTGATATAAAAAAAATAGGACATTGATGATGCTGGTAATACCAAAGCACTGTGTAGATAAGATAAAAATGATTTATAAGACTGACATTTAGGGATACTTGATCTAAGCTATAATAGTTAATTCATTACTGAAAAACTACAGGGGAAAACTGATTAACCTAGGAAATGGGGTAGTAACTCGTTATACCATTTAAACAACAAAATATTGAATTCAGCGGAACTGGCTAACCGCGCGCAAAGAGTATATTTACATTACTTTAAAACTATTTAAAGTATAAAAGACTTACACTAAGAAGCATATCTAAAATAAAAATTGAAATATTAGTAGGTACAAATGGGCGGTTCTGGGGACACCACCCTATTGCGCGTGCGTGTGACGTCACAGTGACGAAACAATATGGTGGGTCGATAGAGTTTAGAAGGAGGTCTAACCTAAGATGATGGCTGCCAAGACGTGAAAGTATGGATTAACAAAGCTTGAAATGACATCTGATTTGACCTATTGAAATAAGAGGATCCGACATTTTGATTTCACCGAGAATGACGTATGGCAGGACGGCGGTTAGCGTATGATCAGATCAAAGTCTTTGGTGTTTGGCTTAGACCACATGTGTAGGGTACCATTTTACACGTCTCGAAGAGCAGAATTCAAATCTGTGAACCGCCGCATGCGCAAACCAAGGTTTTTAGTTTTTGGGTATATAGGGCACGTGCGGGGTACCAGCGTAATCGTTTTGATTAGTGGAGTTCAAATATGGGAAAAAACAAATGAAAGAATTTTTTTTTGCGCATCGTGGAGCTGGCAACAAGGCTCTCATAATTCCGTGATCGTTTACGCGACTGATGTGTAATTGTTTTTTATTAGAGCATGCATGTAAAATGATTTGTCTCAATTGAAACTGAAACTGACTTTCTTCACTTTGTTTACTAATTCTCTTACGTAATTTCCATAGATTCCTGTTCATCTTGCTCATGAAACATCTTTTATACCGTTTTACAATTAATGGTAACTCAAACACACCTCAGAACCATAGATAATAATAATAATAATAATACGCCGGGTATAAAAGGTCATGTATTTCTTTTCATTTAGTTTTAAATCCGAAGTAAAACAATAGTTACAGAGGAAGATGGTAAACAGCAGCATAAAACGAAAATCTGGCGACACAGAAAATAGTCGTGATTGTAAAAATCTTAAAGTTCTACAGGATCTCTTACTATCTGATGTAATTCAAAGTATTACTCTAAAAGAAGAGCCTAAAATACTCGAAAGTATCACAAGTGGATATAATACAATATATCTAGCAACTATCGCTTTCTTCCCATACGTCATTCTCGGTGAAATCAAAATGTCGGATCCTCTTATTTCAACAGGTTAGATCAAATGCAATTTAAAATTTAAATTCATCATACTTTCGCCCCGATAGCCGCCATCTTGGCAGCTATCTCACCATCACCTCAGGTTAGAGCTTAGGTCACAAGCTTTCCAGGTGGCGGCTGGCGTAAGATTTTGAGAGGGAAGAACTCAACTGTCAGGTAAGTCAAATGTCATGTGTCACCTGTCATATGTTATATGTTACCTGTCAGTTGTCAACTGTCATATGTTACCTGTCAAATGCCTTCCGCCATCTTGGATGACATAACGCGCATCTACAGTGGTGGGTGGTGGCCCCAGAACCGCCCATCTCTACCTACTAATATTATATTTTTTACTCTTGAAATATTCATCGAAAAGTCTTAAATGGGGATAACGGCTTTACTGGTTTATCGATTGAAAATAATAAAAAAAGTAAAAGCCCGATTGTTTCTTATTTAGTATAAATCGATCAATTTGTATTAATATTGAATTATTAAAGACATCGCTGAAGAAAGAAAACAATAATGACAAACGTTAGTTACTTATTGTTACCTATTTAACAAATATTGTTTCGATTTTAAGTTTTTTAAGTTAGTAACTAAGTCAACTATAATTGCATGCAATTAGCTAACACCCACGCACAATTCAAGAAGTATATAACATTTTCCAGCGAATGCAATCTAAATGAATTGTTATTATACAAATCTTATTATGGCATGCATTTCATCAAATTATCATTTACTTAAAGCAAAAAATAACATTATCCCTAATGCAGCCCTTTACCCTTTGGCTTGCAGTTAATATCTAGCAAAGCGATTCGATATTTAATTCAGTAACGAGCAGTTTTGACAAAAGTAAAATTTTCCACAGGTTTGTGTGTCAAGCAGTGACGGCTCGTTGGCGCAGCAGGGGTGAATGAAGGGAAAGCAAAAGTTTCAGCAAAATTCGTGTTTGCTACGTAAACAAATATAAAGGCACCTTGCCAAATCAGCGCGTACAATTAACATTTGTACGACTACTTTTTTTGAAATTGTATAAAGGTTGTATTATGAATTGTTAAATCCTGTATGAAGAGGCTATTCCTTGATTTATGCCTTGGCATTTATTTAAAGTATATTAGTTAAAATAAAATCTAATAAACGCACTTTAATTTAATATACTACAACACTGTAGTGTGACGAAGCCCAAATTAAACCGCCTCCCAAGTAGAACCCCCTATATTCTTCTAACTTTTTAACCGTTAGCGCAACGTGTGTAAAATTGTAAAAACCGCCTCTCTATCCGAGTTATTTCTATTTGTTTACGTTAAAATAGCGATCACGTAACCGTTTTCTCGCGTTTTTAACTGTTGTGCATGGTTACATTGGAAAACTGAATCGAAGTGTCTATGAAAACACTGATCTTCTGTAAAATGTAAAAACATGATGAACAAGTAATTAGAAAATTTATTGTTTGGAACATATTTAAAACCACTTACGATTATTAAATTTGTAATTATAGTCCGTTTTTCAATTTGAACCATACACGGTTACTCAAATTGAACCAGGTTTAGAAAACTTCTTTTCTGCTTCAAAACTGCAATGCGTTTTTTGCACCAAAACAGGTAAATATATATTTTTTACTTTAACGTCGGTCTATTTCCGTGACTATGGCCAACCACCGACGCCAGGGAGTAGTTTTACCTCAGTATCTTGGAAACTTTGCTGAACCGCTGACTTTCTGTAAGGAGAGTAGGTATCTTTAACATGCCCAACTTCGCATGGTCACGGGACCGATGGCTTTATGCCCCCTCCGAAGAGCGGCACATGCAGACTTTAAACTTGCCCAAATACAATGACAAAATCTAGGTTGATGTTAATTTAACAGTATGTACTGGAAAAGTGAAAGGGAACCCTGGGAATCGAACCCAGTACCCTTTGGTTCATAGGCACACGTTTTTACCCCTAGACAACCGGGGCTGTATAGTAAATAATTGAAAATCGTCTGCAGAAGATTTCAAACCGGTGTACTAGCGAATGATAGCGAAACTCTAAATAAATGGTTGGTTTGGTCTGGGTTTATTGGCCTTGAACATGGCGGTCATTAGACACAGATTTCTGAGTTCTGCAATGGAACGTGGAGCAGTATGATACCAATTTTTACAATGGTGTCAGTAATAGAGAAAAGGGCTAACGTGATTTTGACCACTAATTGTCACAGAAAAGGCAACTGGTAACATAGACAACATAAATTGTTAGTGCCATAAAGTAAAATAAAAATAAACAAAAGTTAAAGATAACAATTGGGGCCTAAATAAATGCACCACGCAGTTTTGGCGCACCACTCTATGAAACTCTTTTCGGACTCACTTTACGTAACATTAAAAGTGCTGCTTTCTAGCTGTCAGAAAGACATCAAATTCCTCAGCAATTCCACATAAAAAAATTATCGGCAAAAAACGGGATTACAAACCTATGGCAGGGCATGAAAGGTTGTCACTGCGCCAACATAAATTGCTAAATGGAGTTAAAGGGTTTGATACAGCAAATGTATACGATTTTTTTTTATTTAATGGAGAAATTAGTCAATGAATATAATTTTGACGCAAGCTCAATGTTTAATATCGGTGAGTGATTTGTCAACTGTGGCGTCAAAAGGTCGTTAACATCAAAAATTGTAAAACTGTTGGAGCAGTTGCGAGCGAGGAACGTGTCACGATGGTATGTTGTGTTAGAGCATTTGGGTCTTGGCAGGTCACCTTTTAAATCAACGAAAGGGTATTACACCCAAGCAATGGAGATATGGTTGCGGGCTAATGCTGAACTTTTTTTTTGATGCAGGAGGGGGAAATGCTCATGCAGACCCCGTAGGTTCCGTGGGATATCGAGGTACTGTGAGACTGTACTCACTAAAACCCCCTCCCTGGGAGTACCGGACCTTAGTCCATACCTCCGTCGGAAAGATTTACACACAATGACTTTTTGGGTATGAATGTTTTCATTCTGTTTTTCCCGCGGGGGCGTTTAGCGGGTAAGTACAAGCTTATACTTATGTGGAAGTTGCTCTTCGTAGTCGGTGGTACTACGGAGAAGAGCATTTGGGTGAGAAGCGGATTTTGCGAACTGGGTTGTGGATAATTGAGTTATAAACTCAAGTATCGAAGGCATTTGCATATCATAGTGAATCTGACTGTTTCGGACAAACCATGGCGCTCCGGTAACCATTCTCAGAAATTTTTTTCTGGATGATTTGAAGGGTCTTGATGTGTGTAGCGGCCGCGGTGGCTCATGCAGGTGATGCATAGGCCAAGGCTGGCCGGATAATGACTTTGTACATGAGCAACTTATTGTTCATGGACAATTTAGAGTTTCTATTTAGAAGTGGGAACAGCTTCGAGATGAACATCGAGGCTTTTTTTCGAGCGTGATCGACATGGGGGCGCCATGTTAAGTGTTTGTCGAGGGAAACCCCGAGGTATTTGGCGGAATCTTGCCAGGGGATTAGACGGTTGTCTAATGATACCTGTTCGTGAGGTGTGTGTCTCCTCTTGGAAAATAGGACTGCTGAACATTTATCGGGATGTATGGCTAGAAGACCCTGTGAAAATAAAATTAAACTAGATTATAACAAAAACATACAAATTAGGTTTATACAATCAATTAAGAAACAAACCAGTGAAATGAGAATGAATCCAATGTGACCTTAATACCTTGTAGGTCCACCTCTAGTCCTGATTACCGCATCCATAACATTTAAATGGTATCCTGGGAAATATTCCCCCATTCTTCAATTACGCAAGTGGTTTTGGTTGACAGGTGAAAGTCTACGACGTAGCTTTATTTAAGATGGTCCTGAAAATTCTCAATATTGTTGAGGTCCGGACTGCTAGGTGGCCATTGCATCATCGGAAAATTAACAGCATAAAGGTAATCAATAACCTGTCCAGCCACGTGGGAAGGCGCATTGTGATGCATGAATAAAAAAATAGGGCCCACAAAAGGACCAAATGGCTATACCTGTTTAAGTGCGATGTTTCCCAGATTATAATTCGCATTCATAGACGTTTGACGTAACTCTTTACAACCGTCGTAGCAGATCATCCCTCCCCTTAAAACATAACAGATTTGCCATCAAAGGGGACCCTTGGTTAAATATTGAAACTTGCAAATCTCTCCCTTTCGTTTCTCCAGACACGCACACACTATCAGAAAATCTTAGACAATCCGTGATTTAAAACATAAAACCTTCGTCCAGTCATTAACAGACCGGCGTTTATGATTTTGGACAAAACGCAATTTTTAAGCTTTGTACTCTTTCGTAAGTGAGTTTTTCTCCTGCTCCCTAATTCGGATTCATTTAAACAGCTTTTGATTGCCTCAGACGGCATTACCGCTGGTACCTGATTTCTAACACATTACGGTTTCCAAGAGCGGATTGTCTCAGAATACTGTCGTCCCTTTGATTGGTACATCGTTTTTGCCCTTACCATTGCCTTCGAATGTAGGATCCGCTTTCGATAAATCGTCTAACCATGCGACCTATGCTGGAGTGATTTCTTTCTAATACACTTCCAATACAATGCGTCGAGTACCTCTTATCCATCAGATTTGATGCCAGTACTACCTACTCCACCAATTAGCTTATTTTGTCATTTATTTTCATACTTTTAAACACTGGTAGATGAACTTTAAAACACGTGTGTGATACAGCAGATAACAAGAATTTGCTTGATCAGCAGAGTCTTAACAGATTTGGAAAGAATTGTGGTAAAAAGTGACTTAATTAATCTTTTCAATTATAAAACAAAACAGTATATGCTTGAAATTTCTGAGAAGTTCTTAAGCCCACTTACTTGGAAAAAGATTTAAAAGTTATAATTATCTGTGCATTAAAAAAATGATAGTGGTGCCTTAATTTTGTCCATGTGTAAAGAAGTCTTCTAAATTATATACAAACACCTCTATATATAGGTTACGTAAATTATATGACCACAGCAACTAAATAACATTCTTAATCAGCATTATTGTAAACTGCAGAATATATGCAAATGAATCGTATTTGCAATTCATGACGAAATATTGTGTTACATAAACACTGGTAACTTCGAAACGTAATATTGCCAAACCTGTCTCAAAAGATTCGAATACCAATTTCACCTATTTACACCATTATTATTATTATTATTACTATAATTTACTAAATGCCTAATTCCCCTAATTCCCTTATTAAACTTAAAATTAAATGTCTTTATAGTCTCGCACAGACCACCACCCTAGCAACAAAAACTTGTACTTAAACAGTCGAGGAATGTAGTTAAGTAGACAATTAACTAAGCAAACTTTGATTGGAATTTATAGCCACGTGTTGCATTACGCTATTTTATACCACATAAAATTTGATCCACATTAAAAATATAAATATGACCAAAAAGTTGCTGTAGATAGAACACGAACCGTCACTGATATATGGTTTATCAATATTTCACGCGGTGGCCAGTAAAATGGTAAAACGACTATAAATACTCGTCGTTAAAGCTAATCCATTAACTATTACTATTTTATAAGCTCAGCTATCAATTTCTGTAGCGATAATATAAACGAAACAATGTAGCTAATTTTACTTTAAACATGAAGGCAAGGAAACATATCAATTAAAATAACATTACACCCCCAAAACTATCTACGTAGTCATTATTAAGCAATCAGCAACTAATACCGAGTGAAAATTATTAAACATAGACAGGTCCGATGAATATTTATGGCGAGTCTGTGTTACAATAAAGCTAAATTGGTCGAAGCAACTTTGGTAATCTATTTTCATTTGTAGCAGACAGGCCTGTTCAAGTAAAACAACATTTTAATTGAGTGTTAATCCGGGCTATTCAATGCGGCGGACTGACCTAAACCATCAAGTTGAACCAGTACACAGAGAGTCAACAATAAACGTGAGACTTAACTCTACTATTACTGTAAACTATTCATCGGGAATGGCAAAAAGGGATTGAGACGGGAATATTGGAGGGCGTATGTAACTCTATAATTGGATCAAAGTATCTTTACTAATCTAAATCAGAACAGGCTATACTGAGAGGTCGGGGACACTCCGATAGATTTGAAGGTGCGAGGAGATGCCACCATTTGTTAACACTGAAAGTTATTTGACAAACTAAACATTACTACTTTTCTTTACCTTCAAAATTAATACAATAATACATTACTTTTTTGACACACGTGTTAGTACAGGCAATAGAGGAGCCCGTTACTCTTGTCCATAATGCACTAAACTACAGGAGTTATTTTTTTTTTTTTTTGATAGATAGGTTCAGAATTATGTACTGAACGTAAAAACACAAAATCCTTACAAATTAGGAGGGCGAAAATGCCGCAATTTTGAGAAGAACCGTTTCGTCCTATATCTCCATAACCGTGCACTTTAGGCCAAAAATGATAATGACCTTTATTGTAGATAATTGCATTTCCCATCTTTTTTGTTAAATATTTTTTTGTATCACTTACCGTTTACAACTTATACGACTATTAGCAATCATTTATTGACTTTTTTACCTATATCTTTGTTAATAATTGTTTAAAAAATAAAACGATTATAACTTAACTTTTGAATCGACAAATTTCCTACAATTTTTACCAAAAACTTTTTTTTCTGAAATCAATATTTTCAGAGTTATAACGCGTTAAATGTTGCACTCTTCAATCGACAAATTTTTCTGGAAATATTTTAGTAAAATGAAGGACAATGACGGTTGAAACCAGGACTTCAGGCTTTGTAAAACATTCTTCTTGAGACATTTTTCTTCCATAGCTTATATTAGTTTCAGGTTCTTTGCGTAAATGTTGCCAATTTTGACGTTTTAATTCGCGACTTTGACGTTTTGAGGAAAACCCCAAATTATTTTTCTTTAAATGACTATAACTTTTTTTGTGTTTGAACCTACAGACCTAAATTTTGGTAATTTACCTATAATGACATTAAACCGTGTACCAAATTTAGTTGCCCTCACTTTGTTATTTCCGGAGATATGATTTTTTTTCGAAAGAAAACACAAAATTTTCCGGGAAAACCTGGGCCGATTTTCTTGGCTAACGAATTTTCCAAGCCACTTACAAGAGAAAGGTATTCACAAAATTTAATTAAAATAAGCCTATTAGTTTTTGAGTTATCGGTGTGATATAATATATATATATATATATATATATATATATATATATATATATATATATATATATATATATATATATATATATATATATAAATTGAAACTGACCCCGGATATGTGTTCTAGGGGGCATAATTAGCGCCTATTTCAAATTTTTTTTCAAAATTCAAAAGTCGGGGTCTCCTCATTAGTGATTTTTTTTTAAAGAACATGCACTAATAATAATTTTAGAAAAACAAGTTTTAAGTGAAAGTTCTAGAAAATTTGTCGATTAAAAAGTTAAGTTATAAGCATTTCATTTTTTAAACAATTATTAACAAAGATATAGGTGAAAAAATCAATAAATGAATGCTAATAGTCGTATAAGTTGTAAACGGTGAGTGATAAAATTTTTTTAATAAAAAACATGAAAAATGCAATTATCTACAATAAATGTCATTACCATTTTTGGTATAAAGTGCACGTTTACGGAGATATAGGTCGAAACGGTTTTTCTCAAAATGGCGGCACTTCAGCTCTCCTAATTTGTAAGGATTTTGTGTTTTTACATTCAGTATGTAATTCTGAACCTATCTATCAAAAAAAAAAAAATAACTCCTGTAGTTTAATGCAGAAAAAAATTCTCTATTGCATGTATTATGTTCTGTTTGCATAAAATTAGAGTACAATTTTTAAATTTCAAAGTATCGTCTTTCATAGTACATATTTAAATCGTTTAACTATTTTACAGCGTCTATGAAATTGAGAATTAAATTAAATTAAACAACTCCTTGATACTTTACGCATATCTATCTGCGAAAAAACGCTAGACGCAGCAAATTCTTTACGGTAGCGAATTTTCATAAAATTGGGCTTCCATAAAAAAAATCGACAGTTAGATTATTAATAAGTTGAAAGAATTAACAACAAAACTTTGTGGTGCAACGTGTATATTAATAATGAATAGGAGCTTACATTTCACGACTAGGTTATTAAATTTGTCAGCTTAAGCTTAGATCTGCCTGTTGTACTCGAAGGACCTAATTTATGTTTTGTTAATTTAAATGCCGATTTTGATAAGACTCAACCTTTAATAACAACTATGTTAACTTGTACAAAATTAATGATTTGATGTGGGTTTGGGCCCCTGGCAACTCAACGAATGTGTTATGATTATGCAAATTAAAACCTGTTACTTGCTCTGAGTCTGTCGCGGGACTGACTGAATTTTTGGTTTCTTAAGACCACAAATTATTTCACTAGGTTATAACAATTCTACCTGTAGAAGGTTTTACCGGAAGTAGTGGCGATTTTAAAATCTGTAATGAAACAGCCTGTATATTATTTTAATTTTTATAGAGAATTTTATTACGAGTAAAAAAACATTGGGTTCGTTATTTTTTTTATGTCCAAGCCAACAGAGCTTTTAACAAAAGCGTACCAACTTTTTGAGACAGCAGCTAATGAGATGAAGTAGCCTACTAAAACAACATAATAATCACATTATTAACCAAAATTAAATGAATTTAGGAAAAAGTCTGGACGCAGCAAGTGCGTTATGGTGGTGAATTTTCATTAAAATATTTTTAATGGCAGATACCTATGTCTTTTTTTAATGAAAGCAAACATCAAATTTGGCTAAATATTTTTTACGCAAAATTATACTAAAAGGATACATAAAATTCAAGTTATATACTTAATCTGTAATTAAAATTGAAAATAAAATAATTTGTTTACAAGAAAATCCATTAAAACCTTATTTTCGATGAATTTCATTTAAAAAGTGTTCCATCAATTGAATACCTTTTAATACAAAAATTCTCAAATGCTCATTCAAAGAGAATTTATTAAATACATTTATAAGAAAATTCGCTATTAAAAGAACATTTTGTACAAGAAAAGTCGCTAATAAAATAAATTAAATTAATTAAAAAAACTGGTCCCGTTTTCGTGGCCAACCAACCATTTCAAGTTATTTACGCACTTATCAAAATAAAATTTTTCACAATAACTTTCTCGACGACATAACAAAAATTTCATGAAAATTTGCAAACAACTTTTCAAGAAAATCCGTAAACATTTTTTTATAATAACTTATTAAACATTTATGATTCCTTACCAAAATTTCACAAAAACATCTTACAAAAAATGATTTCTACGAAGCACACAAAAATTTCTGTGAAAACTGGCTAAATGTCTTTTTACACAAAATTTTAATGAGTTAAGATTGGAACCTGTGACGAGTACTGATACTTATCCCCTTCATGAACTTTGTTAGCGAAACGATGGTCAGGTCTGAAAACTGTATTGTGATGAATTGGGTTCTCCAAATTGTACTTAACAAAATTTGGCAAAAATAATACATAAAATTCAAATTATATGCCTAATCCATAATTAAAATTAAAAATAAAATAATTTGTTATCACGAAAATCCATCAAAACTTTATGTTCGAACAATTTCGTTTAAAAAATGTTCCATCAATTGAATAATTTTTCATACAAAAATTCGCTACAAACGTTTCTTCAAAGAAAATTCATTAAAGTCATTTATAAGAAAAGTCGCTATTAAAAGAACATTTTGTATAAGGAAATTAACTAATAGAAGTAGAAATAAATTACATAAATTTAAAAATATTAACTAGATACTTTTTCTGTAGCTTCAGAGAGACAATTTTTTTGCCTGTGGATGCTGTAAAAATTGAATCCGGTTGTAGAGAAGAACACAACCTCTTATGACACAAATCTCTACGTCTATGTTAACTGTGGCTAACTTTTACTAACTAAGAGCAACAATAGCAACTATTCAACTTGAATTAAAAGTCTTAAAAGTGCTTATCTTTCATTTTCAACAAAAAGACGCTAAAATATATATTGGAATTACACAATCTGATCACATAACGTTAAAATGGAACCAAAGATGAAAAAAAGGAGAAAAAAGTTAAAAGAGAAATTCAGTTAACGGTGAGACTTGAACCCACTTCCCTTTGCTCATCAGTCAGGGGTACTAGCCATGGCACCACTTAAGCCTCCTGACAAACTGCAATGAAGAAAATTGGATAACCGATAATGGTCTTAAGTAATCTGTAAGGTCTTTAGAGGCAGATTTTGCAGTTATTTCAAGAAATGAGAAGTGTAGCATACATTTAAAACATTCTAATATATACTTTATGCAATATTTACCATTTATAAATAGCAATGCTTATACTGATTGTCACGTTTCAAATCTCCAGTTTGACATTTACGGGAGAAAACTTACAAAATTCTCAAAGCAATCTTTCTGCTACTTCCTGAACTTTTTGCGCCATGAAAAGATAAACGATGTCTGTAATATTTAATATTTGTTTAACACATACAATATTTTTGTATTGCGTCTTCTCTGGCATTTAGTGGCTCTAAAATTTTGCATCATTAAGTGCCTATAACTTTTTTCTTTCAAAATAGAGACCTAAATGGTGCAGAGTCTGGTTTTTACCACATAAACCAGCTTTCCAAATCTGGTTGCCATAGCTTTGTTATATATATATATATATATATATATATATATATATATATATATATATATATATATATATATATATATATATATATATATATATATATATATATTGAAACTGACCCCGGATATGTGTTCTAGGGGGGCCTAGTTCGCGCTCATTTGAAGAAATTTTTTCAAAATTCAAAAGGCGAGATCTCCTCATTAGTGAATTTTTTAAAGAAAATTCACGAAAAAACACTGTATATAAACAGGAGTGATCCGAAACTAAAATTAATGTATTAAGTATTGAAGCTAAGTACTGTTTACTTCTTGACAGTAGCCAAGTTGGTTGGTAAATTATCTTATAGCATTAGTTATTTCTTCTGACGGAACTCCCTAAATCTCTTGGGTTACTCTTTCATCTACTTCTGGAAAATTGTTAGCCTGTTTATAGGCTTCAGAGTTTAAATGAACATGGAGAAAAAAGTCTATTGGATTAAGGTCGGGGGATCACGCAGACCATTCAATGGTACCTCTTCTTCCAATCCATCTGTGATTCAATGTCCAGGCTAAGCGATCTCGAACAATGCGAGCGTAATGGGGTGGTGCACCGTTTGCTGATGCCAGATATCATTGGGCAAATATATACTCACCACCAGCGCGGAAACCACTTCTTAACGTCTATAAACGCTGTAAATACCTCTCTCCGTTTAAACTATCGTGTAAGAAGAAAGGTCACACAATATGTTATTGTAAATACCGCACCGTTTGCTAAAGCCAGATATCATTGGGCATTTATATACTCACCACCAGCGCGGAAACCACTCCTTAACGTCTATAAAAGCTGTAAGTACCTCTCTCCATTTAAAGTATCGTGTAAGAAGAAATATGTTATTGTAAATACCGCCCTAAACCTCCAATTTCTGGAGATGCTGCGTAAGAGCCTCCTGCACACAATGATATATTTTTTTGCGCCCAGCAGTGGCAGTTATGTCGATTAACTGTACTGTTCAAAAAAACGTAGCCTCATCTGAAAACAGCACATTTATGACAAAATTATTTTCATGGTTGCAAATATCCATCATTGTTCCACGAAATTCTAACCGTCTATCGAAATTATCTTCTAAGAGTTCTTGAACAAGGCGAATTTTGTATAGATGATACTTTTCTCGTCTTCGTATCCTTCTTACTGAAAGATGGATAATTTCACGCACATTGGCGAAGAAGTAGATAATTGAGGATTTTTCTCTACAAACTTAGAAATGTTTTGAGCTACATTTTATTTATTGTTTTTAGCCGTCCATTTTTTAGTCAATTGTCGACTGTTCCACTTGTGTAATACCTTTTCGAAGTTCTTGACACCAACGAACGTGATATCACTCGATCTGGATGAATATCGTAAAAAAGATCACAAAGTTTTTGATGCGTCCTTCTTCTGTTCCCAAACCCAATCATTATAAGCATTTTTTTAAATCTTTGCAGCGTATACATACACACATATTAACATGCAAAATAACAACAAAACCAACAAATCAATGAAATATTAAACATCATATTAAAAAAAATTACATTGAGTTCAACGGAAAATACTACATCCAAGAAGACGGACTACCAATGGGATCTCCATTGTCAAGCATCATGGCAGAAGTATATATACAACTATTAGAAGATAAAATCAACAACATTATAAAAGAAACAGACCCAAACATCAAATGGATAAGATACGTAGATGGTATATTAATAATATCAAAAAATATCAAAAAATATCAAAAAATCAACATAAACAATATCCTCGAAAAATAAACCAAATTAACAACAACATAAAATGTGCAATAGAAAAAGAATCAAACAACACCATAAACTTCCTAGACTTAACACTAATCAGAAAGGAAATCTAGATTGAATACAAAATATACAGAAAACCTACACAAACAGACATAACTATACCTAAAACTCAATACACACACACACACACACACACAAAATGGCCGCATACAGATACTTAATAAACAGAATGGTAAATATACCATTATACCACAATGACGAACGAGAAAAAGAGGAGAAATTCATAATACAAATAGCACAAAGAAATGTATACAACAAGAAAACACTAGAAAAGCTAGTAAAACAAATAAAAAACAAACAAATCAACAAAACCGAAAACAAAACACCAGAGACAAACAAAAAATACACAACACTCACATATAACCACCACATCAAAAAATAACACAAACACTCAAACAATATGACTTAAAAATGAGCTACGAAACCAATAACAAAAAAATAAACAAAATAAATAAAAAACAAGAACACAACCCACATGAATTAAACGGAATATATCAAATAGAATGTAACACATGCAATAAAAAATGTATATAGGAATGACAAAAAAATCAATAGAAACAAGATTAAAGGAACATATAACAGCATTAGATAAAATCCACATACCTAGCTACAAATTAAACGTAGATACACACATTCACAACACACAACACCAAAAACCAGATATCACCCAATTACAACTAATTAAACATATTAAAGACCACAAAAAAATGGAAATCTGGGAACAATACTACATTCAACAAACAAAGAATATGAAACAGTTAATGCCAGAACAAAACCAAGTACAAACATTTAAACAAAACTTAATAAAGTTCATACAAATAGACAAATTATCAAACCATAGTGATCAAGACAGAAGTCCGATACACACGACACAGTCCGAACGCACAACCAATCAGAGAGCAGTAAACCGACCAATAGAAGCTCAACGCGCAGGCGCCACGTACAATCTCAGACGTAGACCACACAGAAGCGATCACAGTCAGTAGCGTGTTGATGATGAACCGGGACGGTTCGAAACTGCAGTCCACGTAAACCAATAAAAAATCACAAAAAGTACAGCAAACAAATAAAGTATATATATATATATATATATATATATATATATATATATATATATATATATATATATATATATATATATATATATATATATATATATATATATACACACATAAGTTCTAAAATTGGATGTCATATGGGTTCTGCGGGCTCTAATTTCCGCTCATTTGAAAAATGTCGAGAAGTTGAAAATCGTTACCTAACAAAAGATGAAACCGACTGCAAAGACATAATGAAATTGTGAATGTAAAAAAAAAAACAACAGCCTTTAGGTCTTGTTTCTGTTGGCCCTTTATAAATTTATCATCATTATCTAGACTTTATGCGTCGAATGGAAACTGTTTTTGTCAATTTTCAAGTAGACGTTTGCAATGTAAATAATGTGATTGATACACTTATCAAAAACACATTTTCAAATACTTTATGCCACTAGTAATTAAAAAATTTCCGGGTATTTTGCGAGCCTGATTGTTGAGTACTATGTAGGCGGCTAATCTCACAGACCTTATTTCGGGCCGTTCTGCACGCACATCAAACCTAAGCGACTGACAAGAACCCAGCCGTCGTCCCTGCTTCTCTAGTCCCTTGAGTGATTATGTTTGAAGGGACTGGCAGTCAAGATAATGGACGCGTAATTCGGGAGATGCTCAAAACTTCGCCATCTAATCGGCCTGCTGGAGGACTGTATCAGTTTTAGGAGTTCGCGTTTGATTTATTTCAATCCACTGCCACAGATGGTGCCCAATAACCGATATCACAATAAAGCCAACAGAATGTGACGCCATAATAAAGCCTGTAACGCATGTTTTATAGAATTTCTATATAACAGTTTATGAACTCTTCATATATGAGAAGCCACTATTCATATATGTGTATTTTTCCATTGAAATCTTTCAAGTTATTTATTACTTGGCCATGACAATGCTGGTGCACATGTTTGTACATTTTTTAATTACCTGTTGTATACTAAGTGAAGATTGGAACCTGTGATGAGCACTGACAAGTACACTTGGAGAAACCCAAATCACCACAACACATTTAAAAAAAGACCTGACGATCGATTCACTAACCAAGTTAGCGTCATCAGAGGATGAACATTTTAAAAAACTAACATCACCTTATATACCGGATCTTAGGTAAAGGGACCGAACTGAGATGGGAAAACAAACGTAAGCAAATTCTGCAGTGTATTGTATTTTTATCGTGGGACGAGGTCGGCACTGTCCCTACTAACTTATCTAAACTGTGTCCATATCTAGTAATTTTGTGAAGGTTCAACGACACCTAAATTAACATAGTTTGCTTTGTCGGAACTATCTGTATTATTATGTTATCTCTAGGACATGTTAAAACGCACAAAAAATGGCCAGTCTAATTTTTTAGTAAATCGGTTAATTAATTTTCCTTTAAACAAAAGTAGATATACCAAAGAATTAAATTATATTAAGAACGTGACCGAATATAACGGATACACTGCTTGCTTGGTG
This sequence comes from Tillus elongatus, assembly GCA_964006375.1. Lineage (NCBI taxonomy): Eukaryota > Metazoa > Arthropoda > Insecta > Coleoptera > Cleridae > Tillus > Tillus elongatus. The sequence goes on along the minus strand of OZ023262.1, from coordinate 250,401,726 downwards.
GAAAAATTAATCAACAAACAGAAAACAAAGAAAATGTTGACGGAATCAACAACGTTTAAAAGAGAGAAATCCGAAAAAAACTTTGTTTGCTTACCATTTGAACCTCGAATCACGAGTGGTCTAGATAGCATTTTTAAAAAAGTCAACTTGCAGCTAACATTTTCGACAAAAAAATACCTTAAAAAACTTGCTAGGTAACCCAAAAAACAAGGATAACACGGACAAAATGTCAGGAATTTATGAGATAAGTTGTAAAGATTGTAATCTTAAGTACGTCGGGCAAACAAAAAGATCGATTGCAGTTATATTTAAAGAACACTTAGCCCAATTACGTTACGGTACTATAGATAGATCTACTGTCGCCCGACATATTTGGGATAATAATCATCACGTTAATGAAGATTATCTGAAATTAATAAAAAAATGTTAGACAACCAGGACAGCTCAGCTCCTTCGAAAGTATATATATTGCGAAATATAGTTACAACAAAAATTGTATGAACGTGGCACCACCGCCGATTACGAGTCACCTGATCTATTGCTTCGTTAAATAAAAATTCCCACGTTTTTAACACGTCCTAGAGATAACATAATAATACAGATAGTTCCGACAAAGCAAAAGTCACTAGTAGCCAATATTTTTGTTTCGAAAAATAACAAATGCACAACTAGTGTATTCTACTTTGTCCGATCAGAAAAATAACAAATGCACAACTAATATAGTTTATTCTACTTTGTCCGATAATTGGGGTTTACTAACAAACCTTGATATGAATAAAGAAGTCAGAAAAAATTCTAAAATGCACAGAAGATGTTATACCAAAAACAAACTGAGAATAGTTAAACAATAGTTAGAAACTAATGACTGACTGGAAAAGTCTGTCCAATTTAAAATGTAAATATCGTATATGATGTATTTCTGGATATATTTGTAAACAATATAACAAATGTTTCCGATGAAGAGAGTAAGATGAAATATAGGGAATATAAAACCGTGGATCACACAGCAGATAAAATTAAGGTGCAAAAATACAAGAGAATCATATATAGGGTGGCGCATTGAAAACGAAATAGACCGATTTGCGTCCAGATAATTATTTTTTAAGAAACGCTGAAACACGTCAATTTTAATATTGAGAGGGACATGTTTTGACATAAGACTCAACTTTGTCACATCAACAACCCTTATATTTTAAATAGGGAATATGGGTCGAGTGTTACATCATTTGAAAGCTGTTTCTTTTCTGAATTCGATAGTGTGCTGAATTCAGAAAATAAAGAGCGTTTAAATGATGTAACTCACACACACACACACACAAATATATATATATATATATATATATATATATATATATATATATATATATATATATATATATATATATAGATTTGTGTGTGTGTGTGTGTGTGTGTGTGACATCATTTGAAAGCTCTTTATTTTCTGAATTCAGCACACTAATTTTTTTTTGAAGTTTTATCAACTCATTTAAAAATTATTTACAGTTGAAAATGCAAAAACGCATTTCACTCATTCCGATAAGAAATGTGCTGATAGTCAATGTTTTGTTGGTTTGTAAACAAAAAATTGACTATCAGAACCTTTCTTATCAGTTTATCGGTGGGTTTGATACTTGATAGTACTACCGAAAATTAATTTCACAATGGTGTATTCTGTAGAAGAAAGAGTGGAAATAATTTTGTTTTTTTCAAATACGATGACTGTGCCAACCGTACCACAAATTTGTCTAATTGCTGCAGACCCAACTTTGAGCACGAGAAAATTGTCCACTGTTTCAAACATCATAAGAAGAACTATTCAGAGAATATTGAAGCATCATAAATTTCACCCGTATAAAATTCATCTTGTACAACAACTGAATGAAGATGATTTTGATCGGCGGCTGGAGTTTTGTGAAGTTATGACTGCAAGAATAGCTGATAACGGGAACTTTCTGTTCAATATATGTTTTGCAGACGACTGTACGTTTGTATAAAACTCTACAGTCAATCGTAATAATTGTCATTATTGGGCAGATAATAATCCAAGAAATTTTCAAGTCCACACTCAACCTCCACAGAAATTGAATGTCTGGACTGGCATTTTTGGAGACCGTTTAATCGGACCAATTTTTCTTGATGGCAATTTGAGTGGCGAAACGTATTTGGAGTTACTAGAAGATATCGTTTAACCTCTACTAATTAACATTGTTGAAAATGATGATCGCTATCAAGAAAATCAATTAGTGTTTCAACAAGCTGGAGCTCATCCTCATTTTTCACAACATGTTAGGGAGTTTTTGAACAGAGAGTTTCCAGAGCAATGGATTGGGCGTAGAGGTGCTATTGAGTGGCCCCCTAGATCACCGGATTTAACTCCTTCAGACTTCTTTCTATGGGGCCATTTAAAGAGTCGAATTTTCGCAACAGAACCGGAATCTCTGGAAGAATTACGACGACGCATTGTTGAAGAATGCCGTCTAATAACTCCACAAATGCTCCAGAATGCCAGAGCTCGTTTTGAACGAAATTTGTACTTTTGTATGGAAGCTGGTGGTCAACAATTTGAACACTTACTTAACTGAATAAACATTTTTGAACGTTTGGTTTTGTTTTTTAGTTTTTTTAATGAAAAATTGACTAATTAGTGCATAATTTTTAGTGAATAATTTTTAAACGAGCTGATAAAACTTCCAAAAAACTTAGTGTGCTGAATTCAAAAAAGAAAGAGCTTTTAAGTGATGTAACATTCGATCCATGTTCTCTATTTAAAATATAAGGGCTGTTATCACAACCCTTAAGGGGTTGATGTGACAAAGTTGAGTCTTATGTCAAAACATGTCTCCCTCAATATTAAAATTGACGTGTTTCAGCGTTTCTAAAAAAATAATTCTCTGGACGCAAATCGGTCTGTTTCGTTTTCAATGCGCCACCCTGTATAAAGCACCTAAAGAAAGAAATATCCAAACAAGACTACGCTTACATTTTCAAACGAACGAAAAGACTAGTCACACAGAAGAAAAAACTACAACGAAAAAAGAATAAATGTCATCCAACAAAACGAAAACCAACTGAAAGATAATAAATTAACACCTCCCCACAAAAATTCGATGTAATTTTTTTTACAAGGATCAACTAAACAAAAAAATTACAATGTCAAATAAAGCTAATGTGCAATTTATCGAAATGTGTCCAAAAATAGCCCAAATAAAACATACAAGATCAAGACAAATAATATTACATTTTTTTCTAAAACTAACAAATGAGCTTCAAATTAAAACAATAATATTTTAGGACTGAAAAAGACTACATCGGTTGGGTTGGATGAAAAACAAATCAAATAGTTCAAAATAGCAGCAGATATAATAGCGGTTCCTCTAATTCTTGTTATTAATTAATGTTTGTGGAAACAAAATTTCCAGATAAACTAAGATTAGATGATGCAATAGCACTTTATAACTATGAAAAACCGAGACTAATATCGAGTTACACACAAATTGCATTACAGCCACACATTTAAAAAAAAAGTTTAATGGAAATCAAAATCGGTTCAGGAAACAAAAAAACTCTGGATGCAGCAATTGCGTTATGGTAGTGAATTTTCATAAAAATGTTTTTTATAACAAATATGTCTTTTTTTAAAGAAAAGCAGGCATCAAATTTGGTTACCAGTATAACCTCTATAGTGGGAACAATGTACCACATTTTATCAAAATAACTTTGTTGTTGGAAAAAGGGCAAATATTTTTCGAAAACTAACTTAAAATATCCCAGAAAAACTGGCCCGATTTTCCTGGCCAACGAACTTCCTCAAGGTATTTAGCCACCTACGAAGATATAATTATTTACAAAAAGCTTTTCGACAAAACTTACAAAAAAAAATGTAAACAACTTTTTTGCGAAAATCTAAAAACATTTTATATATAATATTATTTCTATAACTTATTAAACATTAGGTACTAATTACTAAAATTTTACAAAAATTTCACAAACAATGATTTCTACAAAACAAATAAAATTCGCTACCATAACGCACTTGCTGCGTCCAGAATTTTTTTCTTACAAACATGCATTATATTTCGATGAAAAATGCAAAAATGCAATAATATAAGGCGTGTTTGATTTAAAAAAAAACAAAATTTGTATCAACGACTTATGCGCCACCCTGTGATTGTAGAAATATTTTTTTAAGATGTAGCTCAAGACACCCTATAATTAGTATATACAATTTTTTTTATATATTGTATAATAACGGATATATTGAGCTTTATTGATTTTTTACGAAAATTCGACAAAAATTATATACCATTAAACGATAAACTCTATAGCTAAGGCTACTGCCAAGCATCAGAGAAAGGGTCTATTTGAATGAATTTTCTGGAAACATTTTAGTAAAATGAAGGACAATGACGGTTGAAACAAAGACTTCAGGGTTTGCAAAACATCCTTCTTGAGAGATTTTATTTCCATAGCCCGTATTGGATTCAAGTTATTTGCCTAAATGTTGCCAATTTTGACATTTTAAATCGCAACTTTGATGTTTTGAGAAAAAGCCCAATTTATTTTTCTTTAATTGCCTATAACTTTTTTGTCTTTTGAGCTACAGTGCTAAATTTTGGTAGGTAACTTACGTATAAGAACGTAAACCCGGTTGCCCTTACTTTGTTAATTCCGGAGATATAATTTTTTTTCGAAAGAAAACACAAAATTTTCCGGGAAAACCTTGGCAGCTTTTTCTGGCTAACGAACTTATCCAAGCCATTTGCAAAAGAAATTTACTCACCAAATTTCATCAAAATTGGCCCATTATTTTTTGAGTTATCGGTGTGATATATATATATATATATATATATATATATATATATATATATATATATATATATATATATATATATATATATATATATATATATATATATATATATATGAACATATAAAAATTGAAACTGACCCCGGATATGTGTTCTGGGGGGCCTAATTAGCGCTCATTTGAAGAAATTTTTTCAAAATTCAAAAATCGGGATCTCCTCAATAGTGAATTTTTTTTAAAGAAAATTCACTAAAAAAGCACAATAAGAACGGCATTTCAGACTCTGCTAGAGATTTTTGACGCACCTAATGACCGAAACATTTCAATTGGTATTTTCTTAGATTGACCTAAAGCCTTCGATTCAATCAATAACATCTTAATAGAAAAAATGTATAAATATGGAATCGAAGACACACCCCTGCAACTGCTAACGTCGTATCTCTTTGAACTTGTCACTACCAATCTTGTTGGAATTACAGCTTCTTTAAGAAACTTCAACTTTACTTATACTTTTACACTGACTCTTGTTCGTACGAATTCCATTTTTCCACACTTCTTTTCAGTTACCGTTTATTACTACATAACTTATGAAAATTCGCTACTATAACGCACTAGCTCCGTATCTACCTTTCTTTGATCTAAGTATGGTAGAAGTGCATTACTATCTAAGGCAAACTTAATTCTGTAATAATCACTTGTGCCAATGAAAAACCAAGTTAGCAGATTTTCTTGCTGTAGAATGTGACAGTTTTGCTTGTGGTATGGGGGGGGAGTTAAAATCCCAACTAATAACTTTTATGTTACCACAATTTGTTTGTTCGGTAAAAACATTCTTCTGTATTTAGTAGAAGTTCATTACTATCTAAGGCAAACTGAATTCTGTAATAATCACTTGTACTGATGAAAAACCAAGTTAGCAGATTTTCTTGCTGTGGAATGTGACAGTTTTGCATGTGGTTAGTCGGTAAACACATTCTTCTGAATTTAAATTAGTGAAGTAATAATTAAGACAGCCTCTCAAATTAATAATATTTTACACATATTGCGTTAATAAACTTAAAATGGTTATACCGATGTTTTACAATAATTGCCCGTTGGGTAGATTGAAGGGTAACGGTTTTAGGATGATGACAGAGAGGATTCATGACAGTGCTTTGGTAGCTGCGTTGTAACAAAACCACTCCGCTGTACAATCAGGATACTTACCAGCCGATGGACCTACTGTCTATTAGCCTATGGAGCCCTATACTCTTAGGTCCGTTGAAAACCCACCAAACGTAAGACAAGAATTTATAGATAGCTCTACAAATTATTTCATATTATGTGAAAATCTTATACAGTAAGAAAATGCAAGTCTGTATGAAAATGTTCGAAAAGCTTTTTTATTAAATCATGGTTTTTGTAATGCATAGTGTCAAGTATATACAGTGAGTTTTAAATGTAAGGAGTAAACTCCCTTATTTGTTATTATTTAAGACAAATGCTAAAAGATTAGATTTTGTTTAATTTCAGTTTTTTTAAGTAAAAAGTCTTATATCGCTTTCTTTGAAGGGCATCTTCCTTACAAGGCTTTTAATGTAAAGTGGTGTCATGACACCCCTTTAAAAATATATTTATAATCAGCACTATCCAAAAAATATATTCTATTAAACGTTACTCAGAAAATAAGTTACTTGAAAAAAGCAAGGAATAACCTAAATGACAATCAGATTTCTTAAATGTATAAAATATACTAATGCCCGCTGTTCCAAAGCTCCATTAGATATTCAACGGACGGTTAGTTAATCATAACTTCAGACAACCAATCACAGACTATGATTCGGGTTTTGGCCATGGCAACGAAATATTTTGAATCTGTAATTGGTTGTATTAAGCAGTAAAGCTTTGCAAAGCTGGGGATTGATGTACTAGAAATAAGCTCTATTTTGTTCCTGACAAGATGTCACTTAATAGAAACATTCTCCCAGCACTTAATTAATGACTCATGGAGGTAACGCCGCTATTTTTTGTGAATTTTTATTTTAAAAAATACTAACAGAGAGGTATCGATGGTGAGACCTTGTAATTTTTTTTTCAAATGAGCACGAATTAGGACCCCTAGAACCCATATCCGAGGTCAGTTTCAATTTATATACCCGATAACTCAAAAAAGAATTAACTGATTTGGATGAAACTCGGCGACTACCTTTCTTTTATTAATGGCTTGGATGTGTTTGTTATCCGGGAAAATGAGACAAGGTTTTCCGGAAAATTTTTGATTTTCTTAAAAAAAAAATTTGCGAAAATTACAAAGCTTTTTTAATGAAAGAAAGGCCCTTATACGTACCAAAATTCAACCTTTTAAGTTTATAGAAGATTGAGTTTGAAATTTGAAACATTGAATGAAAATTCACTACCATAAGGCACTTGGTGGGTCCCGAACTTTTTATTTTTGTTTTCCTTTCAATGGTCTGAATTGCTGTTATTGTTATTTTTGGATTTTAGACATCCCCGTAAAAAAAATTGATAGAGGTGATATCTTGGTTACCCTTCTTCCAATCCACCTGTTCGGAGACACCTGCCCCAACCAAGTCGAATTTCTACCATCAGAGTAAGAAATGATTATATTAGACTGATTGGGACATATACCTTCAGAATTCCCAGGAAGGATCATTGGAGGGATCATGACGTTGCTTTCCAGCCTGCTAGCCTGGTCTGTTTTACTAAAGAATCACGGCTGCTAGGGCAGCACTCCTCCGAGGCGGGAATATACATCGATGGCTTGGGGGCATGCGAGAGTTATGCTCTGGATGCATATACCACGGCATTAGAGAACAAGGTATACGCTATCCTGTATGTAGCTACTCGACAGTGTATGGGGACGAGCCCCGAGGAATGTGTATACATTTGCTTGGATAGTCAGTTGGCCCTTCGTGCGGTCTGCGCGCCTGGGATTAGACCAATGCTGGCTCAGAAGTACGCTGACGCTCTTGGGTAGCTGGCCAGGACAAAGAAGGTACACCCTACGTAAGTTTCTGGAGACTGTGGCGTGGCGAGGAATGAGGTGGCGAATGACCTCACAAGGCTTGTGTCCCGGTAGCCGTTCTGTAGCCCGGAGCCTGCCATAAAGGCATAAGCAGGAAGGTGGTATCCGACACCCTAGATACATGGTCTGAGTAAGCTATGGAGAAGCACTGGAGATCGGCCACTCGCTGTAGACAAGCAAAGATAAAAATAAGACTGTCTGGCTTCTTGGTAGAAGTCGTATGTTGCCGTATCATAGGAGTGCTAACAGGCCACTGTGATCTTAGTCGACACCTTATATTAGTAGGTGTCAACAGGAGCACCATTTGCCAGGAAATCGGTGAGACTGAAAAAACGTCTTACCTGTGTGAACGGAGTCTTTGAGCAGAAATGTTTGGATCTAGAACGTGACGGAGGAGTCAAGTAGGTTCCGATAAATAAAGACCGTTATGAGTATGAACCTTTGTCATTCACCTGATTTTTTATGTAGCCTTTTGCCGGAAGTTTTCTCTATTGACTGTAGCGTACCGCTAACGTCGAAAGTAGCGTCATCTGAGAAAGTATTTTTTTTATAAATTTTTAATCGTAATACACGCCTGCTGAATTTGTTCGCAGAACTTATTCTTGTGATCAAAGTCGTCCTCACGCAACTCTTGTTACGAGCAAAATGTGTACGGATGCTTATCTGCAAAATTCGCTAGTCGTCGATTTTGATATGTTATACGTTGGTGCCTGTATCTTTGAACGAATAATACGACAATAAAACATTCAGCTGAACCCCTTGAGTTTGAGAAGACCTTCCAGATTTAAGTGAATCTCGGACATGTCGGAATTACCTAAATATTTTTTGAATTTTGCTCACGGTGCTTTGAGAAATTGGTGGGCAATCAGGTGAAGTGTTATTAAATAACTGATAATACAGTCTTGTCGGTTCTAGGTTCGGCCACTAAAATCAACCACAGAAAATATGATACAATCTCTTCCAGTCAATTCATTGTGTTTTTAAATGCCGCAGCTGTTTCCAACGTTCAGTGTCGATGAAACAAGCTAACAAAAATAGTGGCAAAACACAAACTTCAGTTCTCAAGCCAATAGGTTAAAAATCCTTTTAGTTGATGTCTTAACAATTCCCTATCACTATTTTCGGTTTTTCCTCAGCTTGTTAGTTTATTTGAAAGTTACTTGTACGTCTCATTATTAAATTGTTTATTAACATGGGTAGCTTTAGATTTCTTAAACTTAGCTCTCCCGCTAAGTTAGCGTGTAGCAGAGAGACAAGAAAACGTGAAAAGTAGTCTTTAGCAGGAGAAAGCCGCGAGTTCAAAGAGCAACCTTCTTCTTCTCTCTCCATATGTGTATTTTATAACCAGAACTTAATTTCTTGATTCAGTCAAAGTATTGAGTTTCAAGACACAGGCCAGGAATGCCACAGACTTAAATCATAAATAACAGAAAATACTAGCTATGTTTTTGTTTGTAATTAATTTTAAACAAAATGTTATATGTATTCGTTTTTATAATCCTCAACATCAATATTCTGTAATCAAATTAGAGTAGGGAATCTCTACTTACAGACTCCAGCTCAGACAAGCGGCAGCAATTGTGTAAAACAAAAAATTACAAACAAACAGACTACTGAAATCTAGCGCTTTGCTGAAAATTTCCAGCATACCCTGTTCTTATTTGTTCTAGCTCAAAAAACACTGTTGCTTAATTATTTTTTACCTTAGGGTGGCCTAAGAGCAGGACCACAGGTAAAAAAGTTCAGAATACCTTAAACAGGCGCAAGAACAAGAAATGTTGACTTAATTCCTGTGAAACAGCTGTCCTCAAAATTAGAGGTAATATACAGTTAGATTAGAAGCCTTCAAGTAAATATGTAATTTTAGAGAAGAAGTTTTTACACTGGAAATATGATCTAGTTAACGTTAACATTGTATTAGATATATCCAAGAATCAAAATTAAATCATGCTACATTAGCATAAAAATCACATATGCTTTATAAGATTACAATTGAATGTTACCATGACCACGTAGCTAGGCGTAAATCTGACGTTTATAATTTACGTGTGCTTTTTAAAAGATTGCACGGGTTTATCAAGATTTTTGTGCTAAATAATTAAAAGTAGCAGAAAAATTAGGTGGAATTTGTAACTGATAAAATTTTCAATACAGCAGATGCTGTTGCTGCTGCAGAACAGTCTGTGTAATAAGGTAAGTCTTTTTACTATTCAACGTAGCTCAAACCAATAAGAATTAAATTAAACAAGAAATTAACTTGTAATTATAAATTAAATAAAAATGCAAAGAAACTGAAATTACAGTTTTGTTATTCTAGACGGTTGTCAAAAGAACTACTACAGGTGCCATAAAATTGAAGCCCGTACTTATGAGAATTTATTCAAAAGACTAAAACTAATTGAAAATTAAGAGTGGAAAAATTAACGATTATCATTTGTTATCGAGTTATTGATAAAAAGAACGCACACTAAACATTTCATAATATAAATTTTATTACAAACTACTGGATATTTAAGCAAAACAATGTTCCGGTGATACAAAAGATGTTCAAACAAATCGCCTTGTACTTCAAGGCAGACATTCGCGCGACCAATCATGAACGCATGAACTCTTTGGAGCATGCTGTCGTCTAGGAATGCCACAGCAGCATAAATACGCGATACTACCTCTTCCTTATGGACAACAGCGTCACTATAAACTTTTTCCTCTTAAAAGCCAGAAAAAAATCTAATGACTAAGATAAAGAGGTCTAGGAGGCTACGATATGGTTCCACCGTATCCAAACCACTGCTCAGAGAAATTGTGATTCAGAAAATTCTCATGATTCAGAAAAAACCTCACTTATACTCTGCAATAGGCCGAGGCACCAACATGTTGGAACCAATAATTAAACCAATGGGGCAAAGAAAATTCATCTGGTAATAGTGGATGTAAATTCTCATTTAAACATTGAAAGTACATCGCTAAAGGCGCTCAGGTAGAATCCATGGACTACCTACACTGTTATGTAACAATCTAGCCCAAATGATTAACGACCGTCGTCTTTGAAAAGATATTTTGCGTGTGAAGTGGGGGTTTTCATGTCTCCATTCATCTAAGTGTTTAATGTGGATTCCTAACTCCATGAAATCTTATTAATAAAATGTAAAACATAATTTACACTCTGCACCAACCATCTACAAAAAGTTCCCGATCTCATCATGCAAAACATTAACTTTTCACGGCAAAATGGATACATACCATTTTATCTTAATAATCTGAATTGTATTCTTTACAAAATAGGTTTGGGATAGTGTAATTCGAAGGCTAGTGCTGGGTTTCCTCATAACATATTCAATAATTTGCTCTTTTTTACGGTTCGTGTGCGATGGCGTCTCCCTGATTTTTTCGGGGATCTTAATGACCTGTCTTCAGTAATCTTTGTTCCAGCCGTCGTATAGTTGTTGCGTCAGGATGCCGACGATTTGGATAGTATTCCAAGTATGTCTTTGCCGCAGTGGTTGCATTATCATTGCAGGTGCCTAATACTTTTAACATATCGGCCTATTCGCGATTAGAATAGTGTCGCTCCATTTTAAACGCAAATAAACGAAGAAACTGATACTTGTCAATTTGACAGACACGACTTAATATGATAAAACTGTGCATTTTACATTGCGATAGTTATTATTGTATTATGCTTCGGAATCCTATTATGAAGAATCACGAAATTATCAAAATGTGTTATTTCATGAAATAGGTAAAACTAACAAAAATTTCAGACAAATTATACCATCAAGTTTAAATCGAAAAAAGATATATTTAATAAGCGGACTCGGAACACTAATTAAGTCTATCACAGGAAATTTAGAGGATAATGATGCTAAACGTTATGACTCAACAATTTTGGAGATAATTAGTAACCAAAATAAATTAGAAAGAATTCAAAAAAATCAAATGTCACTAACTGAAACCGCTATTATAAAATTTAATCAAACAGTTTACATTTTGACTGACAATCAAAAAAATATAGTAGACCGTATTGAATTTCTAACGAAAAATTTTGAAGCTCAAGACTTAAGACAGGATTACATGGACATAGTCATCATAGTTCAAATGCTCTTTGTTCAGTTAATTACCGAAATAACTGGGTTTAAAAATATTTTGGAAACTTTACTTAATGCAATAACATTTGCCAAATTGAAGACAATGCATCCCTCTATTTTAGAAACAGATGACTTATTGATGGAGCTTACTAAAATGACAAAGACATAAAGTAAATCTGCCATATAAGGTAAATATAGATAATATGGACCTTTATGAAGAAATAGTTACTATTAAAAGCTACTACAAAACCACTCAGTTAACATTCATTTTAGACGTACCTCTAGTTGAGTCAGCATATTACTATTACTATCATTTATATGCCTTTCCCATTCATACTAGTTTAACCCATACATTCCTAACATTAATTCCCCATTCAAAATACCTTTCCTTGTATGATGAAAATTACAATCTTCATGATGTACAATGTCGAGAAGTCCGACCAACTAAATTCCTATGTCAAGCTCAAACAATGAATCACATCAGTCCAAAGAGTCCTTGTGAAATACAATTAATAAAGTTCTCCACCCAGTATAACAATTGTGAACATCACCAAATTTTAATAAATGATGGGAAGATTCAGAAGATCAGCGAAAGTAAATGGATCATCATCTCTCCAGTAGAAACTATAGTCAACTATAGATGCAGCGATGACCGTAAAATCATGGCCATAGATGGTAGTTATCTGGTAAAAATAGAAGAAGGCTCTGAGGTAAAAATCAAAGGACAACCGTAAGTTCTCATCAATCTGAAATTCAAAAACTTTTCTATGTGCCGTTACCCGAACTTAAATATAGTAAACTGTCTATGAACTCAAAACTTAACACTGTGCCTTTACATCTAGAATCTATGAATTTAGATGAATTGAATTTAGTAAAATCCCAACTACAGCATCAGAAGGATTTACTACAAACAATAAGTGTTCCTGTAATTCATACTTCGATAAGTGTTTTTACTTTAACTGTTTGTGTTCTTTTATTAACGGTAGCATGTTTCTGTTTTTGGAAATTTAAAGGCAGAATAACCAGTTGCGCAGCCGAGTCCAAAATCATCAACGAACTTAAGAAGACCCACGAAGTTCCCCTGGAGGACATCAATGTCAAGATTTAGGTACCCCAAATCTCATCTGGCAAGGGATGAGTTACAGCACCCTGTATAATGCTGTACTGATATCTATCTGTTAGTATAGAAATAGGATAGAAGGAGTCGTTCACCGCGGAAATAACAAAACCGCTGATTAAATATAGTCAACATAATTATTTAGTTTAAGTTGTTTTACTTGATAATGTCAGCTAATCATATTCGAGTTTATATATACAAGTAAGTTACAATATTATGTTAGAATATATTACGAGTGCTTCAACATTAAACATCGTGTATTTCTCCTTTGTTTTAAAATTATAATTAAACTTGTAGTTTCGAAATAAATTTTTGTTTTGTTTTGCAGTGCCATTGGGGCATTATCCAAACTTCCGTCGTATAGTTGTTGCGTCAGGGTGCCGACGATTTGGATAGTATTCCAAGTATGTCTTTGCCGCAGTGGTTGCATTATCATTGCAGGTGACTAATACTTTTAACATATCGGCCTATTCGCGATTAGAATAGTGTCGTTCCATTTTAAACTCAAATAAACGAAGAAAATGATACTTGTCAATTTGAGAGATACGATTTAATATGAAACAGTGCATTTTTACAAAGCGATAGTTATTATTGTACTATGCTTCAAAGCTAATTTAAGCTACATTAAATAATACTTATTGCCAATTGCACAGAATTTTTTTAAGCGCGGTTTAACTTAAGCTTAGGTATGACTTCAACGCTGTTAATGATAATTGAAAAGTAAAATGTCACAGTATAATTTACTTGAGCAACGCTTAAATAGCCTCGGTTCAATTCGAAATAATTTGTCACATTTTGTCAATAACTCAATAACGAATAACAATCGGTCATTTTTCCATTCTTAATTTTCGGTTAGTTTTAATCTGGAAATAGCGCATCAATTTTGGCACAGCATGTATACACAACACGCCTGTAAAAATGTTGTTTTGCCGTCTTAGACTCGTAAAAAAAAAACAGTACTTTTCGAACTTGTTTCGTGAGTAACTATTACCTGTCTGTGTTGGGTGGGTTTTCTCAGACATTTTCAAACATAGTGAGAGTTACAAACATACATTTTTTTATGAACAACATCCAGTAGGTGTAAGGTAATGAGCAAGGTGTAAGTATAAACAACACAACGTCTAGACATACATCGAACGAACGATCTGACCATTGCTCTGCACATCAGGAACAATGTACTACATGAACATCACAGAGATAGATAGTCTAATACGCACGACACTGTCACATACGTCGCATAACAAGACAGCAGACAAGACGTGTTTGTGTGAGTGCAGGTCTTACTTGACCAGGCTGGTCCAGGTGGTAGATTCTGCCAGGACGGTCCTGGCTATATCCTCTAATAAGCCCCTACTGCCCCCTACTTCCAGATGACGCCGCCGCCACACCTGCCGGCCATCGCCGTAGTCGCGACTTCGTCTGCAATAAGAACACATCTAGCAGCGGCGTCACTCTAACCCCCTTTCTCGGATATACATCCCAATATCTCATCATCTACAATACAGTATGGTGCAGATAAAATTATTAAATTTCTCATTTTCTATACCGACGACTTTGGAGGAAAATCACGTGTGTCTCACTGCAGGAAGTTTTGTTTCGTGCCGTTTTATTACATCGCTATAAAAAGACCTGACCTGGCCTGACAAGATGACATCTAACTCTTCTACTGCTTATTATCGACTGTGAGGGTGGAATGTAGTCAGCTCGGGTTAGGTCAGGTTAGGTTAGGTCAGGTCAGGTAAAGTCAGGTCACGTCAGGTGAGGTCAGGTCTAGGTTTTTCAAATTGAACATCCTGTATATGTTTAATACATTTGATATATCTACGCACACTATATTCTATTTCGTTTTCCAATAGAATTCCTTACACCTATCTGCAATTTTCAGGTAGTCTATTGCTGTTTTTTGTTATAATATAATAACCCTACAAATAGACTTACATTAGCGAAAGCTTCGGTATATAAATTTTAATTTAAAAACTTTAATTAAAACATTGACGGCACGAAACAAAACTTACTGCGATTAAACTCGTGGAAAATCTAGCAAGAGGTCGATCTTTATTTTTAAACAGGAGGTCTTTTGTTCATCTCCTTAGATTAACATATTGTAAATAGTATAGTAGTGAAACATATCGTAGTAATAAGTAGAACATTGAATAGGCATATTATTAAATGTGCAAATTCATACTGTTTGGTATATAATAATATATGCGTTTATATATAAGTATTCAAGTTAGAAATAAAACCAAATAAGAGCTGAGACAAAAATATAGCTACAAGTAATTCTAGCTGACGCTAATAAAGTTGTGGTTTTGTTTTGAATTTAACAGTATAAACATTGAGAACGACAGGTAAATGCTTTGAAAATGTGCGAATGGCTAAATTAGCCACAGCCAAACAATTTTGACTATACATACATACGTACATAAACAGGAGTACATTCAGATATTTGATTCATGACGTCATCGATGAGGACTTAAAATAGAACTGCCAGTCATGCGAGAACTCTTTTGGAAAGTCTCTTAATAATTATTGTCTATCCAATCAGATCAATAGGTTTAAATAACAAATTTTCTAAACTTTTTTGAACTTAAAGAAAAAATATTGTTGTAATTAATATGTTCCCCACAATTACAACCAAAATTCAAGTAAATATTCAAACTGATTATACTAAGTTGCAACACAATGAGAGGGACGAGAAGAAGGCTCTTTCCGAGCTTTATCTGTCACTTCTGGGTTTACTTTTGGCTTCTGCAGCCAAATGCGTTCTCTTAATTCATGTAGATTTTGTGGTATATTTTGGTGTAATTTACTTTTTCAGTGTCCCCATAAAAATACAGAGGAGTTAAATCTGGGGATCCAGGCGACCATTCAAATTATCCTTTTCGGCATATCCACCCACGTATCTGGAAAGACATTGTCCAAGTAGTTTCTTACCCATACAGCATAGTGTATATAAGCACCGCCTGAAAGAGGTAATTTCTGTTTGGGAACAGCCGATACAGTCCGGAAAGCATATCGTCGTGCAAAAATTGTGAACATCGAGGACCTGAAGTATTTTTGTAGGTTATATATTTATTTATCCCAATTTTACAATGTGTTGTAATATACAAATGTTTATAAACCTGTTTTTGCAGTATACACTACTTACATGGATATGGGCGAAAAAACATAACCCAGCCTTTGCTGTCGCGCAGTTTGATAAAAATTGACCTGTTTTTGAATTTTTCTCCAAAGCTACCGATATACGAAACAGTTAGTGAATTTATTTTATTTGCACCATACTGTATAATTCTTTTCAAGAAGTTAATTTTGGTCATCGTGATTTAACAAAAATTTTAAAGTGTAAATTTTGTTTTATATTCCAAAATACGCCACTTATCCCTTTAGATCAATGAGTTAAACACAAAGAGCATATTAGTAATAAAAAAAAACATGAATTTCAAAATATCTTGAAGCGCATACAAGTCGGAAACAAATATTTAAGGTTTTTTAAGTTAATTTAACGAAAATGATTTCTTTTAGCCAATTATCATAATAGTACAAGGAGAGTTGGTTTTGCCTTGGAAATTCCCCAATATACTGTTTGGACAATTTTGATTACACACAATTTGTATTGGTTTCACCCACAGAAAGTGCAGCAAGACGAGGCTGGTGACGAAATTATACGATGTACATTATTTCGTTGAATTTTACACAACAGAAAATTTTTACACAGGACTCTAATGATGTACATTCATAGTATTTACAATACCAAAAATAGTCATATGTGGTCCTACCAGAATCATCATAATGTTGAAGGAACTAATTCTAAACATACGTTTTGTCTCAATGTTTGATATGGGATTGTGGAGAATCGCCTAATAGACCCGCTTCCATCTACATTGACCGGTGAGGTTTATTTGATGTTTTGTATGAATGGTTTACCTATTTTACTGGAAAATGCCAATATACGTTCGATGTATTACCATCACGACGGAGTTCCACTATATTATTCTTGCCAGATTGTGATTTAGTGATACTTATAACAGCTGTATAGGACGTGATGGTCCGTACAACTGGCCTGTGAGATTGCCCGATTTTAACCTGTCGATTATTACTTGAGTGGTCATTTAAAAACAACGGACAGAAGCTCTGAAATAAATACAAGGAAATATCTTGTTCGAAGAATAACTGACTGCTGTGAGGGAATCAGAAAACTACAAAGTGTCAATGTTAATATATTGACGATAACGATTACTTTCAACAACTTTTTGATTTTACTTCAACATTGTCACAACGTGTGGAAGTATCGCACCGGCGACAAATTTTTTTCCGCTTAAACGTCGTAAAAAGTGTCAAAACATATAGAAAACATGACTTGGGAACGAATTTTTTTCTGTCGGTTTTTCGGTCTGTATGTCTGTATGTTTGTAGCACCGATAACTTTAGAACGAATCGAGATATCATCTTCAAATTTGGTATACAGATAGCACTTGGCAAACGAACGGTTCGGATTGTTTTTGGGTAAAATCTCTCCAGGGGGTAGGAGATGAATGGGGGTGACTTTGTGAAAATTTATAGTTTTTCGTTAAAACTCAATTAATATTACGTTTAAGGATTTGTGTAAATAACCTCGGTGGTTCAGGGGTGAAAACGTGTGCCTCTGAATCGAAGGGTACTGGGTTCGATCCCAGGGTACCCCTTTCAATTTTTCAGTACAAACTGTAAAATTAACATCAACCGAGGTTCTGGCATTGTATTTGAGCAAGTTGAATGTCTGCACGTTCCGCCCTTCGGCGATATATAAACACAGATCACCTCATTAGCGAATTTAAAAAAAATTCGCTAAAACAGCTTGATCTTAGTAAAAGACGATTACTTGCCTTCAACAGAGTCACCTTGTATATTTATATAAATAATGATTTTTTTTTAATATTTGAACGCAACACACTATCTTAGTCCGAATTGCTTTAAAGTTAGCCTGAACGTTAATATAAAAAGGATCTAAGTCTCTGAATCTTAAAACAATTAAGCTAGTTCTTATTTAAGTTAATTAAAATTCAACATTTTCCAGTTTAATTTCAGATATGGCTTCAATTTTAGTTTCTCGGTGTGATAATCGGAACTATAACTAGAAACTTATATCAGTTCTCCACATTTCAGCAGCGGAATGCTTTCTCTGTTCTAAAACGAGGTAAGTGTCTTTTCTTAAGTGCATATTCTAAATTAATTTTAATTGCTACCGCGAAATTGGAGTTGGTAGGGGATAGGGTTAAAATGAGAAAATATCCTTCATTTCTGTGTGTGTGCTTTAGGGTGAAGTGTGCGGTCGGAATGAGCGTGCTCAGGAGCGAGGAGCTGTGATTTGTGTTACAAATTATGTTGACATATATCAGTTTGCTAGCGTGTTTTGTAATTTGAGTTACAGGTGTTTCATTATACATGAACAATGGGGGGAGTAATTTTATATAAATGAAGACAAGCTGTGCGATAGTTTACGTTGCCAGAGTATCATTCATTTCGTTTTCAAATTTCTGGTTCCACTTAAGTACTCATTAAGTGACGTAGTTAAATTTACATCGCCTTAACTGACAGCAATTAAGGTATAAAAATTATTACGTAGAGTTTTACTTTAAGATGTTATCGGTAAACTTGACGTTCCGACTAATTTTGTTCATATTTTTTGTTAAACTTGAGGTAATGCGAGGGAGATGCAGTTTGTTTTGAAAAAAATCATAGTGTTAATAACGTAGTTTATTGCATTATCAATGTATTGGCATGTTTTTGTTTCTAAATTCGTGGGACATACAATTCTGTCGATTTAAACAGCGTTTTAAATAAGCTTATACCATTTGGCGTTGATACCAATGCATCAGATCATACCACGGAATTTTAAAAATAGACAAGTTTCTATCATAGATCATAACCTGCTGAATGGCCTGCGACTGGTACCGATTGATATACCACAGGACTGGGTACTAGGTATTCTTCCATTTACTATTTAGACTACTAGTTTGCATGACTTGTTTGGGGATGAGAATCAATGCTTACCATATGCAGATGATATATGCTGCTATACCATTCATGATTCATATAAAGAATGTATCATCGAGCAACGTTGTATAACTTGTCGCTTAAATAAGTACAATTCGGAGAAGCCATTTCACCACAACACAGTTTTTAGACCTGACTATTGTTTCGATAACACGTAAGCGTCATCTTAGGGATGAATTAAATTACCTCTGATGACGCTAAATTTGTGAGTGAAACGATCGTCAGGTCTAAAAACTGCATTGTGGTGAATTAGGTTCTCAAAATTGTACTTATCAATGCTCATCACAGGGTCCAATCTTCACTCATTGTCACTTCAAGCTTAGGTTAAATGACCACGGATGTAGCTTTTCGATGGAAAAATCTACCATAGTAATTTTTGCAAGGCATAGAATACGAAACTACAAAACCAGAATTACTCAATTTAGAAGGCTTAGAATTTTCTGTCGTTTTCCATTAGAAATATTTGGGTATAATATTATACCAAAAGCTAACGTGGACGGAACATACAAATCTCACCAACACCAAAAGCGATAAACGTGCTGAGTTGGATATCTCATAGTAAATGGTGTGCTGACCCAAAAATATCTTTATTGTTTTACGGATCGTACATTTGTTCCATTATGGATTATGGATGTGTTGCTTATGGAGCACCATTTAACAGACACCTACTTCAGATCAATCGTATTCAATATTAAGCCATCAGAATCTGCATTGGGGCGTTTAGGTTATCCCCAACATCTGCAACGTTGGCTGAAGTTCAAGAACCACCGCTTATACTTGAAAGGCACTTTATAGCATGCAATGCGTTGTTAAAAATCATACTCTTTAGTTTTGGAAACGTATTATTATGTGCTTTTTGTGCGTCGTATACGTAATAAATGAATACTGAACAATAGAATTAGTCCAACCCTATGAAGCATTTGAAGGTACTAATCCCAGTGGATTGGACATAAAATGCACTGCCAGTGGCGTTGTTACTTTTTCAACCGTTGTTAAAAATTATTGTGCTGTTTACATGTTTATTTATTATGGTTTTCAGTATGATCTTTTTACAAGAAGGTTATTCAGCAAACACGAGGAAAACTATTTCAGCCTTAAAATATATTTCAGTTTAAAGCAAGGATATCTAGCTGTAAATTTTTCATGTTGGCTAGTATCTTCCAAATTTTACGCCAGAGGCTTTTTCCATATACAATCTCTTACTTTCGCAAAATCATAACACGCCAGGGAGGGTAGTTATCTTATTCGACTTAAAATCTCTTCTCCACTGCCTTAGTTCTTTAAAACTTAAGGCTTTTAAATAACAAAACATTTTAAAACACCAAAATGCTTATACAGGGCCTACATATGGACAATAAAGTAGTTACTTTTGTTTGGGAAAAAGGTCATTCCAGGATAAGCGGAAACGAGGTTGCTGAGCAGGCCGTAAAACATGTCACGAACTCACCACAAATTGATGAGATAAGGGAGTGTAAAAATTTAGTTAACATATATAAACGTAACATGCGCATTGACTAGAAGGCTATTTGGAAGCACTTTGTAAATATTTCGAAAAATGGGCACACTTATCCACCCGGTTTTACCGAAAAAATATGCAGATATTTTAGATTTTAAAGTCCCTAAATTCTACTCTAAATGTATCATAAGGCTAAAAAACTACGGCGGCTTTCTTGAGCATTTATATTATATTGTTACGAATGATTCATCAAAATCTCCATGTGATAACACCTCTGATGCAGATTCGAATCATATAATCTTTAATGTCACAACCATGACAGCATTATTTGTAATTTTATCAGCTGTCTGCTCAATGCCCAGCAAAGGTGACCACTTAATGTGATAACTTTATCAAGTACCCAAGATAAAATATATACTATATTATAATAAAATTTATTTACAGTGAAAAAATAAATATATAAATAATCCATCACTTTTTTTCCGTCTTCACGCACGTACGCACGAAAGCACACACACACGCACGCTCGCACGCTTGCACACACACACACACACACACACAAGTTAATATCGTAGCAGCCCGTTCTCTTACTAAATTAAAATAAAGTGCAATTTTTGAAATAGTAGATACTCTTGGGGAAATTGTGTAGCGCGTGCTTCAGCGTCTTATCATTTGATGATGTAGTGGACTTGCGTACCACACTTACAATTGTATCACACATACATTTTGGTTTAAGAAAATTTTTGGTGCATCGAAGAAAGGCTCAGATGAAAGTAACAGTCTTGTGGATCGTAAGCAAAGGTTCAGATAGTAAGGTGATTTCTCTGGGAATTGCATTGTCCTCGGAAGCTTCTTTCGGACGTGCTGTATCAATCAGAGAAAAGAAAATCTTTTGGAATTGCATGAGGTTTAGGCGATTTATCCCTGTGGTCATAAATCCATCTACTGCGTTACCGACTGATGCTGGTCGTAACTCTGCTTTACTAACAGTGTCACCCGATTGAAATTATGTGACACTTCTGTCTCCTTTAAAGGAGAACATTGACCAACCTCAGGTACCTCAGATACCCAAGGGATTGAGCTCAGATGGAGCCCTTACCAAGTTATCGGGCCCTGAATGACGACAACGCGACACATCCTCGTTTCCCAGAAATTGCCGCACGATGTGAGCAGTTGCAAGTATTGCCGCTTTCTGCATAATCGTATAAAGCTGGACTCCAAGGCATAGCCTCTTAATGTTCGCTTGGGGATACTTAGGAAGCACACCAATTGACGACATGACTATCGAGATTACTCGGACACTATCTGCCTTCCACTGTCTCTTTGCTTGCATCACGAGGTTTATGTACTCAATGATCTTCTCGTACTTTACCTCTAGATTATTCGTATTCGAATAGACCAGATCAGCGCCACTTGTTTGCAGGACTTATCCACTATTATTATATCTGGCCTGTTATCAGCATCTCCGATCCTAGTACAACCTGTATCCTGAATTCTCTAAAACAGGCTCAGGAGTGTATCTATAGCAGGGCAACTTATTAATACTGAAAAATTCCTTTTTTTTTCAGAACCAGTTCTCGACGAAGTATTCCGAAATCCTCCAGTGACATGCTGGAAAGTCTCATGTGCCTGACACCCAAATCTGGATTTGTCATCTTAGACCCAATTATCTCCAACTATATACTTCAAGTAGTTTCTTGTTGGAATGACCTGATCTCGTATGGCCAGCAAAAACCTCTCTGCCTATGGAAACATCCGTTCGGGCAGCAACTAGTAGTTTGACGCCGATTTGCCGACATGTGCCAGGGTGGTCTCATTCAGATGTCGCCCATGGAGAGCTTGCTGTGTCCAAGATTGCAGCTTGTCCTCGTCAGTCCAATGGTGACTTTCTAATTCACTTTCTCTTAAATGTAGCGGTGTTGAATCATCTGGCTGCCTTTTGTCACGGTGTAGTTCAGAGGTAAGCGCCTGCTGGTGGAAATATGTATGCAGGTTCAATATCTGCTGGCCGAACTGTTGACCAATATCCAATACTCCTCTTCCACCTTTGTGCCTAGGTAGGGTTACTCGTTCTATGGCACTACAGGGGTGATGCTTTTTGGATTTTGTTAGGAGTGTTGGCACCCTCCGCTGTAAATTGTCGATATCGATTTTACTCCAGTTCACAATTTCAAATGAATAGCTAAGTGCAGAATATGCATATATATATATATATATATATATATATATATATATATATATATATATATATATATATATATATATATATATATATATATATATATATATATATATATAATAACAGCTTTTGTCAGATTCTTGCTGTTGAGATGTGCCTGAACCACCTGGTTTACTCGTTTCGTAAACTCATTTTCCATATCGTTCCTCAGTACCAAGTGGTTTATTTTTCAATTGCTGTTTAACCAGGTATTTATAACAATCTTTTACAATCATTGAAGCACTTTTCTGTCCCTTCTGCACTTCATATACAGCTTGTTCATTCACCCTCTGACTAGACATAAGGTACGATATTATTATTATTATTATTAGTATTATTATTATAACTTCTACAAATAGTTAATTACGTAACTGTTAAAATTTAATACCAGCTTCCCGAAAGATAACTTGTTTTAGTGAGTCGTTGTGGTTGTCAGTATATTGATCAATAAAAACCTGTTTTTAACCTTATGATAAAATTTCTAACCCTTATTAGTAAAATTCAAAGACAATGATGTAAGTTCCACTGCTTTCCTGTATGTTTCTACAGCATCACCTGTTCTGATTGTAAATCTGTTAAATAATTCAACGCATATTGTATACAATAAGTTAAAACACTAATAATATATCATTTTTCTTGTAACATTAAATACTTTTAGGGTAAAAATTTAATGAACGAGGTTGTAATAACATAAATTAGGACTGACAATAACATGATATAAATGTGTTTTCATAAATTAAGATGCTTATGGCATGAAAATGCTGACTAAGCAAAACATCATTAATAATAAGAAGCCAGACATGTAAAGCGTTAGTTTAAGATCACTTTAATAAGCCTATCTGCTTTAAGATGACCAAAATTACTTCCCTGGATAGATGCGTGGGATTTGTATATACACTTCTCTGCTCTAGATCTATATTATTTGATAATAATAAAAAGCGCTGTTGTTCTAATCATTCTATTTAGCTAACAGTAAAAAGCCTTACACCTACTTTCAAAATGTACAAATATTTTAAATACACATTTAATTAACTGCTTCCCTACGTGATCTCAAAAATTTATTAAATTCGCTCTTAAAATTCTTTAATTTTGTAAGACACAAAAATTATTGGAAAATGGTGCTCAAAAAATTGGTGTAAGCAATAACTCATAACAAAAACATTTAAAACGAAAGCAAAAGTGTGACATGATTTAGGCAACATTGTCATCTAGAATGGATTCTGCAAGTATATTGAAGAAATATATAATCAAAAGAACATATAAGTAACGAAATATTACGTGTATAAAAACAATACGATTATTTTGTAACGTACGTCACATTGTTCAGGTCTTTACATTGTAAGGTCGGTAATAGACTATGGGTCGATAATATCTGGCAATGCAGAAAAATGTTACCTAAATAAGCTACAGGTGGTCCAGAATAAGTATCTGAGACTGTGCATTGGTGCACTTAGGAGTACCGCCGTCACAAATCTTTTGGCGAAATGTTGCGAGTTGCCTCTTAACCTAAGACGTAAAGAACTGGCGTTGAAATTTGTATTAAAAACAGTATTTAAAAATTATTTTGTTAGCAATAAATTACATGGGGGTTTAATACAAGCTCTTGTTTCTGTTCACTGAATACGAAAATAAAGACACTTAATTGTCGGCGCTTAGGGTGAGATTGCTCCCATCCAAACAAGTTTTTACAGTAGCTCCATCGATCCTATCTACAGCTTTGATTTTCGACCGCATTATATACCTACCAGATTACTTAGAATACCACATTTCTCTTCGAAGCCAAACGTTATATATATATATATATATATATATATATATATATATATATATATATATATATATATATATATATATATATATATTCGGCTAAGACAATAGCTTTGATCAAAGCCATATGACGTATTAAATGACAAACCACTAAAAGGTGGTCATATTTACAGATAGAAAAAGTCATTTGAAAAAAATTAGAAAACACTCCACCACCATCGAAATGCAATTTACTAATATCTTAAATGATTTGTGGTATGCTGAAGTGAATGTCAGGAAATGACAGGGATTTTTTATTCTACATTTATTCTAATTTAAATGAGGCAGTCATTTTGTAGAAATGGGTACACCAGTATAAGAGTGACGACGAAGGTAAATTTTAGAAGAAAAAAAATTGGGGCGCAGCAAGTGCGTTATGGTAGTGAATTTTCATTAAATGCTTTAAATTTGAATTACTCAATTTTTTATAAACTTGGAAGGTTGAGTTTTGGTATGCGGTAAGGCCTTTCCCAGTGCAACATGCTCACTGAATTTCAATAAAATAAGTTTGTAATTTTTAGACATAAATTTTTTTCGAAAGAAAACTCAACATTTTCCCGGAAAACATTGTTTGATTTTTCTGGCTAACGAACAGGTCCAAGCTATTATTTAAAGAAAGTATCTGGAGTTTCATCCAAATCGGGTAAGTACTTTTAGAGTTATCGCTGGATGCATATATATATATATATATATATATATATATATATATATATATATATATATATATAAAGAGAAGGGTTAAGGGGAAAGCCGCAAGGAGACAACCGCATACACGTGTTTAAAGATTATTAGCCATCATCAGTACGGTATAGCCAGGTGAAGATGGCAACACTCTGGATGAAAATGCAAAAATACACAGAGTCACAACAGGCAACCAGTGCACAATTGCAGCAACATTTGGAAGACCCTCAATTCTGTTCACAATAATTTGCACAATACTGTATGTGCGTTAAATATAGCCTCATTCCAGAAACAATATTGAAATATATTTTCTTTGCAAGTCCTACACATCCTCACCCAAATGCGCCCCCCGTAGTGCCACCGACTACGATTAGCAATTTCTCCTTAGGAATGAGCGTCCAAAGCTCATCCTGCCCCGATAACGCCCCCGCGGCAAAACAAAATAGAAACATTCACATCCCCACGTCATTGTGTGATATCTTTCCGACGGAGATATGACATAAGGTCCGGTACTCCAGGGAGCGGAGTTTGGTGGATAGGAGTCCCACAGAGTATTCCCATCTTCACCTGGCTATACCATACTGATGATGGCTAATAAGCTTGAAACATGTGTATGCAGTTGTCTCCTTGCGGCTTTGCCCTTAACCCTTCTCCTTGTATAGTACAGAAATGCCGTGTTATAAATCATATTATAGTTAATATTTCTATATATATATATATATATATATATATATATATATATATATATATATATATATATATATATAAACATATACAATTTTAAATCGACCCTGGATATGGGTTTTAGGGGTCCTAGTTCGCGCAAATTAAAAAAATGTTTTGCAAAGTCTCACCATTGATACCTCTCTATTGGTGAAATTTTTTAAAATAAAAATTCACCAAAAATACACTTTCCCCAACAGATCCTGGGCTTAACACGACT
The DNA here is from genome assembly GCA_964006375.1 of Tillus elongatus. Taxonomy (NCBI): domain Eukaryota; kingdom Metazoa; phylum Arthropoda; class Insecta; order Coleoptera; family Cleridae; genus Tillus; species Tillus elongatus. The sequence continues at coordinate 250,375,555 of OZ023262.1, read as the reverse complement.
GACCCAAGTACGCCGTTAGTAGCGAATATGGGGCGGTTGGTAATCCAGAACATATGCTGTTGGCTTGCACAGTAGCCTTAAAATATATTATGATTCAAAATTTTTTGGATGAAGTAATTCGGCTTGATATTGTTTCTTTTTCGTTTAACCCGTCATATTAGTAAGTACAAAAAAACAACATATTAATATGCAAAAATATATTTACATGTAGGGAGGAGATGCAACTGCAATGTTAGTTTATACATGTATCCATGTCCATAGTTTTGATAAACATGTATGTGAATGGATATGACAGTATATGTGTAGGGGGCCAGGAAGTGTGTATGTAAGTCACATGTGAGCATGTGAGTTTATTAGCTAGTAATCTCCTATTGTCTTTCCCTTTTCACCTGGGTCTTTTAGTTTGTCGACAAAGTTATCTTGATCGACACCAAGACATTAAGATATTTGGCCCAGTTACTATCCGTAATTAGATAATAATTTTGTTATTAACAGAGCAATAAAATTTTATGCACAAACTACATACAGACTTGGAGACTACTTCTCTGGCTTCTCTGTTGATTTTCGTATTTGTAGGTGAAGGACGTATCCAGCGCGTGAGCTAACTGGAGCAAGTGGCCCTTATGAATTCTGGATGTTCTAGGATGTTCTTCAACGTTTCTGTAACTATAGTTTCGCTGCTTGACAGCATTCTCAGGCAGATCAAAATTGAATTAGTACGAAATCATGACAACTACAAATAAAGATCTGTTGCTATGTAATGATATGATTTTTGATCAAAATTTTTTTATCAAATTGAAAATAAAATGAAACACAGATGACAGACGAGGCTTTCAAAATGTCTATGTGATGTATGTCAATATTTAACATAAAAATATAACTAGCCTATAATAACTATGATAACAGTTATAACAATAAAATAACTAAACAATAACAGTATAAAAGCAGTCTCTATACAACGAAAATATCGACATACATCAACTCATTATCTTATTACAACTTTTTTGAAAGAATAGTTAAATTTATTTTCTTTGACTTATTTAATTAGAAAGAAGAATATCCCGGAAAGGGGAATTCATTAAATCAGTTTGCTCGTTTAAAACAAGGAAGTTATTGTCGTGTGTGTGTTTTTTGACTTCTAAAGCTTCAAAAAAGTCTAGTTTACGTTTGTCATTATAAAAATTTAGTGGTTGTATGCGGTTATTTACTGTAGGTCTATGTTCGGTATCAATATGTTTTGCAAATGTAGATTTGTCAGCGTGGTTATTTCTAAATGCAGAAATATGTTCTTTGTATCGGGTCTTAAAATTTCTAGAAGCTTGACCTATGTAGATTGCGTTACAATGTGTACAACCTAATTCATAAACTCCAGCTTTTGTCAGAAAACAAGATTTTTCTTTCGCGTAAATAACAAATCACGTGTCGTGTTGTAAGATTTAAAAGCTACCTTTGTATTTGTACAGGTATTTAAAATTTTTGAAATATTTTCTGAAATGGTTCCAAAATAAGTTATCGAAACGTATCTGTTGTTTTCTTTGTCTCTAATATTTCGATAAATTAAATTAATCGCTAATTTGTATGCTTTTCTCTCTATCATTTTATCTATTATTTTAACAGAGTAGCCATTATTAAATGCTGTTTGCTTAATTATTGAAATTTCTTTTTCAAAATTGTTTTGTGACATAGGTATTGAAAATGCACGATGTATCATAGAATGGTAGGCTGACAGATTTTGTGAAAAAGGATGACATGAATCTATGGTATGGTTGTGTCAGTGTAAAAGTTGGTTTCCTATATATTGAAAAGTCAAATTAAATATTTTCTAACTTTCTAATTGTTAAGTCTAAAAAATTTATACAGCTGTTAGCTTCTTCTTCTAAAGTAAACTTAATATTTGTGTGAAAGTTATTAATAAAATTCAAAAACTCATTTAATTCTGTATCACTACCTTGAAAACATGCTAAAATATCATCTACGTATCTGTACCAAAAGACAATATTGTGCGAAACTGATGTTAAAATTTGGTTTTCTAAGTTTTCCATAAATATGTTGGCTAATAAAGGTGACAATGGACTACCCATTGGTAGACCTTCATTTTGCATATAAATTTTATTATTAAATTTAAAATAGTTTTGTTTTGTACATTCGTTAAAAAGATTCATTATTTCTTGTCTTTTTTTTGACATTTACGTTCTTTTCTAGGGAATGTTTACCTCTATTAGAAAACGTTTTAATATAAAAGAAAACCAAATTTTAAGATAAGAACTTTCGCATAATATTGTCTTTTGGTACAGATACGTAGATAATATTTTAGCATGTTTTCAAGGTAGCCATACAGAATTAAATGAATTTTTGAATTTTATTAATAACTCTCACACAAATATTAAATTTACTTTAGAAGAAGAAGCTAACACTTGTATAACATTTTTTAGACTTAACAATTAGAAAGTTAGAAAATAATTCATTTGACTTTTCAATATATAGGAAACCAACTTACACTGATACAACCATACCATACGATTCATGTCACCCTTTTTCACAAAAGCTGCCAGCCTACCATTCTATGATACATCGTGCATTTTCAATACCTATGTCACAAAAGAAATTTCAATAATTAAGCAAACAGCATTTAATAATGGCTATTCTATTAAAATAATAGATAAAATGCTAGAGAAAAAGAATACAAATTAGCGATTAATTTCATTTATCCAAATATCAGGGACAAAGAAGAAAACAGATACGTTTCGATAACTTATTTTGGAACCATTTCAGAAAATATTTCAAAAATTTTAAATACCTGTACAAATACAAAGGTAGCTTTTAAATCTTACAACACGACACGTAATTTGTTATTTAACGCGAAAGAAAAATCTTGTTTCCTGACAAAAGCTGGAGTTTATGAATAAGCTTGTACACATTGTAACGCAATCTACATACGTCAGAGGTCTAGAAATTTTAACACCCGATACAAAGAACATATTTATGCATTTATAAATAACGACGCTGACAAATCTACATTTGCAAAACATATTATTGATGCCAAACATAGATCTACAGTAAATAACCGCATACAACCACTACATTTTTATAATGACAAACGTACACTGGACTTTTTTGAAGCTTTAGAAGTCAAAAAACACACATACGATAATAACTTCCTTGTTTTAAACGAGCAAACTGATTTAATAAATTCCCCTTTCTTGGATATTCTTCTTTCTAATTAAATAAGTCAAAGAAAATAAATTAACTATTCTTTCAAAAAGTTGTAATAAGATAATGAGTTGATGTATGTCGATATTTTCGTTGTATAGAGACTGCTTTTATACTGTTATTGTTTACTTATTTTATTGTTATAACTGTTATCATAGTTATTATAGACTAGTTCTATTTTTATGTTAAATATTGACATACATCACATAGACATTTTGAAAGCATCGTCTGTCATCTGTGTTTCATTTTATTTTCAATTTGATAAAAAATTTTTGATCAAAACATTATATCATAACATTACAACAGATCTTTATTTGTAGTTGTCATGATTTCGTACTAATTCAATTTTGATCTGTCTGAGAATGCTGTCAAGCAGCGAAACTATAGTTACAAGAACGTTGAAGAACATCCTAGAGCATCCAGAATTTGAAGGGCTCCAGTTAGCTCACGCGCATGATACGTCCTTCACCTACAAAAACGAAAACCAACAGTGAAGCCATAGAAGTAGTCTCCAAGTCTGTGTGTAGCATGGACAAGTTTTACCAAGTAAGGGCAACAACAATCAATGAATTTATGCACAAAACTTTGTGATTTGTTATACATTGTGGTAAACTGGATAAGGTAAAGAAAATAGTGCTGCAAATTGAATAATAACTTTCACAGAGCTGTGATAATCTACTTTTCTCAGAAAAACATTCTCATTAAATGAATTTAGGGTCCATAACTTGACCCAAAGAAAATATTCGTATTCCTGTACCCATAAATTTTTGAAATGTTATATAACTCGAGTTTTAACGAAAAAAATAAAAATTTTTACCAAATCACCCCTCATTTATCCCCTACCACCTAAAACGATCTTACCCAACAATTCGAAGCGTTCCTTTGTCGGGTACTAACTTAGTACCAAATTTGAAGATGATATCTCAATTGCTTGGAAATTGCGCCTACTAGCAGACATACGTACAGGAAGACAGACAGACCAAAAAAATCGTTCCATAATCCAGTTTTCTATATGTTTTGAGAACAGACAGAAATATAGACCGCAGAAAAAAAGTGGTCGCCAAATCATGTTTTCTATATGTTTTGAAACTTTTGACGATGTGTAAGTGAATAACTTTGAATTTTTTGTCGCCAATGCCATACATCCCCACGTATTGATGTGGAAGTAATTAACGGCTGTAACTTTAGCAATGCGTATTCTGTGTTCGGATTACTTAAGAAGGTAAAATGCTTCCGGTAAATACAACTTTCTCTGAGGACACTTTGAAAGTCTCTGTGCATCTTTCACCTGAGTTGCTATATAATATTAACTAGATAGTAAACAGTAATTTGCACCACGTCATAATGAAAATTAGTCATGTGTACTTTAATAGACAGTAACAAATCAGTTACCCTGCAAACTCTCTGGCTTGTAACAAAGCTACGTAAGTGAAACTTCATGAACTTTCAGATGAAAGTTACATCCAAAGGACGAGCGTTCCGCTAAGATGAGAAATAGCAATTACTTAATTAGAAGCCATGGCAACAAGAGTAAATCAAGTTAATGATAAAGTCTTCAAAGTGCCACATGGTTTCTACTAAACGTTAATATTGACTAATAATGTTGAGTGCCAGAACGAACTTGATCTTCCACTAGAACTAGCGCTAAAATTGTAACTTCAATGGCAAATAGACTCTGTTATTAAACAAGCTGATTTCTTAGTTATCGAGATATATTTAAATAAGCCACCACTCATTATTGGATTTGGTTCCACCTTGAGCAACCTAACTACTAAATACACATTAAATGAAAAATTCCGGGATGCAGCAAGTGCGTTATAGTAGTGAATTTTCATAAAAACGTTTTTAATAGCAAATATGTGTTTGTTTTAAAGAAAGCAGGCATCAAGTTTGGTTACCAGTATAACCTATATAGTAGAAACAAGGTGCCATGTTTTATCAAAATAACTTTATTGCTTGCAAAGGTACACAAATTTTCGAAAGTGAACTTAAAATGTTCCCGAAAAAACTGGGTTCTGGGCTAAAGAACCTTCTAGGTTAATAGCAAATTGAGCTTTTCAAATTTGAAGCATTTAATAAAAAATTCGCTACCATAACGCACTTGCTGCGTTCCGAATTTCGTTTCTTACAAACACCCATTATCTTTCTATGGAAAATGCAAAAATGGAATAACATAAGGCGTGTTCGATAAAAAAAAAAGAAAATTTGTATCACCAACGACTTATGGACCAGCTGTTATTGTAGAAATATTTTTTTTAAGTGTAGCTCAAGACACCCTATAATTAGTATTGCAATTTTTAGTTTCAGGTTCTTTACCCAAATGTTGCCAATTTTGACGTTTTAAAGAAAACCCCATTTTTTTCACTTTAAATGCTTAAAACTTTCTTGCCTTTTAACGTACAAAGCTAAATTTTTGTACGTATGTAATAACATAAGGCGTGTTCGATAAAAAAAGAAAATTTGTATCACCAACGACTTAGGGACCAGCCTGTGATTGTAGAAATAATTTTTGTAAGGTGTAGCTCAAGACACCCTATAATTAATATATGCAATTTTTAGTTTCAGGTTCTTTACCCAAATGTTGCCAATTGACGTTTTAAGGAAAACCCCATTTTTTCACTTTAAATGCCTAAAACTTTCTTGCCTTTCAACATACAAAAGCTATATTTTGGTACGTAATTTTCTTTTAATAATATAAACCCGTGTACCAAATTTCAAGTCAAAATCGGCACATTATTTTTTGAGTTATGGGTGTGACATAATATTATATATATATATATATATATATATATATATATATATATATATATATATATATATATATATATATATATATATATATATACGTATCAAAATTTAAACTGTTCCCGCATATGAGTTCTAGTGGCCCTCGTTTGTGAAATTTTTTCGAAAATCGCGAGCTCTTCGGTGAAGAAAGTATGTGCTAAATTATAAACATGGCAGCTATTTTTTCGTATTAATCGCCTGGAGGACTTCATTTTAGTCAACGCAATCGAACTGGTTTTTCCAAGGACATTTCTCTTCTGTTTTATCCACAAGAAAAAATGTCTCCTGAAAACTAAAATTTTTGTGGCAAGTTTATCCAAGGGTTTCAAAGAAAATGAGACTTTGGCCCAAGCGTATTATATCTAAGACAATATTGTTTCTACCAAATATTTAAGTCAGTAAAACAAAACAAAACGATACATGTGCATCGCACGGGAATATAGTCATCCACTATGGGCGCTAGCTAAGAAGCTATGTTTACGCGGTATGATATCCTAAGAGTAAATTTAATAAAAAATCGTTTTCATAGAGGCGTGAGTCTTTTTTGTTTACAATATATAGCTCATGTTTCCCTACCTTTTCATATTTTCCTAATAGAAAGCTTTTTAAATCATGGTTCGGCAAATACGTCATATTCTCATTATGAAAACCATACTTCTCTAAAATTTTCTTCATTCTTCATTCTCTTTCTTACACCACGAACGTTCCACTTATGCTACATTTTCAGTCTAAAACTTTAACTAAGGCCGTTCATATAGCTACAAACTATCGCGTATTTTGAAAATTATACTAAATCTGCCACGTAAAAACAATAACTTTTATAATCACATCATTTTTAATTTTATGTTGTCTGCCATTCTTACGTCGTGCGAAAGTGGGCTAAATTTACTTTCGTGTAATGGCATAATAACAGTTTTCGGGATTTTAGTAGCCGAAACTTCTACACTACGGGTGTTATTTGTATTATTGTTTGGTCCTGTAGTATGTGTCATGCTACGCTTGACAGCTAATTACTCTGTCTTTCTCAGCTATTGAATTTTAACTACCTAAGTCGTTTAGATTGGATTTTTAATTTAGAAAAAACTAAAATTTTGTGAACCAATTTAATAAATCATTTACTAAAGAGCAGTGTTAACACTCGGTTTTTTAAGTTTTAGTGAATTTTCTTTAAAAAAATTCACTAATGAGGAGATCCCGACTTTTCAATTTTGAAAAAAATTCTTTAAATGAGCGCTAATTAGGCCCCCTAGAACACATATCTGGGGTCAGTTTCGATTTTTATATGTTTATATATATATATATATATATATATATATATATATATATATATATATATATATATATATATATATATATATATGTATCTCACCGATAACTCAAAAAATAATGGGCTGATTTTGACAAAATTTGCTGAATAACTTCCTTTTGTAAGTGGCTTGGATAAGTTCGTTATCCAGGAAAATCGGCCGAGGTTTTCCCGGAAAATGTTGTGTTTTCTTTAGAAAAAAATTCATATCTCCGGAAATAACAAAGTAAGGGCAACCACATTTGGTACATCGTTTTATATCGCTATAGGTAAATTACCTACCAAACCTTAGCGCTGTAGGTCAAAAGACAAAAAAAAATTTGGGCATTTAAAGAAAAATAATTTGGGGTTTTCCTCAAAACGTCAAAGTGACAATTTAAAACGTCAAAATTCGCAACATGTAGGCAAAGAACTTGAATCTAATACGGGCAATGGAAAGAAAATGTGTCAAGAAGAATGTTTTACAAACCCTGAAGTCTTAGTTTCAACCGTCATTGTCCTTCATTTTACTCAAATGTTTCCAGAAAATTTATTTCAAATAGACCCTTTCTCTGATGCTTGGCAGTAGTCTTAGCTATAGAGTTTATCGTTTAATGGTATATAACTTTTGTCTAATTTTCGTAAAAAATCAATAAAGTTCAATATATCCGTTATTCTACAAGATATGAAAAAAATTTGTATACATTAATTATAATTAATTATATTTCTACAATCACAGGCGGGGCCATAAGTCGTTGGTGATATAAATATATTTTTTTAGTCGAAAACGCCTTATGTTTTTGCATTTTCCATCGAAATATAATGCATGTTTGTAAGTAAAGAAATTCTGGACGCAGCAAGTGCGTTATGGTGCAAATTTTGATTAAAGGCTTCATATCTGAAAAGCTCAATTTGCTATTAACCTATAAGGTTGGCCAAGAAACGGATTTTTTCGGTTACACTTTAAGTTTACTTTCGGAAATTTTTGTACGTTTTCAAACAATAAAGTTATTTTGATGAAACATGGCACATTGTTTTTACTATATATGTTATACTGGTAATCAAATTTGATGCCTGCTTTCTGAAAAAAAAACACATATTTGCTATTAAAAACATTTATATGAAAATTCACTACCATAACGCACTTGCTGCGTCCAGATATTTTTTTTAACTGAGCCGCGAAAACAGGACCCCATAGCCATTATTATTATATAGCCTGGGGAAATAACTAATGCATTATGTAGTGATAGTAACGGTATGGGCATTTTAGTGAATTTTTATTTAAAAAAATTGACTAATAGAGAGGTATCAATGGTGAGACTTTGCAACATTGTTTTCAGGCGCAAACTCGGACACCCCTAGAACCCATATCCGGGTTTCAATATATATATATATATATATATATATATATATATATATATATATATATATATATATATATATAGGTAGCCAACCGATAACAAAAAAAGTAACTAATCAAGTTTGCTGAAACATGGCAAGTACCTTTCATTTATTAATAGCTTGGACGAGTTCGTGAGCCAGGAAAATCGGATAAGGTTTTCGGGGAAAATTAGAGTTTTCTTTATAAATAAATTTTTATCTTCGAAAATTACAGTCCTATTCTAATAAAATTTAGTGGATATGTTGCATTCGGAGATACCTGACTAAAGACCAAAATTCTACTTTCAAAATTTATATAAAATTAAATTATTAAAATTTGAAGCATTTAACGGAAATCCATTAACATAACACACTTGCTGCGTCCCGAACTTTTCTTAATGAGAACTTACTGATAATGAAGTAATTTAAACCTAGTATATTAACTGAATATTAACTGAATTTTTTTACATAAAAATGTAACACAATTAAATTACAAGATCTGTAGCCTTAACTGCTGCCAAACAAAGCAGAAGAAGTTTATTACAAATTGATTTTCTGTAAACATTGTAGACAATTAAACAACAATAGCTGTTGAGGCAGAACTTCAAGACTTTATAAAGCGCATTTCTTGCATTGTATGTTGTCCACAGCTCGTATTTGTTTAAACATATTTGTTTAAAAATCACCAATTTTTAGGCTCCAAATGTTACTTTGGAGATTTTTGAAGAAACAGTTTTAAATTTTTAATTTAAACATTTCGATAATTTATTACCATTTTACGTCAAAAAACTTTATGTTGAAGAAAAAACCAGATGTTATAGTGTGTTTTGCTTATTTTTTTTTCATTGTGGTTTGACAGTTCTGTTTTGAGGTTAAATAAATCATTGAATATGCCTCTGAAATTGAAAACCAAAGTATATTAACGTTAATATTCATTGATGAATTTATTAAAAAGGCAAATTATTTGAATAATGAATTGGTACCTACCTTCTTGACTTTTATGTATTCAGGAGTAGGAACCTTTTGTTTGTTTTCACTTGCTGTGTTAAAAAGCTATTAAAATAGATCGCAGAAGAAATCAGGATCTAGTTCACGATAATGGATTCTTATATAAAATTAGGTTCACATAAAATAAGACAAGGTAGGTAAGTAATTATTTCATCAGCAATTTTTAGTTCGAAATTTCACTAACAGAGAATTTGTATTATGAAAAGTTTGTTGCGGCTGGAAAAAACGGCTCGATTAGGTTGACTAAAACGAGATCATCCAGGCATTTAACAAGGAAAATACCTGCCAAGTTTATAATATTTTCTAAACATGAATTAAGTTTCCTGTTGGAAAGCTTTTGTAACTTGATGAAATTTGTCATATAAGTTTCTTTTCAAGACACCTACAGTACTAGTGATATAAAAAACATTAATTTTTGGCTTCATAGAAAATTTAGTTTTGGGCTTTTAAAGTTTTTTTCAAACGGAATATACTTTATGATAATAGAGATATCAATTTTAACACTTTCTAAAAATTCATCAAATGAGCGCGTGTTTTGACCTCTAAACCAAATCTTCAAGGTCTCTTCAAATTTAAAGTATTAATTTTAGTAATATTATGCCGTACTAATAGCGCACAATTATTATGAAAATTCACTACTGTAACGCACTTTCTGCGTTCCGAAATTTAATTTTATTTCTTTTCTGGTAAGTTGTTCTGCAATATACTTGCTTTAGAAATTAACCGTCCCAAAATATAAAATGACTTCTAGACTACAACCTTGAGCCGTTGGTTTTGCTTTTACTGAGACCCCCAATAAAAGTATTAAATTTGGGGTACCATGTAAATGCTTACCTTTTACAAATTTGTTATTAGTGATAAAGAAGGGGGTGTTACTACTAAAAATGTAAAAGTTAGCAACACAAGTAAGTACTTTTAAAATAACGTTTTCCATGTTGATCCTGGTTCACAAAAACCGATTAAAATAAAAACACTCCTCAATGTGAAATTTGAACCAACTTTACTACCAGGACTAAAGGGTCGTTTATTAAAGGACACTTCCACGCATAACGAAGCAGCTTTTAGAGCTTATAACCGGGCTAACTGCCAACAGATCAGTAAATGAAGCAAATCCATTAGGCTGAGGTCATAAAAAGTGATAGACTTTTTCTTCTGCTTTATTAGGAATTTGATTGGGAATCTAAAAAATACAGCACGCCATCTGAACATCTGAAAAGTCAGCAGATAAGAGAAGAGGTAAAATCTGAGTAGAGAAAGCGGAGACGGGATTACTTTTACAATCCTGTCAGTGGAGACATCGGTTATCAATTCAGGGGAGCGGAAGAAATAGAGAGTTCATAAACCGGGCTAGTGAAAGACAAAAGGGAACATCCGTCAGCTGCAGTAACCCCCAAATACGTAAAGTTTAAGTAAATGCTGCAATTTACTGTAAGAAATGAAGTCTATCTAAGATATTCAGTTCAGCTCTAGAGAAATGGACGTTCCACAAAACCCTATCACGTTCCCAATTGACTAGCCTCCTTCTATTTCCTTTATTCTAAAGTCACATACACTTTGAATTAATTTTAGACAGGGATTTTCATTTAATAACGTACTGGGCACGTTTAATCCTACAAACGTACACGAACGAACTTTCATTCAAGTACGTGGTGAAACTTTTCACGGTTTGTTAGCCATTCACTTATTGATCTTTCCACAAACAGATGTCGTAACAAATCTAATTAAACGTTTCGGAATGTTAAAGTGGAAGCTGTAATTGACGCCACTAATTTGAGGAGTACTCACCTTAACTGTGCATGATGTTTTTCACACAAAGGCTTTAGTAGATTTCTTTATTTAACTTTTTTTTTACATATGAAACGGTTATGTATATTTCATTTCCTTCCTGTGTACTGAAACCAAAAAGAACTAAAGAGATTGTAATTATGAAAAAAGACCCGAATACAAAAAAAGGCTGGACGCAGCAAGTGCGGTATGGAAGTTAATTTTTACAAAAATGATTTTTTTTTAAATAAAAGCAAGTAGTATAAGCTATATATTATAAATAATCTACCATATCTTAACAAAATAAAATGTTCCCAAAAAATTGGTTTCCTCGTCAACAAAGCATTTAATGAAAATTCCCTACCAAAATGGACTTAAGGAGTCCCGACATTATTTTTTCTCACCTTAGAACTCGATGAAAAATGCAAAAATGTAACAACATGAGGGGTGTTCGATTGAAAATTTTGTTCCAATAAAAAAAAAAATTTGTATTATCAACGACTTATAGGCCACGCTGTGATTGTAAAATTAATTGTATAAGATACAGCTCAAGATCACCTATAATTGACATATCCAATTTTTTTCTCCTATCTTGTTTAATAATGGATATATTGAGCTTTACCGTAGAAATGCGTCACCCTGTATATATGTAAGCAGATAAAACTGTAACTAACCTAGGATATGGGCTCTAGAGGGGTTAGTTCACGCTTATTTGGAGAAATCTTTTTAATATATATATATATATATATATATATATATATATATATATATATATATATATATATATATATATATATATATATATATATATATATATATATATGTATGTATGTATGTAAATGGTTTGGGATTGATGTTCAACTCGAACACAGGTAATACATATGTGAACACATCTATCAGACATTAGAAATGTTGACTAAAGGTCAAAACAAAACCCATGCATTAATGAGCTCACAAGCGTCTTTAATGACGGAATGAAGGAATTCAATAATTTAGTCAAACCACAGAAAAATTAAGTGATAATCAGCAAGCAATAATAACGCGAATAAATGAGCTAGAATACACTACTGATAGTCTTAAGAGCGGTCACTTAACGCACTACCATAGAATTAAACACTTGGAACTATCAACACAGATAGGGTACCTGTTAAATAACGTTCAATAACTCTCACAAACACAAGCGAAAATGCAATTACCTTTTCAAAATTATGAATATTTAACACGTCCATATTGAAACCCAAATTTATAATAAAAGAATTTGCTAAAATACAAAATTACGAAGCAAACTCGAGACAAATACCCACAGATGATCTAAAACTATATGAAAAAATATTTAAAATAAAAACGGTCCAAAGTGACTACAAAATTATTTTTCAACTAGAAAAGCCATTAGTAGACGAATCCGATTATACATATTCTTAATTATACACCTTACCTATGCCTAAAAATCCCTATACATTCACAATGATAATTCCGAGAACCAAATACCTTATTCTTAGTAGCAAATAATATGCCCATCGAAATAAAAAAATGTGAAACTTTAAAGAATCAATTGTATTTTTGTAAAACTAATAATTCAACCACGCTTAACGACAATAATCCATGTGAAATCATACTAATTAATTTCAGGAACCGACAGATAATTGTAAACAAGAAACAGTCAACATTAACAAGACCACCGTATCAAAATATGGAAACAGCCAATACATCTTAACACCACCGGAAGAAACTAAAATCAGAGTAATATGCGAGCAGAAGAAGATACGAAAATGATAAAGGGAACATAATTAACAACCCTTATAACCAAATTGCAATATACAAGCAGTGAGCAGAGTTTACAAATCCGCTCAAATAACATCCGAAACCCAGAAAATGATTATTTACCAAAAATAGAATTCACTGAACAAGAAGAATCCAAAATTCCAGATAAAATTACACACCGTTAAAATTAGACAACGTTCAGCTACATGATATCGACCATATTCAGAACCAATTCCAATCAACCAAAAGAGAAATACCAGGCCAGATCAACATACAATATTGTTCCTAAACGTCAAAATGTTTGGAGTTGAAATATTTGGGTGAGTTGAATAAAAAGCTTTTTCTTTCCAAACAAATATTTTATTCCTTGTCCCGACAAGGTGTATTGATCTCTTTGGGTGAGTTGAATAAAAGGCTCTTTCTTTCCAAACAAATGTTTTATTCCTTGTCGGGACGAAGAATAAAACATTTGTTTGGAAAGAAAAAGCCTTTTATTCAACTCACGCAAAAAGATCAATATACCAATCTATGACCGAAGTATATGCACCATCTTAATATATGTAGCCGTGGCAATAGCTACCATAATACAAATAACAAAATAAAGACGCAGCAAGTGCGTTATGGTAGTGAATTTTCATAGAAATGATCTGGCACAAAATATTTTATTATAACTTTTTTTTCTTGTAACATAGAAATCTAAATTTTGATGTATAGTTTACTTTTTATGTCGTAAACCTACCTACCAAATTTGGTTATCATAGATTTTTTATTTTTTATTATAAAAATTTTTTTCAAATGAAAACTCATTATTTTTTCGGAAAACCTCGTCAGATTTTTTTGATTAACGAATTTATCAAAGCCATTTACAAAGGGAAGGTACATGCCAAATTTTATCAAAATCGGCCCATTATTCTTTGAGATAAATTTTTTTTTCGAATAAAAACTCAAAATTTTCCCGGAAAACCTTATCCGATTTTTCTGACTAACAAACTTCTCAAAGCCATTTACAAAGGGAAGATACATACCAAATTTTATTAAAATCGGCTCATTATTTTTTGAGATAAGAATTTTTTTCGAATGAAAACTCAAAATTTTCCCGGAAAACCTCGTCCGATTTTCCTGACTAACGAACTTATCCAAGCCATTAACAAAAGAAAGGTACCTGCCAAATTTTATCAAAATCGGCCCATTATTTTTTGAGTTATCGGTGTGATACATATATATATATATATATATATATATATATATATATATATATATATATATATATATATATATATATATATATATATATATATATATATATATATATATATATATATATATATATATATATATATATATATATATATATATAAACATATAAAAATTGAAACTGACCCCGGATATGGGTTCTAGGGGTCCTAGTTCGCGCTCATTTGCAAAAATTTTTTCAAAATTCAAAAGTCAGGATCTCCCCATTAGTGAATTTTTTCTACGAAAATTCACTAAAACGGGGGATGAAAAAATGGAGGAAGACAAAATAAGAAATTTTAAGAACAATCGAAACCGGATTTCTCATGAAAATCCGGAACGAAATGTAGCTTCCACCTTCGAAGGGGCGAGGAGGTTAATAGGCCACTATCCAACAATGTAGCAAACGAAGAACGCGGACATAACAGTTAGCATAATTAGAGGGCATCTTTGAACCTACGGAATGCACTGAAAAAAGCAATGAAAAGATGAATCAGCATGAGTGCAAGTTCACTTCTAAAAGACAATAGAGCCACTCCAGAGTGGAAAACTTATAAATGGCCAGCCCGCCTTCAGCGGAATGTTCATTCCTGTTTCATACTTCTTACTCTGCTATACTGTGTCACACTTATGTTGACATTTTATACGTTTTATTTGTTAAGTAGTATTTGTGTAATCAATTAATAAATATTTGTTTAAAAAATTCAAACGTCTTAACCTTAAAGTTAAGTCGCTATCTCCCGATTAGTAAATGTTTTCTACAAAAATTTACTTAAAGTCTCAACGGTGAAATCTCCAGCTGGGCAAAAACAAAAAGCGGTTTAAAGGCATACGCGGAAGACCCAGATCAGACTATAATCAGGAAAGCCGTGGAATACAAGGTGCGGCAAAATTATTGGCCCGATTTTGGATGTGAATAAGAACCAAGCCAAACAATATAAAGAAATAAACCGGTTATTTAAAAAAAGTAGATATCACGCTGTATGGAAAATGTAGTGTTTTAAAAATCAAAATACTTAGATGATGGCCTCTGTTGTCAATGCAGTATAAAAGGTTTTTTTTCGGATTTCGCCATTTTTCTAAAAGCCCTGTCCTGTGAAATCGCGATGAATTACTTGCCACATTGTTCCCTCAGGTCTTCCAAATTTCGTGGTTGATGTTGGAAAATTCCAGCCTTCAGGTGCTCTCATAGAAAAAATCGTCCAGGGTTAAATCAGTCGAACGCGGGGGCCACACAATGTTACACCCTAAAGACAACATTTCTATGAGAATCCCCAGTTAAAGGCGTGAGGCGTGAGAGGTGGCACCGTCTTGTGGAAATCATACATGTTCTGGATCGTGTTCGTTAAGTAACTCGTTCACTCTTGAATGCAGAAAATAAAGATTGCAGGCCCTGCGTAGTTATTGTGAAAAACACGCGACAGGATGAGCAATTAAGAACGGAGGAACAGAAAAAAATTCGGGACGCACCAAACGAGTTATGGTAGCGAATTTACATTAAATGTTTCAGATTGGAATAACTTAATCTGCTATAAATCTAGAAAGTTTAGTTTTGGTACTTAGTAAGGTTTTTGCCAGGGCAACATACCCACCAAATTTAATAAAAGTAGTTTTGTTATTTTTTGAGATAATTTGTTTTTTTCAGAAAAATGACTTTTTTTAAGAAAAACTGGTCCGATTAGGCTGGCTCACGAACTCGTTCGCGGTTTTAACAAAATGAAGATATGTGCCACGTTTCGTTCAAATGAATGAGGAGTATGTTTTGAGTTATCGCTCGGATACACACACACACACAAATATATTATTTATTTATATATATATATATATATATATATATATATATATATATATATATATATATATATATATATATATATATATATATATATATATTTGTGTGTCACACTGAGAACTCAAAAAATAATGGGCCGACTCTGATAAAATTTGGTGAGTGCCTTCGTGAGTGAGTTCGTCAGCCAGAAAAATCTTCTCAGTTCAAACAGATTAGACAATGTTTTGTTTTAATTAGATAGTCAAATTCCACTGGTACTTGCCAGTTCTGAGCTGACTTTTACTGTATCGAATTTCGACCATGAAATTATAATGCATGTTTGTAAGAAAATACATTCTGGAGGGAGCAAGTGCCTTATGGTAGCGAATTCTTATTAAATGCTTCAAATTTGAATAGCTCAACTTGCTAATAACCTATAAGGTGGCAAAGAAACTAATGTTTCGGGAACGTTTTAAGTTTATTTTCGAAATTTTGTTCTACATTTTCAAACAATAAAGTTATTTTGTTGAAATATGATATATTTTTTCTACTATACAGGTTATACTGGTAACCAAGTTTGGTGCCTGCTTTCTTAAAAAAAACAACAAATATTCGGTATTTAAAACATTTTTATGAAAATTCTCTATCATAATGCACTTGCTGCGTCCAGACGTTTTATTTTAATTTAGGGCCACAATTAATGACAGACTCGCAAAAAAAAGGGATGAAGCAATCAACTTCATGTGGAGAATGTCTAAAACAGTCAAATATCACGATGTCAGTCTGAGGCCGAACCAGAGGTAATTAAAGAGAGCTGCCCACTCAGCCAGTGAATAAAAAGGCACGACGAGCCCAGTGCCTTCCTTTAGAAACGGCAATACGTGAATTAACAAGCCCTGATAAAACTTTCCCGTTCTTTGTAGCCATACCTCGCTATGGCACCTGATAACGAACAAAGCCAATGAGGAATATAATAACGTTATCAAGATGAAAGAAGTGTTTTAAGGCGTACAATTCAAGTCTGAATAATGCCCTTGATGAGATCGAAACAAATAATTAATCCTATCTCTTCCTAAAATCAGAGACAGCTATTTCCTTGCATAATTTAATTACTGCTTTGAAAGGCGCGAGGATAATCTCATTTTAGTGTTTTTAATGATGGACTTTATTTCGATAAATTTGGCAAAGGCGAAGACTCAACTCGGCCTGATGAGTTTAATCAAAATAATTAACATTCACTGAAAGTGATTTAAAACAAAAATAATGAAATTATTGGAAGATTCTGTTGACTGGGTTTCTGAAGTCCGATACCGTCGTCTATAATAACCACCTAGATTTTTTCAAATAACACCCACGGCTTAGTCTTAGAGGTCCTTATAATTTTTATATAAAATTAATCCGTGGTGTTGTTTGCCGTTTCACCTTAAGCTTATTTAGGAAATTACTTGGCTTTTTATCAAAGACAAATGATATTTAATTCGGAATTGAAGTTTAAATGATTCTGTTTTGTAAAACCTAGTAAGTCAGCGAGAAGTAGAAGGCAGCAAACAAGTCGCAAAACTAGAAACGGGTGCTATACAAAGTATCTAGCAGAATCGATATTTTAGATACTATCTAAAGACATAAACATTGTGAGGTTATGATTTACATTTTTTTACCGTTATTTCTTTAAAAAAAACAAGCGTTTTGAGACCGCGCACTAAGACCCTCTAAAACTCATATCCGGAGTCAATTTCAGTTTTTATATGTTTACATATATACGGTGTTGCACATTTCTAGGGTAAAGCTAAATATATGCGTTATTATACAAGATACGAGACAAAATTATATATGTTAATTATAGGGTGTCTTGAGCTTCATCTCATAAAACTATTTTGACAATGACATGGTGGACCATAAGTCGTTGGTGACACAGACTTTCTGTTCTTCTTAATAAAACACCCCTTATATTATTGCATTTTCCATTTTCCATTGAATTGTAATGCATGCGTGTGTTCGAGTGATTTAAATTTTTTCCAACTTTTCACATTTTTGCCGCATATCAAAAAGTGAGCAACTGTGTTGTGGTAGCAAATTTGTGTAAAAAAGTTTCTAATGGCAAATATGTCTTGTTTTTAAAAGAGGGACATCTGGTTGGCAGTACAACCTATATAGTACTAACAATTCACCATATTTTATTAAAATAGCTTTGTTGTTTCAAAAAGTACAAACTGTTTCCGAAAATAAACTTACAGTTCCAGAAAAAAACTTGTCCAACGTTCCTGGCCAATGAACCTCTTCAAGCTATTTACACACCTGCCAAGATTAATTATTCACAAATAGCTTTAGGACCAAAAATATTTAAAAAAATGACAAATTGCAAAACATTCTTTTGTAAAAATTCACAATTTTTTACAGAAATTTCCTTCAATAATGTTATACAAAATTATATTTTCAGAAAAATTCGACAACCTTTTTTTCGAAAATAACTTACTAAACATTTATTATTAATGACCAACATATTACAAAAATCTAAAAAAAAAGATTATTTCTACGGAAACACTAAAAACATTTCTGCGAAAACTCTTCAAATTCAGCCACTATTTAATAGCGTCTGTGTACGGCAGACCTGTCCTGACCGGACCTGACTTTTTGCGCCAAGAAAACTTTACCGTTTTATATTCAACCGGTTTTGTTAATCACACAAAATATTTTGTTCTTGTGCCTTTATCTGATCATCAGTGGCACCCGATTTTTATTTGCTTTAAATGCCTATAACTTTTTTCTTTTAACTTAAAAATCTGAGTTTTGGCCTGTAGGGTAAGTTTGATAGTAGAAACGTATATATTAAATTTGGTTGTCATGGCCCTGTTATTTTCGTACAAAAAGTTTTCTAAAGATAACCCAAAATTTTTCCGGAAAAAGTAGTCCGATTTTCCTGGCTAACAAGTCTATCAACTCATAAATGGAAGGTACGTACCAAATTTCATCAAAATCGGCTCATTATTTTTTATTTATATATATATATATATATATATATATATATATATATATATATATATATATATATATATATATATCTATATATACATGGTAACTTGTAATACTAAACCATATATCACATTATACAAAGTCCTCTGGTTTCCGAGTTATTTCATTTTTAACGATTTTTCGAAAATTCATCATGTGTTGCTACTAATATTCGTTATTATGCTTTTTATTTCTGAGAAACAAAATCGCGTTTGATTTTTTAAAAATTCAGTCATTATTAGAGAGCGCCCTGTATACGGCATCTCGATTTTTTCGTAAAATAATATAAACGAAAACCTCTCTGAATACGTCATCACAATTTTAGCGGATTTTTCGTAAAAAGAAAAACTGACTAACGAGATCTGTATATATACAGGATGACTGGTAAGTGGTTCCATTCCTTTGAGAGGGTGATAGTAGATCTTTTTTGCAACACAATAAACCATATATCACATTATATAAAGTCCTCTGGTTTTCGAGTTATTTCACTTTTAATGATTTTTCGAAAATTCATCATGTGTTGCTACTAATATTCAAATTTTAGGAAAAGTGTTAAGCACTTCCTGAATTTTTTCTTCTTCTGGATAGTGTAGACATTAGCTCACGCTGTGCAATGATTACTATGTTAAACAGTATAATAGTAAAGAAATGTGAGGGCAAAAATTATCAGTATCGTGAAAAAATTCAAACCAATTTAACATTTCAAAAACGTTTATTTTGAAAATTTGATAACAAATAAATTTCTACGAACACTATAAAAAACTTCGCCGGCTCTCTAGCTTTCTAATGATGCACGAATTGTTAGTTCTCTTCTAGTTACATAGATATCTCACATGCAATGATGCGACATAGGTACATGTTACTCATTCGCCATATATTTTGCAAGTTATTTAAGGCTGCTTGCTGGAAATAATAGCAAAATGTCAATTTACTGACACCAATGCCGTGGCCGCCAATGAGTCCAGATTTAACTCCAATAGATTTCTATGTATCGGGTCATATGAAAAAAATCGTTTACGAAGTGGAGATCCACACACGAGAGCAACTGATTTACAGAATTCAGCAAGCAGCAGGACAAATCAAAAGCAATTTTTCTAGTAGGATTTTTTTTTCCTTTTTGTTCCCTCAGGGCTCGTCCGCGGCCTTGCCGCCCCGATAGCACCGCAACCCTTGGTTGATTGTGCATACCCTTAGTCTTACTCCACCCATTCCAAAATCACTGTGCCTTGAACTAGTCTGCACAGCGATTGGTAGGGTGAAGTTTTATATTGCTCTGTCTCCGGTCTAGAGTGACCGTAGATCAGTTGTCTTTTCCGGTCCAGAGCTATACATTCACACAAGATGTGCTGGGCTGATTCCTCCCCCTCGCCGCAGAGTCTGCATGCGAGGTCCCCTTCGAACCGCCCCATTTTATGCAGGTGTTTCTTGACGGCCATGTGTCCCGTCAAGAGACCTGTTGTGTTTCTGAGCTGTCCTCTGCTAAGGTTTAGCAGCTCCACAGCTCTCTTTGAACTGGGTCCGTCAATTATTGACTTCCCATGTCTGAGCCCTGGACAGTCCGCCCAGTACACCTTGTGTTGGTTTCTGACCCAGGACTTAATGGCTCCCCTGGCAGTGCTCTTTGACACGCCCAGAGCCGGTTCTGGTCCCATAAATGGTTCTGCTGACCCTCTCTTCGCGAGTCTGTCAGCTTCTTCATTGCCTTTGACCCCCGAGTGACCCGGCACCCAGATGAGGGTCACCTCATTCTGCCCAGCCAGGTCGCTCGTCTCGTCTCGGCACTCACTCACCAGCCAGGAATTTACCAGTGTGCTACTTAGTGCCTTAAGGGCTGCCTGGCTGTCTGTTTCTAGTAGGATTACTAAAACAGAAATTTGCAAACGAGCCCTTGCGTCTATACAGAATTGAGGTGACCATTTTGAGAATAGTTTGTGAGACTGGTAACCAAATTTGATGTCTGCTTTCATTAAAACAACGCATATTTGCTATTAAAACATTTTTATGAAAATTCACTACCATAACGCACTTGCTGCGTCTAGACTTTTTTTAACCCTAATAACAATAGCTTTCTAGCATTTAACGAGTTCCATTTTTGGTGAAGAATGACAACAAAAACCTTTTTCGATAATAAATTCATTGCTAGCAATAATAATTATTATTATTTGTATAGATTATCTAGTATTAGGGATAATTTTCTGTCTTGCCGTCGGTATGCTCAATAATGGATTAATGTACAATCAGCTTTATATTCGTTTGACATATGTGTTGCGTGCTTTCGGTCACAATATACGATATTAATTCCATCAATATCGATTGAAAGTGAAAAGGACACATGAAATTTTGATAAAGTCTCGAATATTTTCGGCACATAGACATTCAAACCTGCCACAGTAGAAAGGACCATTGTATGGCTATACAAATGGAGATTAGGGTTTGATTTATTGCAATGTTTGGATAACTATTAGAGATAATTAGATATATGTATTGTGAAGTGGGCTAAAATGAAGTAAATTACTACAAATATTCTGTTCATGCTATATGTAAACTACGGTAGCATGTCTGGCTTCAAATTAATTTTGGAACCAGTGGAATAATTTAACACCAAACATCAAAGTGAATAAAATAAATGTGTGATAAATGAAGTGAAGTTTGAATGTCAAGTGTAAAGTCCATACAGTAGTTATTAGTTTCTTCTAACTAAAAAAAAGTCTGGACGTAGCACGTAGTTATGGAAGTGAATTTTTATAAAATTATTTTTAATAACTACATAATATATCTTTTTTAATGAAAGGAGGCACCAAATTTAGGTACCAGTATAATAGTACAGGCACTAGAGGAGCCCGTTACTCTTGTCCATAATGCATTCAACTACAGGAGTTTTTTTTTTTTTTTGATACATAGGTTCAGAGTGACGTACTGAATGTAAAAACACAAAATCCTTACAAATTAGGAGGGCGGAATGCCGCCATTTTGAGAAAAAACCGTTTCAGCCTATATTTCCGTAACCGTGCACTTTAGGCCAAAAATGGTAATGACCTTTATTGTAGATAATTGCATTTCCCATCTTTTTAGTTCAATTTTTTTTTGCATCACTCACCCTTTACAACTTATACGACAATTAGCATTCATTTATTGACTTTCTTACCTATATCTTGGTTAATAATTGTTTAAAAAATTAAATCCTTAAAACTTAACTTTTCAGTCTACAAATTTCCTACAATTTTTACTAAAAACTTTTTTTCTCAAATCAATATTTTCAAAGTTATAACACGTTATATGTTGCACTTTTCAAACGACAAATAAATTTTTCTGGAAATATTTTAGTAAAATGAATGACAATGACGGTTGAAGCTAAGACTTCAGGCTTTGTAAAACATTCTTCTTGAGACATTTTCTTTCCATAGCTTATATCAGTTTCAGGTTCTTTGCCTAAATGTTGGCAATTTTGACGTTTTAAATCGCGACTTTGACGTGTTGGGGAAAACCCCAATTTTTTTTAAATGCCTATAACTTTTTTTATCTTGTAACCCACAGAACTAAATTTTGGTAAGTAATTTACCTATCATGATATAAACCGACGTACCAAATCTGGTTGCCCTTACTTGGTTATTTCCAGAGATATGATTTTTTTTCGAAAGAAAACACAAAATTTTCCGCGAAAACCTGGGCCGATTTTCCTGGCTAACGAACTTATCCAAGCCACTTGCAAAAGGAAGGTATTCACCAAATTTAATCAAAATCAGCCCAGTATTTTTTGAGTTATCGGTGTGATACTTATATACATATATATATATATATATATATATATATATATATATATATATATATATATATATATATATATATATATATATATATATATATATATATATATATATATATATATATATATATAAACATATAAAAATTGAAACTGACCCCGGATATGTGATCTAGGGGGCATAATTAGCGCACATTTGAAATTTTATTTCAAAATTCAAGTCGGGGTCACCTCATTAGTGATTTTTTTAAAGAAAATTCACTAATATTAATTTGAGAAAAAAGTTTTAAGTAAAAGTTGTAGAAAATTTGTCGATTGAAAAGTCAAGTTATAAGCATTTTATTTTTTAAACAATCATTAACAAAGATATGGGTAAAAAAGTCAATAAATGAATACCTATAGTCGTATAAGTTGTAAACTGTGAGTGATACAAAATTTTTTTTACAAAAAAGATGAGAAATGCCATTATCTACAATAAAGGTCATTACCATTTTTGGCCTAAAGTGCACGGTTATGGAGATATAGGCCAAAACGGTTTTTCTCAAAATGGCGGCACTTCCGCTCTCCTAATTTGTAAAGATTTTGTGTTTTTACATTCAGTACGTCAGTCTGAACCTATGTATAAAAAAAACAACCCCTGTAGTTTAGTGCAGAAACAAATTCTCGATTGCCTGTATTATAATCATATAGTAGGAACAATGTATCATATTTTATCAAAAAAACTGTGTTGTTTGAAAAAGTACAAAAGTCAACAAATAATTTAAATAAAAGCATCTATAGGGCGTCATTTTCATTGGACCCGCTATCTATTGATAAAAACGCCGTATCATAATTTTTGGAATGCGTCAAAAATGTGAAAAGTGGTAAGACAATCGAAATAACTTAAAAGCGATGAACACTGTCCATTTTCTTTCCATTACAAATATGCATTATGATCCGATGGAAAATGCAATAAAATAAGGGGTGTTCGATAAAGAAATGAAAATTTGTATCACCAACGACTTTTGGGCCAGTCTGTGATTATTAAAACAACTTCGTAAGATGTAGCTCAAGATAGCCTATAATTAACCACTTTTTCTCGTATTTTCATTAATAACGGATATATTGAGCTTTAAAGTAGAGATGCGTTACCTGTATATTTGGGTTCTTGGGGGTCAACTCCGCGCTAATTTAAGGAAATTTTCTCACAATTCAAAAGTCGCTATCTCCTCAATCAAAATTTCCGATTATTAAACCATATACTCTATTATAACTAAAACAATGCATCAGAGATAATAGACCCCCTTGAAATGATTTTTCTCCAAACATTTGAGTAAAATGAAGAATAATGATGGTTGAATCTGAAACCTAGGACTTTGTAAAACACGTTTCTTGCGACGTTCGCTCTACATAACGTGTATTCGTTTCAGGTTGTTTGCTTAAATGTTGCCAATTTTGATGTTTTAAATCGCCACTTTGATGTTTTAAGAAGACAAATTATATTTTCTTTCTTGACTTTTTGTGTCAAAAAAATTATTCTTGGCCTACAGACCAAGACCAATACAACAGATGTTATCTACACAAAATACTTGTCTTGCATGCATTTCTCTGGTCATCAGTGGCACCCAATTTTCTTTCCTTAAATGCCTATAACTTTTTTGTCTTTGAACTTAGATATGTATACATCTATATAGTATACACTTTATAATATAAACTTGCGTACCAAATTTGGTTGCCATAGCTTTGTTATTTCTGAAGATACAATCTTTTTTCAAAAGAAAACCGAAAATCCTCCATTCATTTGCAAAATGAACGCACTCACCTAATTTGATTTAAATCGGCCTGTTATTTTGTGACTTATCAGTGATATATATATATATATATATATATATATATATATATATACAACTCTAATAACCGACCAGAGTATGTGATGTGGATTTTTCATCCTCTAATGACGCTGACTTTGTTAGTGAAACGAAAGATGCGTTGTGGTAATTGGGGTTCTCCAAGTATACTTATATGTGCTTATGATATAGAATTTTCGAAAAGAAATATTGAAATGAACTTTGGTACAAAAAGGTAAGAAACAATAATTAATTTGGTAAGGTAATTATTTATGTTTACATTTTTATAATGTATAAGTAGTTGATAAATTTTCACAAATGTCAAATTAAACTTTAAAGCGACAGACGTAAGTAATATTTTTATTTCTAACAGCTTGTGACATATTTTCCCCCTCATATTCTTAGTGAATTTTCTTTAAAAAAAATTACTTCAAATGGCGCTAATTAGGCCTCCTAGAATACCTACCCGGAGTCAGTTTAAATATATATATATATATATATATATATATATATATATATATATATATATATATATACATATATATATATATATATATATATATATATATATATATATATATATATATATATATATATATATATATCACACCAATACCTCAAAAAATGATGGGCCGATTTTGATTAAATTTGGTGAATACCTTCCTTTTGCAGGTGGCTTGGATAAGTTCGTTAGCCAGGAAAATCGACCTAGGTTTTTCGGGAAAATGTTGTGTTTTCTTTTGACAAAAATTTATATCTCCGGAAATAACAAAGAAAGGGCAACCAAATTTGGTAAGGGGTTTACATTATTATAAACATTAGCTCTGTAAGTTAAGACAAAAAAGTTATGAGCGTTTAAAGAAACACAAATTGGGGGTTTCCACAAAACGTCAAAGTGGCGATTTAAAACGTCAAAATTGACAAACTTTAGGTAAAGAACCTGAAACTAATACGGGCTATGGAAAGAAAATATCTCAAGAAGAATGTTTTACAAATCCTGAAGTGTTCGCTTCAACCGCCATTGTCCTTCATTTTACTACAATATTTTCAGAAAATTCATTTCAAATAGACCCTTTCTCTGATGCTTGGCAGTAGCGTTAGCTATAGAGTTTATCGTTTAATGGTATATAATTTTTGTCGAATTTTCGTAAAAAATCAATAAAGCTCAATATATCCGTTATTATACAAGATATGAAAAAATATTGTATACATTAATTATACGGTGTCTTAGGCTACATCTAAAAAAATTATTGCTACAATCACATGGTGGCCCATAAGTTTAAAATGTCAAAATCGGCAATGTTTAGGCAAAGAACGTGAAACAAATACGGATTGTCATTGCCCTTCATTTTACTAAAATATTTACAGAAAATTGAATTCAAATAGATCCTTACTCTAATGCTTTGGCAGTGGTCTTAGCTATAGAGTTTATCGTTTAATGGTGTATAATTTTTGTCTAATTTTCGTAAAAAATCAATGAAGCTCAATATATCCGTTATCACACAAGATGCGAAACAAAATTGTATACATTAATTATAGGGTATCTTGAGCTACGTCTTAAAAAAATATTTCTACTATCACAGGCTGGCGCATAAGTCGTTGGTGATACAATTTTTTTTTAATCGAACACGCCTTATTGCATTTTTGTACAAATTCAAACAACAAAGTTTATTTGATGAAACATCGCACATTGTTTCTCCTAGATAGGTTATACTGGTAACCAAATTTGATGCCTGCTTTCTTAAAAAAAAACACACACATATTTGCTATTAAAAACATTTTAATTAAAATTCAGTACCATGACGCACTTGCTGCGTCCAGACTTTTTACTTTCACTGATTCCGTGAAAAGTTTAAGAAATACTATATTTTTTTTTCAATTTTAATTACAGATTGGGTATACACTTTGAATTGTATATATTCTTCTACTTTCACTGGTTCAAATTTCAGTAAAAGTTACAAAAGAATTACATGTTCTGTTTTTCGATTATAAATACAGATAAGGTATGCAATTTGAACTTTTGTGTAAAACATATTTAGTCACTTTTACCAGAAATTTTTTTTTGTTTCCGTAGATATAATTTTTTGTAAGATTCTTGTGAAATTTTGGTAATTAATACTAAATGTTTAATAAGCTATGGTAAAAAAAATCTTTTTCGGAAGTTACATCGTAAAGCCTTTTGTGGATATTTATATATTGGCAGGCGGGTATATAGCTTGAAGAGGTTCGTTGGCCAGGAAAATTGGACCAGTTTGTTTAGGAACGTTTTACGTTTATTTTCGGAAAATTTTTGTACTTTTTCAAACAATAAAGTTATTTTGAAAATGTGTTACACTGTTTCTACTATACATATAGTCTATATCAAATTTAATGCCTGCTTTAGTTAAAAAAATACATTTGCAATTAAAAACATTTCTACTAGAATTTACTCCCATAACGCACTTGCTACGTCCAGACTTTTTCTACAGGTGTTATAACGTTTCTACATAAATTATTTACAGCAGTGCTTCTATTTATTTGACACCTACAACGACACTAATAAATTATGTCAAAGTCTACTGTCATCCTGTCCCTTTCCATTATTTGCATAATGAGTGCCAGTTTGATGCGTGAACGTCACAGACACTGAAGAGATTGCAGGGTTGACATATTACACTTTGTACACACATACATACACATACTAAATACATACAGTTGGCACTTGACACAAGAGCCTTCCTGATTAATGTAAATACCTGCATTCAACGATTGTCGTTTGCATTGCTTTCATCTTAAATTGTATGCTTAAGGCCGCTCATCTCTCCTCTCACAAGATTCGCAGACTTCACGCCCAACACTCGGCATAGCGTTTTCAAATTGCGCACTATTACCGAGAATATCATATATGCATGAGATTAATTCAACTAGATGCTAGAATGACGCTCTATTCATGTTCAAGTGTATTCAAATCGTTGTGCAGATCGTGAAAATTTAGATATTACTTTATGATATTTGATAACATGCCGCATTCACAAGGACCTGAATGTTATGAATATATTAAAACTGTTTTTATTGCTAATGTAACGTAATACTCTCACATGAAAATCAAAAATTAGCCAGAGACGTTCAGACCTAAACGTCTTAGAGCCGTGTTTCTCAATTTATTGGGAGGCGCGTCTCCTTTGGCGAGAATTTAATTCGCGGAGCTTTATGGTGAACTTTCGTAAAAAAATTCACTAATGATGAGACCTGTCTTTACATACATACATACATACATACATACATACATACATACATACATACATACATACATACATACATACATAGATATATATATATATATATATATATATATATATATATATATATATATATATATATATATATATATATATATATATATATATATATATATATATATATACTTGATTTGTTGGCTGTACTTTTTGTGATTTTTTATTTGGTTACGTAGACTGCAGTTTCTAACCATCCCGATTCATCATCAGCACGCTACTGACGTCAGTAAAAAATCACAAAAAGTAGAGCAAACAAATTTATTAATATATATATATATATATATATATATATATATATATATATATATATATATATATATATATATATATATATATATATATATATATAGCAAGTGCGTTATGGAAGTAAATTTTCATAAACATATTTTAAATCGCAAATATGTCTCTCTAATGCAAGCAGGCAGCAATCTGGTTACCGGTATAACCTATATAGGAGAAACAATGTACCATATTTAATTTAAAATAACTTATTGTTTCAAAATTTAACAAAAATTCTAAAAATAAACTTAAAATATTTCCGAGAAAACTGGTTTCCTAGCCAACGAACCTTAGGTTAATACCAAATTAAGTTATTGAAATTCGAAGCATTTGATGAAAATTCGCTACCAAAACGCACTTACTGCGTCTCGATTTTTTTTCTTACAACCATGCAACGCATTTCAATAAAAAATTCAAAAATACAATGATATTACTAAGTTCGAAAAAAAAAATGTCAGTAACACCAACCACTTATGGGCCACTCTGTGACTGTCAAAATAATTTTATAAGATGCAGCTCAAGACACCCTATAATTAACGTATACAACTTGTGGTCGTATATTTTAAAATAAAAATTAATAATTGAGCTTTACCGTAGAAATGCCTGTATATATGTGAAGAGATAAACACTGAAACTAAACCCGAATATGGACTCTAGGGTGCCTAGTTTGCGCTCATTTGAAGAAATCTTTTTGAAATTCAAAAGTTGCGGTCTCCTCATTAGAAAATTTTTTCTACGAAAATTAGTTAAGAGTTATAGATCGTTAAACCATAAACTTAACTGGAACTACCGCCAAAGCATCAGAGAAAGGATCTACTTGAGATTAAATTTGTGGAAATAATTTAGTAAAATGAAGAACAATGACAGTTGAAGCTGAAACTTAAGGGTTTGCAGGACACACTTCTTGCGACATTTTCTTCACCTAATCCGTATTTGTTTGAGGTTCTTTGTCTAAATGTTGCCAACATTTGAAATCGCGCCTTTGACGTTTGGAGGAAAACCCCCCTTTTTTCTTTAATGCCCATAACTTTTTTGTCTTTAAACTTACAGATCTAAATTTTGGTACATGGTTCACCCTTTATAACACAAGCAGGCGTAATTTGGTTGCCCTTAGTTTGTTATTTCCGGAGATAGCATTTTTTCCAAACAAAAAAAACACATTTTCCTGCTTAAAGTAGTCAGAAAATTCGATCCAAATCGCAAACCGGCCAACTGTTTTTTGTGTTATCGGTGTGATATATATATATATATATATATATATATATATATATATATATATATATATATATATATATATATATATATATATATATATATATATATATATATATATATATATATATATATATATGGACATGGCTTTTAGTGCTCATTTGAAGAATTTTTTTGAAGATTCAAAAGTCGAAATCTCCACATTAAGAATTTTTTAAGAAAATGCACTGAAAATTTTCACAGCATAGTCACTACAACAGTCAGCATCGGAAATAATCAATGCTGTTCAAAAAGGTAGATGCCCTTAAACTGTGAGGAAGGTGAAGCAAAACTCTACAATAGCGTCCTCATGGTTTGTTTATTCAGTTATCAAAATTGAAAATGGGTAAACACGAGAAGAGCCTTTCAATATTTAATGATACTATAATACACTTCTTGACAGGCCAGTTATAACAACGAAACGACAGAAGCTATTGTTTGATGCCAAACGAGCTTTCAATCAATCATATTCTACAAACCGTCCGTTTAGTATGGTTAAAACCACCTCTTCGTTATTTCTCACTTGAACTTTTCCATATACATCATCGCTATTGATTATTATGTGAATAAAGTTTGGTTTTATTCTATTCGCTTAGTTCATTGTTTATTAAATGTATTCAAACTGTCGTTAGCACTATCAAAAGAATACATTATTGTATACCCACTAGCTCTTCATAATTTACAAATGGCGGAAAGGAGAGACCAGCTGTTTATGTATTGCGGTGTTCAATCTTCAGGAAAGTCATACTGATAGGCAAAAAACGTATGTTAACATTGCGTGAGAAAGTATAGGCTATTGAAGTTTTTGATAAAGAAAAGCTCAATGTGCGTAAGTTGACAGTCCGGCTTAACATCGAAAAAATTCAAGCACGTGAAATTATAAAAAACCCGGACGCAGCAAATGGAAGTGAAGTTTCATAAAAATGTTTTTAATATTAAGTATGTCTTTTTTTATTGAAAGCAGACATCAAATTTGGTTACCAGTATAACATATATAGTGGAAACAATAATGCAGCATACTTCAACAAAATAATTGTATAGTTTGAAAATGTACAAAAATTTTCCGAAAATAAACCGGTTTTCTACTTGTTAATAGCAAATTGAGTTATTAAAATTTGAAGCATTTAATGAAAATTCGCTACCAAAACGGACTTACTGCGTGCAGAATTTTTTTCTTACAAACATGCAATTTCGATGCATTTCGTTGAAAAATGCAAAAATATAAAGGGTGTTCGATTTAAAAAAAAAAAAAAAAATTGTATCACATGAGCTACGCTGTGAATTTTAAAAAATCCTTGTAAAATTCAAAAGTCGCGGTCTCCTCAATAGCGAGTTTTTTCTAAAAGGTTTACGTGAAATAAATGTTCTGCAAATATTTTAGCAAAATGAAGGAAAATGACGCTTGAAGCTGAAACTTGGGGTTACTTAGGTAAAACACATTTCTTGCCACATTTTTCTACATAACCCATATTCATTTTAGGTTCTTTGTCTAAGACTTGCCAATTCTGAAGTTTCAAATTGCGACTTTTACAATTTAAGAAGAAGAACTATAACATTCTCAAAGTAATTTTTCTGGTACTGCTTGACCTTTTTGAGCCAAAAACTTGCTATTTGTCTGTAATATACAATATATTTTGTTGTCCACACATAATATTTTGTTCTTGTGCTTTTCTCTGGCCATCAGTGGCACCAAAATTATTCTTAAATGCCTATAGCTTTATGTTCTTTCAACCTAGAAATCTACATTTTGGTATGTAGTATACCTTTCCCTATATAAACCTACGTACCAAATTTGTGGTTACCATAGATTTTCTATTTCCGGAGATACAAAAAAGAAAACCCAAAATTCTCACTGAAAAACTAGTATGATTTTTTTGACTACCGAACTTACTCAAGCCACTTTCAAAAGGAAAGCACCCACAAAATTTGATCAAAATCGGCCCATTATTTTTTGAGTTTTCGATGTGATATATATATATATATATATATATATATATATATATATATATATATATATATATATATATAATAGTCTATTTTTTTACAAACATGCATCATATCTCGATGAAAAATGCAAAATTGCAATAATATAAGGAATGTTGTAGGTATCACAAATTACTTATGTGCCACCTTGCGATTTCCAAAAGAATTTTATACGAGGTAGCTCAAGACGCCCTATAATTAGCGTATATAATTTGTTCTCGTATCTTGTATAATAATAATGATATTGACCTTTACCGTAGAGAGGCGTTACCCTGTATATATGTAAATAGATAGAAACTGAAACTAAACCCGGATATGGATTCTAGGGGGCCTAGTTTTCACTCATTTGATGAAATATTTTTAAAATTCAAAAGTCCTGGTTTCCTCATTAACGAATTTTTTTTCTACGAAAATTAGCTGAAAATTATAGACCGCTTAACCATAAACTTAACTAAAACTACTGTCAAAGCATGAGAGAATGGATCTACTGCAAATGAATTTTCTGGAAATACTTTACTAGAATGAAGGTCAATGCTGGCTGAACCTGAAATTTAAAGGTTTGTAGAACACTCTTCTGCAACATTTTCTTTAAATAACGTGTTTCAGGTTCTTTGCCTACATGTTGCCAATTTTGACGTTTCAAATCGCGACTTTGACGTTTTCTGGAAAAACCCCATTTTATTTAAGTGTCTATACCTTTTTTTTCTTCTAACCTACAGACATAAATTTTGGTACGTGGCTCACTTTTTATAATACAAACATGTGTATCACATCTGGTTGCCCCTACTTTGTAATTTCCGGAGATATAAAAATTTTGTCCAACGTCAACTTTGAGCTCAGTATAAACTTATACGGTATATGTTTATACCGGATATCGTTTATACATTTTATACATCCATTGTTATATTAGACGGCAAAATTTACACTACATACTGTCATGTTTGGCTACATAAACTGAATAACGTTTATTATATATATATATATATATATATATATATATATATATATATATATATATATATATATATATATATATATATATATATATATTAATCGAAACTGACCCCGGACATGTGTTCAGGTGGGCGTAGTTCGCGCTCATTAGAAGGAATTTTTTCAAAATTCAAAAGTCGCGATCTCTTCATTAGTGAATTTTTAAAGAAAATTGCTCTTGAAATATTGCATATTTTGCTAAATATCAAGATATAATAATTAATAATTATGCTCTTGAAATTTACAGATATACTAAACATAAGGAATAAAAACAAATACGAATGATCTTAAAATTTGCATATATACACTTATAAAAACATATACACAGAACTGCGTTCGCAACGACCTTGCCTTGATATTGTGACACTGTCCAATAATAATTTTCACTATATTTTGGTCAATTATTGTTAATAATTCAATGCTTTGAAAAACTGTTAAAATGGTCAGGTCAGGTCAGGTCAAGTCAGGTCAAGTCAGGTCAGGTCAGTTCAGGTCAGATCAAGTCAAACACAAAACTGCGTTGGCATCGACCTTGCCTTGATACTGTGACTTTGTCCACTAATATCTTTCACTATATTTGAGTCAATTATTGTTAATAATTCAATGCTTTGAAAAACTGTTAAAATTGTCATTTAGACATTATTGTTTTTGAATAGTCCATTTAATTTTGAAACTCTTTTTATGCATATACCAGAGGGCAAAGTAACCTACAATTTTATGCAGTTATATTATCTCCTAATCTAAATCGTTGTTAAAGAGTAATTTCAAATATTTCATTTTATAGTTGCTTACTTTTTTAACTCGCATACATAAATTCTTAATTTAACTTAGAAGCGTCTCTTTAGAGCCACTCAGGTACGTTATAGCGTTATGTACTCTTTTTCTGACCCCTGTAGGACGACCTAAATGAATAGGCGCAAGGTAGCTCCTGCATATTATAAGAGCAGACTAATTGTAGTCAAACCCGGGCAAGGGTCTGACCAAGACAAGCCTGGGGGAAGGCGGATATCTCCGGGGACTGATATACACCCGGATTTTGATGCCCCCACTGTGGGCTTTCAGATGGACAATTGACCTCGCCTGGTTACTCGGAAGCAGGGTTACAAATGATGCCGCCTTGCGTGAAGCGCTGGCGGGTGTCCAAATCAACCCGGAGGGGGTTGAGATCTCGGAGGGGGGGGATACACCCGGAATTTAAGGTCCCCAATGTGTCCTTCGAGACGGACAAACGACCTCGCTTGGGGGATGCTCGGGAGCAAGTCTCGGTGGGATGAGCCACTGGTGGGTGTCACGTAACCTGGAGGGGAACTGAGATCTCTAGGAGTGGGTTAAAACTGGAGATCTAGACCTCCTCTGTAAGCTTCGAAACATGTTAACGACCTCGCTTGGATGCTGCTCGGGTGCGGGACAACATGTGATGCCGCCTCGAGTCAAACACTGACGGATGTCGGGTCCGGAGAAATTTATGAGCTTCGAAATGGGCAAGCGACTCCACTTCGATGACAGCACACCTGTCAAACTAGCTTTCACCCTCAAAAATACCATCTCCTGCGAAAAGCTTGATTAGTTGGGTGAAATTAAAGCAAAAACTGACGGGTATCGGTCTAGAGGAAACCGGAGGAGAACTGATATCTTTAGGGGTGGATTACACCTGGAGATTATGAGCTTAGAAACGGAAAATGGCCCCGCTTGGTTGCTGTTCGAAAACGGGACTTAATGACACTACCTCCAGTCAAACACTAACGGATGTCGGACCTAGACGAACTCGGAGATAATTTAATGCTTTTTGAGCTTCGAAATGAGCAAGCGACGTCACTCAGATGGCAGCACACCTGTCAAACCAACTTTTACCCTCAAAGAAAAGATCGATACCCACGGATTTGATGGGTGAAATTTAAGCAAATAGACGTGAGCCACAATAGACATAAGGTCGCGGTGAAAACAATGTAATAGCAGACTAACATTGAATCTAATCTAATCCATGTAATCTTATAGATCGAATAAACTTATTATAAGTATATTACGGCATAAATAGGTTTCAATATAATCTCTAGGGGAACACAAGAAGTCATTCGGACATTTGAAAATGGGGGCCAATTTTCGCTGATACTCCACTTGACCAAATCAGTCACATTAATGTTATTGAAATATGAACCCCTCTTAAAAAAACTGAATTTGGGCATAAATAAAAACCTTTACATAATATGTTAGCACTTATGACGTCCTTTAACGGTTGTATATTTTCATGTATGTAGTTCGAAAAGGTTGCTTTTGGGTTACACATTTGTGTTAATAATGTAATATTATTTTAGACTCTCAAAAACAAAAGTGCTAATTATTATAAAAAAAAGCATCTAAAATTCATTCATCTTAATAAACATTTAGTATATTCAAATGGCAAGTAGCAACATTTTGAATAATTTATAGGTGGTGTTACATTATTTCTGTGAACACAACTTGAGAATCCATTCGAAATAATTAATGCTGCCGTGTAGTTGATTCAAAGTGGTGAGATCTAATTGGAATAATGAATAATGCAACAGCCAAAGAAAGAAAACAAGAACTTACCTCCGCGGTTTTCACTGTCCGCTGGTTTCACTTGGATGGGGCGGTTCATCTGGAAAAAAGCACTCTTGTTAGTTTAGTTCAGAAAAATATTTTCACAGAGACTTATAACTTTAACAAAGCATTTTTAGGACGAACTCGGTTCATGTTTAATGGACTAGTTTAGGGATAAAAATTAGATGGACTGGTTTCTTTGTAATACATCGATGCATTCGGTTCAACCACTTTTCAATGTTACATCGACCTATTTTTACGACTAACAAATTACTGACAATTAAGAGCAGTTCTACCTTATTACTCACCCGAAAATTTAACAAAATCACTTTTTTTGTTAGGGAGGCAGGAGTCTTTAACCTTCTTAACATCGCATAGTACACAGGACTAACGACTTCACGCTTCTTTTAGGACGGGGAGCGCGTAAAACTTAATTTGCTGCAAAGCAGTATCGCAACCTCGAAACCTTATATTACAGTTTATATGGCCAATAATTACGTTTCAAATAAAAAAACAAACAAAATTAAACCGATTTCAAAATGGCCACTTAAAAGCAAAAAATAACTGGATTGCAGGTTTAAATCAAAAGACAAAAATTAATTTAAATGAAATTATAATTATATGCGCTACCTACTTATCTGTTTGAAGTCGGTGTCAGGGCAAAGTAGTAAGTAGATTGGCTAGGTCCACTCCTGCCACATTGCAAGTTTCTCCGCGCACGCAACCGGGTTCGTTAGCGTGTGTTGGTCTTTGATCATTAACAACATATTTGGGTATTTCATTAGAATTGTAATCCGTTATTAATTAAGCTGTTTATATCGCTAAGTATTATTGTATTTCGAGCTTGGCATTGATTTCAAGCAAATAAGTAGGTAGCGCATATAATAATATTTTATTTGAATTAATTTAGGTTCTTTGGGTTAAACCTGCAATCGAGTTATTTTTTGCTTCTTAGTGCATATTTCATAGTCGGTTAAATTTTTTTTAAAGTTTGTTTATTTTTCCATTTTGAGTGTATACATAAATATACGTACATAGTGACCAGGGTATTAGAAAACTGCTATCATATAATTAAAGTGCCATATTACAGTAAAGCTTTAAGTTACATAGATTATAAGAGGTTCTACCTCGATTTCCCTGAGGTCCCATCATCGAATCCTAATTTGGTGAAAATGGGGCCACCTCTGGAGCATACCCCTTTGAAAAAAAAGGAATAAAAAATTGGTCCACAATTGACGAAAATATAGGTGAACATACAGAAAACAATTTTTTTGAGGACATTCCTCGGTTTCCCCGAGATCTCATCAGATCCTGACTTTTTAAACAAAAATATATATTTTTTTATAATTGCTCCACAATGTACCAAAATATCTATGAACATACATAACAAAATACATACAGACGAAGATAGAACCTCCTCCTGTTTTGAAGTCGGTTAAAAACGGGCAACACAATGTAAAGTATCGAGACGTCAGGCTAAATAAACTAAGATAGAATTAACTAGTTGCAGTATCGCAACCTCGAAACTTTATATTACAGTTTATATGTCTAATAACGTTTCAAATAAAAAAACTTAAAAGAAATTGAAACGGTTTCAAAATAGACACTGAAAATCAAAAAATAACTGGATTGCAGGTTTAATTCAAAACGCAAGAATTAATTTAAATGAAATTACAATTATACGCGCTACCTAACAATCTGTTATTTTTTAACGGTTGCCGAGTTTCAACGGTAACCACCTGTTATGGATATATAAAAATAACAGGAACAAAATAACTATTTACACTAAACTAGAATTCAGCCTCGTATCTGTTTCTTTTCCACTGCAACTAGCTTTTTGATGGATAAACATCGGTTTTCATCGGCAACCGTTATATTTAACAGGATGAATGGACATGAGACTGGGAATGCTAAATACGTATGGGTAAGCTATGCAGTATAGAGCGGACTTTACTTCATAACATATTACTTAACACTTAACACGTTATTTATACTAGTGTGATCGCTCTCGCTCACAGCTTTGGGAACGTAGGATACTATCGATCGACTATCCAGTTCAAAATAACAGATAAATAACTGAACCTGCTATTGTCAACGGTTCTTATTAAATAACGTTAATAGGTTCAATTGTTAATAGAAAATAACTATTTTGCCCATCACTACTGAGATGGTACGTGGCGCCTGCGCGTTCAGCTTCAATTTTTCTGCTTACTGTTCTCGGACTAGCTATGCCCTCGGACTGTGTCGTGTGTATCGGTCTCCTGCCTTGATCACTGTGTTTTAATAATTTGTCTATTTGTATGGCCTTTATAAGGGTTTGTTTAAGTGTTGGTACTTGGATTTGTTCTGGCATTAACTGCTTCTTATTGTTTGTTTGTTGAATGTAGTATTGTTCCCAGATTTCCATTTTTTTGTGGTCTTTAATATGTTTCATTAGTTGTAATTGGGTGATATCTGGTTTTTGGTGTTTTGTGTTGTGAATGTGTGTAACTACGTTTGATTTGTAGCTAGGTATGTGGATTTTATCTAATGCTATTATATGTTCCTTGAGTCTTGTCTCTATTGATTTTTTTATCATTCATATATTTTTTATTGCATGTATTACATTCTATTTGATATATTCCGATTAATTCATGTGGGCTGTGTTCTTGTTTTTTATTTATTTTGTTTGTTATTTTGTTATTGATTTTGTAGCTCATTTCTAAGTCATATTGTTTGAGTGTTTGTGTTATTTTTTTCACTTATAACCACCACATCAATCCACATCTTACCTTACAAACGCTACCTACTTATCTTTTTAAATTCGGTGCCAGCCCAAAATCGTAAGTGGATAGGCTAGTTTTTCTGCGCACGCAAGCGAGTGCGTTAATAACATATCTGGGTATTAGAATTATAACGTGTTATTAATTTAAGCTGTTTATATGGCTGAGTATTATTATATTTTGTGCTTGGCATTGACTTCAAGCAAAGAAGTAGGTAGCGCATATAATAATATTTTATTCAAACTAATTTTTGTCTTTTCAATTAAACCTGCAATCCAGTTACTTTTTGCCTCTTGGTGCCTATCTTGAAGTCGGTTTAGTTTGTTTTAAGTTTGTTTATTTTTCCATTTTAGGTGTAAATAGACGTACATAGTGACCAGGGTATTAGAAAACTGCTATAATATGTTGCTATAATATGTTAAGTTACACAGATTATGAAAGGTTTTACCTCGATTTCCCTGAGATCCCATCATCAAATCCTAATTTGGTGAAAATGGGACCACCTTGGGACAAAAAAGATTTAAAAAATGGTCCATAATTGACAAAAATATAGATGAACATACACAAAACAATTTTTTTTTTTGAGCATTTTCCTCGATTTCCCTGAGATCTCATCATCAGATCCTGACTTGGTGTAAATGGGACCGCCCTTTTAAACAAAAAGATATATTTTTTATAATTGCTCCACAATTTACCAAAATATCTATGAAAATACATAAAAGAATACATACGGACGAACATAGAACCTCCTTCTGTTTTGAAGTCGGTTAAAAATGGGCAACACAAGGTTTTTATTTTTTTATTTCAACAACACACCACGAGGGTTTACAACCTAAATAATATCGTACCGTGGGTGTCGACAAGAAGGAAAGAGGCAACTTGTTAATTCTGGACTTGATGGTTTGGAGGTTCGGAGGAGAAGGAAAAACATGTGCCGGAAAGGAATTCCACAACTTGGAAGTCCTCGGGATAAAAGAGCGGGCATGTAAAGTATCAAGACGTCAGGCTAAATAAACTAAGAAAGAATTCACTTTGTTTTTTACTAACATGCTTTATTAGCAAGTAGAGATCAGAACAATACAACAGTAAACAAAGTATTATGATGTTCTGTGAGC
This sequence comes from Tillus elongatus, assembly GCA_964006375.1. Taxonomy (NCBI): domain Eukaryota; kingdom Metazoa; phylum Arthropoda; class Insecta; order Coleoptera; family Cleridae; genus Tillus; species Tillus elongatus. The sequence goes on along the minus strand of OZ023262.1, from coordinate 250,336,544 downwards.
TAATGTGATAACAGTTTTCAGGTAGGAATCACACCCAGTGGTGCTATCCAAAGCGTTGTCTGGTTACGTCGTTGGGCCATTTTTTCTATAATATTCCTTGAGCAGGATCTTCTGTGACGGCCCTACATGTGCTATATTGATGAATATCCAGCTTCACGTGGTGTTTGGTAGCTGTTTTAGCGATTTTATCGTAAACCCATGGTATCTTTAAATTAAAATGCAAAGTGCGGTTGGTAACCGACCATGAAACAACTGCTAGGATTCTTAAAGTTTTGTGTTGGAGCAGTTGTCCGTCCATGTTGAGTTTACTGGAGCATCCCTACAGTTCCATTTCGTAAGTCCAAACTGGTTTATGTATGAATAATTTGTTCTGTAGATTTAATGACGATGTTCTACCTATCAACCGACACAGTTTTTCACCTTTATTTTAAATTCAGCTTGCTTCCTCAATATATGTGCTTTCCAAGTTAATTTTTTGTCAATATGTAAGTACTCCCAAATATTTGGCTTCACTTATCTGATGTATTTGTTTGCGGTGAATTTATTTGTACTGGAGGATAGCAGCTTTGTTTGAGAGTAAAATTTACTTGTAAACATTTATACTCATTCACTTTGATTCTCTCTTTTTCAAGCCAGCCTTCTAATAGGTTAAGGTGCGTTGGTAAGGTAAGATGTGGGTTGATGTGGTGGTTATAAGTGAAAAAAATAACACAAACACTCAAACAATATGACTTAGAAATGAGCTACAAAATCAATCACAAAATAACAAACAAAATAAATAAAAAACAAGAACACAGCCCACATGAATTAATCGGAATATATCAAATAGAATGTAACACATGCAATAAAAAATATATGAATGACAAGAAATCAATAGAGACAAGACTCAAGGAACATATAATAGCATTAGAAAAAATTCACATACCTAGCTACAAATCAAACGTAGTTACACACATTCACAACACAAAACACCAAAAACCAGATATCACCGAATTACAACTAATGAAACATATTAAAGACCACGAAAAAATGGAAATCTGGGAACAATACTACATTCAACAAACAAACAATAAGAATCAGTTAATGCCAGAACAAATCCAAGTACCAACATTTCAACAAAACCTTATAAAGGTCATACAAATAGACAAAATATCAAACCACAGTGATCAAGACAGGAGACCGATACACACGACACAGCCCGAGGGCACGGCCAGTTAGAGAACAGTAAGCCGACCAATGGAAACTCAACGCACAGGCGCCACGTACAATCTCAGACGGAGGCCACACAGGAGCGATCACAGTTAATAGCGTGCTGATGATGAACCGGGACGATTCGAAACTGTAGTCCACGCAAACTAATAAAAAATCACAAATAGTACAGCAAACAAATAAAGTATATATCTATATATATATATATACTCCCAAAGGCCTCTCCACTGTCGAAGAAAAAATCTTTATAGACTTCACGCCAAGTGGTAAAATCAAAAGACGATTTAGTATTAAATCATTCTTTGAATTTTGGGCAGGGTTGGATGATATATATATATATATATATATATATATATATATATATATATATATATATATATATATATATATATATATATATATATATATATTTAATTTCAACAACACACCACGAGGGCTTACAGCCTAAATACTATCGTACCATGGGTATTGACAAGGAGGAAAGAGGCAACTTGTTAACTCTGGATCTGAAGGTTTGGAGGTTCGGAGGAGAAGGAAAAACATGTGCCGGCAAGGAATTCCACAATTTGGAGGGTCCTCGGGACAAAAGAGCGGGCATAACAAGATGTTCTATGTCTGGTGACCTGGACAGTAAAAGGGTGCATTCGCTCTGTTCCCCTGGTAGATCTGTTGGGGGCAGCAGGTGGGGGAACTATGGAGGAAAGTTCCTCTGAGCAGTGCCCGTGCAGATATCTATAAAACAGAGAGAGGTCACCAACGGCAAGTCGGTGGGCAAGGGATGGCAGCCTTTGGGTGAGGGTAGGGTCACCGATGAGACGTATAGCTCTCTTTTGAATAGAGTCCAGGATAGCGAGTGTAGAAGCGGCAGCTCCACCCCAGATGTGGGAGCAGTATTCCAACTTTAGCCTTATTTGTGAAGTATATAAGGTATAGAGATTAGCTGGTGAAAAGTATTTGCGAGCCCGGAAGAGGAAACCTAATTTCTTAGCAGCTGATTCTGCAATTGATGTGACATGTTGGTGCCAATTAATATTTCGATCCACAGAAATGCGAACAAGAGAAAAGGACTCTTTACTTTGAATCACTTGGTTGTACATTGTGATGGGTCTAGGATTGGTGTATCTCTTATGAGAAAGAAAGCAATACTGAGATTTGGTGGGGTTGAATTGTACAAGATTTCTACCTCCCCAGTCTAATATTTTTTGGAGATCCACGGAGACAGAACCCTCCATGAGTCTGCGATCCCCATCTAATTGAGCTAAAGAGTCAGGCTTAGAATATTGTATAATTAAGTGGAGGGTGCTGTCGTCCGCGTAACTGTGAACTGGGTTAGATGTGCTAGAGAGGAGGTCATTGATGTGGAGAAGAAACAAAGTAGGGGCTAAAGCTGAACCTTTAAGAACTCCTGCATTACTTGGATACAGTTTAGAGGAATGGCCATCCACAACAACAGAAATGCTCCTGTTGGAGAGTAAATTTGCTGTCCAGGTAACAAGTTTTGGTGGTAGGACATAGGCCGGAAGTTTATTAAGCAGCGCAGTTTTCTGCACTGAAAACAAGAGCATTTCGTATACTATTACCATTTTCAACAATCTACGTTTGATAGACCGGATTTTCTGCGGTGGTTGCTTTGAAGAATATATATATATATATATATATATATATATATATATATATATATATATATATATATATATATATATATATATATATATATATATATATATATATATATATATAATATATATATATATATATATATATATATAATATATATATATATATATATATATATATATATATATATATATATATATATATATATATATATATATATAGAAACTGACCCTGACCCCCCGATATGAGTTTTAGGGGGGGTTTTAGGTTTTCGCTCATTTGAAGAATTTTTTCAAAAGTCGAGATGCCTCATTAGTGAATTTTTTTAAAGAAAATTCACGAAAATAAAATGTTGCAATTGTAACAACCTGCCCCACCTTCCCCTGCTTTGTAAAAAGACGATGGAATGATTGCCTCCCATTATAACTCCACTAATTTTGTCTTTCGCTTACTTCAAATATATTTTTATCGAGTACTTGGGCAGGTAATGACACTATGTATCTTTTACAATGACATGAACAAATAACACCATAATTTTCTTCGAATTCTGACACTCTAAATCATTTTTGACCTCTGTTGATTCAGAACTGATAAAGGGAGAAGCTTCAATGATAAATCATGTGCTATTTGTCTACGGAAATAACAGTAGTTTCGAACTTTGTCAATATTTCACGTACACTCGATATTATAAATTGCAACAGTAAATTATGAAAATAGCTGTTATTATATAGTAGTTGTGTGTTTGTTTATACTATTGGATTTATTGATAGACGCAACCCATTTAAATGTTACACATTGCTACCCCTTGTTGATTATTAGCGCAACGTATCTGAATCGAAATGGATGTTATTTAAACAAAAAGAGAACATCAGAGGATATAAATTTTAAATTCGCTTATAAAAAATATATATTTAATAATGCGTGTTTGATTAACGATGTTTCATTGGAAATTTTCATGGTTTGAAATCATGCAAATAATATTTGAAATATCGCATGAGTAAATTTGATTAGGTTTTGTCGAAATATTTGTCTGGTTAAAAGCACATAACATAAAATTTTGGGACGCAGCAAGTACGCCATAATAGTGAATTTTCATAAGAATTTTACACTATTAGTATGGCATATTACTAAAAGTAATACAGCTAATTTAAACAGACGTCGAATATCGGGTTTAGAGAACCTAATACAAGCTCATTTGAAGTATTTCTCTCTTTCTATTATAATAATAAATATTCCAGTCTTGTGTTCTAGCTCCTTTTAAGAAAAAAATATAAAAGTCTGGACGCAGAAAGTGCGTTATGATAGTGAATTTTCATAAAAATGTTTTAAATAGCAAATATGTGTTTTTTTTTAAAGAAAGCAGACATCAAATTTGGTTACCAGTATAACATATATAGTAGAAACAATGTACCATATTTCACGAAAATAACTTAACCAAGGAACCTTATAGGTTAATAGCAAATTGAGTTATTCAAATTTGAGGCGTTCAATAAAAATTCGCTACCATAACGCACTTGCTGAGTCACGAATTTATTTTCTTACAAAACATGCATTATAATTTCGTGGTCGAAATTCCATACATTTAAGGTCAGCTCAGAACTGATACTGACCGGGGGAATCCGTCTGTCTAATTAAAACAAATCATTGTTTAATGTATTTCAACTGAGCAGATTTTCCTGGCTAACGAACTTATCCAAGCTACTATCAAAAGAAACATATAAAAATTGAAACTGACCCCGGATATGTGTTCTCGGGGGCCTAATTAGTGCTCATTTGAAGGAATTTTTTTAAATTCAAAAGTCGCGATCTACTCATTAGAGATTTTTTTCAGTAAAAAAGGGAGAATTCACTAATACCCTTTGAGCTGTGAGAGTCAGAAAGCCGGGAAATTTGAAATATCGATACATATATTAAAATATCGTATGCAACTAGTTATACATTTAATAGGAGGAGGTGATATAAATAAATATAGTAAAAACAATGTGCCATGTTTCATCAAAATAACTTTATTGTTTGAAAATGTACCAAAATTTCCGAAAGTAAACTTAAAGTGTTCCCGAAAAAACTCGTTTCTTGGTAAACCTGATAGCTTAATAGCAAATTGGGCTATTCAGATATGAAGCATTTGATTAAAATTCGCTACCCGCACTTGCTGCGTCCAGAATTTCTTTTATTACAAACATGCATTGTATTTCTAGGGAAAATACAAAAATGCAATAACATAAGGCGTGTTCGATTAAAAAAAAGAGAGAATTTGTATCAGCATCGACTTATGGGCCAGCCTGTGATTGTAGAAATATTTTTTTAAGATGTAGCTCAAGACAACCTATAATTAATGTATGCAATTTTTTTTTTCATAAATTGTATAATAAGGGATATATTGAGCTTTATTGATTTTTTACGAAAATTCGACAAAAGTTATATACCATTAAAGGATAAACTCTATAGCTAAGGCTACTGCCAAACATCAGAGAAAGGGTCTATTTGAAATGAATTTTCTGGAAATATATAAGTAAAATGAAGGACAATAACGGTTGAAACTAAGACTTCAGGGTTTGTAAGACATTCTTCTCGAGACATTTTCTTTCCATAGCCCGTATTCAAAAGTCAGGATCGCCTCATTAGTGAATTTTTTTTAAAGAAAATTCACTAAAACCAATTTTCTATGACGCTAGAAAATTAAAATTTGGTTAATCTAGTTACTGTAATTCTCTTTAAAAGCTAACTTGTATTAAAATTTTCATTAAAGTTACAAAAGCTTTCCAAAAGAAAATTTATTTCATATTTAGAAAAGGAATGTATCTGCCAAATAATAAAGGTGACAGGTATTTTTCCTTGTTAATCGCCTGGATGAGTTCGTTTTGGTCAACCTAATCGAAGCAGTTTTTCCAACAACAAAAACGTTATTTTAAACAAATTCTATTAGTGAATGTTCTTAATAAAAATTTACTAAAATTTGTGCTGAAATAGTTCTTGTATCTAACTTGTGTTATTTTCTGTGAGCGTCATTTTATATAAGAATCCATTTATATGGTAAAGAAGTAAATTTATATTTCTTCTGTAATTCATATTAATTGTTCTTTAACACAGTTAGTGAAAACAAACACAATGTTCGTAGCAACAGTGTGTTCAGGAGTAGTCCTGAATTCATAAAATTTAAGAAGTCAATTCTTCTTCCTAATATTCTTATTTTTTGATTTGAAAATTTAGAATCCTATACTATTTAACCTCCAAACAGAATTGTCAAACCATGATAAATAAACACAACACGTTATTATTATTTAGTTTCCAAACTTAAAAGCATAATATGTAAGTTGTTATATCTATTTCAATGACAACCATTTGCTACTTAACCTCAAAGCAGAACTGTCAAGTCATAATACACAATAAATAAACAAAATACGTTATTATTCTTCAGTTTCCAATAATTTGAAAAGAAATATACCATCGTTTACTTAATCTCAAAACAGAAGTGTCAAAGCATAATAAATAAACAAAACACACTATCACATTTGGTTTTTACTTCAAGTAGCTGATCTAGGTTAGGTTAGGTAAGGTTTTATTGTGAGTCCCTTCACAGCGACCACGAGATCTATTGTGGCTCACGCCTAATACTCTATATTTCGCCCAACAAAGCCAAGCTCCTGCAGAGGTCGATAATCTTTGTGGGCGAAAGTTGATCCAGATCTTCCGGAGCAAGCTTTGTCTTGCCAAAGAGCAGGAGTCTAGTCCTGTCCGCCGCCGGGCAGGAACACAGTACGTGCTCTGCTGTTTCGTTACTCTCCATACACAGCCAGCACTCAGTTTCCTGACGGACTCCAATTCCGTGAATGTGGTGACGCAAGCGGCAGTGTCCTGTATACAGGCCGACTAGAGTACTCAGTTGTTGTTTGTTTAGCTCTAGAAGTTTTTAAGCCCTGTCTCTGACAGGTCATTTATGAAGGACTTAGAGTGAGCTAATCCTAACAGATTTTGTCATTGCTGGATTGTCATTCTTTCTATCCAGGTATTTAAAGTGCGGTGTGCTGTGCAAGATGATATCCCCAGCACAGGTTCTGGTCCGATGAAGTCCCCCTGGGCTCCACTCCAGGCAAGCGCGTTTGCCGCAACATTGCCGTCATGGTCCGAGTGACCCGGTATCCAGACCAGCGACACCTCATTGCAGCTATCCAGGCCGTTGAGGGCAGATTAACAACTCCGCACCGTTTTTGAATTGCAACGGTAGGAACCAACAGCCTTTATTGCAGCTTGGCTATCTGAATATATCTTTATCGATTTGTGTGTGCACTGGTTTTCTATACTTTCCCTTGCGCAAATCTCGATGGCACACACTTCTGCCTGATGTATGGTTGCGTACTTTCCAAGGCTAGTTGATAGTCTAGCATCAGTGTTGCTCCCATATGCGCCGGCTCCTAATTCCCATTGGTTTTGGAGCCGCCAGTATACCAGCAGAGATCGGCCCTCGATAGGGTCGATTGATTTCGTTCCCAGTCCTTCCTTTCCGGGAGGAAGGTCGCCCTTTCCGGGACAGATCTCTACTGATCTTTGTAGGCATCAACTCTGAGACCATTCCCAGAATCCCATGACCCTGAATGTCATCGAGGAGTGCGGACCCTCCCAGACTGATTTCCTTCGGCATGCTGTCGGCCGTTTGTTTTAATCTGTACGTTGTCCACCTCGCCACCATCTCCAGACAAATGTAAGGAGGTGGAATATTAAGGAGGATCTGGCTGATATAAAACTTCTCCATTTCCCCCCTCACTTTCAGACTGGATATTTTGGAACATTTTACAAATCCTCGCATCCGAGTATACCCAAAGGCGGTCATTAGGGTGTGGCGCCACAGTTCGGGTGTGGACGTTCGTCGCACATTACGATGTGGCGTTTCCGCCTTACGTTATTTTGTTTCGTTATCGCTACATTATGATGTACGCCTGTGGTATATGTATCAATCTACGTGTGGCAGGTGACTATTCAGTCTTTGCCTGGCATCATACTTTAACCACTTAAGTTGTTTCAATTAATGTCTCTCAGATTTTATTTTTAATTCGGGAAAATCTCAAAATTTTGTAGACCAAATTACTTAAGAGTTCAAAACAGAGGTTTATTTGCTTCATTTCTAGCTACATGTAAAGTCTTATTCCAGTTACCTTAATAGTTTCAAAAGTATAGCGCATTTGAAAATATTTTTGGGTATTTTTTGGGGGAAAATATGTCCCTTTAGCTGATTGACGAACTAGTCCGCGATTGTAACGAAACGAAGCACGTGACAAGTTTTGTTCAAATCAGTTGAGTATTTTTTGAGTTATCGTTCGGATACATACATACACACACAAATATATATATATATATAGATATATATATATATATATATATATATATATATATATATATATATATATATATATATATATATATATATATATATATATATATATATATATAGTATTAAGTTTTCGTGACGGTAATAGTGTTATTAACTTAAAAATTGTGGGAAAGCCGTCAGTTGCAAAATAAAACTCTTTATTAAAAGCCGAGCTTTCGGAAAAGTTTATTCCATTCTCAAGGCTACAACATGGAAAGGAAAAAGTTTACAATTTACTTAGGAAAAATATAAAAGTTTAAAATACTTACATCTAACGTGAGTTTTACTATAATTAATTGTTTGTCTGAACATAATCTCGACACTGGCCACAATATAAATTTTAGTGATGTTTCTATTTTACACTGTGAAACCTTAAGTAATAAAAGAATGTGTTTAGAAGAATTTGAAATTACTTTTAACGACAATTTAGTAAACTTAAAGAAAGATAATAATTTTAGAAATCACTACCCCTATTTATATTTCCTAGACAAAAACAAATTCAAATAGACAATTGTTAGCTTCATATGTCAGTTTGGCACTTTTCGGTTTCAGTCAAATTTAAAAAACGGTTTTTTTCATGTTTGTATTTTCATAAATAGTTATAGTAAAACTCACGTTAGATGTAAGTATTTTAAACTTTTATATTTTTCCTGAGTAAATTGTAAACTTTTTCCTTTCCATGTTGTAGCCTTGAGAATGAAATAAACTTTTCCGAAAGCTCGGCTTTTAGTGAATTTTCTTAGAAAAAATTCACTAATGAGGAGATCTCGACTTTTGAATAAATTTCTTCAAATGAGCGCGATCTAGGACCCCTAGAACCCATATCCGGGGTCAGTTTCAATTTTTATATGTTTATATATATATATATATATATATATATATATATATATATATATATATATATATATATATATATATATATATATATTTTTATATATATATATATATATATATATATATATATATATATATATATATATATATATATATATATATATGTATCACACCGATAACTCAAAAAATAATAGGCCGATTTTGATAAAATTTAGCACGTACTTTTCTTTTGTAAATAGCTTGGATAAGTTTGTTAGTCAGGAAAATCGGACGAGGTTTTCCGGAAAAATTTTGAGTTTTCATTCGAAAAAAATTCTTATCTCAAAAAGTAATTAGCCGATTTTAATAAAATTTGGCACGTACCTTTCTTTTGTAAATGGCTTTGACAAGTTTGTTAGTCAGGAATTTCGGACGAGGTTTTCCGGGAAAATTTTGAGTTTTCATTCGAAAAAAAATTTTATCTCAAAGAATAATAAGCCGATTTTGATAAAATTTGGCACGTACCTTCCTTTTGTATATGGCTTTGACAAGTTCGTTAATCAAAAAAATCGGACGAGGTTTTCCGGGAAAATTTTATGTTTTCATTTGAAAAAAAATTTTATCTTAAAAAATAAAAAATCTATGATAACCAAATTTGGTAGGTAGGTTTACGATATAAAAAGTAAACTAAACACCAAAATTTAGATTTCTATGTTACAAGAAAAAAAAGTTATAAAATATGTTGTGCCACATCATTTCTATGAAAATTCACTACCATAACGCACTTGCTGCGTCCAGGCTTTTAATAAAGGGTTTTATTTTGCAACTGACGGCTTTCCCACAATTTATATATATATATATATATATATATATATATATATATATATAAATTAAAACCGACCGCGCCTTCAATTGAAGAAAATTTTTAAAAATTTCAAAGTCGAGATTACTCATTAGTGAATTACTCCCACATCGCCAATACGTGTGGATGGCATCGGCTAAAAATTTCAAATTTTTTTTCGCTTAAGCGTGATAGAAAGTATCAAAACATATAGAAAACATGATTTGTGAACGAACCTTTTTTTGTCTGTCGGTCTGTATATCTGTCTGTTTGTAGCCACGATAACTTTAGAACGAATTGATCATCTTCAAATTTGGTATACAGTTAGCACCTGACAAACAAACGGTTCGGAATGTTTTTGGGTAGGGGGTAGTGGGTAACGTTCTAGGGTTTGTTTATTAGAAAACTTTCAATTTTATTAAACATCTGGTATTCCGTGCTGAAACAAAATTAGGGGTTAAATGTGTAGGCGTGGGATATCGGCGACAGAAATTCTATTTTTTTTTTACTAACACCGCGTAAAAGATATCAAGACATATAGAAAACTTGATTCTGGCACGAATTTTTTTTATCGTTCGATCTGTCGGTCAGTCTGTCGGCCTGTACGTCTGTCTGTTAGTAGGCGCAATAAATTTTGAACGAATTGATATGTCATCTTCAGTTCCGGATAGCACCAGAGAAAGGAACTTTTCGAATTGTTTTTTGGTAAAATCGGTTGAGGTATTAGAGAATAAATGATGGGTAATTTGGTGAAAATTGTTATTTCTTTGTTAAAACTCGAGTAATATAACGTTTCAGAAGTTTATGGGTATATGAATACGAATATCTTCTTTGTGGTCAAGTCATGGACCCTAAATTCATTCCATGAGAATGTCTTTCTGAGGAGGGTAGATTATCAAATATATGTGAATGTTATGATTCAATTTGCAGCGCTATTTTTTCTACCAACGTTGAATAAAAAGTTGCTTGAGTTGAAAGCGCAGTAACGAAAATAGGCGGCAACACAAAAGACAAAGCTTTTCACTATCGTCAGTGTGCTTTCATTTTCATCTAGTCATTTCTCATAACTACTGATTTTTTTACGATACGAAAATCAAACGCATATCATACAATGCGTGAACAATAGATACATTTATGTAATATGATACAACACAGAGTGCTCATATCTCACGTATGCCAGTTGCACGGAGAACATGGCTCTAATTTAGTCTGATGACAGGAAATTAAAGTCTAGCTTCTGTCCATTTACGGGAGGAATGTTGTTATCGCGTATCTCCATAGTTACAGCTGGCCTCTGCTTTGACACCGCATTCCTCCACCTCCATTTGCCATCCCAGTGCCATTGTGAGGGTTATTACGTTCGAGATGTACTGTCCATGTACATAGTACTGTCTAAATATGTTAATAATAATAACATTTCTGCTAATCACGATAACGTGCGATAATAGTATGGACAATCAAGACGATGTTGAGGATATCGCTGACAAAATAATATAGATAATGCTAATGATAATGACAGTGGTGGCGATTAAACTATCCCCAGTTGAAATACTCCTATTGTTACCATAAATGAAGGCGTTAATGATGACGACCGCAGAAAACTCAGCATATTAATATAAATTTCATGAAGGAACTTCATTGGGGATACCTATATTTTTTAAGTGCCTCTTCAGAAATATTACAATATATTTGTAAATTTGATTCTTCAATGATTTTTAATTTTGGTTTCAATTTTCCTTGCCCCAGTCTAAAGGCGATGTCGCCCTGTCGTTGCAACCAATCATTCTCTTTTAGAAATCATTTTTCTTATCTACCCTCTTCTGTCAGAAGAAGAAGTTCAAATATTTACTTGTTTTTTTCGATGAATAATACAAACAAAAAGCTCTCTAAATGCGTCATTCCCGTGGGGCTTCGCTATCTACTGCTAAAAACGCCATATGACAATTTGTAATATGTGCTTGTGATATGTGCCAAAAACGTGAAAAGTTGCAAAACAATTGAGATAACTCAAGAACGATGAACGATATCAATTATTTTTTCCCTAAAAAACATGCGTTATAATTCGTTGGAAAACTCAAAAATGCAAGAACATAAGGGGTGCTCTATTAAAAAAAGAAACTGTGTATCACCAACGACTTATGGGCCACTCTGTGATTGTTAGAATAGATTGGTAAGATGCACCTCGAGACACCCTATAATCAATGTATATATTTTTTCTCATCTTATATAAATACGGGTACATCGAAGTTTACTGTAGAAATACGCCACCGTGTATATGTGTAAACAGACAAAAACTAAAACTGACTTCGTATATGGGTTTCGGGGGTTCTCGTTCGCGCTCATTTGAAAAAAATCATAAGTCGCGCTCTTCTTAATAACGAATTTTTTCTACGAAAATTTGCTTTGTAGACTATTAAACCATAAACTCTATAGCTGAAACTACTGTCAAAACATCAGAAAAAGGGGTTTATTTGAAATGGAGTTTCCGAAAACATTTTCCTAAAATGAAGGGCAATGATGATTAAAGCTGAAACTTAAAGCTTTGTTAAACACACTTATTACGACATCTTCTAAACAATCCGTATTTATTTCTCGACTTCGACGTTTTAGGAAGAAAAATTATAAAATTTTCAAAATATTTATTCTACTACTTCTTGACCTTTTTGCGCCAAGAAAACTTAACCTCTGTATGCAATATTCAATTGGTTTTGTTAACCACACAAAAGATCTTGTTCTTCTATCACCAGTGGCGCCCAATTTTTTTTCTTTAAACGCTTTTAACTTTTTTTCCTTTAACTTTCAGAATTTCTGGATGTGGAGTATAATAGTAGATACAAAAATATTCTTAAAGAAACCCCAACATCTTCCAGGAAAAACTGGTCCAGTTTTCCTCACTCCTAAACATATCCAAGCCACTTACAAAAAGCAGGTACCTACCAAATTTCATTAAAATCGGCCTATTATTTTTTGAGTTATCGGTACGATATATATATATATATATATATATATATATATATATATATATATATATATATATATATATATATATATATATATACATATAAACGCTTAACTTAACATTTATGACTGAATAAATTGCAGAGATTTCTTCATTTTTTGTTTTAAGAGAATGTCGCTGAAAGTGTTTAAACTTCGTGTGTATCATATGGAATAAAAAGTCTGGACGCAGCAAGTGCGTTATGGAAGTGGATTTTCATAAAATATTTTTAAAGCAAATATGTCTCTCTAATGCAAGCAGGCATCAATGTTGTTACCGGTATAACTTATATAGTAGAAAAAAGTGATCAAAATAACTTATTTTTTGAAAATGTACAAAATTTTTCGAAAATAACCCTAAAATGTCTCTGATAAAACTGGTTTCCTAGGCAACAAATCTTAGGTTAATAGCAAAGTGAGTTATTGAAATTTGAAGCATTGAATTAAAATCCGCTACCAAAACGCACTTACTGCATCTCGATTTTTTCTTACAAACATGCATCATATTTCGATAAAAAATGCAATAATCCAATACTATAAGTGTTTTGGAAAAAAAATTGTAGGTGTCACCACTTATGGGCCCATCCTGTGATTGCCAAAATAATTTTATAAGATGCAGCTCAAGAAAACCTATAAGTAGCGTATACAACTTTCTCTCGTACCTTGTATAATCACAATTAATAATGAGCTTTATGGTATAAATGCGTTACCCTGTATATATATATATATATATATATATATATATATATATATATATATATATATATATATATATATATATATATATATATATATAGGGTAACGCGTGTAAACAGATAAAGACTGAAATGACACCCGGATATGGATTCTAGGGGGCCTAGTTTGCACTCATTTCACGAAACCTTTTTAAAGTTCAAAGGTCGCGGTCTCCTCATTAACGAATTTTTTCTACGAAAATTAGCTAAAAATTATAGACCGTTACACCATAAACTTAACTAAAACTACCGCCAAAGAATCAGAGAAAGGGTCAATTTGAAATGAAATTTCTGGAAACATTTTAGCAAAATGAAGGACAATGACGGTTGAAGCTGAAACTCAAGGGTTTGCAGAACACTCTTCTTGTGACATTTTGTTGGCACATATCCGTATTTGTTTCTTTCAGGTTCTTTGCCTAAATGTTGCTAATTTTAAAGTTTCAAATCGCGACTTTGACTTTTGCGGAAAACCTAATTTTTTTTAAGTGCCCATAACTTTTTTGCCTTTAAACTACAGACCTACATTTTGGTACATGGTTCAGTCTTTACTGGTTCACTGTTTATAGTACAAACACGCGTACCAAATGCGGTTGCCCTTACTTTATTATTTCCGGAGATATATTTTTTTCCCGAAGAAAACACAAAATTTTCCGTGAAAACATGTGCCGATGTTCCTGGCTAACGAATTTATCCAAGCCACTTGCAAAAGGACGGCACTCAGACAATTAGATCAAGTTCGGACTATTACATATAAAAACTGAAACTGGCTCTGGATATGGGTTCTAGGCGGCCTAGTTCGGGCTCATTTGAAGAAATTTTTTCAAAATTCAAAAGTCGGGATCTTCTCATTAGTGGATTTTTTTAAAATAAAATTCACCAAAATACAATATTTCGCTAGCGTGGTGATGTCTTTGGTTGAACCATAAGATTCTCTCTTTCTATGTGGTTGGTTCACATGGAATCGGTTAAAAAGAGTTGTGTTATTTTTTCAGTTTTTTTATTCAATTCTGACAAACAATGTTAGGTGATTATTTAGCAAATTTTCAAAGAAAAATAGTTAAATTAACTTTGGTACACAAAAGTTATAAATAAATAACTTAATGAATTATGTATGTTTCCAATTCTATAATATACTTTTTTTTTCGCTTGAACTTCCTAAAAAGTATCAAATATATAGAAAACATGATTTGGGAGGGAACATTTTTTTTGTATTTCGGTCTGTATGTGTGTCTGATTTTATCCACGATAACTTTAGAACAAGAACCTCGGTGGTTCAGGGGTAAGAACGTGTGCCTCTGAACCGAAGGGTACTGGGTTCGATCCCAGGGTACTCCTTTCACTTTTTCAGTACAAACTGTAACATTAACATCAACCGAGGTTCTGGCATTGTATCTGAGCAAGTTGAATGTCTGCACGTTCCGCTCTTCGGAGAGGGCGTGAAGCCGTTGGTCCCGTGTCCATGCGATGTTGGACACGTTAGAGATCCCTACCCTTCTTACAGAAAGGCAGGGTTTCGGCAAAATTTCCAGGATAGTGAGGTGAAACTGCTCCCTGGCGTCGGTGATTGGCCATAGTCGCGGAAATATGCCGACGTTAAAGAAATAAAACACGAACACGAACTTTAGAACGCATTGAGATATCGTCTTCAAATTTGCTATACACTTAGTACCCTACAAACGAACGGTTTCGTTTGTTTTTGGGTAAAATCGCTCCAGTGGGTAGGGGATTAAGGGGGCTCATTTGGTGAAAATCGACATTTTTCGTTGAAACTCGAGTAACATAACGTTTCAGGGGTTTGTTTTATTAGAAATTTCTCAATGCCTTTAAATATCGGGAATTCTGTGCTGAAATTAAATTAGAGGTTGAATGTGTGGGAGTGGAAGATCGGTGACACAAATTTCAATTTTTTTTTGGTAAAATGGTGTAAAAAGTCTCAAAACATATAGAAAACTTGATTTTGTAACAAAATTGTTTTTGTCTGTCGGTCTGTCGATATCGTCTTCAAATTTGGTTCGCAAATTTCAATTTTTTTGTGGTAAAACGGTGTAAAAAGTCTCAAAACATATAGAAAATTTGATTTTGTAACAAAATTGTTTTTGTCTGTCGGTCTGTCGATATCGTCTTCAAATTTGGTACGCAGTTAGCACCCGACAAACGAACGGTTCGAAAGGTTTTCGGGTACAATGGCTCCAGGGGAAGGGAATGAATGGTGGGTGATTTGGTGAAAATTGACATTTTTTCTTCAAAACTTGAGTAATACAACGTTTTAGGGTTTGTTTATTAGAAAACTTTCAATTTCATCAAACATCTGCGATATTCTGTGCTGAAATTAAATTAGAGGTTGAATATGTGGGGGTGGAAGCTCGGCGAGTGTAATTGCGATTATTGTTTTGCTAAAACGGGGAGAAAGTCTCAAACCATATAGAAAACTTAATTCTGGAACGAAACTTTTTGTGTCTGTCGGTCTGACGGTCGGTCGGTCTGTCGGCTTGTATGTCTGTCTGTTAGTAGGCGCAATAACTTTCAAACGAATCAAGATATTGTCTACAAATTTGGTATACCGTTAGCACCCGATAAATGAACGCTTCGATTTGTTTTTGGATAACATCGCTTCAGGGGGAGTGACTAACTAAATTCATTTTATGGGAATGTCTTTCTGAAGAGAGTAAATTGTCACAACTATGTGGAAGTTATGATTTAATTTGCAGCACTATTTTATGAAGCCTACAGCAAAACGCCTGTACTTATTGTCTGAGCCGATTTTCCTAAAAATTCGCTACAATAACGCACTTGCTGCATCCAGAATTTTTCTTGTTTCTTTCGTTAATGTTATGTATTAGGTAGAGTAAAGCCTAGCTAAACATGCTAAAATGCCCCAATACTGCAAAGCATTTGAATTTGATTACACTGAAATCCTTATTTAGAGGCACATACCTAATAAATAGTGTTTTTGCGAAATAGGTATCTGTATATATTAAAAGTTCTGTATTATGGAAAAACGTTACTGAAATTTACCCAAAAGAAGAAAAATATAGTAGAATGATTATTTAAACAAAAAGGTAACTGCACAAGATGTTGGCGGTCACCCATCCAAGTACTGACAGCGCCCGGAGTTGCTTATCTTCAGTGATCGAGCCGATGTACTCAACGCGGTATTGCTGTTGCCTGTTTGACATTATTTATTTTAGGGATTTTAGTATGCGGCTGCATTTACTAGAAACTACTGCCAAATAATCAGAGAATGGGTCTATTTGAAATGAATTTTCTGCAAATATTTTAGTAAAACGAAGGACAATGATAGTTGAAGCTGTAACTTAAGGTTTTGTAAAACACATTTATTATGAAATTTGCTTCACATAGACCGTATTTGTTTTAGGTTCTCAGTCTAAAAATTGCAAATTTTGACGTTTGAAATCGCGACTCTGACATTTAAAGAAGAAAAAGGTTCGCTACGCAGCAAGTGCGTTATGGAATTGAATTTTCATAAAAATGTTTTTAATAGCAAATGCGAGCAGGCATCAATCTGATTACCGGCATGACCTATGTTGTAGAAACAATGTACTATATTTTATCAACATTACTTATTGTTTAAAAATGTACAAAAACTTAAATGCTGGTTTCCTAGCCAACAAACCTTACGTTAATAGCAAATTGAGTTATTGAAATTTGAAGGATTTAATGAAAATTCGCTACCAAAACGCACTTACTGTGCCCAGATTTTTTTCTTACAAACATGCATTATATTTCGATAAAAAAGTCAAAAATGCATTAACGAATTTGTTCTACGAAAATTAGCTAAAAATTATAAACCGTTAAACCATAAACTTAACTAAACCTACAGCGAAAGCATCAACTTAACTAAACCGACAGCCAAAGCAGCAGAGAAAGGGTCTATTTTAAATGAATTTTCTGTAAAATTAATAAAATGAAAGGCAATGATGGTTGAAGCTTAAATTTAAGGGTTCGCAGAACACTCTTCTTGCAACATTTCCTTTTCATAATCCGTATTTGTTTTACGTTAGTTGCCTAAACATTGCCAATTTTGACGTTTCAAATCGCGACGTTTTGAGGAAAACTCCAATTTTTTTTCTTTAACTGCCAATAACGTTTTTGTCTTTAAATCTGGAAACCTAAATTTTGGTACAGGGTTTACCCTTTAGATTCTCTTTTTCTATGTGGTTGGTTCACAAAGAATCGTTTAAAAAGAGTTGTGTTCTTTTTCAGTTTTTTTAATCAATTTTGACAAACAATGTTACGTGATTATTTAGCAAATTTTCAAAGGAAAATAGTTAAATTAACTTTGGTACAAAAAAGTCAGGAATAAATAACTTAATCGATTATGTATGTTTACAATTCTGTAATATACTTTTTTTTCGCTTGAACGTCGTAAAAAGTATCACATATATAGAAAACATGATTTCGGAACGAATTTTTTGTGTGTCGGTCTGTCGGTCTGTATGTGTGTCTGCCTTAGTCCACGATAAGTTTAGAACTAATTGAGATATCGTCTTCAAATTTGCTATACACTTAGTACCCTACAAACGAACGGTTTGGTTTAGAATACAAAAACGCGTACAAAATTTGGTTGCCCTTGCTTTGTTAGTTCCGTAGATATAATTTTTTTAGAAAGAAAACACAAAATTTTCCGGGAAAACCTGGTCCGATTTTCCTGGCTAACGAATTTATCCAAGCCACTAACAAAAGGAAGGTACTCACCAAATTTGATCAAGATCGGTCCATTATTTTTTGAGTTATCGGTACGATATATATATATATATATATATATATATATATATATATATATATATATATATATATATATATATATATATATATATATATATATATATATCTTGAACGCCATCTTGGATGTCGTCATCTAAAGTTAGAAACCCCCCTCCTGCGACGTCACTGGGCGCATGCGCAGTGGCCGGGTGGAGGTCTCAGAACATATCATCTATACCTACTTATATAAACACGGATCTCCCCAATAGTGAATTTTTTAAAGAAAATTCACTAAAAGTATAAAATGTTCAAAGTAATTTTTCTGTTATTTCTTGACCCTTTTGCGTCAAGAAAACCTAATCTTTGTCTTTATTATACAATATATATTGTTATCCACACAAAATATTTTGGTTTTGTTCATTTCACCATGCCATCAGTGGCACCCAAAATATATTTTTTAAACGTCTATAATTTGTTTTCCTTTCAACCTAGAGATCTGAATTGGCATGTAGTGTAAGTTTAATAGCGTAAACCTAAGTGCCAAATTTGGCTGCCATAGCGTTGTTATTTTCTGAGATACGAAAATTTTCGGAAAGAAAACCCAAAAAATATGGTACGAGCTTCCCAGATAACTTTAGTTATTGTTATAGCTAAACATGTTCTAAATGGTTTATTTGGGCCACTCCAATATCCTGCACGCTTTATTTTACCTACCAGTAAAATACTGTACTTTAATTCGGTTATTTTATACATCAACACAACACTTACACACCTTCGACCGATAACACACAAAAAGTAAATGTACACAAATTAAAGTTCCTGCAGTAGAGTTTGGTGAGTGTACGTGTGTTTCAATAAATAGCAACATTACGTGTTTTGTGACAGCATAGATGGATAATGTATGGTCGAGGGGTAGTAACCGAATTGAATTTAATTAATTAATTTTCGGCCAATCCCTCTCCCGGACCCTCAGTAAATAGCCGAAATGAGAAACATAAATGAAATTTACACAGCAATGCAAATATAGTTAGATTTATAATTCTCTAAATGTGTGAGTTGGGTATTTCCTCTTTGTTGTTATATAGATATTAAAATGTTGTTTTCGAATGACACACGTTTATAGACTGCTAACGGGAGTATTGCAAAACTAAATAACTATAAAGCGTGGCTAATAACAAACCTCCATTTTTAGTCTAAGCAAACACAGGAGTACGATAGGGTCTGAAACTCACTATTTCTACCTACCGTACTTTTTAGTGACTTTTCTTTAAGAAAATTCACTAAAAGAGAGGTAACGATGGTGAGATTTTTAGAAATGTTTTTCAAATGAGCGCGAATTATGGCCTCTGAGACCTATCTCCAAGCTCTTTGTGAATTTTTATTTTTTTCATCCAAAAATATACAAAAATACTTTTAAATACGCTTTATTTTTAAAGTAATAGGGTAACTGAGATACTTAACATTTAGCTATAAATAATGCAAATAAACCTCTGTTGTGAATTTCAAGTAGTTTGGTTTACAAAATTTGTAGTTTTTTCCAAATTAAAAATAAAATCTGAAAGACGCGAGTTGAAGGGACTTAAGTTGGTAATGTCAAATACCTGAGACATCCGGAGTAGTTAGCTGTCAGGCTAGGTTGATACATACTACAGGAGCGAACACCAATACAAATAATAACTAAAAAATATAACCCGAACTAGCGTTCGCGAACTCGTGTTCAATAAAATCCCGAAAACCGTTGTCAACACCATGTCAATGCGCGATAGTGAAAGTACAAAGTACACCCAGCCTGCTCTCGCACGACGGTCAGAATGACAGAGGCATGAAATTAAAAATGATGTGATTGTAAAAGTTATCGTTTTTAGGTGGGAAATTCAATACATTTTTAAAATACATTCTTGAACACAATATTAAAATATCTTTTAATAATAAAAAATATCGATGGTAACACTTTTAAAAGCGCCTCGGTGGTTCATGAGTAAGAACGTGTGCTTCTGAACCGAAGGGTACTGGGTTCGATCCCAGGGTTCTTCTCTCACTTTTTCAGTACAAACTGTAACATTAACATCAACCGAGGTTCTGGCATTGCATTTGAGCAAGTTGAATGTCTGCACGATCCGCCCTTCGGAGGGGGTGTGAAGCCGTCGGTCCCGTGTCCATGCGATGTTGAGCACGCTAAAGCTACCTACCCTCCTTACAGAAAGGCAGGGGTTCGGTAAAATTTCCAGGACAGTGAGGTGAAACTGCTCCATGGCGTCGGCGATTGGCCGTAGTCGCTGAAATAGGCCGACGTTAAAGAAACAAAACACACACACACAACACTTTAAAAAAATTCTGCAATTGAGCGCGTATGATGACCTCTTAGACCAATCTTCAAGGTCTGTTTAAATTTAAAGTATTAATTTTAGTAATATGTCGTATTAATAGTGTAAAATTTCTATGAAAATTTACTACTATAACGCACTTGCTGCGTCCCTAAATTTTGATAACTATTTATTGTACAAGTGTCTTATTAGGCATATAATATAAAACACGAAAAAAAAATATTTTTTTAAATCTTTAAAAAACTACATCGACTGGTTGTTTCATTTTTCGTGGTAGCATGTGGCGGATTATTATAAATATTAAAGTAAATTGATTAGATTTTCAAACTAAAATATAAAAAAGTAACTGAGTTATTTAATAATAAATGGTTCCATCGCGGTTCCTATGCATTCTTTAACCCTTCGTGGCATGCTTCAATTTTAATCATTTGTGGTGCCCTGAGGAATGTCATCCCAAACTTCTTGAATTCGGTGACGCAGATCAACCAGGTTATTTGGTGGTTGGGGTAAATTAGCCAGTCGATTTTCAGTCATATCAAACCCATGTTCGATTGGTGACAAGTCTGGGGAACGGGAAGGCCATGGAAGCAGGATCACGTTATTTTCTTGTAAAAACCTTGTAGTAGCCCTTGATGCATAAGGATATGCTTTTTTTTTGTTGGAAAGGGGCTCGAATTAACAATCGTAGGTATGGTAGTACGACAGGCTGCAGTACGTTTGCATTCAAATTCTGTTGACAAAACCTGTTACCGTATGTTATCGCACCTCATATCAACACCCCCCGTGTAAGCCCTGTATGCTGTTGCACAGTAAATTCTAAACTTGTGCGTTCGCCACGCAATCGACTTAAGCTGTTGCGATCATCGTGGCCCCAAAGAAAGAATTAGAAAGTGTCAGAGAACACGATTCCATTCACCATCCCAATTTCATCTGCAGTTACACCATTAAAGCCGAACAGCACGATGTTGAGGTGTCAGTGGAAAGCATAAAAATGGTCCATACGCACGAAGCCCAAAAGTGCGTATTCTGCGATATACCGTTGCCATAGAGACTCTTTGTTGTAAAACTCCCAACCAATCATTTTGAGTCGACCATGTTGTCGAAACTCTGTCTTGTAAAGCCGCAAATTCCAAATGACGATCTTCCCGTGCAGACGTCGTCCAGATCCAAGACGTCGATAACTGATCCCTTCTTCATACCACCCGGACCATCACAGTAACGCTGTTGCCGCATTGCGTCCTATGCGGTAGAAAATTTGTATGATTGAAAAACCGCCTTCGTGCATACCAACAAGTCGCCCTCTTTCGAATTCACATAAATGAATGTAATTGTTCCGTAAAGGCATAACGACTTAATGGCCTAATAAGTTGAGCACAAATCGCTGCAAAATATTGCTTTAAACTGAGGGAAATGCAAATATAAAGAGATAATTTTTTGATAAAATAAAATTTAAAAAGTGTACACCTGATCAATTATTTTGTCCATATTGTTATCATTTTTTATCAGAGAAAAAACAAAGTAATATATAAAATTTTATTGCAATTGCTCGACTCTTACTGGGTGTTTGGATATATATTAAGGGCAATTACAACCGAAAAAAACTGAGGACTTGAATTTCTTGAATTTCAAGAAAGTCACTTTATATTTACTAAAAACTCAATATATTTCGACTTTGCTCGAAGTCATTTTTATGAGTAAATGCTAGCTAAAGTCTACCAAAGCGTACTGAAGAGGAGAAATAATGCCAAACATTTGCCAATAGTATGTCAATTAAAAGCATTATTAATCCTAAGTGGAGTTAATTGCTAACAGTTCAACACAACAAAACAGTCAGAGCTAACATCAAAAACATAAAACTGCAGTTGAAATCATTAAAGTCTCCGAACAATTGAATTTTTGAAAAAATATTTTTGGCTATGAAATTGCTGTTTAAACGTAACGATTATTCAGAGGTTTTAATGATAATTCAATTGTTTTTAAACGTAGTTTAATGTAAATAGGTATTGAACCTGCTACACATAGCAAAATCACCGTTTTGCTGAGATTGATAAACAGGACTAGTTTTAAAATTGAAACATCTCTGTATCTTGTTTTGACGTAACCGTTGTTCGGCGATTTTAATGATATTTTAATAAATTTTGAACGTAGTTTTTTGTAAATAAATGCTCCTGTCCTGACTCGTCTGTTTCACACATCTTACAATAGAGGCATATTACCTAGTAACTGGAAAACTGCTCGAGTACAACCCGTCCCCAATAAAGGACCCAAAGCGCTTCCTAGCAACTACAGGCCTATTTGTCTCCTTTCAGTCGTCTCTAAAGTAAAACACCGAATTACTAAAATTTCTTGAAAAACACAGTCTAATCCACGACAGGCAGTATGGATTCCGTCAGCGCAGATCAACCGCCGACTTCCTTTCCTTTGTCACCTATTCTTGGAGTAAGTCTATGCAACTACACGGTAAATCCCAGATTGTTGCTCTAGACATATACAAAGCATTCGACCAGGTCTGGCACGCAGCGCTGCTTAATAAACTTCCGGCCTATGGCCTACCACCAAAACTGTGTACCTGGACAGCAAATCTCCTCTCCAACCCAAGAATTTCCGTTGTCGTGGATGGTCATTCCTCTAAACTATATCCAATTAATGCAGAGGTCCCTCAAGATTCAGCTATAGCCCCTACTTTGTGTCTTCTCCACATCAATGACCTCCTCTCTAGCACATCCAACCCAGTTCACAGTTACGCGGACGACAGCACCCTCCACTTAAATATACAATATTTAAAGCATGTCTCTTTATCCCAGTTAGATGAGGATCGCAGACTCATGGAGGGTTCTGTCTCTGTGGATCTTCAAAAAATATTAGACTGGGGAAGTATAAATCTTGTACAATTCAACTCCACCAAATCTCAGTCTTGCTTTCTATTCCATAAGAGATACACCAGCCCTAGATCCATCACAATGCACAACCAAGTTGTTCAAAGTAATGAGTCCTTTCATTTGTTGGCATTTTTGTGGATCGAAATCTCAATTGGCACCAACATGTCACATCAATTGCAGAAACAGCTGCTAAGAAATTAGGTTTCCTCTTCTGGGCTCGCAAATACTTTTCACTAGCTAATCCCTATACCTTATATACTTCACAAATAAGGCCAAACCTCGAATACTGCTCCCACATCTGGAGTGCCGCTGCCGCTTCTACACTCGCTATCCTGGGCTCCATTCAGAAGAGAGCTATACGTCTCATAGGTGACCCTTCCCTCACTCAAAGGCTGACATTCCCTGCCCACCGACGTGTTGTTGGTGACCTCTCTTTCTCACTTTTATAGATATCTGCACGGGCACTGCTCAGAGGCGCTTTCTTCCATAGTTTCTCCACTTGCTACCCCCAACAGAGCTACCAGGGGAACAGGTCACCAGACATGGAACATCTTCTTATGCCCGCTCTTTTGTCCCAAGGACTTCCAAGTTATGGAATTCCTTGCCGGCACATGTTTTTCCTTCTCTTCCGAACCTCAAAACCTTCAAGTCCAGAATTAACAAGTTGCTTCTTTCCTATTTGTCGACACCCACGGTACGATAGTATTTAGGCTGTAAGCCCTCGTGGTGTGTTGTTCAACAAAAAAAACTCCGATTTGTTTGGAGACAATCACAGAACTAACAAAAAAACATACACTATTTAATAAACTCCTCTGAATAATTTTAAGACTAAATATATTTTGTAGAATCAGAAGGCTTAACATACAAGTATAGAAAACTGAAAACCTCTTTTTTTACCCCTTTTAAAATCTATATATGGTTTGCATCATAAACAAAGTAAATGGTTGTTTTTAAGCCCGCGGATATGAGAGTAAAATTACTTATCACAAAAATAATACAGGCTTTTCGCTACGAAATGGATGACTCATATTTTATAACATATAAAACCAGAACCGAGAGCGTGTCCAATCTGCATCTGCGAGATAGTCGAGGGGTTGTTTAGAAGGGGTTGTTTTATTAAAGAAACATGCATTTGGCAGCATAGCTCCTGGATATAACTTGCATAATCATTAAATCGGGATCTACTCGGACTAAAACCATTCACCAGGAACGTTAAAAATCCGTAACCCATTATCCAATTACAAGCTACGCTGTCTCTCTGCCTGAAGGAGGAACACTGTTTCTGGTCGAGCTTGTCGATAAATTTACTTTGAATGGCCTATAAATTCAATTAACCTTCGAAAACTTTTTACCAATTAAGTGTCTAATTAATAAAATATTTAACTAATATTTATTACATACTTAGCTGTCTGTGCTTTGAATACAATAAATTATTAAAAATAATTATACTCCATTATCGACACTTGCTTTGGTAATTCGTTCATCGATTGTTGTTCCTACTATCACTGTGTAAGAACGCCAAAGTTTGGAAACATTATTTCTTTATGAAACTAGCCGGGAATTGTAATTTATACTAAATTAGATCATTAAATATCAGCTGCAATGTATGTTTAAAGGGGACTGTTAATTTACAGGTGGTCTCTTAATGCAACAAAATAATATTAAATCTTTATGCATATATATATATATATATATATATATATATATATATATATATATATATATATATATATATGTATGTATATGTATATGTATATATATATATATATATATATATATATATATATATATATATATATATATATATATATATATATATATTGTGATACGAATTGCTTTTTGTCCCTCTGTTTTGTATTTACGCTTTGTCAAATGTGGTAACTGTACATACTGTAACATTAACATCAACCGAGGTTGTGGTATTGTATTTGAGCAAGTTTAATATCTGCACGTGCCGCCCTTCGGAGGGGGCGTAAATCCGTCGCCCGGGTGTCCATGCAATGTTACGCACGTTAAAGATCCCCACCCTACTTACAGAAAGCAGGAGTTCGGCAAAATTTCCAGGATGGTGAGACGAAATTGCTCCCTGGCGTCGGTGATTGGCGATAGTCGCGGCAATAGACCGAAGTTAAAGAAACAAAAACACACACACAATGTGGTAACTGGTTAATATAATGTGGCGTTACGTCTTTTGTGTTTACTGGAATCGTCTCTAATTGTATTATGGGTCATTGATGGAGTAGAGAAAATTATTCCTGAACTCTGCCATTCACATGTACATACTTTCCTTTGTCATGTCAACAAAATCTATTTATTTACATTATTATTGTTATCGTTATTATACAAAAAATTCCATAACTTTTAAATTACTCTGTATAACATAAAACTTTATATTCAAGGTATGGAGTAATCAGCTGAATCCGTATATTAAATAATAGAATATGGACTGTTCCATTTAAAAATATATGTTTGGTTTGTTCTGAAAATGTGCAACACTGTAGGGTTGAAACAATTTTAAAATATTGAGCTGAATCCGTCTCTTAAATAATAAGACATGGGATGTCATTTAAAAATGTACGTTTGGCTTGTCCTGAAAATGTAAAACACTCTGTAGGATTGAAAAAATATAAAGCGTTCACCTTAAATCTCTATGCAAGTTTTGTACACGACCCTTTTTGATATCTTGCATGTAAACGCATTTAGCGGATTTTGTTATAATAATAAACCGCCCGGTATCAAATAATATATCATGATTATCTAGTGGCTTAGAAACCTAAAGTTTGGCACATGCAAAATAAAGAAAGACGTTATTTTGATAAAGTTCGACGTTCTAGATAAAAAGATAATCAAATACCAACAGGTGGAGCTGGTATGTGGTTTAATAACTCGATATAACAGATGAAACTGTGTTAATTTATGGAAATCTATTTGCTACAAAGAAAAAGGGAAAACTTAACTACAACTTTGCAATGTCTGCGAAGCAAATAATAATGGGTTTTATAACAAATTGTTTTTCAAGTACCTACAGCTTTTCGAGAGCCAATTCACAACACATTTCGTCAGTCCTAATAATTTTGCAAAAATGTAAATCGGGTTTGTTGTACATTTAGTTATCAATGTTTACCATAGGTTATTAAATTTATATATTAATAAGTATATTAAGCAACAAGTTTAGAAAAGCAAAGTTTTACTAAACGAATATAGCTTTGGAGTACGAGCGAGCGCAGAGATATTAAAGCGTTACAAATCTATGTTTAAAAGATTTCATAGTAGGTACCTGTGTGGGATTTCTGTAACCTAGTAACCGGACATGACATTGTTTATTTACATAACAGTTACGAGTTTAATTTTTGCGAGTCTAAACGATTTTAAGTTACACACTAATTATAAAAATGAGTCTTGCTTCTAAAAACAATTTAGAAAATTGTTCTCAAGACATTTTAAATGCAGCGCGAGAAGCGCCTTCGAGATTATATCGTTTAAAATCTTAGGAAAAATACGAGAAGGTATATGAAATATTGTGTACCTGGAGAATGACAAAAACGTACTAAGAACTGAGGGAAGTGTAATTCTAGCGTATTTTTTGAGAAGGTAAGCTTTGATTTATACATATTTGTCATACAATATTTTTGATGATTTTAGGCGAAAGCTCTTAGGGCATCCAGTTTATGTTCTACATATTCCATGTTGAAAAGTACTATGGAAATAAATGAAAGTGTAGATAAATCACATGACAAAAAGTGTGGACGCAGCGAGTGCGTTATGGTAGTGAATTTTCATAAAAATGTTCTAGCAAATGTGTCCTTTTTTAATGAAAGCAGGCATCAAATTTGGTTTCCAGTATAACCTATACAGTAGAAACAATGTACCATATTTCATAAAATGAGCTTTTCGACAAACCTCCCAAAAATTTTTTGCATAAGAATTTACAAAATTCTTCCAGGAAAATACGAAAACATTTCTTTTTAAATAACTTACTAAACATTTATTATTATGCCCTTCACGTCTGAAACACAAAATACGGACTCTTCCATTTGAAACAATTGAGTTACGACAGTTTGATTTTTTTTTGAAATTCACTCACTATTTGAGAGCGTCCTGTGCATGGCACCACGATTGTTTCATGAAACAATATAAACGAAAACCTCTCCAAATGCGTCATTTGTATTAGGGTCCGATTTTGTTGGTAAAAACGCCGTATCACAATTTTTGATATGTGCAAAAATGTGTAAAGTTACAAAACAATTGAAATATAACTCGAAAACAAGCATGCATTACAATTCGAAAAATGCAAAAATTTAAGGGGTGTTTGATTTAAAAAAGAAAATTTGTATCGCCAACGACTTACCGCCTGTGATTGATATTGATAATTTTTATAAGATGCAGCTCAAATTGCAGCTATTCAAATTTGAATGAAAATTCGCTAGCATTAGCCACTTGCTGCGTCCCAAATTTATTTTTTACAAACATGCATTATATTTTGATGGAAAATGCGAAAATGCAATAATATAAGGCGTGTTCTATTAAAAAAAAAAGAAAATTTATGGACCACCCTGTGATTGTAGAAATAATGTTGTAACATGTAGCTCAAGACACCCCATAATTAACGTAAACAATTGTTTCTCGTATCTTGTATAATAACAGTAATATTGAGCTTTACCGTAGATATGCGTCACCCTGTATATATAGAAACAGTTAAAAACTGAATATAATCCCGTATATGGGTCCTAGGGGACCTAGTGCGCGCTCATTTGAAAAATTATTTTTAAAAGTCAAATGTCGCGACCATCTCAATAGCGAAGTTCTTGTACGAAAATTTGCTAAAAATTATAGAGCTAAATATTATAGTTATAGAGATTAAACCATAAACTCTATAAGTAAAACTACTGCTAAAGCATCAGATAAAGGGTTGATTTGATATTAATTTTCTGGAAATATTTTAGTAAGATGAAGAACAATGACGGTTAAAGCTGAAACTTAAGGACTTGTAAGACACATTTATTGCAAGGTTTACTCTAGATAGTTCGTATCAGCTTCAGGTTCTTTGCCTAAAAGAGTCCAATTTTAACGTTTCAAATCGACACTTTGACGTTTAAAAGTAATTTTTCTGGCATTTCTTGGTCTTTTTGCGCCAAGAACTTAGTCTTTGTCTGTCGTATACATACGATTTTGTTATCCACACAAAATATTTTACTTTTGTGCGCTTGTATGGTCATCAGTGGCACCGAAAGTTTTGTTTTTAAATGCCTATTACTTTTCTTCTTTTCATCTTATAGATCTAAATTTTAATACACTGTTTACTTTTTGTGACATTAACCAGCGCATCAAATTTGGTTGCATTAAATTTGTCATTTCCGGAAATATGAAAAATTTTCTAAAGAAGACACTAAATTTTTCGGAAGAAAAGGTGCTGATTTCCTGGCTAACAAGTTAGTCCAAGCCATGTGCAAAGAAAAGGTACCCACCAAATTTGATCGAAATCGGCCTATTAGTTTTTGAGTTATCGGTGTGATATATATATATATATATATATATATATATATATATATATATATATATATATATATATATATATATATATGTATGTATGTATATAAACATATAAAATTCCAACTGACCCTGTATATGGGTGCTAGGGGGACTACTTCGCGTTCATTTGAAGAAATTTTTTCAAACTTCAAAAGTCGAAATCTCCTCATTAGTGATTTTTTTAAGAAAGTACTAAAAGCTACATACCTTTTTAAAACGTCAAAATGGCACACAATAAATTACAATTTTATGCGATAAAGTGCCACTTTAATAATCTATTTTTAATGTAGTAAAATACCACATTATCAGTCAAAATACGAAAAAAGCATTTATTCGTTTGATTAAAAATATATTAAGATAACGCTAATGTAAAAATATAATAGCTACCCAGCAATTTTACAACAGAAAATTGATTTTTAAGAAATGAATTGTCAAAAATCAATTAAAGACAAACATGTAAGAAAACTTAACCATAAACTTTTAAATGGGCTTCTTTAAAGCCACTGAGGTACAACAATAATGCTTATAAACAAACATTTTCTCCGGATAACAGACTGAATAAATATGATAGTAATGTATTAGCGTTAAAATTATAGATAGTATCGTCGAAATAAGCTTGAGATTGTGCGTGTGACAGCTTCATTTACTGACTATTTTACGACTTTTATTTAAAAGCTATCGTCACAATTGTAAATTATTAATAAACGGCGCAACTAGTGTAATACCAGGCAACTCTAGAAGTGATTAAATATAAATTCATTAACTCTTAAGATTTTTTTTTCTACAGTTGCTAATACAATGAGTTTTTTAACCACGCAAGCAGGTGACCTTAAAATGATCTTGGGCTACCATCTCTTTTATCACGTGTTTCTGACAATAAATACGCCGGCATTGTTATAGAACACGTAACAAAGACACTGTGTTTACGTCATCGCTTATCAAAGAGCAACCACCATTATCTACCGTCAGACTTCCCTCATTCAAAATCAATTATATTAATTAATTACTTACAGCATAGGGCAAGTCGAAAGGAATCGACTTGACCACTTCGAGTACTTGAACCATATGGGATGTTGATGGAACTCTATTTAAAAAGAAAACAACGAAACAGCACAGTCCGGAACACAAGTAATTTGAAACTCGAAAACAACAGCAGCAGGAGCTGAGCGATAGGGAGACCGGCAGCTCGGAGAGTTACACGCGTCGGCAGGAGACTCTTAACAAGGGTAGCTGAACGTACGCACCCCTCGACTATCGGACGCGTTCTGCGCGCGGTAAGCGGAGTGTGCGAAGTATCGACAGGACGCAACCAATAGCACGCGTCCCTCGCACGCACTCCTTATGGCCATTACGCTTTCCATCGATCGCGTCGCCCGTGCAATGAGATGTGCAAGTAGATGGAGTGTTTAGCAACCTGGAGATCGTGTCACCCACGTCTCGCCAGGCTTCGCATACTAGCAAGGAGTAATACAGAACCACTCTCTACTTCGCTCAGCTAAATACTGCGTGCTGTTTACACTACACCGACTTATCATTTCTCTTTTCCAGAGCTATCACGTAAATATCGACTAAGGCATCCCCCGATGATAAAACTGAGTTAATGCAGAGTCGCAGACGTAGTGGAGATACCCCTGTGACAGTTATTCACTGTATTGGAAATGCCCCAGTCTGATATATTTCTTTTCTGCGTGAGAGAAATATGGGGCATGGAAATTTGCGAAGTACTCAATAGAGGATATAAGATACAGATTGATGTATCAGAGAAACAGAAAAAACTCGAAGCGATATACTCATTCTCTTTTTATTGTTTTCCTATAAGCGGCGTCGCAATATTTTTGAATAAATATTTCATACCGAAAAGTCAATGCAAAAGACACTAGAAACTTCATGACGTGCAAAAGTATCGTTTTCAAATGAAGTATTAGGTAAACCGGTGAACGAATTTTGAGTTTAGATTCCAGTTTGATTTCTTCCACGTAACTAATAAAATGAAAAATAGTTTTATTAGAGAAAGTTTGCTTTTAAAATTTAAAAAAAAAATGCTTATTTTCCGAACAATAATTATTGTAAATAACAATTAAACAAATGCCAGTTTCGCATGTAAATAACTTTTATTGGCAAGTTAGGAGCTTTCAAGCATAATTCCAATCAAATCTTTATATTTCTTAGGTTGTTTCCGAGAAAACCACGAACCACTGCTTTAGGGCTGTTTCAGGTTTGTTTTTCGCGAATATTCTGTGGAAATTGGTCACTGGCCATTATTTTATTTATTTGTGGTCAGACAAAAATAAGCGCTTTCACTTTGGCTTCGTATACTTGAAAAAATTCCTCGAATATTCTAAAACTGCAGAATGTTGACAAGAGCATTTACAAATTGTTACATGAGGCCTAATTTTATATGCAATAGGCACTTTGCAGAATTTTTGTTATATTTTCTTATTTTTATTGTACGCAATATAAGGAACATTTTGATATATCACATGTGCGTGATATAGATTGTTTAACTTAAAAAATTTCGGGACGTAGCAAGTGTGTTATGGTAGTGAATTTCCATTAAAATGTTTTTAATATCAAATATGTTTCTTTTAAAAAAGCAGGCATCAAATTTGGTTACCAGTATAATCTATATAGTAGAAACAATGTGCCATGTTTCATCAAAATAACTTTATTGTTTGAAAATGTACAAAAGTTTCCGAAAGTAAACTTAAATTGTTCCCGAAAAAAACTGGTTTTCTGGTCAACCTTATAGGTTAATAGCAAATTGAGCTATTCAAATTTGAAGCATTTAATGAAAATTCGCTACCATAACGCACTTGCTGCGTCCCGAATTTATTTTCGTACAAAGAGGTATTATATTTTGATGGAAAATGCAAAAATGCAATAACATAGGGCGTGATCGATAAAAAAAAAAGAAAATTTGAATCACCAACGACATATGGGCCACCCTGTAATTGTGGAAATATTTTTTAAGATGTAGCTCAAGACACCCTATAATTAATGTGTACAATTTTTTTTTCGTAACTTACATATTAATGGATATATTGAGCTTTAATGATTTTTTACGAAAATTCGACAAATTCGATAAACTCTATAGCCAACACTACTGCCAAAGCATCAGAGAAAGGGTCTATTTAAAATGAATTTTCTGGGAATATTTTAGTAAAATGAAGGACAATGACGATTGAAACTAAGAGTTCAGGCTTTGTAAAACATTCTTCTTGAGACATTTTCTTTCCATGGCTCTTATTAGTTTCAGGTTCAAGGCCTAAATATTAACAATTTTGACGTTTTAAATCGCGACTTTGACGTTTGGTGGAAAATCCAAATTTATTTTTCTTTAAATGCATGTAACTTTTGTCATCTTTAACCTCCAGTGCTAAATTTTGGTAGGTAGCTTACCCATAATGATATGAACCCGTGTACCTGGTTGCCCTTACTTTGTTAATTCCGGAGATATAAATTTTTTTCGAATGAAAACTCAAAATTTTCCGGGAAAACCTCGTCCGATTTTCCTGACTAACGAACTTGTCCAAGCCATTTGCACAAGGAAGGTACGTGCCAAATTTTATCGAAATCGGCTTATTATTTTTTGAGTTCATTATTATTATCACTAAATTATAAGAAAAAATTGACAATTATCGAACAATTCACTTAATAAGATTCTCAAAATGGCCTCCGCCTACTTCAATACATTTTTGTAGTCTCAACCCAAAATTTTGCCTCACCTTAAAAAAAGTTTGATAATCGTTTTTCAATATATCACTGGATTCGATTATTCTAGCCCAAAGTTCATCTCTGGAGTTACAAATATTCTTGTATACTAATTCTTTCAAGTGACCCCAGAGGAAGAAATCTAGAGGATTGAGGTCGGGGCTACGTGCAGGCCAAGGAAAATCTCCACCTCGACCTATCCATCGGCGCGGATAATTTTGGTTCAGAAATTCTCTGACAGGAAGTCCATAATGGGCAGGTGCTCCGTCGTGAATGAACCATAATCTCGTGCGCACGTCTAGAGGGACATCTTCCAAGAGAATAGGAAGTTGATCTCTCAAGAAAATTGAATAATTCTCCACATTGAGCCTTGCAGGAAGTTCTATTGGTCCCAACAACACGTCGCCTAGTATGCCACACCAGACATTAATGGAGAACTCATGTTGAAAATTGTGTTCTCGCGTCAAATGAGGATTGCTGCTGTCATATGTGTGAGCATTTTTGAAATTGAAAACTCCTCTTCTTGTGAATGTCGCTTCGTCAGTGAATAGAATGTTGTTGAAGAAAAACGGATCGTCATTCTGATACCGACGAATGCGTTCACAAAAATCCAATCTAGATAGAAAATCTAGAGGTAAAAGATTCTGCACTGGTGTGAAGTGGTAAGGATGTAACTTTTCTTTTCTGAGAAGTCTACCAATACTTGATTTATTTATTCCAGTTGCTGCAGAGAGGCGTCTTACGCTTGTTTCCGGATCTTCTGCAAGGCGTACTAATATCTCTTCCTCTTGATGTACAGGACGTCTTGGTCCACCAACTTCCGACTTCGAATTGAAAGAACCAGTTTCACCTACGAATACATTATGACGAGATGATACGCATCCATGTAACAAAATGTGTATTTCACGATTTTTCCAGCCCTCAGGTGTGAATTTTGTCAAAACTTTCGTTTCAGAAATAATCAATGGCAATGAGTGCATATTACTCTTTTACATACCTAATTTATCGTATAATCTTCTAAAGGTCTTGTGATCTGGTTGTCTACGACTAGGATATAATTCCAAGTATCAGGCGGCGGCTTGGTGGCTACGGAAGTTTGATTGCACATAAACGCAGATCATATCTCTCTTCTCAATATTGCTAAACTCATTATGGCGAGGCATTTAAGATATAATAACTACCTACTGCTCTTAAAAAAAACCATGTGCTTGTCAAAATTGACAGATTATGTTTATTATGTTACGCAAATTACATCCCTATGAAAACGAAAAACAAAAGATATTTCATCTACTTCATTGACAGTTGTTGACCCGGCCAATCAACTGCTATAGTTATTAGCGCCGTGATATGTCCACAGGAATACATCTTTTATTTGCCAAAAACATACTTATTCTATGAAATCGAATTAAATCCAGAGAAACTTCCCAATTTTTAGGAATTGATTTAAAATTAGAAAATTATGATTAAAATACACCGACCTCAATCCTCTAGAATTTTCCATTGGGGTTACTTGAAACAACTGGTACATACACAATAATGTTTGTAACTCCAGAGATGAACTTTGGGCCAGAATAAAATTTCAGATTTGAGAGAATTTCAATGCACACCATTATTAAAACCGCAATATCTCGGTAACCACTCACTTTATGAGTTTTAACTAAGTATACCTTTTTCGTACAAAAAATTAGTAGTTTTCAGTTTTTCTGAACATATTTGCAGAGAGTTGATCATCGAAAAAGTTATGCCCCTGTAAAAGATTCGGGTTTAGTGTAGGTGGCGCCAACTATGATGTAGCTCAAAATAGGTATCACGGTTGGAAGCGGCATCCTCGATAACCCCCTATTACAAAGTTCCAAATCAATATTCCAGTAATTAGCAGAAAAACGAGCGATTTAATTTTTTTCAAAGTCAATTTTAACACACTGTATATCGAAAACAAGCAACAATCGGACAAAACGTATTAATGAAAGTCTATTTAATTTTTGATGCTCTATCCGAATATATGGGTTTGGCCCATTGTTAGAGGGACACCCTGTATATATATATATATATATATATATATATATATATATATATATATATATATATATATATATATATATATATATATATATATATATATATATATATAAACATATAAAAATTGAAACTGACCCGGGATATGGGTTCTAGGGGTCCTAGTTCGCTCTCATTTGCAAAAAAATTTTCAAAATTCAAAAGCCGGAATCTCCCCATTAGTGAATTTTCTCTACAAAAATGTACTAAAATATAGATTTGTAGGTTAATACATGCAGCAAGTTTAAAAACGCGCGCGCATGCAGAAACATCACTTGTTCCAAAACAAAGGCCTATCGGTCAAATGGTACGCCGAACTTATAGATTCAACAGTAGTTGTTATCGATTTGGTGCGTAGGTGACACTGCTTAGTGGTGTTTATTTTACGCTTCTCTTGACTATACTTCATTAATTTGAAAGCAGCACCGATTTCCGATGGAAAAACGTGCACATCTAACCAGTTGGAGCATCTGACGTCACAACAATAGCCGGAGCATCTATTGCCAGGCGACAAAATTTAAAATAGCAAGGATTTTCAAACACATATAAAACCTTTAAAATCAAATATTTGTGATTTATTTTGTATTATTCATGTTTATTTTAACCTTAAGGTATGAAAAAATGTAAATAGAGGTAAATCAAGCTTTATGCAAATTCTCTATGGGACATCAATACATCCTTAGGATCTACAACTGCTTCCCGTTTGACATCGTCTTTCCCTATCTGGCACTCGGTCCGGTTATGCGATGTACGCTGCTGTCGATAATTGGCTGTGTCTGCTCTGCGGTTTCCATAAGCAAAGGAAGTAAGAATATTTAGTATATCCGCCTTGCATTCCCATAAGAAAACCAAGAGTCTTATAATGCCCTATTACTGGCCAGTTGTGGTCTGTATACTTTAAAGTTCACAGTACCGTTTTCACACAATCGTAATTTTCTTTCAGCATTACAGAATGGGCCAAGTAAAGACTAGAGAAAATTTCGGGACGCAGCAAGTGCGTTATAGTAGCGAATTTTCATAAGAATCGTACACTATTATTATACGGTATATTAATAAAGTTAATACTTTATAGTTACACAGACCTCGAAGATCGATTCTAGAGGACCCAGTACGCGCACATTTGAAGAATTATTTCGGAAGTGTTACTATTGAAATCTCTCTATTATCCAAAAAAAATCTTGCGTTCTAACTCCTTTTGAGAAAAATGCCCAAAACACAATTTTCTCTGAAGCTAAAGAGCTAACTTTTGCTATATCTCTAGATAGTGTGAGTCTCTTTAGAAGAAACTTGTATTACAAATTTCATTAAAGTTATACAGAAGATTTCCAGAAGAAAACTTAATTCATACAAAAGTAAATTATCTGCCAAATTATAAACGTATCAGTTAATTTTCCTTATTAATCGCCAGTATGATTTCGGTTTAGTCAACCTAATCAGACCAGTTTTTTTAATATCAACAATAACAAAATTATAATTTCAGACTCAAAGGTGACAAACTTAATTAGTTGTTTTAAACAAAAATGATATCTTGTTCAAAACGTATAAAATATGTGCAGTATTGTTTCTCCAAATGTCAAAAAAAACAACATACATTCATCGAGCTCGATTCGATCGCGTAACCTTCTGCTTAGGAGGTAAGCGCGCTGCACCCTGCGCCATCTAGGTACACATCAACTAACGTTTCATTTGCGTGATACTTTAGGTCGGCTTCATACCCGGGATATTATATTCAAAGTATACGTAACAATTATTCATTACAGAATTTGTAGAATTATCACCGAAACACATCCCACGACTGTTTTGGTCTTATATGACGTCTTATTTTTAAGTATAAGTAAGTAAGTAAGCATAAAAGAAACTATCTTAGAATTATTTTTATAGAGACTTGGCTTGATTTTTACTACATTTCTACTATATTATGCGACAGCATAATATATCTATGCTGCGCTAAAACTGTATTTGGGCCGGTAATAAAGCTAAAAATATAGTGTATTTTAATAATTGATTGAATCCCCCAGTTAAATAACAATCACTGGCAAATTTTTAACTTCATGTCGTCTGTCATTTTCCATAATTGCGGCTGAGATTTCACGATTGTTGCTTCGGGTAGTATGTTTTCTGCCTGGTATATACTTAGTTTAGTTACCGTTAATGTATGGTTTATACCTGTTATATGACTTAATATACGCGTGGAAGTTAACTACTCTGTGTCTCAG
Source organism: Tillus elongatus (assembly GCA_964006375.1). Lineage (NCBI taxonomy): Eukaryota > Metazoa > Arthropoda > Insecta > Coleoptera > Cleridae > Tillus > Tillus elongatus. The sequence continues at coordinate 250,299,529 of OZ023262.1, read as the reverse complement.
GCATTAAACTTTAGCCACTAAGTCGTTTCAATGCATGTCTTTGGTATTTTATTTTTAATTTGGAAAAAACTCCAAATAAACCAAATTACTTAAAATTTACAACATAGGTATATTTGCGCTATTTCTAGCCACATGTAAAGTCTTATTCCAGTTACTCTGATACTTACACAAATATAGATTTTTCAAAAAAATTTCCCCGGTTTTCCACCGGACCATAAAGGCTTGTTTTGGCCCAAACAAGATTTTTGCCAAGTTTTATTAAAATCAGTTTAGCATTTTTTGAGTTATCGCTCGGATACATACATACATATATATATATATATATATATATATATATATATATATATATATATATATTATATATATATATATATATATATATATATATATATATATATATATATATATATATATATATATATATAAACATTAAAAAAAATACCCGACCATGGTTTTGGTTTCTAGGGATCCAAATTCGCGCTGATCTGAAGAAATTTTTTCAAAAGTTTTTCATCATGACCTCTCTATTTTCTTAATGAAAATTCGCCAAAATTTGTTTACATTGTTAGAAAGAGCAGCTTTTAAGCTTTTAAAGAACTGTCGATGAAAATAAGCCATTTAGAAAATATACATGGGACTCCGATTTCCCTAAACGTATCTTTCATCATGGCAATAACAGAGTCCATCTTCTTTAGTGAAAAAAAAAACTCTGGACGCAGCAAGTGCGTTATGGTAGTGAATTTTCATAAAAGTGTTTTTATTGCAAATATGTGTGTTTTCTTTTTAAGAAATCAGGCATCAATTTTGGTTACCAGTATAACCTATATAGTAAAAGCAATGTGCCATGTTTCATAAAAATAACTTTATTGTGTGAAAATGTACCAAGATTTCCAAAAGTAGACTTAAAGTGTTCCCGGAAAAACTCGTTTCTTGGTCAACCTTATAGGTTAATAGCAAATTGGGCTATTCAAATATGAAGCATTTGATCAAAGTTCGCTACCATAACGCACTTGCTGCATCCAGAATTTCTTTTCTTACAAACATGCATTATATTTCGATGGAAAATGCAATAACATAAGGCGTGTTTGATTAAAAAAAAAAGAAAATTTGTATCACCAATGACTTATGGGCCATCCTGTGATTGTAGAAATATTTTTTTAAGATGTAGCTCAAGACACCCTATAATTAATATATACAAATTTTTTTCAAATCTTGTATAATAACGGATATATTGAGCTTTATTGATTTTTTACGAAAATTCGACAAAAATTATATACCATTAAACGATAAACTCTATAGCTAAGGCTACTGCCAAGCATCAGGGAAAGCGTCTTTTTCAAATGAATTTTCTGGAAACATTTTAGTAAAATGAAGGACAATGACGGTTGAAACTAAGACTTCAGTGTTTGTAAAGCATCCTTCTTGAGACATTTGATTTCCATAGCCCGTATTAGTTTCAAGTTATTTGCCAAAATGTTGCCGATTTTGACGTTTTAAGTCGCAACTTTGACGTTTTGAGGAAAACCCCAATTTATTTTTCTTTAAATGCCTATAACTTTTTTGTCTTTTGACATACAGAGCTAAATTTTGTTAGGTAACTTACATATAAGGACATAAACCCGCGTACCAAATTTGGTTGCCCTTACTTTGTTAATTCGGGAGATATGAATTTTTTTCGAAAGAAAACACAAAATTTTCCGGGAAAACCTGGGCAGATTTTCCTGGATAACGAACTTATCCAAGCCATTTGCAAAAGGAATTTATTCACCAAATTTAATCAAAATCGGCCCATTATTTTTTGAGTTATCGGTGTGATACATATATATATATATATATATATATATATATATATATATATATATATATATATATATATATATATATATATATATATATATATATATATATATATATATATATATATATATATATATATATATATATATATATATATATATATATATATATATATATATATATATATATATATATATATATACATATATATAAACATATAAAAATTCAAACTGACCCTGGATATGTGTTCTGGGGGGCCTAATTAGCGCTCATTTGAAGAAATTTTTTCAAAATTCAAAAGTCGAGATCTCCTCATTAGTGAATTTTTTTAAGAAAATTCACTAAAAAAAAAATAAGAAAAAGAAAATGCTTCATGACGATTTCTTTGATCAGGTACTTATCCATCTTCTTCAACGAACTTCTACTGTTTTAGCCATGAAGCTAGGATTTCCGTTTTACTTTTAGGAAGATTTAGATCTCTAACTATGTTGTCGAGTTGCTTTGAGTTAATGAGGTGTGGTCCAAGACTATCCGACTTTATCATGAAGTCACTGGTATCGCTGTTAGTAGAAGTTTGCAATTCTTACATTTGGTAATTCTCCAGCCCTTAATGGGAAGGAACAAGACAATTTTTACAACGAGGCTGAAGAAGACGTTGAAGCGATATCTTGATAAAACATCTTTTTGACATTTTCGCCAGCCCGGCGCTTATTTGGGTTAACTATAAAAAAATTAAGAATCTTGTGTATAATCACTGGGTTCGCTTCATGTTCTTGGCACTGCAAACTTTATATATCTTTTTGCTCCCCGATATACTTATGAACCTAAAAGATTTTAAAGCAAACTTTATAAGTAACAACTAAAAATGTTGGTTTTTATTCGACGTGTAGAATTAAAATTTTATTATTTAAATATAAATTTAAAAAATTGTTGACGTTATAGACCTGCCTTGTGGATGCTAGGTATAAACCTTGTCCTGTAAGAGTTAGAATGGATAATTCTGAAGTAAACAATTTAGGGGCAACCGCTTAGTAAAAAATGCATTTATTAGTGCAGATATGTAGACAATATCATTATTTTCTTTACAAAAACTATTAGCGAGTTACATAGATTTGAAAATATGCAGTTTTCTCACGGTGAAGAGCCACTAAAAATTTCCCAGGGACTAGTTATACTCGAAATTTGAAGTTTTATACTTTGCATATTTTTGTGTGAGAGATATCTACAATATTAATACTCGTCTATTACTTCTGTCCTACCTGAAGCGCCATTAATCTTGCAATTTTTAATATAACACACTGGCATTTTAGAATGTACTTAATCTAAATGTAATTTTATTTACTTTATGTTTCTAAACAACTTACAAACATATTAGCTTAGCTCAGTGTATCTGATCCCTCTCAATTTTTGAAAATCAGTTGTTAGTTTCGTAAGCATCGGTGTTGTGTGAAGATTATTAAAGCCTTCAGGTAATGGCAGCTCATAAATTTTCTACTGAAAGGCAGATTGATATCGTGCACTGTTACATTAAGTGTGAGTATAACGGCGAGCAGCACAACGGCTCTATAAATAAGGACGGGTAGAAAGGCACCAAGAGAAGGGGCTACACCAACAAGCGCATCCTCATAACCGCAGACAGTCAGGCAGCCCTTGAGACCCTAAGTAGCCCACGGGTAAATTCAATTACTGAACGCCGAGACGAGACGAGCGACCTGTCTGGGCAGAATGAGGTCACCCTCATCTGGGCGCCGGGTAACTTGGGGGTCAAAGGCAATGAAGAAGCTGAGAGTCTCGCGAAGAGAGGAGCAGCAGAACCATTTATGGGACCACAACCGGCAGAATGAGGTCACCGTCATCTGGGTGCCAGGTAACTCGGGGGGTCAAAGGCAATGAAGAAGCTGAGAGTCTCGCGAAGAGCGGAGCAGCAGAACAATTTATGGGACCACAAAATCCTGGGCGTATCTAAAGGCACGGCTAGGGGAACCATCAAGTCCTGGGTCAGGGACCAACATAAGGCATACTGGGCAGATTGTCCAGGGCTCAGACATTAGAATACACTAATTGGGATCCCAGTTCAAAGAGCTGTGGAACTACAAAATCTTAGCAGAGAACAGCTCAGGAACATAACAGGACTCTTGACGGGACACATGGCTGTCAAGAAACACCTGCATAAAATGGCGCGGTTCCACGGGGACCTGGAATTGAGACTCTGCGGCGACGGGGAGGAATTAGCCCAGCACATCCTGTGTGAGTGTTAAGCTCTGGACTGCAAAATACAACTGATCTACGAACAGCCTAGACCAGAGACAGAGCAATATAAAACTTCACCCTACCAATTGCTGTGCAGAATAGTTCAAGGCACAGTAATTTCGGAATGGGTGGAGTATAAAAGACTAAGGGCATGCACAATAAGCATAAGGCTGTGGTGCTATCGGAGCCGCAAAGACGCGGACCAGCCCCAAGGGGAAAAAAGGCACCATGCGCATTATTTTTCGTTTCAAAATGTGTTTTAAAGTTTCAGCAAAACTATCAGTGTAAAGCCTTGCCACAAAAGCATTCGCAGACCAACCATTACCGCAGATCAAGAAGAAGAAATCTTGGAGACACTAGATAAGAATCATATGCTAATTTCTATAGAGTTAGCAAATAAAGTACGAAGTAGGACATGCATCGTACTGGGCTGTGAGACTAGTGTTTTCTCAAGGACTCCGCGCTTATTAATTTACGCGCGTACAAAATTTTCACGATGGTGATAACGTACTTAGAATTAATAATTACACCTAGATCCTAGCTTAATACAATAGGAACGGGCCATTTCCATTTTAAATATTATGTGCAGACGAAAGTAAGTTTGGTAGAAATGGTCCATTTAATCACCACAATCCTCATTTTTATACAGTTGAGAATCCCTGTATGGTTGACAGAGCAATTTGCAACGCCAGTTTTCTACAAATGTGTATTTCGCTTTAATAAATGACCAGATATTTTATTATCCATACGAAGAAAACTTGTGTGGACACACCTACCATCGATTATTGGAAGTATTTGGTACCAGCCAACAGTGTCCATAAAGTAGTTGAATTATTACATGTCAGATTTCCTAGGAAATAGCTACGCAGAAATGGCTTCTCCTCCAGACACCAAAATTTACTTAAGATTTCTCTTACTCCCGAAGCGTTTCGACACTCAAAGAGGCCATCCTCAGGGGAAAATTTGAACAATTCTCAAAAAATTGAACTCGAAACTATACATGAAGGTTTTCACAGGTCACAACTTCATCCATTGTGCCAGGGGGCGTGTAATACCTCTGCATAATGCCAGAAAAATTGACTTCAACGACAAAAATCAATGCGAAAGATCGGCGATTTTAACAAACATGATGAAGGGCGGCCATTATGTGAACTTGAAACGGACAGGGTGCTTTGATTGATTTTTGTCGTTGAAGTAAAAAAAAATGTGGACGCAGCAAGTGCGTTATGGTAGTTAAAAATGTTTTTAATGACTACATAATATCTCTTTTTTTAATGAAAGCCCGCGTTAAGTTTGGTTACCAGTATAACCATATAGTAAACCCAATGTACCATGTTTCATCAAATTAATTAATTTTTTGAAAAAGTACAAAAATTAACAAATAGTAGGCAAAGGCGTCATAATCATGGGATCCGCTATCTATTGGTAAAAACGTCGTATCATAATTTTTGGTATGCGCCAAAAATGTGAAAAGTTGCAAAACAATGGAAATGACTCGAAAACGATGATCTTTTTTTTTTCTCAGAAATATACATTATAATTCGCTGGAAAATGCAGAAATACAATAAAATAACGGCTGTTCGATAAAAAAAGAAAATGTGCATCACCGACGACTTATGGTCCATCCTGAAAATATTAAAATAATTTTGTGAGATGCAGCCCAAGACACCCTACAATTCACGCATACAATTTTTCTCGTATTTTGTATAATAACGGATATATTGAGCTTTACCGTAAAAATGCGTCACCCTGTATATGTGGGTCCTGGGGGTCAAGTTCGCGCTAATTTGAAGAAATCTTCTCACAATTCAAAAGTCGCGGTCACCTCAGTAGCGAATTTTTTCTAAAAAATTCGCAAAAAGTTAGTAATATTTCTGGTATTTCTCAACCTTTTAACGTCAAAAAACGTAAAATTCGTCTCTAGTATACAATAAATTTTGTTACCCACAAAACAAATTTTGGTTTTATGCGTTTCCCTCGTCATCAGTGGCACCAATTTAAAAAAATTTAAATGCCTAGACCTTTTTGTTTTTCAACTTAAATATATAAATTGGTATGTGGTATGCCTCTTATAATATAAACTTGCCATAGTTTTCTTATTTAGGAAGCTATAATTTTTTTTGAGAAAAAACCCAAAATTTTTCAGGAAAAACTGGTGCGATTTTCTGGCTAACGAACCTATCCAAGCCACTTGCAAAAGAAACGCACACAGCAAATTTAATCAAAATTGGCCCATTATCTTTGTATTATCGGTGTGACGTATATATATATATATATATATATATATATATATATATATATATATATATATATATATATATATATATATATATATATATATATATATATATATATATATATATATATATATACATACATAAATTCTACGCACAACATTTTTTTAAACTGATATTTACATTTTCTGGCTATATTGTATTATTTGCATATATATTTTAAACGTTTTAAGAGACACAAAACAAAAGCAAAGCCTAGCAGATTAGACTCAGCTTTCGTCGGACCAAATTAACTTGAATTTCTTTGTTTTTTATCTACAAATAACAAAACATATATTATGTTTCTATTTGTATATCAATATGGACGGTTCCTTTGAAAGAAAATAAACATCAAAAAGGACTATGTATTTTGATATTTTAGATACATCATTGTATTTGATGCCAGAAAGGAAAAAAAAACATATCTTGCTCGATATGCTGAAACACGATACATTACTTTGTTTTTTCCGTAACTTGGAAACAAGCCTACGACCTGAGCGGATGTATTTCAGAACATATAAAGACGATACAGTTGTGAGTTAATGTAAGTTAATAGATGCGGCAGAGAAAGAGAGAGAGAGAGAGAGAGAGAGAGAGAGAGAGAGAGAGAGAGAGAGGTAGGAAGAGAAAGAGAAGGAGAGATACAGAGTGACATCTATTCAATGTATTGGAAATTCACTAGTAGCAGATTTATTTCATGGTCTAGATATAGGGCAACATCCAGTCGCTGTGACACACCAGAACATAGGATTGTGATAAGGGTATCGTAAAGGGAATTTCGTTTTCACGATGTGTTTCATGTTACGTAGATGACAGTGAATATTTCGCTCTGTTCAATAGGCATATCTCGTCTATAATGAACAACATGTTCATGTCATAAGGCAAACCTGATAGACTAGAATGTTTTTCGACCTCATTTCAGTTCGGATCCTACGTATCTGTGCAGGAGAAAGTTTATCAACTATTAAAATTATCTATAACACAAACCCTGTCAAAAGTTTCTCAATATAGGCACGCAGTAAACAAAAACATGCCTGCATGAGCAATGAGTAAAAAATAAGTGAAAACAGCAAAAGGCGCACATTTCTTAATCAATTTTCTCCACACCTATGTCATTACAAAACTGTATTTGCTTTCAGCAAAAACGGGCTTGTAGCGCGCTGGGTGTAATTCCTGACAGCCACGCTCAAGGTCGCAGCTGTAAGAATGTAATATTTTTTCTGGAAAATGTTTGTATCTTCGAAAATAAGAAAGTTAAAATAACACACTTTGCCTTTAGATAATACATACCAAAGATCCTGGACTTGACTTCCAGCAGCGAGTCATTCCACTTTTTAAATACATACTGTAAAATTAAGATCAACCGAGGTTGTGGTAGTGTGTTTGATCAAGTCAAATGTCTGCACGTTCCATCTTTCAAAGGGGGCGGTAAGCCCAGCATCGTGACATTTTGGAAACGTTGCAGATCCCTACTACCTCTCTTACAGAAAGATAGGGGTTCGGATAAATTTCCAGGAGAGCGAAGTGAGACTGCTTTATGGTGTCGGTCATAAATGAGGGAATAGACCGACGTTAAGAAAAGGCTGTCAATTTGAAATTTTATCAGACATTTGACTCAATAATTTGACAATTATTGTATATAAACAAAAATTTATGGAAATTTGCTATCATGGACTTCATGCGTACGAAACTTTACTACTGGTTGATATATGTTTTGTCCGTTTATCATTTTATTAAATTAACAGCGATATTACTTCAACATTAGAGAATCTCGGTGATTCAGGGGTAATAATTTGTGCCTCTGAACCGAAGGGTACTGGGTTCGATCACAGGGTTCTCCTTTTACTTTTTCAGTACAAACTGTAACATTAATATCAACTGAGGTTCCGGAATTGTATTTGAGCATGTTGAATGTCTGCACGTTCCGCTTTTCGGAGGGGGCGTAAAGCCGTCGGTCCCGTGTCCATGCGATGTTTGGCATGTTAAAGATCTCTACCCTCCTTACAGAAAGGCAGGGGTTTGGCAAAATTTCCAGGAACGTGACATGAAACTGCTCCCTGGCGTCGGTGATTGGCCATAGTCGCGGAAATAGGCCGACGCTAAAGAAACAAAACACACACACACACACGCTTCAACATTATTGTGTGAGATAAAAATATTGCTGCAAATTGAATAATCACTTCCACATAGCTGTGACAATTTACTCTCCTCAGAAAGACATTCTCATGAAATTAATTTAGGATGCATGACTTAACCACAACGAAAATATCCGTATTTCTGTACCCGTAAACTTCTGAAACGTTATATTAATCGAGTTTTAACGCAAAAATGTCAATTTTGGCCAAATCACTCCTCACCTGCCCCTAAAGAGCTCTTACCCAAAAACAATTCTAAGCGTGCTAACTCGATACCAAATTTGAGGATATCTCAATTCGTTAGAAATTGCGCCTATTAATAGACAGACATACAGGCCGACAGTCCGACCGATCGGCAGACCAACAGAAACAAAAGTTTCGTTCCAGAATTAAGTTTTCTAATATTTTGAAACTTTTTCGCCATTTTAGCAAAAAATCGCAATTTCTGTCGTCGATATTCCACCCCCACGCATTGAACCTCTAATTTACCAAATTTGGAGACTATATCTCAAGTCGTTCTAAAGTTGTCGTGGCTACAAACAGACATACATACAGACCGATAGACAAAAAAGATATCTTTCCCAAATCATGTTTTCTGTATGTTTTGCTACTTTTTACGACGTTTAAGGGAAATTTTTTTTTGAAAATTTCGTCGTCGTTGCCATACTTCCACACGTATTGACGATGTGTACATAAAACTAACACACAAATCAATAGCTCTATAATTTTAACTACTGCCAAAATATTTAAGAAAGAATATATTTTCAATAAATTTTCTGCACATATTTTAGACAAAAGAAGTACAATATTTGTTGAAACAAGAATTTAACATCTCGTTAATCCTAGTTTTTGCAGTACTACTTGTCCATAACCATAAGCATTTGTTTTAGAATGTTTCACTAAGTGAAGATTGGAACCTGTGATCAGCACTGATAGGAAGACTTGGAGAACCCAAATCACCACAACGCATTAAAAAAAAACCGTGACGATCGTTTCACTAACCAACTTAGCGTCATCAGAGGATGAATAATTCTGAATCCAGAATTTCCCAAGTGTGCTTATTAGAATGCTTGTTTCAAAAATATAAATTTGGACGTTTCAGATCGTGACTCCTGTTTTTAGTCGAGGGAACAGAAAATGTTCAAAGAGTTTTATTTTGGTACTTCTGCACTGTTTGCACCAACAAAATTTTATTTCCGGCTGTAATATTCAAGACATTTCGGTAACCACATATAATATTGGTCTTGTGCCCTTTTAGGGGAATTCTTCTGCCTCCACGTTTTAAATACTTCATTTCCAGCTATACTATTCAAAAAATTCCGTTAACCACATGTAGGATATTGGTCTTGTGCCGTTTTTAGCGACGTTTTTTGCCTCCACCTTTTAAATACTAACAACTTTTTTATATTTTATTTTAGAGATCTCAATTTTGGCACATACAAAATGTAATCTAGAAGTAACTTGTCGAATTTGGCTAGCACATCTTTGTTGTTTCTGAAAATACAAAAAGTTTCTAAAAGTAAACCCAATATTTCCGGAAATTTTCCAGAAAACGAACTTGTCCAAGATATGTGCTAAAGAAATGTGTGTAAAATGTGACAAAAACGGTCCATAAATTTCTGTAACATATATATATATATATATATATATATATATATATATATATATATATATATATATATATATATATATATATATATATATATATATATATATATATATATATAAGTATCATATGGAATATCTATGTAATACAGTGTGGCCACATTATAAATAACTTCATATAATTTCATTAGACTAAGGTTATTTTGAGCTGTTGTTAGTTGTTTTCGCTCGTTAGTTTTCTTCCCACAGCTTCCTTTTTGCTGCGCTGTGTGTTCATGGAGGGCTAAAACGGTCTCATAACCAGAGATGGCGCCTCGCGTTATTTTACACTGCATTTGGTGGTAAGTGTTATTTTACACTGCATTTGGTGGTAATGCCAGCCTTAAGACCGACTTGTCGAAGTACAGCTATGGCATACTGAAGAATCCAAAGAAGGACGAAACCGGCCTGTGTCTCATGCTCTACAGGCTTAGTGTACTTAAGGATGTAAAACATTGCAGTATTCTCTGTATCAGACAACAGCTAAAGTACTGACAGCTACAGCCATTCTGTGAGCACCAGTGACTTCAGAGGCAGACCCTAAATCCCCACAGCAAGATGGAATATGAAGCGCAACTATGGACCAATACGTAATAAGCTGCCATCAAGATAAGCTGTCCGACCTTACAAGATAGAGGATTTACTAACAGATAATATTCTACGCAATTACCTTTCTTTTGTTTCCATAATATAGTATACTTATAAATAAATGCCCTTGTCATGTGAGGGTGTCCACTAAGTGAAGATTGGAACCTGTGATGAACACTGATAAGCAAACTTGGAGAACCCAAATCACCACAACACATCTTTTTAAAGATGTGACGATCGTTTCACTAGCAAAATTAGCGTCATGAGAGGATAAAAAATTCTAACTACTTTACTACCAACACTAACACGGCTAACTTTCGCGACAAAAAAGTTAGATAATAGGAAAGACAAAGATAAAGATAAACACTGCAAAAATATCGTCCACATAACGAAAGCATACTCTAGGAAAATACCCACTTTCATTTTTTAAATCCGTCTCAATCTACTCACGAAAAGGTCCGCAATGAATGGAGAGAGTGCGTTGCCCATTGCCGTGCTTCAGTTTGTTCAAAAAACTCATTGCTAAATTGAATATAATATTGTTTTATACAAAGGTTTGTTAAAGTTAAATATTCTTTGCAAACCACTTCACTTAAAGTTTACAAGCTTGTGTGTTAAGCAAAAAAAATATATTCTGTGTCAAATTCACTTGAATTCATAAATAAAGTTTAAGATGTTAAATTGGTTGAAGGCGAGGTTTTGATATTATTTGATGTAGTGTATTTATTTCCTAGCATTCCCACGAAACAAACGCTAACGTATTAAGAACAGTTGTTGAAATTGAAAAACATAAGTGAAGAGGTTTGCCAAGAATATTCAACTTTGATAAGCTTTTATATCAAACAAAAGATTTTTTAATTTGACAATGAGTTTTCTAGATGTACTAGTTATTAAAAACAATGACTCTCTTGAATTCTATGCCCATAGAAAGGAAACTACCACTCTAGTTACATTCTAATTTACTCACATTATAAGTTTGCACATAAAACGGCCGGTGTACATTTCTGAGTGAATAGATGAATAAAAATTCCCTTAAGTAAAAATATATTTAGTATAAAATTAGAGTACATTAAAAACGTGGCTAAATATAAGAGATTTTCGGATTGCTTAGTAGAAAAATTAATTAATAGGCACAGAACAAAGAAAATGTTAGCGGAATGCACGACATTCAGGAAAGATAAAATAGAAAAAAAAAATTTTTGTGTACCTTTTGAACTGCGAATCACAAGGAGTCTCGAGAGCATTCTTAAGAAAGCCGATTTGCAGCTAACTTTCTCGACAAAAAATAATTTAGTAAATTTGTTATGTACTACGAACTATAAAGAAGCCACTGAAATTTCGGGTATCTATGAGATAGGTTGTAAAGATTGTAATCTTACATACGTCGGCCAGACTAAGAGAACCATTCGGACTAGATTTCGTGAACATCTGGCACAGCTGAGATACGATAGTGTGGACTAGTCATTCGTGGCACAATATACTTGGGATAATAACCACCACATTGATAAAGAAAATCTAAAACTTTTTAATAATATTATACGGCCAGCGCCATAAAAAACAAAAGTTCCTTAAACCGAGCACCGCCACTGGTTTGCAGTCCTCTGTCTTTGATGCAGATAAACGTTCCAAAACCTTTCAAGTAAAGTAATAAAGGAAGTTAAAAAACATCGTCCGGCAATTGAAATACAGTACCCCGAAGAATTTGTCTGCAATTTAGTCTCCCTCTCGGTATCGTTATTTACCTAAGATTCAGTATAAAAGGTGATGTTAGTAGTAAAGTAGTTAGACTTTTTCATTCTCTGATGACGAAAACTTTGTTAGTGAAACGATCGTCAGGTCTTGGCTTTCCTATCCCATCTTCTTTAAAAAGTCTGAGCCAGCAGGTACGTACATGTTTTACAGAATACTTGTTATGTATTTATTAGTATGTAATTGATTGTATTGCACTTTGTTTCTTTAACACCGGTCTATTTTATTAGTGTGTGTGTCTGTATTGTTTTCTGTATCTAAAAACTTACGATATTATTTTATTAAATAAAACAGACACAAGGGAATTAACCGCATCAAAGGAAGCTCATGTATCCATCAAGTTATTGATAGGTTTTTGAAGTTACCCCTAAGACACCCTCTGTATCTACGAACGTTTCAGAAAGTATTTAGAAACGTCTTAATATAAATAAATTCCCAAATGATATTCCCCCACATATACGAGTCGCGTCAAATTGATTGGGAAACTTCGGAGTATGGGACCAACCTAAAGTTTTCTCCTCTCTCGACATCATAAGATACATCGGATTGATTGGGAAAGTTTTGAAGTATATATATATTATAAGTTTCGTGAACAAGTAAAAGTGCAAAAGATAATCATTAGTTTCAATATACCTCTCTTTCGGATATTGCAAGAGTTCATATTTAAAGGGGAGCAAGTAAGTTTACTAACATCAAGGTAATAAGTAGCTACAGGGGTACCTTAAAACTTTTCAATTAGTTGTTCTATCTAACGGCTTTATGATTCTATAAGCATTACGTCAAGGGAGTTTACTTTGTTGTTGCTTACATGGAGGGTGGTTATGGAATTATTCAAAGCAGCCAAATTATGATACTTCAGATAAAGGGAATTAGAATAAATGGAGGCCACGTAAAAATATTTCACTAAAAGGGATGTACTGTCGGTTTTAATAAATGAGCTAAATGACTTGAGACCAGATTTTTGTGACACACCTGGGAAACTATGCGATTGTCAACGTAAAAATACTTCTTTTTTAATTAAATGTGTCATATTCTAACATCAACCACCGCTTCTGCAACAGCTTTATAAGAAGTATTGGGATTCAGAAGTTGGACATATACGGATGTCGAAGGAATTACTCTTCATTGTATAATTTCCCTATATCGATATGAAATTTATACATGTGGTATGGTCCTTTACGAGGCGCATTCGAATATGTTTTATATTTGACAGTCACTTCCAGTTTCACCGGAAACTCAGTCAACATTGTTACTTTCAATATAACACACTGTATATTTTATAACATTAGAATTTTGCGTAAAATTTTGAGTAAAAAATATATACCATATGTTTCGTCTAAGGTGAACAGTTTTTGAGAAAATTGCGATTGAAAGTGTCACCTAATTGACAATATAAAACATTTTGCCAGAAAACAATTAAATGTAAGGAAATACCTATTGGTGTAAAAATTACACTTTCGGTTACACCGGAAGTGCTATGAAATTTGACCTTGAAACTGCGATTGCTTCACTAATTGCAATGGAAAGGACTATATCGCGACTTTAATTCAGATTATACGTGTATTTGTAATAATTTTTCGTAAATATTAACATCCTATGTCATAATCTAGTAGATTCCGAGCAACTCGCATTTAAATATTTCCCTCTATGCTGAAAATTATTACCTAGTATAAAATAACCTTAGTTAAATACTCTTTTTTTTTAATTTCAACAACACACCACGAGGGCTTACAGCCTAAATACTATCGTACCGTGGGTGTCGACAAGGAGGAAAGAGGCAACTTGTTAATTCTGGATTTGAAGGTTTGGAGGTTCGGGGGAGAAGGAAAAACATGTGCCGGCAAGGAATTCCACAACTTGGAAGTCCTCGGGACAAAAGAGCGGGCATAACAAGATGTTCTATGTCTGGTGACCTGGACAGTAAAAGGGTGCATTCGCTCTGTTCACCTGGTAGATCTGCTGGGGGCAGCAGCTGGAGGAACTATGGAAGAAAGCTCCTCTGAGCAGTGCCCGTGCAGATATCTATAAAAGAGAGAGAGAGGGCACCAACGGCACGTCGGTGGGCTAGGGATGGCAGCCTTTGGGTGAGGGTAGGGTCACTGTACTCGAGCAGTTTTCCAGTTACTAGGGAATATGACTCTATTGTAAGATGTCTGAAACAGACGAGTCAGGACAGGGGCCAGTTCTGGTGCGCATTTTTTGAAAACAATTGCTGGGATCTCGTCAAGGCCAGAGGCTTTCCTGGTATTAAGAGAAGGGAGCATCTTTCGTACCTTTTTAGTTTTGAAAATCATATCCGTCATTTTATGCGCGACATTGGGGACTGTTGGTGGTTGAACATTTGGAGGTGGGTTGAGAGTAGAATTGCCGGCGAACAACGAGGCAAAAAGTTCAGCCTTGCCCAGGGCGATAGAAACAATTTCATCACCTGAGACAATAGGTGGGAACGTGCTCTTGCAGAAATTATTCCCAATAGATTTAACAAGAGTCCAGATGGGTTTGCTGCCGCTAGAGCTTGAAAGGACTTTGTAGCTCTTATGAAGCTTTATAAGAAGAATATACACTTATTGACAAGTGATAAGTTGTCAACAGTTAAAATGAATCTTAAAACCCATTTTGTGCAACTTTAGAGTACCTGTAAAAGTATAAATAAATATAACATATAAACATATAAAAGTATAAACTGACCCCAGCAGATATGGGTTGTAAAAGTCTTAGTTCGCGCTCATTTAAAGAAATTTAAAAAAAACATGTCAAAAGTCAGCCTCTTATAAGTATAATTTGGAGAACCAAATTCATCACAATACAGTTTTTTGACCCGACGATCGTTTCGCTAACAAAGTTAACGTCATCAAGGGGATAAGTAAGTGCACTGCATTGTGATAAATTGGGTTCTCCAAATTATACATATTAGTGCTCATCACAGGTTCCAATCTTCATTCATTTAGTCAGGCTCTCCCCATTAGTGAACTTTTTCTGCGAAAATTCACTAAAAAGAGATTAATTGACTTCTTTTTACCATTTTACTACAACACCATTTACTACAACTACTTACATACTAAATTTTTCTACGACTACTGCCCGCACTATTATTATTTTTGCTAGATTTAAATCCTATCATAAGTACTTTGTTGTGGTATTGCAAAATTGACAATAGTAGTCGAATTGTTGTATCATTTTACATAAAATATTTCTCTGGAAAACGCAGATACACCATAGATATTTTCCACTTTGTGTGGGGCTATTTCTTGGCAGAACATTTGTTATATCCGTCCAACTGCCCGTGGACAGAAGGTTATAGGGTCCAAGAGGTTTATTTAGGGTTAGAATTGCACAAAGTCTTCAGACAAGACAAGGAAATTTTCGGGTGAGCACCCAAGAATATCAATAGAAGAGAGAGCCCAAAGGAACTGGTTCTTCGGCAAAGTTTTTGTTATATCCATCCACCTTTCAATAAAAAGATACATTGAAAGTAAGCAACGATGCTAATCGATGTTAACCTATGTAACATATTAGGAGACTGATGAGTCACCACATTTATTGTGACAAGTGTAGGACCAGATAATCTAAAACATGTCTTAATAGACAAACAGGGGCAGAAACAGGTCAAAGCTATAAGGAGTCACATATGGGAGCTGGTCGTCACAAGCACTAGGTAGCTGGATCTCTTTTATACAGGTAAAGTGAATAGCTATAAGTGCAAGTGAAGGACCAGATAATCTAAGACATGACTTAATTAGAAAAACAGGGACAGAAACAGGTCAGATGTCAGAAAGAGACCCACATGAGAGGTGGTAGTCACAAACACTAGGTAGCTGGATCTATTTTATTCAGATAAAGTAAATAGCTATAAATAGTACTTATGTTATTAATATCCGATCTTAAATCACTTGTATTGTTAAACTAGATATAACACATCTCGAAAAATATTTTCTTTTCAAACTTCTTTTCTCTGTATAACAATCTCGTGTTTTCAAATTCTGTGACCTGTGTTGCTTGTATGCTGCGCTAATGCGCATCTATCACTGTACCACTTGCAGTCACTCTTAGGCAGGGTCTGTGATGTTTGACCCACATACCTTAGATGACAGTCTTTACACTCAATGCGATAAACTACGTCTCTTTGTTTTTGAAGATATTTCTGTTGGTGGCGTCATTGTACTTCGCTACCTTGATGTCGGAAACTTGTTTAAACACACTGATAAGTCGTTGAGTGATCACCGATTATATAGCAGAACTGCAAAGGATCATGGTATCATCTCCTTCTGTTCTTTTGAAGCAGACTCTCCAGGAGCCAAAGCAAGTGAATGGGTAGGCTCATCCCTAGGTCTGTATTAACCAAATAAAAGTTTTTTTCAGGTATTGTTCCAGGTAACCATTTATTTTCATCACGTCGCTGTATCTCTCCAAGGCAGCTTTTCTGAAGGATGGGTGCGTGAGCTCAGTGATTATTTTCTTCATGCCAAGGATCGCATTTTTCTTTATTTTGGGGTCGTCGTACAACATGAAATTTAGGTACCTGCCGGAGCTGAAGGGCTTCTGATACTGAGATAATTTAACTGTATCATGGTATTTATATATGCTAGTGTCAAAGAAGGGAATCGATCTCTTATTTTTCTTCTCAATCCTAAATTTAATGTGATCGTCCGAGCTATTGACCACTCACAAAATGGTGTCATATGTATCCTCTAATACGGCAAAATTGAGGCCATCCATATTCTAAAACATAAAGGGCAGTCTGAATGGTGGTAATGGTATCCAAGACTTAAGTAGGAAAGATATCACTATGTTGGACATGATCGGGTTGACACTACTGCCCATTAGGCATCCAAAAGACTGTTTGTTTCTCCAGTCAACAAGAAATAGTTGGAGTCAAATAGAAATTACAGTTAGGCTGATACACCCAGCTTTTGGGATGTCGGTATTATCCGCTATTAATTTTCAATACTGATGTCCATGGTAAGTTCCTATGGAGATGTTGGTGAAGAGCGACACTACTTCTAAAGGTACAATCACATAGTCCTCAGCTATATATATATATATATATATATATATATATATATATATATATATATATATATATATATATATATATATATATATATATATATATATATATATATATATATATATATATTGACATATAAAGTCTGAAACTGATCAGATATATGGGTTATAAGGGCTCTTATTCACGCGCAATTGAAATATTTGGAAGATCGTTTTTTTTTCCAAAGAAAAATTTGCTGGGAGCAAAGATGAAGAAGGAACCGTATTTGTACAAAAATTTTAAGTGACAGCTCAGTGGGCATATTTAGCATTTATATGTGACGATATAAATCAACATTGCAAGTTTACTATATGGGCACAAAATAACACTAATACTAACATATACACACACAGAAACACAGACACACACACAAATATATATATATATATATATATATATATATATATATATATATATATATATATATATATATATATATATATATATATATATATATATATATATACTGACATCTACGACAAGACAAGGAAATTTGTCTGTAAGAACGACTCCGGTTCAAATTCTGCCAGGAGCCGCCGTACAACCACAAACGATCTTTCATCATCAGTCCTGCCACTATATTCCTATAAGGAAATATACAAATAATATAAAAATATATATACTAAAATTATTACTGGCAACACATACTAGTTTAGCTCTTATTTGAGTTCATCCGTATGTTATACCAGCAATAATCAAAACATATCAAAATTAATTGGCTTAAAGTAGCCAAAATCGGAACGAAACGTGAGATGCACAAGCTGATATCTAGGACGAAACAAGGAACTTTGCCAGTAGTTTGTACATCTCACGTTTCGTTCAGAATATGGCTAGGTTAAGCCAATTAATTTAGATATGTTTTGATTATTGCTGGTATAGCACACTGATGAGCACAAATAAGAGCGAAACTAGTATGTGTTTCCAGTATAACCTTGATATATCTATTTATATATATATATATATATATATATATATATATATATATATATATATATATATATATATATATATATATATATATATATATATATTAGAATCATTCTTAAGAGTCTGGAATAGATCAAATTAGGAGTGGTTACTCGTATTTGCATTCTGGTGCCTCGATCTGCCCACCCCTAGGTCTCACAAGCCTAAGAGACATCTGGCTCACTTCAGAGTGCGCACGGCAAGATAGCTGTTACGCCAGAATGAAGACCAATCAAATCTCTATACTAAAAACTTGAATAATAATACCAAATCAACACTGATATGTCGCGAAAAAGTTTTCACGGTTTGGAAAATGACACGTAGCTTTGGGGTTATATCGCGAGACATAATCTGGATGTTTGTTTTATTATAATGGGTCACAAAACAACATTAAGCGCCAAGAACTTTTAAAAAACAGTTCCCGAGGGAAACCTAAGCTTATTAAAAATTCAGTGGGTTCTATATTAAGAATTTAAATCCATTTTTGTAATGCAAAAGTTATACACCTTTTAGACTTTTCTTTTCCCATAATCCCTTGAATAACGGCATCGAAAAGTTATCGATATTTATGAATATCTCCACAATAAAACACCACGGTGTTTATATTTCGGTTGATGTCGAAATTGAATTCTAAATTAAAACTGGTGTTTACTGACGGAATCTGAAAAATTCAAAGGATTAAAACTTATCTTGCGGCAACATTTGCAGTCTATACGCCTTCGTAGATATACATAAAAGCAAAGTAGAAGTGGGTTCATGGAAAATGTGTTTACCAGTTCGGAACTTTGCTCGTACATTCGTCAATGAGTTTCAGTTAAACTTTCTGCACGTTCTAAAGAACGATTTATGCAAGGTTTCGATTCGGAATTTGCTATCCTGATTAATATATAATATTTTGTATAAATGTGTATCTCGTGGTTTGGACTTTCAATAAATTCATAAATTAGATTTTTTTTTTCATGTAATCTATCTATATAAATAAAAATTAAAAGCTTTACCTTGGTAAGCACATCACTTGAGAACGGCAGCACCCATTTAAATAGTTATATTTTTAAAATGTTCGCATCAGTAGAATGAGGTTTATAGAGAAAGAAAAATTGAAAGTTGCCCGGAAAATCAGAAAATTCGATAAAAACTGAAAGTGCTTTTTTCTCAGATTCATTTCGCTGCATGCGCAAATGTCGTTTGACATATTGAAATTTGGACGGGACAACATCTGTCTGCTCAGCTAGTAATAAATAAATAAAAATCTCGGGACGCAGCAAGTGCGTTATGGTAGTGAATTTTTATTAAATGCTTCAAATTTGAATAACTCAATTTTCTATAAACTTAGAAAGCTTAATTTTGATACGTAGTAAGATCTTTCCTAGGGCAAAATATTCGTCAAATTTCACTAAAATAACTTTGTAATTTTCGGAGAAAAAATTTTTTTTTGAACAAAAACTTAAAATTTGAATAACTCAATTTTCTATAAACTTAGTAAGTTGAATTTTGGCACGCAGTAAGGTCTCTTCCAAGGCAACATATATAGTAAACTTCATTAAAGCAGATTTGTTATTTTCGGAGACAAAATTTTTTTTGAAAGAAAACTCAAAATTTTCTCGAAAAACCTCGTCCGATTTTCTTGGCTAACGAACTCGTCCAAGCCATTAATAAAATAAAGGCACTTGCCGAGTTTCATTGAAATCTGTTAATTATTTTTTAAGTTATTTTTTTAAATAAAAATTCACTAATAATAACTACGACCGTAATAACATAGTAAGATGTACGACATTGTCGCCATCGGTGGCGTAGCCAGCTCTAATAAACACTGTGTGTTATATAAACAAAAACTGTGTACTAACGATTTAAAAAATCTCTAGCCCTGGAACTTTCTTTCCTAATATATTTAGGGGCAATGATGGCGACATTGTCGTACATCGCGCTATGTTCTACGAGGCTGGCTACCTTAAGCCAAACTTTCTTTTAAGTGTATTCTTGCTGTAATTGGTATAGCGCACTAATGAGCTCTAAAGAGAGCGAAACCGATATGCGTTTCCAATTATAGTTAGAATGCACCTGGTCTTATACAGATACATTGCCCCTAAATATATTAGATAAGAAAGTACCAGGGCTAGCGATTTTCTAAATTGCTAGTTAGTTGTACACAGTCTCTGTTTATAAAAAAAGTTGTGTTTATTAGAGTAGCCGCGGCAACGTATTACCTGATTTTGGGTGTATTCTGGCTGTAATTTGGTATAGCGCACTGGTGAGCTCTAATGAGAACGAAACCGGGATGCGTTTCCAATTATAGTCGGAATGAACCTGGCCTTGTATAGATACGATCGTAATAAAGAAAGTTATTCGAATGTTCATGGCTCGTCTGGTGGTGGTGGTCGTAGTGGTGGATGTGTTTATACCTTGGAATAGTTATTTCATCAGCCACAGACTTTTGCTAATTTTATCTTTCCACGTAATGTACATACATACAGGTGGCGCATTTCTGCGGTAAAGCTAATTTGTTCACAATACAAAAAATATAACCATACGATAAGTACACTTGGAGAACCCAAATCACCACAACACATATTTCAAAGACCTTACGATCGTTTCGCTGACAAAGTCAGCATCATCAGAGGATGTGTGTTGGTGTGTGTTTTTTGTTTCTTTAACGTCGGCCTATTCCGCGACTATGGCCGATCACCGGCGCCAGGGAGCAGTTTCACCTCACCATCCTGTAAATTTTGCCGAACCCCAGCCTTTCTGTAAGGAGGGTAGGGATCTTTAACGTGCCCAACATCGCATGGACATGGGACCGACGGCTTTACGCCCCCTCCGAAGGGCGAAACGTGCAGACATTCAACTTTCTCAAATACAATGCCAGAACCTCGGTTAATGTTAATTTTACAGTTTGTACTGAAAAAGTGAAAGGAGTAACCTGGGATCGAACCCAGTACCCTTCGGTTCAGAGGCACACGTTCTTACCCCTGAACCACCGAGGTTCTGTCATCAGAGGATGAAAAATTCTGAAATTGAAACGATCGTAAGGTGTTTGAAATATGTGTTGTGGTGATTTGGGTTCTCCAAGTGTACTTATCAGTGCTCATCACAGGTTCCAGTTTTCACATAGTAACCATACGATTTATAGAGGATCACAGGCTGCACCTTCTAAAATTATTTGCGATTATACGGGATGTCCCATACTTGCAGGACAAAGCAAACATCACTTTTTTTTTAATAGAAAACCCTGTATATTTATTAAGTTTTGAACCTCTGTTTTAATTTTGAGTCTAATTTGGGAAGGTATATTTTTAGCTACAGTCCTTTGTTTTAAAGAAATTTTCAATATTAAAAAAATAAATAAAATTCACCGGCAGCTTGTAAATATTGTTATTTTACCGATTACTAAACTTATAGACTCCAATTGGGCATCTAGTTCGTCACCCAAAAACCATCCCTACCGCTACTGTATAAGTACACTTGGAGAAACCCAACTCACCACAACACTTATTCCAGAGACATTTCGATCGTTTCGTTGACAAAGTCAACATCTTCAGAGGAAGATAAATTCAGAATTTATTTTCCTCTGAATATGTTGACTTTGTCAACGAAACGATCGTAAGGTCTCTGAAATAAGCGTTGTGGTGATTTCTGAAATAAGCGTTGTGGTGATTTGGGTTTCTCCAAGTGTACTTATTAGTGTCCATCACAGGTTCAAGTTTTCATATAGTACTAACTGTATACCCAATTTGAAGACGATATCTCAATTCGCCTTAAAGTTATCGTGGCTAGAGACAGACATACAGACCGACAGACGGACATTCATATACGGTGTAAATGCATGGGATACCATCCATGATTTGACCTTAATGTCACGACTGTGGTGGTGGTACTTCTGCTTTCATTGGTGTAAACCTCATGGTCTCTAGGTTCCCTAAAATCAGGAAATACGTTCTTGTAGGGATTATTTGTGTTCACAGAATAGGTTGTCCATTCAGCTTTCCACTTTTGTACATGGAACTGTTTTATTATAGGAAACAGGTCAGTGCATGGAACTGTATTAATTGTTTCATCGTAAGTACACTTGGAGAACACCCAAATCACCACAACACATATTTCAGAGACCTTACAATCGTTTCGTTGACATAGTCAACATCTTCAGAGAATTTTCTTCCTCTGAAGATGTTGACTTTGTCAACGAAACGATCGTAAGGTCTGTGAAATATGTATTGTGGTGATTTGGGTGTTCTCCAAGTGTACTTATTAGTGCTCATCACAGGTTCCAGTTTTTCACATAGTGTTTCATCGTACACCATTACACTTTCTCTTGCTAGCTATTTTATTACCATGCACGCCACAATGACCCTTTACCCACACAAAGACGACCTTACCGTTATTGGTTGTAAAATTAAAATAGTACTCAAATATTGAGCAGGAGATGTCATAAAAATATTTTTTACTGGACTTAAGGCTCAACAGAGAGGCTTGCGAGTCTGATATTATTACCGCGTCGTATTTTTGGTTATTTGCCATCCATTGTAATGCGGCTTTTACAGCTGTCAGCTCTGCTGTATATATATATATATATATATATATATATATATATATATATATATATATATATATATATATATATATATATATATATATATATATATATAAATAGATGCATTATTTGGTAATTTTATTTTCTTAAAAATGTTATAGTGTGCTGCATAACCTGTTTCCACATCTCTTTTTGAGCCGCATTGCTCATCTGGTTGGTTCATTTTTAATCGGTGCGCCTACAACTAAATGTCACAAATGGTATTTAAGTGTAATTAAGAAAAATCGGCACGCAGCAAGTTTGCGATCTTGTGGCGCCTTTCCGTCCGAAAATGCGGCAAATACGGTATAGTAGTGAATTTTCATAAGAAGTGTATTACTATTGGTACGCCATATTACTAAAATTGATTCTTTAAATTTAAAAAGACCCTGATGATCGAGTTTAAGGGCCCCAATACTCGCTCATTTGAAAAATTTTTTCGAAAGCGTTACCATCGATAACTTTCTATTATAAAAAGGTTGAATCTTGTGTTCTAGCTGCTTTTGATAAAAATGCCCATGCTCAATTTTCTATGAAGCTAGAAATTTAAAATTTCGTACATATAAGTACTGCGAGTCTCTCTAAGAAACTTGTGGTACAAATTTTAAATAAAGTTGCAAAATCTTTCCAGAGGAAAACTTAATTCATATTTAGAAAAGAAGATTACCTGTTAAGTTATAAACGTTACAGGTATTTTTCTTTTATAATTGCCTGGACGATTTCCTTTTAGTCAATCTAATCGAACCGGTTTTTCCAACCACAAAAAAGTTTTTTGAAAACAAATTCTCTATTAGTGATTTTTTTTAACAAAATATCACCATTATCAACAATAAAAAAGGTCTGCTAAAAATTATAATTTTAGACTCAAATGCGACAAAGTTTCAAACAAAAATGAGATGTTGGTCCAAACGTATGAAATCTAGAAACTATTGTTTTTTTTTTGTATAATTTTAGTCTTTAACCCTAGGTACAAAATGTAATTTGGGTGATGGGTTTTATGCGTGTTATTTGTATTGTTTGGTTATCATTGAATTATGAATAATGCCTGTAGTATGTATCAATCTACGCATGGAAGCTAACTACTCTGTCCTTTTAAGGCATTGAACTTTAAACAGTTAAGTCGTTTTAAATCATGTCGTTCAGATTTTAATTTTAATTTGGAAAAAAACCAAATTATGTGAACCAAATGACTTAAAATTTACAACAGAGGTTACCTTATACTATATCCAGCTACATGTGAAGTCCCACTTCAGTTACTCTTGTACTTTCAAAAATATGGCGTATTCGAAAATATTTTTGTATATGTTTCGGGTAAAAATGTCCGTTATTTAAGGTAATACCGGGAGATAAGACGCGCTGGGATAGACGACGCACTATTAAAATCTCCCGGTGGAATGCACCAAATCTAGCCTACTTCGGCTGTGATATCGATATTGCCGTAATTTGATAGTCTCCGGTGAAAAAGTTAGAAATATCTTTCAATAAAGTGAAATATTAACATTAAACATGTGGTAAGTGTTACAAAAGTTTTAAAGCATGTTCAATGATATTTATTTTTCACAAAAGTTATTGATAAGTTTATTGAATTGACCATTGTTTGTTGTAACCTATTAGGTTATAATACCTGTGGAGGGAAACGCCTTCCAACTTTCTTTCTACTGCATGAAATAACTAGGTGCGTCTTCTGTCCCTCACATTTGGCATAGACGACGCAGCCTGCATTTGGGATACATGACGCATTCAGCTTCTACAAATTATCATGTTACTGTCTTTTCCAGATCACAATGCCGACGTTTTATGGCCCCTCAACTAAGGGACAATGGTCACAAGAGCAGCTAGATGATGCAGTAAACGCGATACGTAACAACAATATATCCGTAAGAGCTGCTAAAGAAAATTAAGGACGAATAAGCTGAAGAAAGAGGGTCTTGGTGGCCATTCTCATTTGGGAGAAGAAGCAGAAGGTAAATTAGTATTACACATACGAACATTGCAAGCAGCAGGTTTCGCACCTACTAAAAAATGTCGATGGGACTGAGTGGACGTTTCAACCAAGAAAATAATTAGCAGAAAATGATTGGCTTCGTTTATTTTTGAATAGAAATGCAAGCTTGAGTGTTGGAAAAGCAGAAGGAGTGTCGATGGTTCGTGATGAAGGAATAAATCGTCTTGAAGTTAACCTATATTTTTAACTGCTTAAAAACACTTACCGATAATGGATTACTTGATAAGCCTGGGCACATTTTTAATATGGATGGGTCAGGTTTTCAATCAAACAACGATCCTGGAAAGGTTGTAGCTTTGAAAGGAAGTAAAGACATACATGTCATAAAGTCGCAAGAAAGAGGCGAAACCATAACAGTCGTGGCCTGTTGCAACGCAGAAAGTAACTTTTGCATTTTTAAAGGTGTAAACAAAGAGCAAATCTTGGAAAAGTATATGCCGCCTGGAGCAGTGATCAAAATGCGAAAGGAATCTGCTTACACTAACGCAGACATATTTATGGATTGGCTGTTAAATCACTTCATACGCCGAAAACCAGCTGAAAAATGTCTTTTGGTATTGGATGGACATGCATCTCATATGAACTCACCGAAGATGTTAGAGACAGCTGTAGAACATGATAATATTTTATTGTGTCTACCAAGCCACACGACACATTTTCTTTATCCACTTGACAGGAGCTTCCTCAAGCCACTGAAAAGTTATTAAAGAAACGCAGAATTTTTGCGCGCCAACTCAGGTAAGAAAATCGAGCGCCCCCACTTTGGATTATTGTTGACATAAGCCTGAGCACGTATTGCAACAGCCAACAATGGAAGCTCAGGTTTTAGTGCTACGTGTATCTAGCCGCTAAAGTCCTCTGCCTTCCCAAAACATGCTTTTTTAACCTCTTGCCAGAAGCCTCAATGATCGGTTAGTGAAAATGTGGAAAATGATGACAGCAGTAGCGTCAGTTATAGTCCTAAAGAAGCACAGGAAAACCTTTAACCACCAGCAGTGGAACAACAATCCATCTGCCTTATTCACAACCTTGTACCAGTAATTGCAATGAGAAACTGACCCCTTCAAAACTGCTAAACGATCCATCGCCTGTGCCCTCGACATCTGGCTTAAATGATAATCCTAAATACAAGACCAGGAAACAGTCAGCACACAACCTAACGGAATCCACTTTTATCGAAGCAATAGAAGAAAAAACCTAGGAAGAAGCATAGCGCATGAAACACAAAGAAAGACTGCAAGGTAACTAAAAAACTGAGGAAATCTAAAAACGTCAACTCCGTTAGGAAGCGCATTTTAGATGACTGCACATCTTCCTCTGAAAATGAAAAGCGACTTCTTGAAGAAGAAAGTGATTCCGTTGAGGTAGATGAGTTTGACGAAAGTGAATGTGTCGAGTGCCTTGAAGTATATGAGAAAACTGCTTCTCAAGTTGATTGGATCAAATGTGTTCGCTGTTCAAGATGGCTCCATGAAACATGTACAGTTTATGAAAATCTGTGTTCATGTGGAAAATTTGTGGAAAAATAAAACCTAAAGACAAATATGTAATAACGAAAGTCCTTTCATAAATTGTTTAAATATAAACTTGCCATAAGCCATCTCTCCCATGCCTGGTACGTCATGTTACCCTCATAGTGTGAGATAGATGACGAATTGACAGATTTATTTAAAGTTTACTTTTATCGAATAATATGTTTATTTTTGTTCTTGAATGAAATATATGAGTTAGTTAAAAGGTTTAACTATTTCATTATTTGATTTTTAGAATTACTGTGCACTTAGAAGATGAAATAACATCTTTTTTCAAAACGTGTGTCATCTCTCCTGGTTTTGCCTTATATATATATATATATATATATATATATATATATATATATATATATATATATATATATATATATATATATATATATATATATATATATATATATATATACATATAAAAATTGAAATTGACCCCGAATATGTGTTCTAGGGGGGCCTAGTTCGCGGTCAATTGAAAAAATTTGTTCAAAATTCAAAATTCGAGATCTCATCATTAGTTAATTTTTTAAAGAAAATTCACTAAAAAATAGAAATAATATTTCAGATACCTACGCACCGTTTTGTATATGTAAGATCTACCAATAATCACTTATAAATACGATAGACTTATCTATGCCTCCGTATTAACTGACACAATATTTCTCTAAACAGTTTTATTCGTATGCTACTTTTCGATTCAATTGTAATTCATCTAATTGTCAGTCTGATATCAAGGGGTTTCGCCTGTGCAATGCAAGCACCCGCCGTCTCGTATTTTAGGCACCCTACACATGCCCTTTAATATTACATAGGGGAGGCTTCGTCTCAGTAGGGTGAGCTTTCACATCGGGGTTATTGACCGTCACGGCTTACGGCCATAGATCCTATCTAGGTCACTGTTCTAGCCTGAATTTATATTCTTCAAGTGATATAAATGATACATCAGAAAACTAACCTAGTTTAACATAGAGCGATAATATACGCATGTATCCTCTGAGTTTTATGACCTATGAAATATTAAAATTATTTATAGCTGTAATTAAATCTACATTTATGTGGTTGAAATTATAATGAGATTTTATTGGAGATCTAACGATGAAGGAATGAGGAAAATAAATAACGCACAGATCCCAATCTTCATACAGGGAAATAAATTTTCCATAAATTAAATTTAAACCTATACGATAACTTTAAATAAGTGCCGAGAAGTTAGTTATTTTCTCGTTGCCTGTGTGTATTGTTAAAAATTTATTATTTATTATCTTTTCAGTCTGACACGTGCCCCTCATTTTTCAAATAAGGTTAAGTTATCAAAAGATACAGCAACAAAAATCTGGTGGTTGTTGTTTTATTTTCACTTGTGAATATTTTGCTAGAGATTTTAGCACTTCACTCAATCTTTTTTAAAAATAAAACGTGAAATATGGAAATAACTTCCATATTATCAACTTGACAATGGTTAAGATTTCTATTACATTATAATATGCGTATACAGAGTGTGCCGATTAAAACTGCACACCTGAAAAATATCCGAATTGGAGCAAAAGGAAAAAAAACGAGACACGTCAACTTTGTTTTTAAGGGGATCACATGATAGCTTTGGTGTCTTGGAACATACCCCTTAGACAGTGGAGTAAAGTACCCTTAAATTGTAAAGGACACCCTACGTTAAGTGACACCTGATTTTTAAGCCTGTCAATTATAATCAAGAGAACATACGACTTCTTTAATTTTGGTTTGGATATAGCAATAACATCATCAATTAACGAAGAAGATGACATATTAATGAATGAAATATGTTATTTAATTAAATGTTCAAATATTTCTCCCTCTATTTCCATACAATAACCGAATCTTTGCTCCACCTTCGAATGAACATTTCGAAGCATTTTGGGCCTTACCTGACGACATGCTTCAACAATTCGTCGACAAAGCTCTTCGAGTTAGTTGGGCCGTGTTGCAAAAATTTTCTACTTCAAGCGTTTCCATAGAAAAAAGTCTAAGGGTGTTAAATCTAGCGATCTGGGAGGCCACTCAATTGAACCTCTTCGTCCTATCTGGTGATTAGGAAAGTTCCGATTAAAAATATTACGCACAGCTACGGCATAATATGGTGGAGCACCATCTTGCTGAAATTACACGTCCTCTTCTGCCAAAGTGTTGTCATTTTCCAATACTTCTACAATCACCAGATATCCGTTTCCAGTAGATCCAGATACATGTTTCCATCCTCATTTCTCCGTAGGAGAAAAGGCTTATGAGGTAGTCTTCCAGTATGCCCGCCCAAACCTTTAATTTCCCCAGATGCTCCGTATGTTTCAGAAAAAAATCTTGGATTCTCATCACTTCAGTAGCGGCAATTATGGCAGGTGACTTGGCTATCCAGTTAGAACGTAGATTCGTCGAAAAAACAGATTGAGTACAAATAGGTTGCATTCCTTCTGGCACTATCACCCATTTCTTCACCCAAATGCACGCGGTGATCGACTTTATGATGATTTTACGGGATATTTACTTGTCTCGTGTAATGCAAAACAGGAAAGAAAGTTGAATTGTTAAAATTTATTAAAAGATAGACGAAAAATCACAACAGAAAATATTTGTATCAAGAAATTGTTAAAAAGAAATCGTGAGGTAACGCCTGAAATGCTTCAAAATGCTCGCTGGGAGTGGAGCGAAGATTTTGAAACTGTATGGAACTGGAGGGAAAACAATTAGAACGTTTAATTAAAAAACATTCTTTCCTTCATTAATGTTTTGTCTTATTCTTTAATTGATGTTGCCATATTCAGACCAAAATTTAAAAAGTCGTATGTTGTCGCAAGTAGAATTTAAAAAGCTTTAAAATGATGTGTCAATCCACATAGGGTGCCGTTTAAAATTTAAAAGTACTTTACGCCGCTGCCTAAGGGCTAAACTACAAGACGCCAAAACTTGCGTCATCATGTGTGCCCCTTGAAAAGAAAATCGATGTGTCTCGGCTTTCTTTTCTTTTTTTTTAATTCCGATATTTTCCAGGTGGGAATTTTAATTGGCACACACTGTATAAATATACAGGCTGCCCAACTATAACTTGGGTGCCTTTTTCGCTAACTTATTTCGCTACGTGAGCAGATATCCTGTGACATATTGAAATTTGGACAGGATAACGTCTGTCGGGTTAGCTAGTTTAAATTATTTTTCTGTCGAAAAATTCGGCTGCAAATCAGCTTTCTTAAAAATGTTTTCGAGACTCCTCGTGATGCGCGTTTGAAATGGTAAGCAGGCTAAGTTTTTGTCTAGTTAATGTTTTCTGAATGTCGTAGATTGAGGAGGTAACATTTTTGTTTTTGTTTGCTTTGTGACTATTAATTAATGTCTCCACTAAGCTAAAATTTTCGACAAAAAATAATTTAAAAACTTTGATGGGTAATACAAGGGATAAGGATAAAGCCATTGAAATGTCAGGTAACTAAAGGCTAAGTTGTAGATATTGTTATCTTAAATGCGTTAGGCAAACGAAAAGACCAATTGAAACCAGATTTACGGAACATCTGGCACAGCTGAGATCCTGTAATATAGACAAGTCATGCGTTGCCCGGCATATTTGGGCTAATAATCACCACATCGATAAAGAAAACCTGAAGCTCATCAAAAATATTATACCACCGGTAAAATTAGACGCATACGAGAGTATTAATATCTTCAAGGGCATAAACAGCAACGTTTTTTTAAGGGAGCTTCGCCACTTATACATAGTTCACTGTTCGTAGTGTCTCTTTGATATCAAAGATACCGAAACTGCGTGGGAACAAGTATAACGGACTTTGTAAAGGTAATATAAATAAAAAATTAAACGGAGAAAGTTGGTTTGCGATTCCTTTCTCTAGGGTGTCATTCTCTTACCTGACACATTTAATATAAACACAATGTCTAGTAGTTTAGAGTGTACAATTTTTTATCCTCTCATAACGCTAACTTTGTTAGCGAAACGAAGGTTAGATCTTTAAAGATGTGTTGTGATGAGTTGGATTCTCCACGAAGTTATCGGTGCTTGTCACATGTTTAAATCTTCACTTAGTGAACGCAAAAATGTGCACTTTTCAGCTTGATCTGAGCTAAATTGTGCTGTGGGATTTAAAAATATTTTAAAGCCAGTCCAGTTCAAACTATATTTCCTAGTGGGACAATTAGACTTTAGAAGCTTTTGTATGTTGCAATATTTAGAAATATCAGTTCTTAAGGCCAATATGGTTAAAGTTTATGAATTGCAGCAAATATCAATAGACATTAAAACCGAAATTGATAGTGTTGTGTTTACTGTAGCTAGATTAATTCAATTAGTTAAAACTCAGTTACAGTAGTTGTTTTATTGTTTCGAAATAATTTCATAACATAAACTCCAATGAGCAATTGGCTCTAATTAAATTGGTGGCATCATTCTCTAAAATTGCTATTTTCGCCAATTAAGTACTCGCAAATTGGTGCCCGTGCATGCCGAATAAATGTGATTTATATGCTGTTTGTAAATAATATTTATACTTTTCTGCAATAACTTCAATTTGCAACAAATTAACAAGAAACGCCGCAATCCTCTTACGTCTAAATTGTATCTATTTATTTGTTGACCAAAAGGGAAATTTATGATTATTTATTTGCCAATAAAATGAAAAATTGTTAGTATCTGAATAACTAGTAAATAATTAAAAAACTCTAGACGCAGCAAGTACGTTATGGTACTGAATTTTCATAAGAATTGTACACTATTAAGATATATTATTAAAACGAATTCTTTAAATTTAAATCGACCTTGGAGATCGGTTTTGGAGTCCCAGTTAGCGATTATTTGAAAACATTTATATTTTAGCTGGAGCTAAAAAATTAAAAACTGGTCTTAGATATAATATGTAAGTACTGCAAGTGCCTTTAAAAAAATTGTGTTACAAATTTCATTAAAGTTACAAACGTTTTTCAGAAAAAAATAATTATTATTTACAGAGGGGATGTACCTGTCGAATTATAAATATGACAGGTATTTTTCCATATTAATTGCTTGGACGGTTTTGTTTCAGTCAACCCACCCAGTTTTTCCAAACAATAAACAACAAAAAAGGTTTTTTTATGTTATGGTAGAAAATTTTCGTAAAAATATTTCAAATCCGATAGCTCAATAAATTTCCCATTAAGCCAGAATCTTCAATCGTGAACCATAGTAACACCTATGTAAATGCACGTGGGTAATAAATTAAAGAAAAATAACATATTGAGCTTCGTTTTGTTTTAAAAAACCTTTTTTGTTGTTTATTGTTTGCAAAAACTGGATGGGTTGACTAAAACAAAACCATCCAAACAATTAATAAGGAAAAATACCTGTCATATTTATAATTTGACAGGTACATTCCCTCTGTAAATAATTAATTGTTTTTTGAAAAACTTTTGTAACTTTGATGATAATTGTAACACCATTTTTTTAAGACACTTGCAGTATTTACATGTTATATCTCAGACTAAATTTTAATTTAGTAGCTCTATATAAAATATAATTTTTTTAAAATAATCGCTAACTGGGACTCTAAAACCGATCTCCAAGGTCCATTTAAATTTAAAGAATTAGTTTTAATAATACATCTTACTGATAGTGTACAATTATTATGAAAATCCACTACCATAATGTACTTGCTGCGTCTAGACTTTTTCATAATTCGACAGGTACATTCCCTTTATAAATCATTTATTTTTTCTGAAAAACGTTTGTAACTTTATGAAATTTGTAATACATTTTTTTTAAAGGCACTTGCAGTACTTGCATATTATATCCAAGACCAAATTTTAATTCAGTAGCTCCATATAAAATATAAATTTTGTCAAATAATCGCTAACTGGGACTCTAAAACCGATCTCCAAGGTCCATTTAAATTTAAAGAATTAGTTTTAATAATATATCTTATTAATAGTGTACAATTCTTATGAAAATTCACTACCATAACGTACTTGCTGCGTCTAGAGTTTTTTTGTGATACTGGAACCAATAAGTATAAGTCAGTATTTGTTTCACTTGCCAGGTTATTAAAAATATTGAAGAACACAAATAACGATAGGCATGTGCTACTTACATTTGATCAACAATTATTGTGTCAGAAACTTTAGGACCAACTCAAAAGAACATTTTTAATAACAACTTTAACATAACATGTAGAGATATAATATAAAGAGCTTTATAACAACAAACGTGGCTAGTGGCTACTACTTCATGTAAGGATGCCTTGCAAATAAAACCATAAACAATAATAACGAATCTTCGAATGTTTTGAGGTTAGATTAATATTGAAGATTAAATATATTTCTGGATTATAATGCTACTGGCGCTGAAGCATCGGAAATTAGTACTGAGCTTATAGTTTTAAACCATTTCATTGAAGTGAAACTTCTATTTGGTATATTTTGTAATATAACAAAACATTTCAGTTTTAATAAATGTAAATAACACGTCGAGTGTCTAACGTTTCGGCGTGGGCAGTCGGCAACTCTCGTCTCGCGATGACAGTAGGCCTACCATGCAGCGGTGTCAGATTGAGTAAATTAGAATTTATGATAAATCAAATGAGAAATTATTGGTAACTCAACCTTTATTAATATTAAGCCACATTTATTAGATGGATTAATTTTTTGACGAACTTTTATTTGTCATTAATAAGTACAAATACGTGTTATTACCATATGTTTTACATTTTAAGATTTAAATGAAATTTTATTAAATCTGACAACCCGGCTCCTTTATATTTAATGGTCAGGTGACTGTTGTCTCTATTCGAATTATCTCTTCAAAATTACGCATTCACAGTCTAACCATCCGTATCAACATTGAACCTGGGAAATGCTGTATGCAATTTGAACTGATATCTTAGACTGTTCATTTATTTATTATTTTAATTTTTTAATAACTCCTGTCCTCGTTTGCCGTTTAATTTGAAAATTGGTTAGCAGTTATATTGTAACGTCTCCTATATATGTGCAAATTTTCATTCGAAACACGTCAATATTTCAAAAAATATTGCGTTTTCAAAATTTTCTTTACATTTTTTTCTAAGAAAAATTAAACGCACGGTGCCCATCTACGAACTCATCCAAGCCATTAACAAAATCAAGGTAGTTCCCAAATTTGGTCGAGAGAGTGAGCAGCGCTGAAATGCTCTGCTCTCTGAAAAGTTTGTCAGGGGAAGACTTATCTGAATACTTCTCCTCTACCCTTGGATCATTTTGATGAAAAATACGACGTCAACGACCCTTCACCACTAGTATTTAGTACTTGATCTAATACGACAACGAGGAATCTCCGGAACCCCAAGAACAGCTGTCTGACGAACCTGGGTCTTCCAAAAGAATACGACTGTATTGCAAAGTGCGTAAAGGTATGCCTAATATTACATATCTACCCCTTCGTTGTGATGTACTATTGTGTGTTTCTTTTGCAGGAGTCAGCTGAGGTCCCATTATCACTTAACGTTTAACATTTCACCCTTCATGTCCCCCAAAATATCAAAATAATTTTATAATATTTTAATATAATTTTGATAAATTTACACCTTTTTGTTAGTTGTACTCAATGTAATTTCACATGATATAAGCCATTGTTTACTAAGTTATGTCCTTCTTAACCTTTACAAGAGCCTTGCAGTTCGCCAGGCTTCAATTCTTGAAAAACCTGATTTCCTTATTTTTTAAACAACAAGGGACTATTGGCCCTATAGGGTTCCGCTCGTGCTTAAATTAAACATAGATAACTACTCTACAACTTCATGTTTTACGACTTTCCTCATAGGGTGAGTATTTTATCCGATATTCTGCTAGGAACACGGCTAAAACAACAATTTTGAACATTTTGAAAAAAATTCCAAATTAAAATGTTATACCTTGGGACCTATTGTCCAATAGGTCCCAAGATACAGCACTCCATAGGTCCCTATAGAGCTGCGGTTGCGTCTGAGTTATCGTAAATTTAATCTGCTTTAAGCGCACCGGGTGACTTTTTCCGTAGGATGCGCTTTTTAGAAGCTAGAAGCCAAAAACTTAAAGAAAATCCGAACATTTCTTGGCTTTTCGAGCACCACGCAGTTAGCACAGGTTTTTGGAAGCTACAAACTTGGCTTTATGGTATTAGTATCCGTCTTAACAAGATCCCAAAAAATCAGAACAGTGCATTTTTTTTAGGCCTACGATATTTTAAATAAGTGGCCTATTAGCAAAATCTACGACTTTTAGAAAAGAGAAAACAAACAAAACCGTTGTCTTTTTACCATTTGAAATTTTTGTGTATAGTATGTTATACTTTAATTGTGAATTGAGTATTTAGATTTTTTGTTGTTGTGGTCTGTGTTTTTTGTTTTTGTATTATAATAGGGACGTATATATTAATTGTTCCTAGCGCGAAGCT
This sequence comes from Tillus elongatus, assembly GCA_964006375.1. Taxonomy (NCBI): domain Eukaryota; kingdom Metazoa; phylum Arthropoda; class Insecta; order Coleoptera; family Cleridae; genus Tillus; species Tillus elongatus. The sequence goes on along the minus strand of OZ023262.1, from coordinate 250,264,575 downwards.
AAAGTAGATCGTGTTGGAGAAACAGCACTGGCATGCCCCTGCTCTTCATATTTTACTCGCTACAATAGCGACGCTACCGCTACTGCTCTTACTGATAATTATCTACCTGGCTTGATCCCTTTTTGGAACTTCCCATTTTAGCAGGTTGCCGGTATATTCTATTCTTGAATTATCGGTAAATTGACGGTTCCTTTTATTCCCTAATCTTCTTTACTTAGATACGCAATTCTGCTTAGTACATTTGCATTTATTTACGTCCGACTACGGCCATACAAGTATAATATATTTTCCGCTGGGTTGTTTTCTTCAACTAATAGCTTTGGTTCTATTCTCAAATATTTGTTAATACATTTCAAAAATTAGGCCACTGGACTTCACTGCAAATACCGACACTACGTCAACTTTCTAGTGCAGGCAAGCAAAATTTGGAAGCTCCATAAATGATGACTTCAGTTCTCTCATAGATCTAAATCTTCACAGTTCCCTTGAAGCACTCGTTGAGCTTCCAATCTACCAAGTTATTCCAGCCGAGTTGCTTACAAGCTTTCGATTCATTTCCTTCGAGTTCTCTTATAGATCTCAATCTTCGCAGTTCACTGGAAGCTCTAGCTCTTGATCATTCAAGTTGTTTCAGAGCTCTCATTCATTATCTTCGAGTTATCTCATAGATTTCATTCATCGCAGTTCCTTGGGAACGCTCCCTGAGCTTTCAATTTATTCCAGTCCAGTAACTTACAAGCTCTGGATTCATTTCTCTGATCGCTACCCGATCTCAATCTTCTCTCTGAGTTCTTCGTCTCCCAAGTTTTTTCAGTGAAGTTCCTTACAAGATCTTACTATATTTCCTCCGAGTTCTTTGGTAGATCTCTATTTTCCAAAGCGTAAGTGATACACTTCTTCTGCAGTAAAAGCCTTCTGTTTGGTTGCAAAGAATACGCGGATACAGTGTTTCGGAGATAATACAAAAGACATTTCTTTCTATTCAAACAAAGACACGTGCGGCTAAGGAAATTTAGATATTTATATTATATATATATATATATATATATATATATATATATATATATATATATATATATATATATATATATATATATATATATATATATATATATACGAGGTGTATTATCTTGGAGTCCCTTGGTACCCAGTGTACCTAAAGCTCAAACACAGATCACACTTCAACATCTTCTTCAGCGCTAGTTAATGAAACCAGTTAATTAGCGAGGGTGGGATCGTTTCACCTGCAACTCATTGCCTGTATTTTAAAATAAAATTATGTACTTTACTTTTGAATTTGTCTAGGAAGCATAGTAACTTGTCTTTGGCAAGCATTTCTAAAGTTGTTTGCTCAACTTACTACATATAGTAGGTCTTTGGATATTTCTTTGTATTTATGAGTAAGTGTTTTTTATTATCTTACATTTTATAGAGCTTTTTCCAAGTTGTTAAGTAAATGAATTATTAGTAATTATTATTATAAAGATAAAACCATCGAAATGCGGGGGATTTATGAAATAAGCTGTAAGGATTGTGAACCTAAATATGGTGGGCTAACTAAAATATCAATTGAAACTAGACTTAAAGAACATTTAGCTCAACTGAGATATGTAACTATTGATAAATCGTGTATTGCCCAGCATGTCTGGGATACAGGTAGATAAAGGAAAGGTAATTACAAATTTTAGACCCCTACTAAAGTACATTTATATATATATATATATATATATATATATATATATATATATATATATATATATATATATATATATACATTTATATCGTTAAAAATTTGAACAAAAAAATCATGTAATAGGTCGTTAAAAAGAACGATTGGTTCTCCATACACCGCTTTTTTATTTTTGAAATTCGGTGTATTCGTTTAGAAAATATGGATTCTTGAAATGTCACTAATGCTTTTCCCAAGAAATTCTTAATGCTTGAGTTAGGTCTCACTAGCGTCCATTACAAGATAAAAATGTTTTTAAAGGTTTGCGTGGGTAATAAAAAGTCATTAAGATTTAGGTGCTCCAAAAAAACTCAGCACAAGATGTCTTGTGATAACGCATTCTCATATATATATATATATATATATATTGTAACTGAGAACGCAAAAGTCGTTATGTCAAAATGCAAGTAACACAATTCTGCTTGATTTTCTGCTACCTGCACACCTATCGTAGTACTCAGTGAGCTCTATCCACTTTATTAAGTGAATTAAACAATAAAAAAGATATACTGTGCAGACAGTTGCGAATAGCTGTATAATAAACGCGATATAAAATACCTTTATTATATTAGGGTTATTCCCTGATGGCACTTTTATTTTTAATGCAGTGGCGTCCGTACCTAGGGGCGCATATAAGTGAGATAAATAGATAGCTAGGGTCTGGGGCCGGAATTAAAGTGGAACGTGCCCCCCAACCACATGCACGGGAGGTGAAGGGGGAAAGAAGGGTCGCTGTCCGAGCCACCGCACGTCCCGTGGCGATTCTGGTATACGTGATGTCATTGCAGAGGCACGATTTCTGTTTTATCTCTGCCTGCCGCTACTCAATTTAACTAAATAGCTCAGCTATGCTACTACCACGATATATAATATTCTCTGTACTAAATTTCTGTACAGAATAGTAGCATTTGTTCATATTTATGTCAATATAGGTGTGTCGATTGAGTAAGTATTTATATGGAAAATGAGTGCAGTGCGCTACAAAATTCACAGGATTTTGAAACAAACCTAATATCTTGGTCTTCATTAGATAATACGCTTTAAAATCTAAAATTAAGGAAGGAGGTTACCCAAATCAGTTTGTTTTTCTGCATTAGTAAAAACCTAAATGTTTTTGCAAGACTCACAGTATTAGACAAAGCACAATTCACTTTAGTTGCAAAACACTTTTAAGTTCCATTGTTTCGTTTATCAAAGCCATCTGCAAAAATATTATATTCAACTTGTAGCTACTAATTCTTTTTTTTTCAATTTACCAAGGTCTGTGACCAATGGACGCCAGATTCCGAGGTTATTCACCTTTTCATCTCTCACACACTTATAATTGTAGATACTATTGACAAATTATGACCATTGAAAAATATGTGAAAGTCTGGACGCAGCAATGAAAAAAAATTCATAATAATCTGTCAAATACGACAAATTCCCGAAAAGTAAGAAACGTGTAGTTCCGAAAACTAAAATTTTGGCCTAACAAAATTCCGTACACATATTACCTTTGTAAAGTTTTTGTTAAAGTCGCAGAAACGGTCTATTTCAAATGATTTTTTGCAAATATATCAGCCAAATGAAGAACAACAGCTGCCAAAACAGAAAGACCCTGTTAAGCACAGATCTTATAATGTTTATTGACCAAACCCTGCCTTCGTTTTAAGATCTTTGCTTAAAAATCACCAAGTTTGACGTTCCAAATAGCGAGTTTGACTAGAAGAAAAATCATAAAATTTTAAATGCATCCTTTCGACGCTTTCTTAATTATATATATATATATATATATATATATATATATATATATATATATATATATATATATATATATATATATATATATATATATATATATATATATATATATATTTGTGTGTGTGTATCACACCGATAATTAAAAAATAATGGGCCGATGTCGATCAAAGTAGGAGTACCTTCCTTTTGCAAATGACTTGGATAAGTTCCAGGAAAATTGACCAGTTTTTCCCGGAAAATGTTGTATTTTGTTTCGAAAAAAATTTATATCTCCGGAATTAACAAAGTAGAGGCAACCAAATTTGGTACGCGTGGTTGTATTATCACATTTGTCTATGAGAATTAAGTTCATGGACTTTGTTACTTCTATGGTCGGTTGTAGTGTGTTGGTAACAGCGAACACTCTGGAATGATATTTCTAGAAGGGACCAGAAGTGACAGGTGTAGAACAGTGTAGAAGGTCTAGAATCTCTATGAAGAGTATAAATAGACGAACGGCACATAGAGTGAGTTAGTTAAGTATTGAGTCGGTGTGGTGTAGAATAAGTGATCACAGAGTATTAAGCGAGTCAGCAGTAAGTGTTGGTGTATAAGAAGCGATCATAGAAGGCGGATAGTGGAATATAGTTCTATGGACATTTAGTAATAGAGAGACATGTTTTAGTTGATACTGGTGTTGGAAAATAGTGGCTTATAATAAATTAGTAGTTTGGGAAGCTGCGTTTTGTCATTTAAAAAATCCAGAACTCCCTAGAACGTAACAGTATTATAAAAAGTGCACCACAGTTTAGGTCTGTAAGTTGAAAAACAAAAAAGTTATAGGCATTTAAAGAAAAAAAATTGGGGTTTTCTTCCAAACGTCAAAGTCGCGATTTGAAACATCAAAATTTGCAACATTTAGGCAAAGAACCGGAAACAAATACGGTTTATGTAAAGAAAATGTCGCAAAAAGAGTATTCTGCAAACTTTTAACTTTCAGGTTCAATCGTCATTGTTCTTCATTTTGCTAAAATATTTCCAGAAAATTCATTTCAAATAGACCCTTTCTCTGATGCCTTGGCAGTAGTTTCAGTTAAGTTTATGGTTTAACGCTCCATAATTTTTGGCTAATTTTCGTAGACAAATATTTGTTATTCAGGAGACCGCGAGCTTTGAATTTTGAAAAGATTTCAAATGAGTGCAAACTAGGCCCCCTACAATCCATAGCCGGGTTTAGTGTCATATATACAGGATGACGCGTTTCTACGGTAAAGCTGAACATAATTGTTATACAAAAAACGAGAGAAAATTGTGTACGGTAATTATAGGGTCTCTTGTGCTGCATCTTCTAAAATTATTTTGACAATCACAGGCTGGCCCAGTCGTTGGTGATACCTAAAACATTTTTCGAATATTCTTCATATTATTGCATTTTTACATTTTTTTATTGAAATATGTTGATGCATGTTTGTAAAAAAATTCTAGACGCAGTAAGTGCGTTTTGGTAGCGAATTTTTAATAAATGGTTTAAATCAATTCAATTTGCTATTAACCTAAGGTTCGTTGGCTACGAAGCTAGTGTTCTGAAAAACATTTTAAGTTAATTTTTAGAAAATTTGTGTTTATTCTCAGACAATAGGTTAGTTTGATCAAACACGGTACATTATATCTACTATATAGGTTATACCGGTAACCAAATCAATGCCTGCTTGCATTAACGATACATATTTGCTATTAAAAATATTTTTATTGAAACTCATTACCATAACGCACTTGCTGCGGCCAGACTTTTTTTTAATTATCCTAATCAAATTTAGCTTTAAGACCGCTACCTCTTATTGAACGTTTTGACAAGTTATCTGAAACTAAAAATAATCCAGATTAAAAAATACGTCGTTGTGCAGAACTCAGCCAATACAGCTGTTATGTAACTTGTTATGTAACAAATTATACAACACATTATGTAAGCATGCACAAGTCGAAGCCCTTTCCAGATGGATTAGCCACATTTACCGCCCGGAGAATATCGAATCCACTAACTCCTGTTTGCATACTGCTCTGAGCGTTAACAGTCTTGCCAGAGAGGCCTAGTTGCAATTAACAGATGGTAGGCAGTTCAAATAAATAGAAAGCATCAGAGATAAGATAGAGTTTATCCACCCAAAAGCAATAACAACCACCCACGTGTACAATGTTACTCATTTTATTTTCTATGTTCATATATTTATACAAATAGAAAAATAAAGTTTTCTCGGTATGCACAGGCATGCAAAGAAAGTAAAGAAATGTCTGTGAAAGTTGAACTGAAGTATTGCATTTGATTTTGTTCATCAGTGGGTACAAAAATAATAATTTAAGTTATTCAGTACATACTTAATTTTAAAATATCTGAATCCTGAGGGGGCAGGACGGACGAGACTCAATTCACAAACTGCGGTATGTACAACAGACATAATGAGCATCTCTGGATGCAAGAAAATCTGCATTATGTTCAACAACGGTGACCACAAATAAAATTTGGGTCTGTGTGGTGTAATTGGTTCAAAAATTCTTGGTCCGTACATTTTTGAAGGTGACCACTATTTTCTGTTTCTCCAGAATGACTTTCAAGATATGCTAGATAATGTACATTTTCATCATCACTACATTGGTTTAAGCAAGAGGGGGCGCCGCTCCATAACAAGCTGCAAGTTTGGAATTTTTTAGACCAAACTTTTCCAAACTCCTGGATCAGAAGAAATGCACCAGTTACATGGCCGCCTCGGTCTCCTGATCTGTCCGTTTTAGATTTATTTTTATGGGCAACTGTAAAAAATAAGATGTACCGGGGGTCTTATGATCCAGCGAACGATCCTATAGAAGCCGTACTAGACAATTTTGCCAACATCGATAGACGTTCTATTAAAAGGGGGACAAATTCCATTTTGCGTAGGAGCATTTGCTGTCTCAATAATAATGGAGACTTTTTTGAACATTTACTTTGAACTTTTGTTATAGTTTCTATTTTAATTTTTAAAAATTATTTTGTTAATTATTATGTTAAATCTCTAATTAGAAATGTTATGTAAACTATGTGCGAAAACTTAGATTCAGGTTTTCGCTATTTGAAATAAACAAACGTTTCCGTGGTGACCAATGTAATTTTTTTCAGAAAAAAAAAGAAAACCAATATGAAACTATTGTTTCTTAGAATAATCATATGGCGTTTCATATCAATGTAATCAAGAAAAACAGGCCTCTTTAATGAAGCCACAACCAAATATAATTTCTATTTAAAAAACAAAATTTTATGTCATAACTTAAAAGTTACAGCTGCTTTATTTACAACATATTTATCTACAACTTTTTTCATGCCACCTTTTCAGTAAATCTAATACTAACGCAGCTAAATGCATTTAAAGAAATCGGCAAAATATCTAGTTATCCGTGGCATTTTTTATGGAGACAAAAACAGTTCTGAATTACTGAATTACACTCATAAAAATGCACTACTTTCCCTATTTATATTTTTAACTGCAGTTTTTTTTGAGTTCCCTAAACATCGAAAAAACTCACCCTGTATATATATATATATATATATATATATATATATATATATATATATATATATATATATATATAACACCATAAAAAGTCCACTATCAAATTTGGTACCTTCCTTTTGCTAGTGGCTTGGAAAAGTTCGTTAGCCAGGAACATTGGCCCAGGTTTTGCCGGAAAATTATGTGTTTTCTCTCGAAAAAAAAATTCGCAACATTTAGTCAAAGAACCTGAAACAAATCGAATTACGTAAAGAAAATGTCGCAAGAAGGGTGTTCTGCAAAGCGTTGAGTTTCGGCTTCAACCGTCACTGTCCTTCATTTTACTAAAATATTTACAGAAAATTCATTTCAAGTAGTCCCTCTCTCTGATGCTTTGGCTGTAGGTTTAGCTAAGTTTTTGGTTTAACAGTCTATAATTTTTAGCTAATTTCCATAGAAAAATTCGTTAAGGAGGAGACCGCGACTTTTGAATTTTAAAAAGATTTCTCCAAATGAGCGCAAACTAGGCCCCCTAGACTCCATATCCGGGTTTACTTTCAGTTTTTATCTGTTTACATATATACAGGGTGGCGCATTTTTACGGTAAAGACCAATATAATGGTTGTTATACAAGATACCAGAAAACATTGTATACGTTAATTACAGGGTGTCTTAACCTGCATCTTATAAAAATATTTTGACCATTACAGGCTGGTTCATAAGTTGTTGGTGATCCCTACAATTGTTTTTTCCGCACCCACTTGTAAGAAAAAAAAATCGAGACGAAGTAAGTAAGTTTTGGTAGCGAATTTTCAATAACTCTTTTAAATTTCAATAACTCAATTTGCTATTGACCCGAGGTTTGTTGGATAGGAAATCAGTTTTCTCGGAAACATTTAAAATGTATTTTCGAAAAATTTTTGTACATTTACAAACAACCAGATTGATGCTGGCTTGCATTAGAAATACATAATATTTGCTATTAAAAACACTTTGATGAAAATTCACTTCCATAAGGCACTTGCTGCGTCCAGACTTTTTTGTAAAATAATCTGACCCAAAAGGGACCCACTTCATTTCTCTGCGTAACCTACATGACCATAAATGAAAATAAAACGCCTACATGAGTTGGTTGCCTCTACGACGATATGCTAACATAGGCTTAGAAGTGAGGCAGGACTCCCAGTGTCATAAGATGAAATAGGGCACTCAATAGAAGCCAGGCGCAACGTTATCAAGATCAGAAAGCAAATAATTTCAGAACAACAGACAGTGATATCATTATATAACTCCGCACAAGTCGAAGCCCCCTGCAGTCAGATTAGCCACACTTGCCAACTCTAGAATATGAAATCTTGTAACCCCCGTTCGCAAGCATATTGCTCTGAGCGCTCGCTGTCTTTACTGTAGGAGCCTAGTTGCAATTAACAACTCGGTTGGCGATAATTGCCCGGAGCGTGAGGGGCTGAGGGGTGAAGACATTTCTAAAGGGCAGCATGAGACATGCAGAATATGATTGGGAGAGAATAACGTGGCCATTCTGCCAGTCCTACAATAACGAGAAACGTGACCGCGACATCTCTTGGGGAATTCGTTATATTCAGTATAAACACCAGCAAAAATAAACTACCCCCTGAAATATATACCTTACATCTAAAAAAGGAGTGTACTCTAATTTTTACGTTAAACTCTAGCTCGATTTCTGTCAAATTTCTGTTAAGAATATTATTAAGTAAAGATTGGAACCTGTGATGAGCACTGGTAGGTACAATTGGAGAACCCAAATCACGACAACACATTAAAAAACCTGACGACCGTTTCGTTAACCAATTTAGCGTCATCAGAGGACGAATAATATTAAATATCTTACATCTACAACTCTGCTTATAATTTTGTACAGGTAGTCAGTCCATAATGATTGAGGGTTGTCCACTCAGACTAAAATTAACATATCTCGTTTGGCGGAAATACCTAAATCATTTTATTATCTATCGGACGTTCTGTCTATCTTTCTTGTAAAGTGATTTATCAACAGCTTCACTATAGGCGGCGGAGCCAAGCTAATACACCTTTTATTATTACTATATTTAATTATATATATATATATATATATATATATATATATATATATATATATATATATATCTATATATATATATATATATATATATATATATATATATATATATATATATATTCTAAAGCGTTTAGCTGTCCTGGTTGTCCAACATTTTCAATCAATTTTAGATTATCCTTATCTACGTGGTGACTATTATCTCAAATATTCCGGGCAACGAAGGATCTAGCCATAGTACCGTATCTTAATTGTGCTAAATGTTCAGTAAATCTAATTGCAATATATCCTTTTTGTTTGTCCTTCGTATTTAAGATCACAATCCTTACGACTCACTTAATAAAATCCCGACGTTTTAGCAGTACTATCCTTGTCTTTTGGGCTATCTACCAAGCTTTTTAAAGTAGTATTTGTCGAAAATGTTAGTAGTACATTGTATTTAAAGAAATGCTATCTAAACATAAGCAAAAAGCTTGAAGCAAATTACGTCCACTAAAAACCAAAATTGTAATAAAATGAAGATAGCTGAGCGATTGCGAGAGAAACATTGTTTTTATGTTAAAGCAGATAAAGGTAATAATGTTGTTATTTTGGACAACAACCATTATAAAAATAGAGTTTATAACGCAATAAAGAGAGGTCCGTATAAAAAACTAAATAAAAACCCTATACCAAAAAGGATATAGAATGCTAAAAAGAGTCTGAAGAATTGTCACAGCCATAAACCAAAAGACTTAGGAAGAAAGCTACAAGTTGACAATCCAAAAGGCTCCAAAAATTCTTCTCCCAAAAATCCATAAACCGGAAAAATCAATGAGACCTATTGTTTCGGCTATCGATTCTCCGACATACAACTTAGCAAAGTGGTTGACAAATGAATTTAAAGGATTGCCCATCAAACAAACAGGCTTTTCAGTAATAACTTCACTTGAATCTATTTTCTAAAATTAAAATGTTAAGTTGGTTGAAGGCGAGGTTTTCATTTCATTTGATATATCCTCAATGTTTATTGGCGTTCTCACAAAGCAAACGTTAACGTATTTAGAAGAGTTGTTGAAAATGAATAACACGAACATATTTGCAAAGAACCGTAACAAATCCTTGTATTAAACAAAATATTTTTCCATTCCACAATGAGTTTTTTGATCTAACCCAAAGCACGCCAACGGGCAACCCTCTATCGTCATTCATTTCAGAACTTTTCATGAGTAGATTTGAAGCAGATCTTAAGAGTGAAAGTCACTTTTTGTTAGAGTATGGTTTCGTTATGTGGATGACATTTTTGCAGTGTTTAACAGAAACATTTGCAAATAGACAATTTTACTTCCAAACTGAACAATAAGTTTGATTCTATAAAACTTATCCACGCATTAGCAGTTAATAATAAAGTACCCTTTCTAGATATACTAGTTGTCAAAAATAAAGACACTTTAGAATCCGATTCCATAGGAAGGAAACCACCACTCTAAGTTACATTCTGAATGACACACATACGTACGCACAAAAAAATGGCCGGTCTGAATTTTTTAGTAAACAGGTTAATTAATTTTCCATTAAATAAAAATACATATACCAAAGTATTAGGGTATATTAAGAACGTGGCCAAATATAACGCACACAATGCTTGTCTAGTGGGGAAATTAATTAACAAACAGAAAACAAAGACAATGTTATCGGAATCAAGAACATTTAGAAGAGAGCAAGCCGAAAAAAACTTTATTTGCTTACCATTTAAACCACGAGTCGCGAGAGGTCTTTAAAAAAATGCAATTTGCAACTAATATTTTTGACAAAAAATGCTTTAAAAACTTGCTAGGTAACACAAAAGACAACGATAGTACCGCTAAAATGTCGGAAATTTATTAAATGAGTCGTAAAGATTATGATCGTAAATACGTCGGACAAACAAAAAGATCTATTGAAATTAGATTTAATGAACATTTAGCACAATTCAGATACGACACTATAGATAGACCTTCCGTTGTCCGGAATCTTTGAGATAATAATCACCACGTAAGGATAATCCAAAATTGATTACAAATGTTAGACAACCGCGACAGCTAAACGCTTTCGAAAGTATATATATATATATATATATATATATATATATATATATATATATATATATATATATATATATATATATATATATATATATCTATATATATATATATATATATATATATATATATATATATATATATATATATATATATATATATGTTGTGTTGTTGGACCACGCTGAATCGTTATGGACCGACCACCTGCACAAAATTATAGGCGGTGTTGTCGATGTAAAAGATTTAGAATTATTCATCCTTTGATGTGGCTAACTTGGTTAGTGAAATGATTCTCTGTCTCTCTCTTTCTCTCTGTGTGGGTGTGTGTGCGCGCGCGGGTGTGTGTGTGTGTATGACACCGATAATTCAAAAAATAATAATCCGATTTTGATAAAATTTGGAATCTTCCTTCCATTTGTAAGTGGATTGGGTAAATTCCTTAGCCACGCAAATTGAACTAGGTTTTCCAGGAAAATTTTGGGTTTTCTTTACGAAAAAAAAAAAATTATTTCAAAAAATAAAAAAGCTATGTTAACCAATTTTTTTAAGTGTGTTTTTGTGATTTGGGTTCTCCAAGGGTACTTACGAATCTTATGCAAAAAATATAGTATAACTTTTAAATGCTGTCATCGCCCGAACGAAAACTAAAGCTTTAAAATCCATATGTAAGGCCCATTCTACAGTCTAGGGGGTGTTTCAAAATACATGTGCCTTCGCTCGTGGTTAGATTCCTTACGTAAAAATAAGACGTGATTTACCGTTCAACTGAGAAAAGCTGTGGATGCTGTAACTCAGCGAAACCCTTCTTTCGCAAGCTATAAAAACCTGATGATCTGCATGTTATCTGACTAAACAAATCACGTTCGCAAATTAGGATGCCGAAAAATTATTGCAGCAAGAGAGAGTAACCCTTCCACAGAAAGTATCCAAACCTTTCGAGTTTCTATCATGAATTACGACCCGAGAGACCACACGAAAATGATAGATTGGCCAAGCTCGGCAAGATCATCCTCTAACTTTAAGAGAAGTTCGTACTTCCCTCTGCCTGAACTTACTCGAAACTGAAGAAACCGATGGACCTATTAGGTTGGTTTCAAATGCAATAGCCTCACTTATTGGTCAATTGGTCAAGACATAAAGATGGTTTTATCTAAGCACGAACTTACTTGAGAACGATCCTCTGAAAATATAATTTAAGTGATTACTCTCTCGACTCTTCAAGGCATCCTTGAAATCGAATGATTTATGGTACCTACGGAATGTCATTTCAGGCTTCTTGAATTCGGTGACAAAGGTCAAATAGGTTATTTGGTGGTTCTGATGAATTAGCCAGTCGATTGCCAATCACATCCTATACATGTTCGATTGTTGACATGTCTGTGGGGCGAGAAGGCCATGGAATCAGGGTCACGTTATTTTTTTTAAGAACCTGTAGTAACCCCTGCTGTATAAGGACGTGCGGTGTCTTGTCAGAAAAGGAGTTGAATTAACCTTCGTATGTATGGTAGTGCCACATGGTGCAGTATGTTTCGTATGTAGTCATTTGCATTCAAATGTCTGTCAATAAAACAAGAGATGACCTGCTATCGTATGTTAACGAATCCTATTGAGACATTTTCGTTCCACAGCCCGTATTAGATTCAGGTTCTTTGCGTAAATGTTGATAATTTTGACGTTTTAAATCGCGACTTTGACGTTTTGAGGAAAACCTAATGTATGTTTTTAATGCCTGCAACTTTTTGTCTTTAAACCTACATAGCTAAATTTTGGTACGTAATTTACCTATAAGGATATAAATCCGCTTACCAAATTTGGTTGCCCTTACTTTGTTATTTCGAGGGATTTTTTTTTTTTTTAATAAAACACAAAATTTTCCGGGTAAACAAAGTCCGATTTTCCTGGCTAACTAACCTATCTAAGCCACTTGTAAAGTAAAGGTATTCACGAGATTAAATGAAAATCAACCCCTTTAGTTTTTGAGTTATCGGTGTGATACCTATATATATATATATATATATATATATATATATATATATATATATATATATATATATATATATATATATATATATATATATATATATATATAAATTGAAACTGACCCCGGATATGTGTTCTAGGGGCCTAATTAGCGCTCATTTGAAAACATTTATTCAAAATTCAAAAGTCGGGATCTCCTCACTAGTGAATTTTTTTTAAAGAAAATTCACTAGTAAATTAGAAATAAGTAGAGCTGAAACACAGTTTTACCACCTTCAAATATAAGGCCTGTATTTTTTTGAAAACTTGTTATGCATAATCAAAAATAATGTTTAAGAAAATATTTAATGCATCACATCTTTGTCGTTAGTGAAATTAAAAATCGGTCCAACTTAAAGACACTTAGAGCAACGGGAACCAAGATGTGATTGAGAGGGAATGACGCGGCTATCCAACTGATGGTATCTTGGCTACAATAACGAGAAACGTGCCCACGACATCGCTCAGGGAATTCACCACATCTTTGGCACAAATAACAAACATCCATGTACGCGTCCGAATATAGATTTCCCGATTTTATACGTCTTTCGGCTTGTTCTGAGAGATAAACAAACATGTGTTTGTTTGCATAAGCGGAATTGAACGGATTCCTTCCATCTGCTACGAATTCGGCAAACCGCAGAAACATTAGATGCCAGTAAGGGAGAAGGTGGTCTGGCGAATATTCCACATTTGCTCTAATACCGCAAAAAGTCCACACTTGTGGACCGAGTTCAGAACGTTTATTGACATATGCGATGACAAGTTCTCACTAAAAGCTTCAGCTTTATCGAATTATTCAGTCCATCACAGACATGCTCTCGTTGTGTAACACTTATGAGATTTTGCTCGTTTTTGCTTACTCTAGATAATGTTTCATATCCTCTCACAGTCACGGATTTAAGGATTAGATTTACTGTAAAATATTCTGTTGACAATAGAAGCTACATCTTCTAAAATAAAACGCTTTTAATACCAAAATAAAACAATTTATGAACATAACTCACGGGAAATGTACTATAATGTTTTAGTGAAAGAAAAATTCCGAAAATAAACATAAAATTTTCTAGAAAAATTGGTCCGATATTACTGGCCATCGAACCTATTCAAGCAATTCAGAGAGAAACTACAGCTATATATAATTATTAACAAAAAGCTGTTTTGACAAAAATTTAAAAAAAATACACTTCCATGAAAATTTACAAGCAATTTGCCATTTCAGTGAATTTTCTTAAAAAAATATTAACTAATAAGGAGATCCCGACTTGTTTAGTATTTTTAAAACATTTTTTCAAATGAGCGCTAATTAGGCCCCCTAGAACACACATCCGGGGTCAGTTCCAATTTATATATATATATATATATATATATATATATATATATATATATATATATATATATATATATATATATATATATATATATATATATATGTATCACACCGATAACTCAAAAAATAATGGGCCGATTTTGATTAAATTTAGTGAATACCTTCCCTTTGCAAATGGCTTGTATATGTTCGTTAGCCAGGAAAATCGGCCCAGGTTTCCTCCGAAAATTTTGTGTTTTCTTTCGAAAAAAAATTATTTCTCCGGAAATAACAAAGTAAGGGCAACCGAATTTGGTACGCGGTTTACATCATTGTAGGTAAATTATGTATCAAAATTTAGCTCTGTAACTTAAAAGAAAAAAATCATAGGCAGTTAAATAAAAATAAATTGGGGTTTTCCTCAAACCGTCAAAATCGCGATTTAAAACGTCAAAATTGGCAACATTTAGGCAAAGAACCTGTAACGAGTACGGGCTATGGAAAGAAAATGTCTCAAGAAGAATGTTTTACAAACCCTGAAGTCTTAGCTTCAACCGTCGTTGTCCTTCATTTTACGATAATGTTTCCAGAAAATTCATTTCAAATAGAACGTTTCTCTGATGTTTTCGCAGTAGTCTTAGCTAAGAGTTTAATGGCATATAATTTTTGTAGAATTTCCGTAAAAAATCAATAAAGCTCAATATATCCGTTATTATACAAGATACGAAAAACAGATGTATACATTAATTATAGCGTGTCTTGAGCTACATCTTAAAAAATATTTCTACCATCACAGGTCGTTGGTGATGCAATTTTTTTCTCTAATCGAACACGTCGTATGTTATTGAATTTTGCATTTATATCGAAATATAACGCATGTTTGCAAGGAAAGAAATTCGGGAAGCAGGAAGTGTGTTCTGGTAGTGAATTTTCATTAAATGCTTTAAATTTGAATAGCTCAATTTGCTATTAACCTATAAGGTTGACTAAGAAACCGGTTTTTTTCGGGAACACTTTAAGTTTACTTTTGGACATTTTTGTACGTTTTCAAACACTAAAGTTCTTTTGGGGAAACATGGCACACTGTTTCTACTATATAGGTTATACTATATTTCTACTATATAGGTTATACTGGTAACCAAATTTGATGCCTGCTTTCTTAAAAGAAACACACATATTTCCTATTAAAATCATTTTTATGAAAATTCATTTCCATAACGCACTTGCTACAATTTTTTCCACTGAAATTCGAAAACAAATTTTTCACGTGAATTCGCACACATATTCTTCACAATAACCTATCAAACATTAGCTATGAATTTGTACCATTTCTCAAAAAATGATTTCCACGAATACACTAAAAGACTTTCTCCGTAAGCTAAGTATTTTTCTATTAAGGTGCCTATGTACAATTCAAATTATGATTTGTAATTAAAATTTGAACAAAATATTCGCTGTCGTGACCTTTTGCGGAAGCATTTTAAAATAAAAAAAGTCTGGATGCAGCAAGTGCGTTATGGCAGTGAACTTTTACAAAAATGCTTTTAATATCAAATATGTCTTTTTAATGCAAGCAGTCATCAATTTGGTTACCGGTATAACCTATATAGTAGAAACATATTTTATCAAAATAACTTATTGTTTCAAAATGTACAAAAATTTTGCAACACTAAACTTTAAACTTTTCCTAGCCAACAAATTTTAGGTTAATACCAAATTGAGTTACTGAAATTTAAAGCATTTAATGAAAATTTGATACCAAAAGGCACTTAATGCGTCTTAATTTTTTTTCTTACAAACATATTTCGATGAAAAATGCAATAAAATAAGGCTGCTCGAAAAAAAATTTGTAGGGATCACCAACCGACTTATGAGCCAGCCGGTGATTGTCAGAATAATTTTATAAGATGCAGCTCAACATACCCTATAACTAACTTATACCATTTTTTCACGTCTCTTGTATAATAATAATTATATTGAGCTTTACCGTAGAAACGCGTCACCCTGTATATATGTAAGCAGATCAAAACTGAACGTAAACCCGGATATGGATTCCAGGGGGCCTAGTTTGAGCTCATTTGAAGAAATCATTTTAAAATTCTAAAGTCGCGGTCTCTTCATTGACGAATTTTTTGTACGAAACTTAGCTAAAAAGTATGGACCGTTAAACCATAAACGTAACTAAAACCACCACCAAAGCATCAGAGAGAAAATAACTAACCTGTTGCATATCAGCTCTTTTTGTAAAACTTCTATCCTTTATATGTGTTGATAAAACATAACAAACACTCTTTAGTCCACCCACTAACATTAATAAAGGAATAATTTGCACTTGTATATAA
Source organism: Tillus elongatus (assembly GCA_964006375.1). Taxonomy (NCBI): domain Eukaryota; kingdom Metazoa; phylum Arthropoda; class Insecta; order Coleoptera; family Cleridae; genus Tillus; species Tillus elongatus. The sequence continues at coordinate 250,247,799 of OZ023262.1, read as the reverse complement.
AAATTTTCCAAATAAAACAAATAATTTGCCAACAGAAACAGATAAACATATAAACCATCTCATATAATACGATAAACGCCAGCTACAGCATCTAACAGACCTGCGCAATAATAACAAATGTTCAGTTACCAGGCAACGACATACTAGATCTCATATAAGCCAGGTTTGCCATTGTTAATGAAACGCGGTGATATTAAAAATAAATGTTTCAAATTTAAACAGCTTAATTTTCTGTAAACCTAGAAAGCTGAATTTTGGCACATGGTTAGGTTTCTCCTAAAGCAATATGTACACCAAATTTAATCGAAATATCTTTGTAATTTTCGGAGAAAAATTTTTTTTCCAAAGGAAATTGGAAATTTTCCCGGAAAACCTTGTCTGATTTTCCTGGCTAACGAACTCATCCAAGCTCTTAATAAAAGAAAGGCACTTTCCGAGTTTCATCAAAATCGGTTAATTATTTTTTGAGTTATCGTTTTCATACATACATACATACATATATATATATATATATATATATATATATATATATATATATATATATATATATATATATATATATATATATATAAACATATAAAAATCGAAACTGACCCCGGATATGGGTTCTAGGGGCCCAAATTCGCGCTCATTTGAAAAAATTTTTGCAAAGTCTCACCATCGATACCTCTCTATTAGTGATTCTTTAAAAACAAAAATTCATATGCATCTGCATATACAGGTGACATTTTGTATACCATATAGTGTTAATTTGGCAAGCAGATAATCATAAGTACAATTTGGAGAACCCAATTCACTACAATACGGTTTTCAGACCAGACGTCATTTCGATAACAAAGTTAGCAATGAGATTATGTAAATCTCTAGCTAATTTTCAAGGAGAAATATTAAAATATTGAAATTAACTTTGGTAGAAAAAAGGTAATAAATAACTAATTTGATAGGATCATTTATATTGACCTTTTCATAGTATGTAAGTATGTAGTTGCTAAATTGTTTTTACAAATGTCAAATGAAACTTCAAAGCGACAGACTTAAGTAATGTTTTTACTTATGATAGCTTGTGACACGAAAATTGGTTAAAAATTCCGAGAAAAGTTAATAAAAATTACAGTTTTTTTAATTTTTAGTTACAGATTAGGGATATTTTTTGTATACTTTTAGGACCTTTTTGTGTAAAATATAGTTCGTTTACGCAGATATTTTTTGTGTTTCGGCAGAAGTAATTTTTCTAAGATTTTTGAGAAATTTTGGTAATTAATAATGAATGTGTAGTAAGTTATTGCAAAAAAAATGTGAAGAGTTTTGTTGGCCAAAAAAATCAACCCAGTCTTTTCGGAACATTTTAAGTTTATTTTCGGAAAATTTTTATACTTTTTCGAATCATAAAAGTATTTTATATATAACCATAAAGTTATTTTATTCCGTGTCGGAGGTTTCTTTCGAGCCGGCGGGAAGTTTGATCGACAGACGGAGGGAACCACAATGGGAAACCCAATGTCGATGCCGAACACTTCATGAGCCGACTTGAGAGTGACTCTGCTGGGGCAGTGGAGTATTTCCCGAGGGTATGGTTGAGATATGTCGATGATATTTTTGCCATATTTGACCTCAGTAAAGATAACATCAATAATTTTGTTAATAAGCTGAACAGTAGATTCCCTTCAATTAAGGTTACTTACGAAATTGAGAACAACGACCAGTTATCCTCCCTTGATGCTCTTGTCATCAAAAATATAGATTGGTTAGAATTTGACATTTATAAGAAAGAAGCATCTACAAATCACTTTACACCATCAGATTTTTTAGGTTACTTGGATTTCCTTTGAGCAGTAAGCGATACAATTATGGGATGAACAAAATTATAGATATTGCAATTTGTGACGGTTTCTTTCCAGACACTGTGTATAGATTAGCTACTAAGCATAGGTGGAAAATGTCGATAAGTAACATTACGACATTGAAGCGCGAATGCGATGAGCCACCCAAAAAGTTCGCTTCGTTTCCTTGCTATCCTTTTCTTACAATAGGGTTAGAGGAAATATTCAAAGATAACGACTTGAGAGTTGTTTATAAAGTTTATAATTTTTAGAACCTTTTGGGTGGGCCAAAGAATACTATTGACTTCCGAGAAAAATCGGGCGTTTATCAAATAGCTAGCAATAATTTCGAGAAAATCTATATTGGGCAAACGCGGAGATCAATATCAACAATATTCAAAGAGCACATAGCTCATTTCAGATTCAATAGAGCAGAAAAATCTAGCGTTGCCCAACATATGATTGACTCGGGACATAAGGTAGGTGATAGTAAGCTTAAGTTGTGGAAGGCAACCACGGCTTATCGCAAGTTAGATGGTTTGGAAAGTTTGAAAATCCGTAAGGTGAATCACGGAATTGAAAAAATTCAGACATGGGTCTGGTCAATTCAGCACTTTTTGAAATAGCACGAATAGCACGAATTAATTCATGATTGCTTTCAACAGCGCACAACCGGTTGGGCGTATGACACAACAGTAGTCCTTGAATTAAGTCATCCGGTGTTATATCATCCGGTATTGAGGCATTTGATACTGCATCATACGGTGTTGCATCATCCGATAGTTCATCATTCGGTATTGCATCGTCCGGGATTGCATCGTCCGGGATTGCATCATCGGGATTACATCATTTTTTAGTGTATAGTTTAGGTATAGAAATATGATAACTTGGCCCATACAGTTAGTTTACCGACAGGTACTGATGAAGACAACTTCGTTGTCGAAACACGTAGCTCGCGCCTAACTCTCTTTTCTTATTTTTGTGGTTTTTAGGGTGATTCTGGTTCTTCTTTCAATACACATTAGCTTTTAAGATTATTTTTATGAAAATTCATTTCAATAATGCACTTGCTGCGTCCAGGCTTTTTAGCGAACTTTTCGTAAAACGAAAAATTCACTAATGAGGAGATCTGTGTTTATATATATATATATATATATATATATATATATATATATATATATATATATATATATATATATATATATATATATCACACCGATAACTCAAAAAATGATGGCCCGATTTTGAAGAAATTTGGTAGGTACCTTCCTTTTGTAAGTGGTTTGGATAAGTTTGTTAGCGTTGGTAATTAATAGTAAATGTTTAGTAAGTTATTATAAATAAAGTTTGTCGAATTTTTGTGAAAAATATAATATAGTGTAACATTACTGTAGGCAATTTCGGAGAAAAAAAACGTAACTTTTTGTAAAAGAATTTTCTGCAAAATTTCATAAAACTTTTGTTTTTCACTTGTGTCATAAAGCTGTTAGTCATTAATTATATTTTGGCAGGTGTGTAAATAGCTTGAAGAAGTTCGTTGGGCAGGAAAATCAGACGAGTTTTCTCTGAAACTGTTTAAGTTTATTTTCGGAAAATGTTTATACTTCTTGAAACAACAAAGTTACCCAAGCAATATCAAATTGACGTAAAATCGCCCTAACAATAGGTCCGAGACCAAATCACCACAGGTCATTTTCAAGTAAAATTTAAGTGTATTTCACCAATGTGGGGAATAAACTAATAGGGAAGACGATAATAGGTCCAGCAGAGCAATTTTACCAACGCGTTTTAGTTATATTTAGGGAATTTTCATTATATATTGGGCCAACGGACGTAATTTATTAAATACGTCAAACGTTTTACTTGAATCCGACGTTTGGGCGTAAGTGCCGCGAAACTCTTAACAACGAGCTGCGCATGTGACATTATCCTGTGGGATATGTGGTTATGTATATATAAACAAACAGTACAACTAGGTATGTCCATATCTGTTTATAAATGACAACACGTTGAATGATCAAAGAAGATACTTTAAATATTTGAATCAATGATGAAGGTAATTCGCACTGTATAAAGCAAAAAACCACTGCGGTTATGTTTTTTCTGTTAACATGATTATGATACTTTAATATAATTCCAGCGCCTCTGTAAAAAGTAAGATTAGTTAAAATTAAAAACTATGCAAAATTCTTGAAATTCTGAATTTGAGGATTGGTGATGTAAACAAGACAAAACTATCCTACACTCATTGTATAAAGGCATTATTTTATGTTTTTTTCGAATTAAAATTTATCTACAATAGATTCAACAATAAATGATTTTTAGTTTTTCAATATAATCAAGATGGATACCACAAGCATAGTTTAATATGGCTACCGTTGAAACATTATTGACCTGAAAGTGAATTCTGCCCTTTTTTTTTACCTATAAGGATTCCCAATGACAAGGCAAACTAACCAAACTTTGAAGGCATTTTGTTCTATTATGGGAATTTAAACTACATGGTAGATGAATTTTGCTTAAATTTATTAGCAGTCATACATTTTTATGTACCGATATATATATATATATATATATATATATATATATATATATATATATATATATATATATATATATATATATATATATATATATATATATATATATATATATATATATATATATATATATATATATATATATATATATATATATATATATATATATATATATACATATATAACTTATATACGGAGAGACATATAAGAATGATTATATAGAGTTTTTGATCTTTGATTCCATAATGTGTTATAGACATCAATAGAGCGAAAATAAGTAAATAAACATAAATATATGACAGCTGACCGTGTTGCCAATGCTTCATTCCATTGGCATAAAAAGGGATGTATTATAATGAAGGGGTACACGTGCTCATTTCAAATCAGCAGCCTTTCTATAATAGTAGCCGATGAAGTTCTCATAGGTTTTTATGATTTACACAGAGACTGTGACTGAAGAATAAAACTTTTGTTAATGTAGTTCATCATCTGAAACACCTTCAACATTCACAAATTGATTTTACTGCTGTACACTTTGAACTTTGAGGACATTTTATTTGAAGTTAGATTTTATGGGTATTTTCAACATTGATGTAGGCAGTTTGACTTTGAAGGCCACTTCTGCAGTAATTATGACTATACGGCCAATCAAAAAACCATTTTGGGTTATCTTAATGCCCAAAATATTTACGGTGTTGTATTGCAGTTTTATTGGTAATACATATGTAATCTGGACTTCATAAGAAAATCTCCAATTTTCTATACCACAGAGACGTATTGCAAGTTAATATTAGGTAATAAATTACCTTAAAATATGTATTTTAGGTACTTGGCTTTAGTAGTCAGTTTTCAGTCCAATTTAGGGCACATTTCGACCTAAACATTGCCAATTGTGGAATTGAAACTCAAATTATAAATAAGGATATTTATAGGTAAAATTGAATCAAATTTTTACCTATTTAGTTACTCGTAAGCTACTGATTTTGGAGTAATTTTAGTAGTAAAAAATAGGCTAATTGGGAGCTGCATACTCAAATTTACAGTGATTATGACAATCAAGCCAACATTTTGGTTAATTATTACTAAATTACAACTTGGTTAGGTTATTTGGACTCGAGTGCTGGTTAACGTGCCTTAATTTGTTGCTTGGGAATTATTTTAATGAAATGTGGTACATTGTTATTACTATACAGGTTATAGTGCTAATCAAATGTCCCTTTAAAAACAGTATATGTTTGTCATTAAAAACATTTTTATGAACATTCGCTACCATAACGCACTTTCTGCGTCCAGATTTTTATATTTCATTTACAATGCAATAGTTTTATAAAAAAATAAAGCTTCCTTCAGAAATATGATCCCGTTTGTATTGCAGTTTGTTTATTTAACGTCATCGTCTCTTTCCTCAACTATGGCCAATCATCGACGCCAGGGAGCTTGGTCTCACTATTCTGAAAACTGTGCCAAACCTCTTCTTTCTGTCAGAAGACGAGATCTTTAACATGACAAACATTGAAAGGTACAGGGACCTGAAGATTCTATGCCCCTTCCTGTAGCCATAAACTACAATAAACTGATTTAAAAATTAAAATCATCACTTTGTTGTGCCAGACCTATACATTAGGGTGGATCGAAAAAATCAACTTTTGAATTTCACTTGCGGCTAGTTACCAAAAGTTGTCTATTATTAAGTGTGTTAATTTCCCAAAATTTCGTATTTCTTGTAAACCATCTTTAGGTGCCACAATATAATTGAAATGCTGAAAATTTACAAAATTTGTTTTGAATTAAAATTTCATTTACATTACTAACAATTGAAAACTCCAATGCGAACATTGGCAATATAGCATGTTTGTGCGACGTTCTGCTGCGTTTGTTGGTGATCCAGAATATTTAAAAAAATTACATCTCAACAAAGTGACGCGCAAGTGCAAGGTGTTTACTTCGATGGACGTAAGGACAAGACTGTCCGATATGTCTCTCTCGGTAATACATTGCATAGAAGAGTAGTCCTAGAAGAACATATCGCAGTAGTTAAAGAACCCGAATCTGAATACCTCGGCCACGTTGTTCCAGTGACAGGATCTGCAAAAGACATAAAATCATGTTTGTTTGAATTTTTAGTGAAAAAAAATGATACTTCTACTGTAGTTGCTATAGGCTGCGATCGTATTGTGGTAAATACGGGATATAAGAACGGAGTAATTGCTCATCTAGACAGATCACTAGGAAGACCTCTGCACTGGTTTGCCTGTATGCTCCATGCGAATGAGTTACGTTTAAGACATTTGCTTCAGTTTTTAGATGGTTCTACCACAGGTCTTCGAGGTTTTTCGGGGGAAATTGGAAAAAAATTAGAAGGTTGTGAGAGCCTTCCTATTGTACGTTTTCAACCTATTGAAGTCGAATTACCCAATGCCGATTACAATGTTTTAAGCAGTGATCAGAAATATTTACACGATATTTGTTTGGCAATTACTTCTGGAAATTTTACAGCTGATTTATCACATAGATATCCAGGACCGCTGGCTTATGCTAGGTGGATTACTTGTGCTAACAGATTTCTTCGTTTATATGCTGCCACAGAAATACCTTAAAAAAATCTATAGATCTTAGCTACCTTCGTGATAAAAGTATACGCGCCTACTTGGTTTGACATACAAAGAAAGTCTTCTTGCTTGGATGGTCCATAGCATTTATTAAACTTGGATAAACGGTCAAGATATCTGCCTGAAAATATTAAAGATAATAGATCTAGTGATTCAGAGAAATTATTATTTTGCTAATCCCGAAAACCTGTTACTTTGCATGTTAAATCATGAAAGACTATCTATTCGAGAATTGGGTCTAAGACGGATCTTAAACTCGAGGGTAGACAGTACTCCTGGAATTATAAGACAATTTACAATACCGGAACTGAATTTCAGTGCAACCAATTATGAGGACCTGGTTGACTGGCAAACCTGTAAGTTAACAGAACCGCCCATGTTAGCAACAACTCCAAATTCAGAATTGAGGGAACTGATAAGAACACCACCTGATATGGATTTAGTAAGGTTTCCATACCACACACAGGCTGTCGAGAGAATAGTAAAACTAGTCACAGAGGCATCGTTACGTGCTACAGGGACAGAAGCAAGATACGGTTTTGTAATGGCAAAGCTAAAATCAAGGTCAGAAATGTCTAAATTTATTACAAAAAGGGATTTTTATTAGATTTTATAGAAAGAGGGCGGGCGGGTGTAACTCCAGGCACGGGTACCTCCTTGTGTTGAGTTCTGGGTAGTTTATTATGTAACTGCTTGAAGTTATATAATTAATTAGCGAAAGTCCATGCAAAACATTTAGACATGATTTTTTTTTCAATTTATTATATATGTATGTGCATTGTGGCACTTGAAGATGAACCTCTAGAGAGTCGGATTTTTGTGCAGCAAACGATGTCTATAAGTGGAAACTTTTTGTTACTAACCCTTTTTAAATTTCCAAAAAAAAAGTAAAATATTGATTTTTCGATCCACCCTACTATACATATACGTTGCAAATCGACTTAGATATAGTCTAAGGTAGGTAACTTGACTCATTTCTTAGACATTACGCAAAAGCTTCTGTCACTCAGCTATACCTTTCGCAATAATATACATAAAAATCGTCTTAAACGACTTCTTTATTCGAGTCTCCTGTATAAAGTCTGAAACAGAACAATAGGCAGGATCCTGATGAATAATGCATGCACGAAGATAAACTAATTTCGTGTTGGTAAACAATTCTACGAGCTTATTCTGTTTCCTATTGGACAACGAATGCTTGCAGAGAATATTGTTTACTATTTCCAAGCAGCGCTTCATTTCACATCGCTCTATTTCGCTCACATGAATGAAATAAACAGATTTGTTTGCATCAAGTGGAAGTGAAGGATGTTCGATGGCAATAAATATCGCATCGAGGGTATCGACCAAGGTACGAACGCAATCATATCAGGCACGGATCAAGCGGATGATAGAGATATACACTAAGTGAGTAGCGAACGTGTCGCCACCTAGTTCGGAACCAAGTACTATGTTGTCACGCCCGCTCCAAATAATACAGAGTATTAAAAATAGAGACGGTATACAACTAACTAACAATTTAAAAAATTGTTAGCCCTGGCCCATTTCTACCCCAATATAGGGACAAAGTATGTAAGACTAGATGCATTCTCGCAACAATTAGAACCGTAGACCGGTTTCGCTCTCATTAGAGCTCTTCAGTACGGCATACTAATTGCAGCAAAAATGCACCAAAAATACCACGGCTATCGTATAGCCAGTCTTAAAACACTAAGTGAGTAGCGAACGTGTCGCCACCTAGTTCGGAACCAAGTACTATGTTGTCACGCCGTACTGAAGAGCTCTAATGAGAGCGAAACCGGTCTACGGTTCTAATTGTTGCGAGAATGCATCTAGTCTTACATACTTTGTCCCTATATTGGGGTAGAAATGGGCCAGGGCTAACAATTTTTTAAATTGTTAGTTAGTTGTATACCGTCTCTATTTTTAATACTCTGTATTATTTGGAGCGGGCGTGACAACATAGTACTTGGTTCCGAACTAGGTGGCGACACGTTCGCTACTCACTTAGTGTTTTAAGACTGGCTATACGATAGCCGTGGTATTTTTGGTGCATTTTTGCTGCAATTAGTATGCCGTACTGAAGAGCTCTAATGAGAGCGAAACCGGTCTACGGTTCTAATTGTTGCGAGAATGCATCTAGTCTTACAGAGATATACAATTTGAGTACGGTATGGCCACTTTATATATAATTGTTTTGTCTGATTTTAAGCCAATTTTCCTAGAAAAAATTATCTTATGGGGATATCGCGAGTAGCCTTTTAAACACTTCCTTATGAAAGAACAGTAAGCGTAACTATATTACAACAAACTAAGTTTTACAAATGATAATACGCATAAGTTATTGAAGAAGAAATAAGAGAAATAAATTTTATAAATTCAAAAGGCATCCGACGCGACGTAAGAGCTTTTAGACACAACCAAATTAAAGATACCATAGAGAACAACCATGGTATGAAAGTTCTACGTAGAAAGCTTGACAATGGAAAGAGACAAATAATAAAACTTAAAAATGCACAAGGGCACACATCAACGAACAGGAAAGATATACTAAATATAGTGGAAGAATTTTATAGAATGCTATATAAAGCCAAAGTGATATAAGTCTACATCTAGAATCTGACATACTAACCCGTAAAAAAGGTATGGTTAACACATGCTCGGAAATACTGATGGAAATATCACTAGGTGAGATTAAACTCGCCCTGAAAAAGATGAAAAATCAAAAATCGCCCGGAGAAGACTGCGTGGTTTCCGATGCCATAAAGATTGGTGGTCCTTGCTTGCCCCAAAAAATCAAATCTCTTTTCAACCTTTGTCTCTTCAATAGTACGATACCAGAAAAGTTGCAAAATATCATCGTAATACTGGTCCACAAGAAGGGAGACATCTCAAACCTAGAAAATTACAGTTCGATAAGTCTACTTAGCCACCTCTACAAATGATTTATTAGAATAATTACCACACGACTTGAAACGAAGTTGGACTTCGTCCAGCCAGTGGAACAAGCCGGCTTTCGAAGTGGGTTTGAAACCAATGATCATCTTCAGAGCGTCAAAAGAGTGATTGAAAAGACCATCGAATTAGCAGACATCTTGTCCTTGCTTTTGTGAATTTCCATAAGGCTTTCGACACTGTGGAGCTAGACGCAGTGTTGCAGTCCCTAGAAGCATGCCGTATTGACTATCGCTACACCAAACTAATTTACAATATATATAAAAATGCTACTCCTGTGGTAGAACTACATGAAAACACGTATCCTATAAAAATTGGGAAAGGAGTATGCCAGGGAGATACGATGTCTCCAAAACTATTTATCACCGTCCTGAAATATGTTTTCAAGAAGCTAGATTGGGACCAGAAAGGTCTAAGAATAGATGGCCAAAGTCTGTCAAACTTACGGTTTGCAGACGACATTGTCTTATTGGCTGGCAACTTGGAAGATATTAGAGTGATGCTACAGGAACTTCAGGAGGCCTGTGCAACAGCAGGTCTAAAAATGAACATCGGAAAAACAAAATTTATGACAAACGTCGTACCTAGTAACAGCCTAATTATTGAAAACTCTGAGGTGGAATGGGTAGATAAATACACATATTTGGGCCACGAGATAAGCATATCCAAAGCCAACCAAACACGCGAGATAAACAGAAAAGTTATACTCTACTGGGCGTTTTACGGCAAACTTGGAGACCTTCCAATATGCTTGAAAAGAAAAGTTTTCAACCAGTGTGTTCTACCGGTTATGACCTACGGCCCCGAAACACAAACGCTTCTGCTAAGAAGCTAAAAGTAGCACAGCGCAAAATGGAGAGGTCGATGCTTGGCGTTTCGTTACGTGACCACATTAGAAGTGAAGAATTACGCAGAAGAACAGGAGTGACTGATATGGTCGTACATGTGGCAAAACTCAAATGGAAGTGGACGGGATTACTTGAATGGAGACCCAAATCGGATAAAAGAGACAGAGGAAGACTACCAACTCGCTGGACAGACGACATTACAAAAATTACAAAAAACTGGATTTGTAACGCTCAAGACAGAAAATAATGGATTCAACTAGGGGAGGCTATGTCCAGCAGTGGACGCAGAGGACTGATTGATGATGATGATAACTTATTGTATGAATAGCTACAACGGTAAAACTTACAATCAACAATATAAAAAGGCCAGGACCAGGTACCTTGTAACTAATACACCACCAGAATAAACATATGATTTTGGAAATATTTCAATATATCACCAGCATTTCTATCCTCATTTTCAGAAACAAGGTTTATCGCTTAAACATACAAACATTAAGCGACTTTTCAAACACATTATGGAAAACAGTATTTTGTATATTTATATTTTCCATTTCTTGTACATTATACGTCTACGCGTTGGTCTACGTGGCACACCTAACTAAGGCTGCCTTGCAGCCGAGCAATTGGGGGATATAATTATCTCAGCGAATTACGAAAACTGTCCACTAAAGACAACGAGGGTCTACTTGGTTTAACAAAATTTTGAAAAACTACGAAGAGAACTGCGACGCGTCTTCAATCGTGCTAAGACTACAGGCAACTGGGAACAATATAAATCCGTTCTAACACATTACAACAAGGAGATAAGGCACGCAACGAAGGAGTTCCGGAGAAGGTTCTGCGGGGGTATTGCCAATTTACCCAGCCATGCCAGGATCCACAAGATTCTCTCACTCGACAGTGTCCAGGAAGTTGGAGCGATAAAATGACCAGATGGTTCCTTACAGAATCACGGAGAGAAACGTTGGAGCTCTTAGCACATACACATTTCCCAGATTATCTGATCCTGAGTAGTGAAAAAATCCTGCCGGCCGGGGGTCGATATAAACGCTCTCAAAGTGAAGACTGGCGGATTGCTTCGAAAATAATTACATCCTCGGCGGTGGAGTGCGCTGTTAAGCATTTCCAGTAATTCAAGGCGGTAGGGGAGGATGGAGTAGCTCCGGTTCTACTACAAAATGGTCTGGAGAGACTCCTCTCATTCCTCATCAGGCTGTATACGGGCAGGATGGCTTAGAACTATATTCCATCCAACTGGACAGTGACCAAGGGTGTATATATCCCCAAGTTGGGACGTAATGACCTCCTACCCAAATCGCTCAGACCTTTTAGTCTCACTTCATTCCTTCTAAAGGGATTGAAAAAAATACTAGACGGAAACATTAGGGGGAATATGTTAAACAATAACCACCTCAATACCCACCAATATGCCTACCACACTGGTAAATCTACTGACTTAGCACTCCTGCGAAAATCACACACTCCCTGGATAACAGGCAGGTGGCAGTGTCTGCGTTTCTCGGCATCGAAGGAGCATCTAAAAATACAGTCCATAACTCCTGCTACGAAGCTGTTATCGCTAGAGGGCTGAAACCTACCATTTTCGGCTGGATCGGTAGCATGCTGCACAATCGGACCATTATAACCTCGTTGCAGGGCGAGGTGGTCAGTTTCAGGTTTGCGAGAAGGTGCCCACAGGGAGGAGTATAATACCATCTGCTTTGGTACCTCTTTGTGGATGTCTTACTCTCTATCTTTGAACTGTGGGAGGTTTGGGTCAAGGCGTATGCGGGTGATCTTGTCATAATGGTTAGAGGTAAATCTGAAGAGGAACTTTCAAATACTCTTCAAGACCTACTAAATGTAGTGCATGAGTGGTGCCGGAGGGAGCAAATATTTGTGAACCCCCGTAAAACCATCATTGTTTCATTTACCAGAATAAGAAGGTTGGACAAATTCAAAACACCTATTCTTATGGGGGAAACAACGCCATTTATGGAACAGGCTAAATATCTGGGGGTTACTCTAGATAAGAATCTTAACTGGAACGTACAATTAGGTAATATAATCCGTACCTGTGACAATGCCGAAGAGTCTGTGGAAATAACTGGAAAACAAGCCAACAGATGTACTGGATCTATGTAGTGGTTATTAGACCGATGATAAGGCATGGAGCTATAGTTTGGTGGCCTAAGGCACTTCGTGGTATCGCGAGGGCCAAACTGGCTCAGCTACAGACACAAGCTTGTCTGATGATAATGGACGCGATAAGCCCCGCTGCATCAGCCGCTCTGGAAGTCCTCCTAAACATTCCACCTCTTCACATTTGGCTGGAGAGGGAGGCTATGTGGACAAAGTACAGAATAAAACAGCTGACAACATGCCGAAGGCACTCAGTCTGGGAAGGACCGGACTCCTCGATGACATTGAGAGTCATGAGGTTCTGAGAATGGTCTCAGACCTGATCCCTGCAAAGGTCAGTATAGATCTCTTTGCCAAGACCACCCTTTCGCAAAGGGAGGACTGGGAACGAAAACAAACGCCCCTATTGAGGGCAGATCTCTGCCGGTACATTGACGGCTCCAAAACCGATCGGGGAAAGGAGCTGGCGCATATGGGAGGAACACCGATGCAAGAATATCATCTAGCCTTGAAAAGTATGCAATCATACACCAGGCAGAAGTGTATGCCATCGAGATGTATGCACGCGAAATTAAACAAAACCATTGCACACACAAATCGATAAAGATATATTCAGATAGCCAAGCAGCAATAAAGGCACTTGGTTCCTACCATTGCAATTCAAAAATGTTATGGAGCTGTAATATGCCTAAAGTTGTCGAAAATGGTTTACTTTTTCAATGTTATTTTAGGAATAAATAATAGCCTGATGGTGCTAAATCCGGATGCAAGGGGTGGTGATCAACCAACTAAATTTTTTTTGTTGCAATGCAATCAGTAACTAATGATCCAGTGTACGTTGTCTTGCAAGAACAGGACACATTTAGTTAGTTTTCACCATTGTTTTTTTACAAATGTCTTTCGCAATTTAGTAAACAACTCACTATAGTATGCTCCCCTGACAGTTCTACCCTGTTTAATACAACTAGCAGAATTATAACAATTTTGTCATGGATAAACTTAAGAAAGGACCTACTTTTGTACAACGGCTTTTGGATCGTGAAGCACCGGAGTGCTTCCAATCTTTTGAATGCTCTTTAATTTTTGGATTATAGCGATGGATCCATGTTTCATACATAGTGACATAACGACCCAAAATATTTAAGAATATGCTTGAAAAGAGTGGCATATTTTCATCGACTTTGTCGAACAAGCCCGCTGCTGATCAGCCTTCAGGCATTTCGGAATCCATTTTTCCAAACACTTTCTCACTTCCAAGTTGTGATGAGCAAAGTGACATATTCGTTTTTATAAAATGTGCAATGTTTCCGATATATGTTTTTGCTCAACTTGTCCAATATCTAAGAACATCTAATGGGCAGAATCAATGCCTCGACTGGTCACAGAAATTGATCTTCCAAAGCGGTGTACATATTTGACATTTAATCGCCCTCTTTTAAATGCCGCAACCAAGTTCTTCACTGGAGCTTGATTACCACGGTTTTAACCACACCAGCAAAAGCTTCTCTGCCCGATAACCTATTCAAAAATAAATGTTTAATAACTGACCGAAAGTTATTTTTTTATCAAAATTAGCTGTTTTCAAAGACGTGCAGTTTTTACAATTTCTTGTATTGTCACTATTAGACGTTTAAATGTCAAACTTTGACAGCTTTATCATTATTTATAGAACATTGTTACCACAACAGCTAATTGTTATGTTGCTTATTGAGAAGCTTTCTGGCTAACGAAATATCAGTATCCCCGGATTTACTATTACTTTCACATCGTCACAACGTGTGGAAGTATTGCATTGGCGACAAAAATTTCAAAAATTTTAATTCCCCTAAACGTCGTAAAGAGTATCAAAACATATATAAATAATGATTTAGGAACCAATATTTTTTTTTGGTCTGTCGGTCTGTATGTATGTCTGTTTGTCTAAATATCGGTGACAAAAATTTCGACATTTTTTTGATAAAACGGCGTAGTTTGTGTCAAAACATATATAAAACTCGATTTTGCAACGAATTTTTTTTCCGTCGTTCTGTAGGTCGATCGGTCTATCGGCCTGTACGTCTGTATGTTAGTAGGTGCAATAACGTTCGAACTAATTGAGATATCATCTTAAAATTTGTTATACAGTTAGCACCCCACAAAAATATGCTTCCAGTTGTTTTTGGGTAAGATAAAAATAAATGTTTAATGTACGCCATCCTGCACTGTGTGCGGGAGAACAAGAGGAGGGGCTACACCAACAAGCGGATCCTCATAGCCACAGACAGCCAGGCAGCCCTTAAGGCACTAAGTAGCCCACGGGTAAATTCCTGGCTGGTGAGTGAGTGCCGAGACGAGACGAGCGACCTGGCTGGGCAGAATGAGGTGACCCTCATCTGGGTGCCGGGTCACTCGGGGGTCAAAGGCAATGAAGAAGCTGACAGTCTCGCGAAGAGAGGGTCAGCAGAACCATTTATGGGACCAGAACCGGCTCTGGGCGTGTCAAAGAGCACTGCCAGGGGAGCTATTAAGTCCTGGGTCAGAAATCAACACAAGGTGTACTGGGCGGACTGTCCAGGGCTCAGACATGGGAAGTGAATAATTGACGGACCCAGTTCAAAGAGAGCTGTGTAGCTGCTAAACCTTAGCAGAGGACAGCTCAGAAACACAACAGGTCTCTTGACGGGACACATGGCCGTCAAGAAACACCTGCATAAAATGGGGCGGTTCGAAGGGGACCTCGCATGCAGACTCTGCGGCGAGGGGGAGGAATCAGCCCAGCACATCTTGTGTCAGTGTATAGCTCTGGACCGGAAAAGACAACTGATCTACGGTCACTCTAGACCGGAGACAGAGCAATATAAAACTTCACCCTACCAATCGCTGTGCAGACTAGTTCAAGGCACAGTGATTTTGGAATGGGTGGAGTAAGACTAAGGGTATGCACAATCAACCAAGGGTTGCGGTGCTATCGGGGCGGCAAGGCCGCGGACGAGCCCTGAGGGAACAAAAAAAAAGATCGCTTAAGGGGGTAGGGAATAAATGAGGAGTGATTTGGTGAAAATTGGCATTTTTTTTCTCTTGAAACTCGAATCATATAACATTTCAGAGGTTTATGGGTACCGAAATACGAATATTTTCTTCGTGGTCAAGTCATGGACATATCTTGTCCTTTCAACATAACTCAATTGCTAAGTTTTAAATGTACGAGTACTTACATTTTGATAATAAGATTTCAAAATGTAGCACAAATTACATTATAAAATAACGGCAATATATTTATTGTTCTTTCTTTTGTTATTATTATTTTTTTATCGTTTAAATGTTGTAGTTAAATGCTTATGTATGCATAGGTGTGCACAAATAAACAACGTTTTAAGGTTTTAGTAAGTTATAGTTAATTTACATACGTGATTGCGTAAAAGTAGCGCAACAAGGCCATAACTTTTAAACCGAGAAAGACATCGGACTCAAAATATGTCAGATTGCATATTGCATAACATACATGGTAAATAAAATATCTGTACAGTAGTACAGTAGCTACGCCAAATAGTCAATGTTCGTGGAAGGGGCGGAGCGTATCAGAAAGTATATTCCTAATGCTTACTTTGTAACGAATACAATAAAACGAATACTGATCCGAAACTTACGATTACATACCAGTATTAAAAAGTAACGACGATTCCCGTCACTAAATTGGACCCTTTATCTTTAAAGGGAGTTTACACTATCTAAGATTATTACGAGAAGATATTGTGCCCCGTATCAGATAATTCTTTCAAAGTGATTTACCCAATGTCTACGTTCAACAAGATGGCGCCCCAGCTCATTTCAGTGGATAGGTAAGGGAATACCCTAATGTAAAATTTCCTAACCGATAAATAATCAGAAGAGGGCCCATAGAGCGGCCAGCTAAATCTCCAAATTTGTCTCCGATTGATTTTTTCTCTGGGGTCATTTAAGGAGTGTTACTTACAACATTCGGCCTGCAAATTTGGAACAACGAGACCAAATTGTGATGGCATTTCAACAGGTGCCGAGGTTAGGTTAGGTTTAGGTTAAATTGTGATAAGGCCATAACGGTCACTCCACTTCGACCTTAAGGTGTATCGTCGCTCACGCCTAATTGACTTATATTTCGCCCAACAAATCCAGTCTCCTACAGAGGTTGACAACCTTTGTGGTCAAAAGTTTATCCGGATTTCCTTGCCAAAGAGCAGATGTCTTGTCCTATCTGCGGCCGGGCAGGAACATAGCAGGTGCTCTGCTGTTTCGTCACTCTCCATACACAGCCGGCACTCAGTCTCTTGACCGAGACCTATTCCGTGCATGTGGTGACGCAAGCGGCAGTGTCCTGTATACAGGCCGACTAGAGTTCTTAGCTGTTGTCTGTTTAGCTATAGAGGTTTTTTAGCCCTTGACTCTGAAAGGCCATTTATGTAGGCCTTAGAGTGTGCTAATCCTGACAAATTTAGCCTTTGCTGGATTGTCGTTCTATCTGTCCAGGTCATTAAGGTGCGTTTTGATGTGCATGATGATATCCCCAGCACAGGTTCTGGTCCGATATAGTCCTCCTGGGCACCACCCCTGGCAAGCGTGTCGGCCGCTACATTGCCATCAATGTCTGAGTGACCCGGTACCCAGATCAGCGACACCTCATTGCAGCTGCCTAGTTCGTTGAGGACATGTTTACAGCTCTATACCGTTTCTGAACTGCAACGGTAGGAATCAAGTGCTTTTATTGCAGCTTGGCTATCTGAATATATTTTTATCGAATTGTGTGAGCACTGTTTTTTTAAATAATTTCCCTTGCACACATCCCGACGGCAACAGGTGCCTAACGGATCAGCTTAAAATGCGATTCCTCAGTCGGACAAGAGGTTTTACTATTGTCAAAAAGTTCAAAGGGCTCAAGTTGAGCATGTTTTTGAATAAAGTAAGATGCTACCTTTTTCCAAATAAATTTCATGAAAAGCCGATTGTTGTCTCTCTTCAGAAAACTTCAAAATAATTAATACCATAAAGAAGAACGCTGAATACGCTTTCTAAAAATGTGTCGCATGATCCATGATCCTATTTAACACATTAAACGGTTGTCAACTTCCAAAAAGAGGGTGCTTCAAAAAATTTAAAATTTCGATGATGCCAGCAAATAGTCGCAACTAGTCGCAAATAGTATGTTATGCAATCCTACACATTTTGAGCCCCATGCTTTTCTCGGCTTAAAAGTTATGGCCTTGTTGCGTTAATTACGTGTATGTATATATATATATATATATATATATATATATATATATATATATATATATATATATATATATATATATATATATATATATATATATGTATCTTTCTTGCATATATTTCTCATTTACAGTTGTATACAACTCGTATTGTCTGGCCTTTGTCTATCCTACCTTTACGTGGCCCATGTTTGTTTTTTTGTGAGCCTGGGCTGGCTAGTGGGCAAAAATGTATGCTGGTTTTAATCCTCAATAATTTGGAAAAGAAAAAAACAATACATACAACAAAAGTCTGGGCGCAGCAAGTGCGTTATGGTAGTCAATTTTCATAGAAATGATCTGGCACCAAGTACTTTTTAAAACTTTTTTGCCTGTAACATATAAATATAAATTTTGGTATATAGCTTACTTTTAGTGTCATTAGCTTGTGTACCAAATATGTTTTTTTCCGAAAGAAAACCCAAAATTTTCCCAGAAAACCTGGTTCGATATCTCTGGCTAACGAACTTGTCCTAGCCACTTACAAAAGTAAGGAACATGCCAAATTTTATAGTTCGCGCTCATTTGAATTTTTTTTCGAAATTCAAAAGTCGGGATCTCCCCAAGAAAATTCACTAAAAAGGAAAAAAAAGGAAAAATAAAAAGGGAAATGAAAGTGAAACAAGAGAACAAAATTATGTGTAAAGGATGCCTTTTCCATTCTAGTAACCTTTTTTTAAAATTAATTTTCTACTAAACAATTCGATATTTGATGCAACACTGAATTTATAAAAGTATGTGGTGAATGGAAAAGTAGATGTATCTTCCAAAGCCATCCCATATTCTTTGTACATACATATATAGTTTGCCATTCCTGTCGCCTTCTGTGAACTCTTTTAAAAATAGACTTGATATGCTGTAATATTTGCAAGACAACGGAAACAACTGTTTAGCATCGCAGTTTTCTGTTACTTTTAACGTCAGCCTATTTCCGCGACTATGGCAATCACCGGCGCCAGGGAAAAGTTTCACCTCACTATCCCGGAAATTTTTACGAACCCCTGACTTTCTCCAAGGAGCGAGGGATCTTTCACGTGCCCAAAATCTCCTGGACACGGGACCAACGGCTTTACGCCCGCTCCGAAGGTCGCAACGTGCAGATATTCAACTTGCTCAAATACAATGCCAGAACCTCGATTGATGTTAATTTATTTCAGTTTGTACTGAAAAAGTGAAAGGGATACCCTAGGAATCGAACCCAGTATCTTTCCGTTTAGAGGCTCACGTTCTTACCCCCGGACCACCGAGGCTCCTAGCTTCTCAGTTAAAAAAAACATTTTGCCGGCCAGTTTGGCATGTTTTGCTTATTTTCCTATTAACCTAATTTATATGTTAGTGATTAATTTTCGTATGTTGTATACTCTACTACTATTTATTTTAAAATGCTTTATAGGTGTTTTACTGTAGCTTTTACTCGTTCAACAAGAATAATACTAGTAATATGGAAAAAAAGTTTTTTTGGCCCGTCCGCATTCATCATGACGAAATCAGAGGGTAAAATTGTTGGATTCTTTTTTATCTAGCAGCTTTCTGAACTCAAACATATTCTCCTTATTGGTTACACAAGAATTTTTAACGAAATTTGAATAAACGGGCACTAGAGTAGAATTTTCCATCAATCCGTCCCTGAAGCCAATTCAGCAGTGCGATATAATGCCCTGATAGTTCACGACATCATTGAGCAATGTTCGGTGAGCGACATAGCGGGCACGAGATAGGGATTTATTTCCAACAAACAAATATAATCAAACCGGGAAAGCAAACTGTGTGTGCTCCAGGGGCCGACCCGAACGGTCCAGTGAAATGACGCTATCCTCTCTCTTTCTATATATCTAAATAATAAGAGGAATATTAAACTTTGCTTTAGATATATTGTGCAAACCACTCACGACATAGCCTACTAATATTAATAATAACCATGCGTAAAGTTGCCTATTTGGTTGGTTTCACAAATGAGGCAAATGGAAGCTCATTACTAACACACACACACACACACACACACACACACATATATATATATATATATATATATATATATATATATATATATATATATATATATATATATATATATATATATATGGGGGCGCATTGAAAACGAAACAGACCGATTTGCGTTCAGAGAATTTTTTTTTAAGAAACTCTGAAACAAGTCAATTTTAATATTGAGGGAGACATATTTTGAAATAAAACTCAACTTTGTCACATCAACTTCTTAAGGGTGGTGATAACAACCCTTATATTTTAAATAGGGAACATGGTTCGAGTGTAACATCATTTGAAAGCTCTTTCTCGTCTGAATTCAACACACCAATTTTTTGTAAGTTTTATCAACTCGTTTAAAAATTATTCACAGTTGAAGATGCAAAAACGCATTTCACTCATTCCGATAAGAAATGTGCTGGTAGTCAATGTTTTGTTGTTTTGCAAACAAAACATTGACCAGCAGAACATTTCTTATCGGAATGAGAGAAATGCGGTTTATTATTTCAGTTTATCGATAGCTTTGATACTTGATAGTACTACCGAAAATTAATTTCACAATGGTGTATTCTGTAGAAGAAAGAGTTGAAATAATTACTCTTTTTTTCAAAAACGATGACTGTGCCAACCGTACCGCAAATTTGTTTAAAGAACGACATCCGAACAGACATGTTCACAGAAAATTCATTTTGGAGTTAGTTGCAAAGTTTCGACAAAGTGGTTCAGTAGCCAACAAAAAACGGGATCCTGAACGTGAATTTCCGGTTAGAAATGAGACTACTGAGATTGAAGTTTTAGGACAAATTGCTGCAGACCCAACTTTGAGCACGAGAAAATTGGCCACTGTTTCAAACACCAAAAGAACTATTCAGCGAACATTGAAGCATCATAAATTTCACCCGTATAAAATTCATCTTGTACAGCAACTGAATGATGATGATTTTGATCGGCGGTTGGAGTTTTGTGAAGTTATGACTGCACGAATAGCTGATAACGGGAACTTTCTGTTCAATATCTGTTTTTCAGACGAGTGTACGTTTTTATTAAGTCAATCGTCATAATCGTCGTAATTGGGCAGATAATAATCCCAGAAATTTTAACGAAGTCCACACTCAAACTCCACAGAAATTGAATGTCTGGACTGGCATTTTTGGAGACCCTTTAATCGGACCAATTTTTCTTGGTGACAAGTTGAGTGGCGAAACGCATTTGGAGTTACTAGAAGATATCGTTTACCCTCCACTAATTGACATTGTTAAAAATGATGATCGTTATCAAGGAAATCAATTAGTGCTTCAACAAGATGGAGCTCCTCCACATTTTTCACAACGTGCTGGGAGTTTTTGAACAGAGAGTTTCCACGACAATGGACTGGGCGTAGAGGTGATATTAAGTGGTCTACTATATCATCGGATTTAACTCCATTAGACTTTTTTCTATGGGGCCATTTAAAGAGTAGAATTTTCGAAATAGAATCGGAGTCTCCGGAAGAATTACGACGACGCATTGTTAAAGAATGCGGTTTAATAACTCCACAAATGCTTCAGAATGTCAGAGCTCCTTTTGAACATAATTTGTTTTTTTGTATGGAAGCTGGTGGTCAACAATTTGAACACTTACCTAACTGAATAAACATTTTTTAACGTTTGGTTTTGATTTTTAGTTTTTTTAACGAAAAATTGGCTAATTAGTGCATTTCTTATCACAATGAATGAAATACGTTCTTGCAATTCCCACTGTGAATAATTTTTAAACGAGTTGATAAAACTTCCAAAAAAATTCATGTCCTGAATTCAGAAAAGAAAGAGCTTTAAAATGATGTAACACTCGACCCATGTTCCCTATTTAAAATAGAAGAGTTGTTATCACCACCCTTAAGGAGTTGATGTGAGAAAGTTGAGTTTTATGTCAAAATATGTCCCTCTAAATATTAAAATTGACGTTTCAGCGTTTTTAAAAAAAATCTCTGGACGCAAATCGGACTGTTTCGTTTTCAGTGCGCCACCCTGTATATATATATATATATATATATATATATATATATATATATATATATATATATATATATATATATATATATATATATATATACATCAACAGGAAAGCGTTTTGATTTTGTGTGAATTTTTAATTTTTTTAGAGTCAAGTTATTATATAACTTAATTTCAACCAAACAACAGCCCCGAGGTTTTCATAAACTCCCAATAATTTTGTGTAACATTTTTGCTTTCTGTTGAGTGGCGGTATAATAAATAAAATACTTACAAGCACATTTGGTGAACCCACCAAATCACCACAACACATTTAAAAAAACCTAACGGTCGTCTCACTAACAAAGGTAGCGTCATCAGATGATGTATAGAAATGATTTCGGACATTAAAAATAGTCTAAACAGTTGTCACAACCATATATGAAAAGACTTGGGAACAAAGTTACAAGGTGCAAATCCTAAAGTCCCGAAAAAGCACTCTCTCCCGAAAATCCAGAAACCGGGAAAATCAATGAGACCTATTGTTTCGGCTACAGATTCCACGACATACCATTTAGCAGAGTGGTTGACAAATGAGTTTAAAAGCTTGCTCTTCAAACAAAAGAGTTTTTCAGTAATAAATTCACTTGTATTTACTAATACAATTAAAGATGTTAAATTGGCTAAAGGCGAGATTCTGACTTCATTTGATGTCGTCTACTTGTTTCCTAGCGTTCCCACGAAGCAAACGTTAACGTATTTGGAAGAGTTGCTGCAAATAAATAACATAAATGAAAAGGTCTGCAAAGAGTATTTAACTTTAACAAGCCTTTTTATTAAACAAAATAGGTTTCAATTCAACAATGAGTTTTTTGAACAAACATTTGCAGGATAGAAGATTTTATTACCAAATTAAACAGCAAAATTTGATTCTATAAAACCCACGAATTAGAAATAAGTTACCCTTTCTAGATGTACTAGTTATCAAGAATAAAGACACTGTAGAATTCGATGTCCATAGGAAGGAAGCCACCACTCTAAGCTACATTTAGAATGACTCACATCATACGTGCGCACAAAAAATGGCTATAATTTTTTAGTAAACCGGTTAATAAATGTTCCTTTAAGCAAAAAAGACATAACAAAGAATTAAAATAAAATAAAAACGTGGCCGAATATAACGGATACACTGCTTGCCTAGTGGAGAAATTAATCAACAAACAGAAAACAAAGAAAAATCTAACGGAATCAACGACATTTAGATGAGAGAAAGCCGAAAAAACTTTGTTTGCTTACCATTTTAACCTCAAATCACGAGCGGTCTAGATAGCTTTTTTTTAAACCAAATTGCAACTAACATTTTCGACAAAAATACTTTTAAAAACGTGCTATTTAACCCAAAAGACAAGGATACGACGGCCAAAATGTCGGGAATTTATGAAATAAGTTGCAAAGATTGTGATTTTAAATACGTCGGACAAATAAAACTATCTATTGGAATTAGATTTAAAGAACATTTAGAACAATTAAGATACGGTACTATAGATAGGTCTTCCATCGCCCTATATATTTAGCACAATAATCACCACGTAAATGAGGAGAATCTAAAATTAATAAAGAATGTTAGACAACCAATACAGATAAATGCATTCGAAAAGATATATATTGCTAAATGTAGTAATAGTACGCCGCCTATGTACAGTCTCATAATAGATTACTTTTAGTGAATTTTCTTTAAAAAAATCCACTAATGAGGAGATCCCGACTTTCGAATTTTGAAAAAAATTCTTCAAATGAGCGCTAATTAGGACCCCTGGAACCCAAATCCGAGGTCGGTTTCAGACTTTATATATATATATATATATATATATATATATATATATATATATATATATATATATATATATATATATATATATATATATATATATTTATTTATTTATTTATTTATGTGTCACACCTATAACTAAAAAAATAATCGACCGATTTTGATAAAATTCGGTGAGTACCTTCCTTTCACAAGTGGCTTGGATAAGTTCGTTATCCAGGAAAATCCGCCAGGGTTTTCCCGGAATTTTTTTTTGTTTTCTTTCGGAAAAAATCGAAAAAAAATTATTTCTTCGGAATTAACAAAGTGAGGACAACCAAATTTCACACGTGGGTTTATATTATTATGGGTAAAATACCTAAGAAAATTTAGCTTTGTAGGTTAAAGGACAAAAAAGTTACAGGCATTTAAAGAACAATAAATTTGGGTTTTCCTCAAAACGTCAAAATCTCAATTTTAAACGTCAAAATTTGTGATTACCTTCCTTTCGCAAGTGGATTGAACAAGTTCGTTAGCCAGGAAAATCCGCCGAGGTTTTCCTGAAAAATTTTATGTTTTCTTTCGAAAAAAAATTATATCTCCAAAATTAACACAGTAAGTGCAACCATTCATACGCTGGTTTATATCATTATAGGCAAGTTACCTACCAAAATTTAGCCCCGTAGTTTAAAGGACAAAAAAGTTACAGGCATTCAAAGAAAAATACATTTGGCTTTTCCTCAAAACGTCAAAATCGCGATTTTAAACGTCAAAATTGGTAATATTTAGGCAATGAACCTGAAACTAATATGAGCTATGGAAGGAAAATGTCTCAAGAATAATGTTTTACAAAGCCTGAAGTCTTAGTTTCAACCGTCATTGTCCTTCATTTTACTAAAATATTCCCAGAAAATTCATTTGTGTGTGACGTCAGATTGCACTGGCTGCGGTATGGTTACCATTCGCACATTTTAAAAGCCTTTTGTTACAACTAATATGTGAATTCAACAGTTCATATGCATTCTGTCATGGTGCATTGAAATTTGTCCCAACATGTAGTTTTGTATATTTTTTATTTTATTTATTTGTATAATAATATTAATAGTGGTGCTTTTAATTCTAACTTAAGCCTACCTAAGATCTAGATACTACTTAAAGGATTTAGACAGGGACACATATTCTTCATGCCAATGGGGCCTATCATGGCAACTTTTCTCTTTGATATACAGGAGGGCCACTAACGTCATGGGTTCATATAAAGGATAGACACAAATAACACATAAACTTAAAGCCTAGTTTTTATTTTTATTTTTAGTTGGAGTTTTTTAATTAACTTATATATAAGCAAATATATGTTTTTATTACTTTCCAGCTGTCGAAGTTGTTCCAAATTAAAGGGTTGCTCAACGTCTTTTAAGTTGTGTATTCTGTTTAGGAATTCATTTCTGTAATCCCATCCAATTGAGCACTCTAGTAAAACATGTTGTGCGCTTCCTTGTTCACCACATTCGCAATATGAATCATCTTTAAGGTTGAGTTTGTGTAAATGGGTAGGTATCAAGGAGTGGTTAAATCTCAAACGACATATGCTAGTTACCAATCCTCTAGGATATCCAGCAAATCATAGCTGGCAAGGTAACTTTGGTACAATTCTTTTATAAAATATACCTTAATCTTTTCTGTGATAGGCAGTTTCCCACAGCTGTCTTTGTTGTCTGAAAAATAAAGTTTTTATGTCTGTCCATGGACAAGGATATTCTATACGGTTTTCACAATTTAAAGCTTCTTTAGCGATTCTGTCAACAGTTTCGTTATTTGTAATCCCACAGTGAGCTTTGGTCCATGCAAATCTAACATCGATCTCCATCTCTTCTAACTCTATTAAAATGCGGATTGTGTAGTCATAAACATAAACCTTAACCTAAGTCTTAAAATTATGAAGGCACTATTTCCTAAAAACTATAATCCACAGCATAGAGAACTATGCTGTGGAAAGGCACTAAAAATTCATTTCAAATAGACCCTTTTTCTGATGTTTTGGCTGTCGGTTTAGTTAAGTTGATGCTTTCGCTGTAGGTTTAGTGAAGTTTATGGTTTAACGGTCTATAATTTTTAGCTAATTTTCATATAACAAATTCGTTACTGCATTTTAGCATATTTTATCGAAATATGATGCATGTTTGTAAGAAAAAAAAATCTGGACACAGTAAGTGCGTTTTGGTAGCAAATTTTCATTAAATCCTCCAAATTTCAATAACTCATTTGCTATTAACGTAAGTTTTGTTGGTTAGGAAACCAACATTTAACTGTATTTTCGGAAAATTTTTGTATGAACGCAGCAAGGGCGTTTTAGTTGCGAATTTTCATTAAATGTTTCAAATTTCAATAACTCAATTTGCTATTAACCTAAGGTTCAATGGCTAGGAGACCAGTTTTCTCAGAAACATTTAAAGTTTATTTTCCGAAAAGTTTTGTAGATTTTCAAATAATTATTTTGATAAAATATGATACAATGTTCCTACTATATAGGTTATACCGGTAACCAAATTGATGCCTGCTCGCATTAGAGCGATATATTTGTAATTAAAAACATTTTTATGAAAATTTACTTTCATAACGCACTTGCTGCGTCCAGAGTTTTTAAAAATATATACCGGCAGAGGCACATGCGATAGATAATGTGAGAATACAGATATTTCCGCCAAAAAAAATATGTTAATGTTGGTGTCTTTGAACCTCCCTATATCGTTAGTGACCGACTACCTGAATAATATAAATAGAGTTGTGGAGATAACATATTCATAGTTATTCATCCTCTCGTGACGCTAACTTGGTTAACGAAATGATCGTCAGGCTTTTTTTAAATATGTTCTTGGGTTCTTCAAGTATGCTTAACAATTTATTGAATTACAGTTTATTACTGATTTAGTTGTAGTAACTCTCAAGAGATACTTAAAACGTCGTCACAATTATAAGCTTCCAAACGCCGGTAGCTCGATTAAAATCGTATATACCTGATGAACTGTGGGACCACAAACACACATCTAATATTAGCCGTAACGCACACAACACTCTGTCTTGCGTCTGGAATTAAAAACAGCTTAGAGTAAATATTGTTTG
Organism: Tillus elongatus; assembly: GCA_964006375.1. Taxonomy (NCBI): domain Eukaryota; kingdom Metazoa; phylum Arthropoda; class Insecta; order Coleoptera; family Cleridae; genus Tillus; species Tillus elongatus. The sequence goes on along the minus strand of OZ023262.1, from coordinate 250,220,744 downwards.
CGTTTTATTTTCTATTTTACTATATAATAGGCTGAAAACAAAATCTTGGCGTTCTCGTCTCCACCATATCCCTAGTGAAAAATTACTTTGCAAGTTGCCCCAAACACTAATTAACACAAAACAAAGAGACGGGTAAGTAACTTTCGTCGACAGGTCTGTCTTATAAAACTTGTCATATATTTAATAAATGCCATCCGAAATTATAATACCAAGTTGTAATGAGAAAATCTTATTCACAATCATCTTGAAAATTACAACTTTCAACAAGCTTAAGGAATTATTCTGAAGGCAGGCAATTTATTTCAGTTCTGAAATCTTTTGATCTTTGAATAGGTGTTTCTTATATTTCCAAATTGGAGTTGTGAAATGTTTGAAATTTGGTTCTTAAAACCGAGGACTAACATTTCTGCATTTCGATTCAAACTTTAAAGGACCCTCCAAAAATGTTAAACTAATTTACACATGTTGTTAATTAGAAATGAAGGGACGGAGAATTAAAATTTAGATACTTAAGAACGACGCTTGATGCAAATACATCTTTATACAAGTATTTTCGTAAAAAAACGCATTGGGAAAGTTTACGACTGCGAAACTTTCTCTCTGTGAGCGCAAACTGAGGCCCTTATAAATCTAGGATCAGTTTTAATTATTTATTATCAAACTCCAAAAACAATGTCACGTTGTGGGCGCCATTATCGAGTTCGATTTCCGACAATTATTTTTATTTTGCTGTAGCTTTTGCATTTAATCAATTCGCATCATAATTTCTAGAAGCTTTTCTCGCCTCTTTTACTCTCAGTCTTTGCAAACTTTCGCGGCAAACAATTCACTGATAAGAAAACAGTCAGTCGAGTACAAGTACTGGACACCGGGTTCTTTGGAATATTTTACATAGTTGAACGGATAATATTAAACCAGTGCTTATTCTTAGATTTGTGTTGTGGACATCTATGTTATACCAAATCTTGTTGTATGTTATTAGGTCCTAACTCTGCGGGGACCAAAGATGCTGCATTATCTGTGACAGACTAAGAAAAAATTCAAGATGTATGCCATTCTTAGGCAAGCTCTGCACAACCTAAAAGTAGTTGCACCTACGCAAAGGCGGCTCCTCAATAAGTGCGCGCGCACTGCCGCCTGCCATGGAAAAAAAAATATTTTTGCTATGCTATATTTCAATAAATTTTTATTTACTTTTTTACCTCCTGCATTCAACAAACAAAATTGGTATATCGAGGTTCGCAGCGAGTCGGCAGCCATTAATACAGAATCAGAATAAGTATAGTGTTAATCGTTGCAGACGTTATATACATCCATATCCATATAAAGCAGTCGAGCGGTGAGGTGCATTTTTCGGCGCTCTTAGGAATTGCGGTACTTCAGTGCGAAATGATCGCCTATCATCGTCGAACACGACCGAATAAGAAATCTGTGCGCTATAAAAGTACACACTTCCAGTTTGTAGTGGACTTTTAGCAGAGCGTGTGTACCTACTACCTAGTAATTTTCGTCTTCGTGTCGGATTGATTTTTAATTAGATCATTTCGTTTTTGTTTACATGTTCCAACAAGACAATTATTATTATTATGATGGCCACTAATTTGGGTTGCTTAATAAGTGGAGAAAATAATTATGATACTGTGATTAATTCAGTGGATAATATTTTAAATTTAAAGGTTAACATTTTAAGGGACTTTTTAACTACTATAACGTATAACTAACTAGAGGAAAACTTGGTAAGTAGTTAATAATAATAATTATTAAGTTTAGTAAGTAGGTTTTTTATAATACATTTTCGGGGAAAAAATAGGCGACCCCTTCATTTTTAGTGAATTTTTATTTAAAAAAAATTCACTAATAAAGGTATCGATGGAGAGACTTTACAATTTTTTTTTCAGATGAGCGCAAACTAGGACCCCTAGGACCCATATCCGGGGTCAGTTTCAATTTTTATATGGTTTTATATATATATATATATATATATATATATATATATATATATATATATATATATATATATATATATATATATATATATATATATATATATATATATATATATATATATGTATCCAACCGATAACTCAAAAAATAAGCAACTTATTCCGATGAAACTCGACAGGTGCCTTTCTTTTATTAATGACTTGGATGTGTTCGTTAGTTAGGAAAATCGGATAACGTTTTCCGGGAAAATGTTGAGTTTTGTTTAAAAAAAATATTTTCTCCGAAAATTACAAAGGCATTTCAATGAAATTTAGTGGATATGTTGGCTTGGAAAAAACCTTACTACACACAAAAATACAACTTTCTACATTTTTAGAAAATTGAGTTATTCAAATTTTGAGTTTTCTTTTGAAAAAAAAAATTATCCTAAACTTACAAAGGTATTTTGATGAAATTTGGTGGAGTTATTTAAATTTGAAGCATTTAATAAAAATTCACTACCATAACGCACTTGCTGCGTCCCGAACTTTTTTTGTTGCGCATCCCCATAGCATTAAGGCACGAGCCGCTACTGCACCTACGCCTCCACAAGTAGTTAAAATGCCTTGCTCTCTTATTTTTAATGGAACACCTAAATATTATTTTTTAGAAAACTGTGAGAGAGGAGAGTGCCCTTACAGATCGATACGGTTTTGGAAGCTTCATGCAATGGCAGTGCAAGATAAACGATATTCGATTTAGAGAATCTAAATATTCATAAAATATAAATATAAAATGTTTAATCTGTATATGACGATTTGACACAGCCTGTATGAAGCATTTAATTGGTAATGATCAAAGCTCAAAGCAGCAACCACTGCGACTTAGACACAGTTTATTAAATTGCCTCATTCGAAGCAGCTTCTGCTTTATGTTTGTCTGCGCAAAGCAATGGCTCTATAAAATGTTTGTTAAAAAATGACAACCTGAAAATGGTGAGACATATCAAACATTTTTCAATTACAAAATGTTATTAGATTTAGAAGTACTTAAAATTGGAAAACGTAATATTATATATAGTGTTTTATTTGAAATGACAGTGCGTTAAATCTTAACCTTCTTTGGGAACATCTGTGTGAGTGTAACTAATTTAAGGTTATGCAGAGCTGGCCTAGGGATGATTTCCATCTCGGAATTTTTTCCTATTTGCTACACAGGTACGTTTTTTTAGAAATAAATTCGTTAACTTCCCTCCTTGTTCTTCATTTCCCCTTAATTCATTAGCTTCTCTCCTCTTGCACTTATTTGCTCTAACACAAAAGTAGGTGAACAATTTGGCTTGTGGGAGATGAATGAAACGGGTGAAAGGCTATTAGAATTCCGTGATAAAAATGGTCTAACGGGAACGAACGCCATGTTTGAAGTGCGCAATGAGGGCGATATACCTGTAAAGCACTAGGTAATACAGAAAAGCAACATATAGATTTTATCGTTACCAAGAAATGTCTCAGAAGTCTGTTTGACCACACCTACTTATGTACTGGTGTAGATATAGACGTTGTCATAGTCTAGTTTTATCAAAGTAAAAAGCGCGTTAGCAAATAATAGGGTAAATGCAAGAAAAAATGAAACCCAACAAACTGAAACATGCAAAGAAGTTGGAAGAATAAACAAATAAGGTAATTATTAACGAAGTAATATGGGCTTGGCCAAACAAGAAAGACGGTTTAAAGGAACCCGTGGAAAACACTGGGAAGAAGACGCTGCTACTAGACTTAGGCTCAAAAAATCTGTCCTAAAATTTTTCTAATCACGATTTTTTCTAAACCAAAGGCAACAAAAAATATTATGTACGCCATCTTGTTCACATAACGTCGCTTTTTATGCGTTTGATCAGCAGAGGGGTCAAATTCAAGCGATTGATCCCGCGCAAAGTTCTCCCTAAAAGCTGTAAAATTTTTAAGTAGATGTACCATATTATGGATCTATAAGCGAAATAGTATACATATATGTTTATACATGATAATGTACTGCGTTATAAGTCATTCATGAAGGAAAACACTACTCTAAGTTACAGTCCAAATGCCTCACATCATACGGTTGCACAAAAAACGGCTAGCTTAAATTTCCTAGTAAGTAGATTGATAAATTTTCCCTTATGTAAGATTAGATATAGTATAGAATTAGAGTATATTAAAATTGTGGATAAATATAACGGAGTGGAAGCTTAGTGGAAAAATTAATTAATAGACACAGAACAAATGATAGCGGAATGCACGACATTCAGGAGATATCAAATAGACAAGTTTGTTGGCCTACCTTTTGAACAGCGTATCACAAAGGGCTTGGAGAGCATTTTTAAGAAGGCTGTTTTGTAGCTAACTTTTTCGCCAAAAAATAATTTAAGAAAATTATTAGGTAATACGAAAGATAAAGATAAAGCAACTGAAATGTCGGGTATTTATAAGATAGGTTGCGAAGATTGTAATCTTAAATGCGTGGGACAGGCTCAGAGAAATATAGGTACTAGAGTGCGTGAATATCTCTCTCATTTGAGAGACGAAAGTGTAGACAAGTCATGCGTGGCACAACATATATGGGATAATAACCACCACATTGATAAGAAAACTCTGAAACTTATCAAAAATATTTGACAGAATTCGGTTCTTAATGCGTATGACTGCACATATATTTATAGAGCAATAAAAAACCAAAGTTCCTAAAATAGTGCTGCGCTATTGATTTAAAGCCCTTTGTAAAGCCCTGTGTAAAGTAATAAAATAAGTTCAATAACCTTGTCCGGCAATAAGTATACGTAAAAGATACCTCTGCGACTTAAATCTCCCTCTCGGTTTCGTTTCTTTACCTAAAAGTCAATATAAATACACGTTGTAGTAGAAATTTAGTTAGAATATTTCATCCTCTGATGAAGCTAACTCTGTTAGCGAAACGATCGTTAGGTCTTTAAAAATATGTGTTGTGGTGAATTGGGTTCTCCAAGTGTACTTATCAGTGCTCATCACAGGTTTCAATCTTCACTTAGTGAATGTACTAGGTCGTTTAATCGTGTTTCTTAACAGATAAATTAAAACAGTTAGCTCTCCTATCTATTCTGATAATATGTTCGAAGTTATTGTTACCCTGAGATCAACCCGTTGGCGGACATGTTAATGTCATACTTTCCCAATTTGTACCGGGGCGCTAGTGTACTAGTTCCGAAGTGTAAAACTGAACACTTGGTTACATTGAGAGGGGGATTACCGATACCTATAATTTTACCAGTACTTAGAAAGTATTCTTGATTGCCGGATGACAAATTTCGCAATTGTCGGAATAAAAAGCATATTTCCAATCTAAGTGGGTGTGAAGGTTGGCAACGTAAAGGCTGACGCATATATGCATATGTCCTAGTAAATAACCCTGCCGTATCCGCGACGATATTTAGGCTGAAATCCTTGGCAGACGACGGTATCTTAGGACAATGTGTTCCAATTTAGTCAGCAGTCAGTGTAAATGGAGGTAAAAATAACATAACAAACACTTAGGAAAACTTCATAAGGTATACTTTATTAGTTCAGACGCAGTAGTGCTTATTGTGCTTACCAATGATGAGCCTAATAAAGTATATCATGTTTAGTTTTATCATGTGTTGTTGTTGTTACATAAAAAGGGCCATCGAAAGCCATGCACTTTTCGTTCGTTAATTAGAAGGAAGAAAGTGAAACCAAAATCTTCTTATAAGATTTGGTGTTGAATAGACGCATACAACTATAATATTTTGTCGATTAATATAGGTTTGGCTTTCATCATATAAGAAACCATATAGAAGACTCTAAAGGAAATCGTGATGAATCGTTCGCGTAGCAATTTTTCTATACGCACATGCCGGCATTTCTAGAATGGCCCTCCGTTATTGCGTCTGCAAGTGGATTGGCAGTGTGATTGAGGACGTCTGGAGCAACATCTTGTCCACTTGATGCGGTCACTCCGGCCGTCACCTGAAGATAGATGGCGCTATTAAACAATGACTGGATTACTTTAGGGCGTGTTATTCCGTTTCGCCGTTTCCACGCCGCCGATACATCTAAAGTTGTTGCAACACATTCGCGGTGAAATTGGGAACGTGTGCTGCTGATCTCATGATGGATGATTTGAGAAAGAATTACCAAAGTTTATAACAAAAGCGTATAGTTTTATCGGGGGAAATCTCAGAGTCAATCCCCGGAGATGGGAGATCGGTCACGTTCCTAGCGATACTGTATATATGGAGTGGGTGCGAGAGGTGCAAAACTTACCACAACTTTTAGCCTTAATATTGGATGTGTTACAGATATAGATTACGTCCGGAACTAAGCTGTATTACGCTCAAACTTCACACATACAGAACATGCAATGGTCATGGAGCATTTAATTGATAATAAAAATGTCCTGATACAGCATGTGTGTTACTGTGGTGGATTTTTTTATTAACCTGGACGTACTTTAAGCAAATTGGAGCAACTCAGGTTACTTCACCTAATTAAGTACGAGTATATAAGAGTTATACATAGGTTTATGATCAAATTATTTAAATAAATAGTCGGTAAGTAGCAAAAAAGTTATGTTAGCTAATTTTAACCTAAGCTTCCATAAAAAAATCGTCAGTTGAATATTTGATAAAAGCCAAAAGCCGGTTTAATTAAAATTAATAAAAACAGGAAAAGCGCAATTTTCCAGAGATAAACTGTCCGACCGGGCTCTCTAAAAAAAGTATCGAAACTATGTACCACAAAAGATGCCTGTCAAATTATAATTATAGCAGGCACCTCTCCTTGTTAATCGCTTAGAACTTTCATTTTAGCAAACACAATCAAGCCAGCTTTTCCAGAAAAAGTTTTTTTAACAAATTTGTATCATTGGTCATTGTTACGTTGTTTCTATAAAATTTGGTACCCATCCTGCTTGGTACCCATGCTGCTTTTATAGAGGCTTTACTGAGTATCAAAATCTTTAATGGGAAATTGAGTTACTAAGATTTAAAATATTTTTATGAAAATTCGATACCATGACACTGCATCCATACTTTTTTTATAACTTATTTACTATTCAACTAACAATTTACAGACTCGGTGGTCCAGGGGTAAGAACATGTGCCCCTCAACCAAAGGGTACTGAATTCGATTCCCAGGATTCCCCTTTTACGTTTTCAATACATACTGTAAAATTAACATCAACCGAGATTGTGGCATTGTATTTGAGCAAGTTGAATGTCTGCACATTCGGCCCTTCGGAGTGGGTGCAAAGCCACCGGTCCTGTGTCCATGCGATGTTGAGCACGTTAAATATCTTTACCCTCCTTACAGAAAAGCAGGGGTGCGGCAAAATTTCCTGGGTACTGAGGTGACGGCTCCCTGGTATCGGTAATTGGCGATAGTCACGGAAACAGACCGACGTTTAAGTGTAAAAAAAATTACAACTTTTTGTGAGAACAATTTTTAATAAAATAACTCTACCATAAGCCTGACTTTATAAAACTGATAAAAACACTGCAGCTTTCCATGTGAAACTGACAACATTTTCTGCAAATAAAATAAGATAACAATTCAAACATACATGTAAAAACTTATAAAATACATGTCACGCAATAGCTTGTTCTCCAGAACCGTATCTGCTTCAAAATATTTATTTAAAAGTTGTTGAATGCAACAATTATGACCTTTACCTTCGCCACTACCAGTTACTCGGTCGCCCCAGCAGAAATAATTGACTGTCCACATTCTACATATCTTAACTAACAAAAGACTTTGTTTTCAAATACATTTTACACACGTTTTAATTGAATAGAGAAAAGTTACTATTTAAACGGAAATTTAAGGCCCTGGGACACACATTTTTACAACATTCATTCTTAACAAACTGCACATGCCCCAGAATATTTGTTTAATAATCTCCAATTTTGACATTCACTTGTGACAAAATAAAAATTCGCTTCCTGCCTTGCGATTGGTATAGACCTATCAGCTCCCGGATTATTTTAGAACATTTAATTCGTTATCGTTTTGGCAGTAAGATATTGCTCATAAGAAGTCCAAGGACAGTAAGTGGGTTATGGTAGCGAATGCACTTCAAACTCCAATAACTTAATTTTCTACTGGCACAGAAACTTAAATTTTAAAGTGCCCATAAGTTTTTATCAGGGTCACATATAAACTAAATTTCAACAAAATACCTGTATTATATCACGGATTTATTTTTCCATTTTGTTATTTTCCTTTGGCTTATATAACAGCCGGCTTTAAAGGGAAATATATCACGTATGATATTCTATTTGTGTTAGTTTTAAAATAACTTCTACCGCAATAGTATCGTTTATGCGTGATATAAATTTAACAAGAAGTTATTACTATCAAAATTTATTACTGACAACTCTTTCTTGCTAAACAACTTCATTTTGTTGTATATTAATAAGTTTATAAAATGTTTACTTTTATACTGACTTTTTTTGCCGTTATATTGTCATAATGTTCGATATTGTTGGGAGAATACTTTTGTGCTGATTTAAACCTTTGTTTTTCAGTTGTATCCAACAAACCATATGTTAGTTGATATCAAAAGTGAACTGTACGCCCTAAATCAATTCGAGAATATCAACGAAATGTTATTGACTATTTTACGACCATCAGTTACATTACTAAACTTATAGACGCGCTAGTAACCTATAAGGTTGATGCGCACAGTTTGTTTTTGTTTTAATTTAAATTTTAATCTTTGCTGATGATATATATATATATATATATATATATATATATATATATATATATATATATATATATATATATATATATATATATTTATTAATGACATGGACACAAATTTAAGAACCTTAATTAAAGAAAGTGATACACCAAATGGATGCTTATATTAACCAAAGTCAAGAAATTTTCGATATCTTTTGGGAAGCTTTTAGTGACTTTTCTTTAAAAAAATTCACTAATGAGGAGATCACGACTTTTGAATTTTGAAAAAATTTCTTTAAATGAGCGCTAACTAGGCCCCCCAGAACACATATCCGGGGTCAGTTTGAATTTTTATAAGTTACCTACCAAAATTTAGCACTGTAGATCAAAAGGCAAAAAAGTTATAGGCATTTAAAAAAAAATTGGGGTTTTCCTCAAAACGTCAAAGTTGCGATTTAAAACGTCAAAATTGGCAACATTTAGGCAAAGAACTTGAATTTAATACGGGCTATGGAAATAAAATGTCTCAAGAAGAATGTTTTACAAACCCTGAACTCTTAGTTTCAACCGTCATTGTCCTTCATTTTACTAACATGTTTCCAGAAAATTCATTTCAAATAGACCCTTTCTCTGATGCTTAGCAGTATCCTTAGCTATAGAGTTTATAGTTTAATGGTATATATAATTTTTGGCGAATGTTCGTAAAAAATCAATAAAGCTCAATGTATCCGTTATTATACAAGATTGTATTATACAAGTGTAAAAATTGTATATATTAATTACAGGGTGTCTTGAGATACATCTTAAAAAATTATTTGTACAATCACAGGCTGGCCCATAGGTAGTCGGTGATACAAATTATCTTTTTTTTTAAACAAACACGCCTTATGTTATTGCATTTTTCAAGAAACGAGTTATTTCTAGAACATTTTAAGTTTACTTTCGGAAATTTTTGTACATTTTCAAACAATAAAGTTATTTTGATGAAACATGGCACATTGTTTTTACTATATAGGTTATACTGGTAACCAAATTTCATGCCTGCTTTCTTAAAAAAAAACACATATTTGCTATTAAAAACCTTTATATGAAAATTCACTACCATAACGCACTTGCTCCGTCCAGGCGCTTTTTATAAGTAAATAAATTAAGATTCATACCAAAATCAAAATATATTTAGTTAATAAACCGATCAGAATTATTTCAAAATAGACGAAAGTTGGGTATAAAAAAATTAGATGTCAATAACGGTTTAAACATAAATTTAAAATCCGTGAATCGCAAGCCAGCTAGACTCACTTTTAGGAAAAGAATGTATGAAAACAATGGTGCTCTCAAAAAGAAAAAGACCAAGGGGCAGTTACTTACCAGCAGGTTAAAAAAGCAAATAATTTGATATACAGTCAGAAAAGATTAGCAGAATCCAAATGGCGTGATTGTTTGAAAATGACATGTATACACAAATATATATATATATATATATATATATATATATATATATATATATATATATATATATATATATATATATATATATATACACAGGGTGTGGCGCTAAGACCTTTAGTTAGCCGTTTATCAATAACTACTCCGATTTGAAGTTTGAAAATTTACACACATACGATCGAGACGAATTCCAATTCAGTTAAAATAGTTCACTATATGTCAAAAAATCGTCGTTTGTGTACTGCAAATTTGCCATTTTTGCACCGCGTTGACTAAAAGTATCTCGATTTTTATGACAATAAGCTTCGCTTGACGCTCTTTTGACGTGTAGACGTCAACAAACATATTGTCAAGTTCCAAAGCCTGCTTTAAACCTATTGTGACAATTTGAATCAAGTGAATCCAATAAAATTGAAATAATCGGCAAATGGTGGAATTTACGTATAGAGAATGCTAATACACGTTGAAAGAGAGACTGGATGTGAACCGAAATAGCTCATAAAATATAGGCTGTTCTATTTGAACTAGGCGAGTAATTGTGATTTCAATTTTACCAAATGGCACGACTAATTCTCATCACCCTGTATACTTAAAAGAAACTCTATCAAACGTGTCGTTAGGTGCCTAATCTTAGGTTAATCTGTACAAAAACTGAGTCTTCTCATTTGTATTTCTACCGAGAGAGAGCGTGCAACGTTCACCTTGGTTTTCGCGAGAATTTTCAAAAAAATCGAAAAATTTCGAAAACTGTTGATTTTTGACATATGGTGTATTAGTAATAATTTATATCAAATTCAATGCAGAATTCGAAAATATAATGAAAATTACCATGTTGTATTTAAAATAAGCAAGTTGATGGTCACTTCCGGTTAAACGGGAAGTTTGATATAAAGTAAACTATTTTCACTGAACTGGAATTTGTCATGATCGTATGTGTGTACATTTTCAAATTTCAAATCGGAGTAGTTATTGAGAAACGGCTAACTAAAGGTCTTGGCGCCACACCCTGTATCTATGTATATATATATGTATATATATATATATATATATATATATATATATATATATATATATATATATATATATATATATATATATATATATATATATATATATTTGAACGTAATGTATTTGCAAAAATTAGATAGGCATAAGAATAAAACTAGTTGTCTGGTAAACACTACACTATGTATCAAATATAGAGTTCCTTATTTCTAGAAAAACTGAAATATAAATATTTTTTTTACAAATCGCTACCATAACGCGTCTCTTGCCTCAGAACATTTTTATATTTATAAACTGGAGGAAAGAAATCTAGAACAAAGATAAAAGCCCCAAGGAAAGAAACCGCAGGGATATTTGTATATACTAAATACCGACAACAACGTTTGTTGAACTTCCAATATCTGAAGGTTTAGGAAGCGGAACAAAGAGAGTGTAAGGCTCACCCACAGCGGTATGCGGTAATTGGTTTCATTTGTAGTTTCAGCAGTTTCGTAAGATGACGCAGATACTGGGACATCGATACGTCACCCTGTCCCACAAATGACCTCGTGTTCACTCTTTAATGGACAACGCTAACAAACTTTAGCCAAACCGAAGAGATTACATCGCTTTAATCTTGTACCAGTGATATTTTAACAGATAGAAAAAAGGTGTTAGCTTTTAGAAGTAATTGGAAGTTGCTTTGAGATTTTATTTTAATAAGGGACGGATCAGACATTACTAAAAGCATTATATACTAAACGGAGACAGTTGCTCGCAAGTTTTAACATCGCTTAAGAAAAGACTCCGTATAAAAAATTGAATTATTAGTTCTATATTGCAAAATATAGAAAAAGTTGTCAAAATTTCACCATTTTTTTTAAGTTCTTTCTCTTTTAGGCAGAAACGACTTAGCTTTATAGTATCCTTTTTTGAGAAAAAAATTATACAGGAAAAACTGCAAATCACAATGTAATATATAAATACATAACTCCTGAACTTTCGGCGTAATAACGTTTCTTAGTCCATATAATATTTGTTTTGGCAAACTGTGCAAATAATGAACGTTGTTGTAAAGCGGTAAGTCGATGTCAATTCTGTTTGAACGGATGCTCAACACACTCTGAATATACTCTTGCAATATTAAACCTTAGGCGCTTTTAGCAAAATTTCATAGAGAAAATTCTATAAAGAGAATATTTAAATTAAAAATTAAATCTGAAAGACGTGAACTGAAACGACTTCAGTGGCTAAGTCAAAAGCCTGACAAAGACAGAGTAGTCAGCTGCCATGCGTAGATAGATATATACTACAGGCATAAATCATAATTCAACAATAATCAAACAAACAAATAACATGCGTAAATCCTACTACCCGAACTAGCCATCGAGAAGTCTCGGCCACTAAAATTCAGAAAACCGATTAAATCATACATGACATTCCTGAATTATTTCGTCAAAATGGTTACTGGAAGTAGTGAATGTCGCAATCATTTGTAAATCAGCCGTTTTCTAAAAGATAACGCACCAAAAATTTAATTTTTGCAAATGCAATGACATTATGTATTTTATTAATAAGTATGTGCCATATTATAAAAATATGAGAGGCTACGAAAAAAGTCGGGACGCAGCACGTGCGTTATGGCAGTGAATTTTCATAAAAATGTTTTTAATGGCAAATATGTTTTTTTAAAGAAAGCAGGCAACAAATTTGGTTACCAGTATAACCTACATAGTATAAACAATGTGCCATGCTTCATCAAAATAACTTTATTGTTTGAAAATGTACAAAAATTTCCGCAAGTAAACTTAAAGTGTTCCCGAAAAAACTGGTTTCTTGGTCAACCTTATAGGTTAGTAGCAAATTGAGATATTCAAATTTGAAGCATTTAATGAAAATTCGCTACCATAACGCACTTTCTGCGTCCCGAATTTCTTTTCTGACAAATATGTATTTCGATGGAAAATGCAAAAAGGCAATAACATAGGGCGTGTTCGATAAAAAGAGAATTTGAATCACCAACGACTTATGGGCCATCCTGTAATTGTAGAAATATTTTTTAAGATGTAGCTCAAGACACCATATAATTAATGTATACAAATTTTTTTCGTATCTTGCATAATAACGGATATATTGAGCTTTAAAGATTTTTTACGAAAATTCGATAAAAATGATATACCATTAACGGATAAACTCTATAGTCAACACTACTTACTGCTGAAGCATCAGAGAAAAGGTCTATTTGAAGTGAATTTTCTGGGAATATTTTAGTAAAATGAAGGACAATGACGATTGAAACTAAGACTCTAGGCTTTATAAAACATTCTTCTTGAGACATTTTCCTTCCATAGCTCCAATTAGTTTTAGGTTCATTGCCTAAATATTAGCAATTTTGACGTTTTAAATCGCGACTTTGATGTTTTGAGGAAAACCCAATTTCTTTTAATGCCTGTAACTTTTTTTATTCTTTAACCTACAGAGCTAAATTTTGATAGGTTACTTACCTATGATGATGTAAACCCGCGCATAAAATTTGGTTGCCCTTACTTTGTTAATTCTTTAGATATAATTTTTTTTTAGAAAGAAAATACAAAATTTTCCGGGAAAACCTCGGCGGATTTTCCTGGCTAACGAATTTATCCAAGCCATTTGCAAAGGGAAGGTACTCACCAAGTTTTATCAAAATCTGTTAACTATGTTTTTAGTTATAGGTGTGACACATAAATATATATATATATATATATATATACATATATATATATATATATATATATATATATATATATATATATATATATATATATATATATATATATATATGAAACCGACTTCGGATTTGGGTTCCAAGGGTCCTAAATAGCGCTCGTTTGAAGAATATTTTTTTTTTAATTTAAAAGTCGGGATCTCCTCATTAGTGAATTTTTTTAAAGAAAATTCACTAAAATGAAAGAAATCTGCTCATGTCTATTAAAATGATTTTAAAGCAGTTTTAAGCGAGAGAACTAGTAGTAATTCAGTTAATTTTGTAAGTAGCTGTTTACCTAGTTTGAAATTTATCTAAAGGATGTAATATAAACATTCCAAACATTCCCTAACATTCCTATAGCAGCAGGTTTCCGTCGCTAACTACCACGTAAATAAGCAATTTATTAGCAAGTATCCATGGTTCAATGGAAAAATTCACGCGTGATTCGCGGGTGGACCGTGTTTGATTCCCACCCGACGCATGTAACATTTTGTTTTGTTTCACCAACTTCAATATTTGATAGAAACAAAGGTCTCTAGATTTTACACGTTTGGACCAAGATTTCATTTCTTCTTTAAAACACCTAGCTAAGTTTGTCACAGTTGAGTCTAAAATTAAAAATTTCGGTGCAAGATTTTTTATTGTTAATATTAGTGAATTTTCATTGAGAAAATGCAGTTATGGAGAAATTGTTTTTTAAAAACTTTTTGTTATTGGAAAAACCGGTTTGATAAGGTAGCCTAAAACCAAAATCATCCAGGAGATTAATTAGGAAAAATATCTGCCACGTTTATAATTTGGCAGATACACTCCTTTCCAAAATGTGAATTTTTGGAAAGCTTTTGTAATTTTTATGAAATTTGTAATACAAGTTCCTTTGAAAGAGACTTACAGTACCTACATATACCCAATTTTAACTTTATAGCTTCATAGAAAATGCAGTTTGGGACATTAAAATTTTTTTTTCTGAAAAAGATCTAGAACACGAGAGTAATAGTATATTTCATTAGGAGCCTAGAAACTAGGTTTTTCCCGTGCGCGCGCGACAGCTTTTTGTGTGAGGCGAAGCCAAATACGGCAAGTCAAGCAATCACGGGAAAACCGTGGATGGACCTTTTATGAGCTATATTTTTCATTATACCGAAAAAACCAATCATAATAAAAGTAAATTTAACAATTCCGTAAGTACCTTTATTTAGAAACAAGAACAGCAATAAAATTTCGGGACGCAGCAAGTGCGTTATAATATAATGGCGACTTTTCATATGAATTTTACACTATTAGTAAGGCATATTACTAAAAGTAATACTTTTAATTTAAAGAGACGTGAAAGATCGGATTTAGACGTCCTGATACAAGCTGATTTGAAGAATTTCTCTCTTTCTATTATCATCAAAAATATTCCAATCTTGTGTTCTAGCTTCCTTTAAGAAGTGAACTTTGAATGCCCAAACTCAATTTTCTATAAGGCTAGAAAAAAAAAGGTAAATCTAGATACTGCAAGTCTCCTTAAAAGATTGTGTTAAAAATTTCATTGAAGACACAAAAGTTTATCAGGAGGAAACTTATTTCATACCCAAGAAGAAAATTCATTATTTAAATAACTTACCTACTTAAACAATTAATCAACGAATATTAACGTTAATATTCTTATTCTTTGATTTACAGTTTAGAAACATATTCTATAATCATTCACTATTTAACGTCAAAAAGAACTGTCAAACCATGATAAATAAAAAAACACGCTGTTATTCTTTGGCTTACAATTTTAAAAACATAATAGAGGTATAAGTTGTTATATCTATTTCAATGACAATGATTTACTACTTAACTTCAGAACAGAACTGTCAACCTATAATAATTTACAAAACACGTTGTTATTCTTTAGTTTCGAAATTTAAAAGCAATGTACAATCATTTATTCAACCTCAAAACAGACCAGTCAAATCATAATAAATAAACAAAACACGCTATCCTACCTGGTTTTTACTTCAAGTAGCTGATATAACACTTCCTTATTTTCCCCTCTCACTTTCATACTGGATAATTTTGAACATTTTACAAATCTGCGTCCGAAAATTCCCGAAGTCGGTCGCTGGGGTAGCATCGCCACAGTTCGGGTGTGAATGTTCGTTGCACATTAGGATGTTGTGGCGATCCCGCCTTACGTGGATTATTTTGTCGCTGCATTATGATGTATGCGTGTGGTATATATATCAATATATGCGTGGCAAGTGACTATCCTGTCTGTACCTGGCATCATACCTTAACCACTTAAGTTGATTCAATTCATGTCTTTCAGATTTTTTTTTTATTTGGGAAAACTCAAAAGTTTTGTGGACCAAATTACTTAAAACTCACAACAGAGGTTTACTCACTTCATTTCTGGCTACATGGAAAGTCGCATTCCAGTTACTTCAATACCTACAAAAATATAGCGTATTCAAAAATACTTTTGTATATTTTTTGTGGAAAAATATGACCGTTATAGCTGATTGACGAACTCGTCAGCGATAATAACGAAATGAAACAAAATGAAAGCATGCGCAAAGTTTCGTTCAAATCGATTGAGTATTTTTTGAGTTATCACTCGGATACATACCCACACAAATATATATATATATATATATATATATATATATATATATATATATATATATATATATATATATATAGTGTGTCCACGGGTTGAGTGTGGGTAAGGTATAAGTGACAAAAATTTTTTGCATTAGATTATGATATTCTTGGAATCGCTCCTGCTTTGTCTTAAGCTAAGATATTGAGAAATTGAACAAAATCAATTAATATACAGGGTGATTTATAACTGATTTAATTAAATGTGTTAAGAGTAAACTACCTTCGTTTATAAAGATACCGCAAAAAGTTATTAACAAAATTTGTTTATAATTAAAATTTATGACAGGCTCTCAATATTTAGTCAGATCAGCCTACTTTGAATTTTCACAGCTTTTTGCCTGTGGTTTTCTGAACGCAGGTGCGCAACTTATATACGTGCACACCCGACAGACATATAGGCATGATTATATAGCGTTTTTGATTTTTGATTCCATAATATGTTATAAACATCAATATAGCGAAACTAAGTAAATAAACATAAACATATGACAGCTGACCTTGTTGCCAATGCTTCATTCCATTGGCATAAAAAGGGATGTATTATATTGAAGGGGTAGACGTGCTCATTTCAAATCAGTAGCTTTTCTTCCATATATTAGCAGCCGATGAAGTTCTCATACGTTTTTAGGATTTACACAGAGACTGTGACTGAAGAATAAAACTCCTTTTAATTAAATTCATCCACTGAAGCACCTTCAACATTCACAAATTGATTTCACTGCTGTACACTTTGAACTTTGAGGACATTTTTATTTGAAGTCAGATTTTATGGGTATTTTCAACTTTGATGTAGGCAATTGGACTTGGAAGACCACTTCTGCAGTAATTATGACTATACGGCCAATTATAAAACAATTTTAGGTTATCTTAGTGGCCAAAATATTTCCTGTGTTGTATTGCAGTTATATTGGTAATACATATGTAATCTGGACTTTATAAGAACACGTAGAATTTACTATACGAGAAAGACGTATTGCAAATTAATATTAGGTAATAAATTACCTTAAAATAGGTATTTTGGATATCTGGACTTAATAGTCAGTTTTCAGTCCAATTTAGGACACACTTCGACCTAAAAATTACCAATTGTGGAATTGAAACTCAAAATTATAATTAAGGATATCTATAGGTCAAATTGAACCAAATGTTTACCAATTTAGTTACTTGTAAGTTACTGACTTTGGAGTCATTTTAATAGTCAAAAATAGGCTAATTGGGAGCTGCATTCTCAAATTTATCGTGGTTATGATAACCAAGAAAACATTTCGGTTAATTATTACTAAATTACAACTTGGTGATGATATTTGGACTCCAGTGCTAGTCCATGTGCCTTAATTTGTTGCTTGGGTATTCTCTTTATTTCATTCACTCATTAATTTGTTTGCTTTATAATTGCGTATTCTGATTAACGACCGGCAAAAAGTTTTTTTCGCTCCCTAAAACGTTTTCCGTGCTGTCACCGGAATGACGACCTTTCGATTCGACAAGCAACCATGGAATTATAGTGTTTTCGTTCTGGTATAATAAAAAATATTTATGATAATAGAGAGATATCGATGGTAACACTTTAAAAATTTTTCTTTAAATTAGCGCCCACTAGGACCTCTAAACCGATCTTCAGGATCTGTTTCAAATTAAAGTATTAATTTTAGTAATATGCCGTACTAATAGTGCACAATTCTCATGAAAATTCACCACTATCGCGTACTTGTTGCGTCCCGAATTTTATTACTGTTATTTTATATCGCAATATCTTTACTAGGTACTGAAAGAATACTAGCATAAATAATTTTTATTTTTGACTAATTCTGATGTATATACATTTACAAACTGTGACTACTTACAGCACTGGTATTTCTGAAACAGTCATTCAAATAAACGTTTGCCCGCCTCTACTTTGTGGTTTCGCCTTTTCGCCGCAACTTGCTTGAACAGCCCTGCCTCTTCTCTAATCTGCGATATTTCACACTTAGTGTATATTTTTACGTTAAGACGACAATTTCTTAAATTTCAGCAATGTTGAGTTTTGGCTGATAGCATTATTAGGGTCGTTATTTTTCATGTCCGCGCAGAACTGGTGGCCTGTGATCCAAGGAAGCTGGGCGACAGAGATAAGCCAATCCCGCTGCTCTTGGTGTTACAACCTTGTTCCTTGCTCTAGTCTCTACTGCCCGACCCACAAATATGGATCTTGTAAGAGTGCATTTTAAGAATAAGTGATGCATAGACAGCATAAGGTCTCACCTCGTACCAATTGGAATAAAGTCTCCGTATATATATATATATATATATATATATATATATATATATATATATATATATATATATATATATATATATATATAGTAAGCTTTCAGATATTTACTATATAAGAGAAACCTAAAAACAACTGCAAAAAATCTACAAATAAACAAGTAAAGAAATTTCATTTGTGGTATTATACTATGGATGTTAATTGCACTTTTTAATATTAGATCTATACGTAAACATTTAATATCACTTTATTACTTCACTAACTGAATAAACTATATGATACATTTAACTATAATACACTTTATGATATAATAACAATTACAACAGTACACGAGTACATAGCAGATAACTGACCGAGCGTAGAGGACGTGTGTTCACTGTAGCGGTTGGTAGCGAGGAGAGAGAGAGAGAGATCGTCTGGTGTCTCTTATATGCTGTAGTTCTTGACAGCTGGTTGTCGCATAACGTAACGCAACGTTTAACTGTCAAGAGTATTTATGCAGAAACATAGAGTAGTGTTGACGGAAACACTGCGGTCGGAACCACCGCCACATACTCCCCTCTCAGTGGCAACGCTATTAGTTCAAGTATCTTCGTGGAAATCGAACTCTACGTCCATGGCGTGTAGTTTGAACGGGAACGGGAACTTCACTGTCAGTTTCAGTTTCACTAGGTGTTGAACTTTCACTGTCACTTTCAGTTTCACTAGGTGTTGGACTTTCACTGTCACTTTCAGTTTCACTAGGATATCTCTGAGGCTGGAAAGTTGTCTGTTCGTTATCACAAAGAATGAATGCGGGTTTAAGACGGTCAACAGAAATTGTCTCTTCTCCATGTGATTTCTTGATTTTGAAGACTTTGTCAGTTCGGGATAACAGTTCAAAGGGGCCGTCATAAACTGGTTCGAGGGTTTTTCGCGGAATATCAATGCGAACAAAAACAAAAGGAGCTTCCATAAGCTTAGGATGGACAAATACCTTTTTTGCAGTATGATGTTTAAAAGGTACCGGTCGAAGTTTCCTTATGTCTTCTTTCAGCTGATATATAAGTGGTGGACTATCATGAGCTTGTGTGCTGTTGAAAAAGTCGGTGGGAAGCTTGATTGATTCTCCGTAGACTATTTCAGCGGGTGTTGAGCAATATTCTGGAATTATGTACGATCTGAGTCCTAGTAACACAATTGGCAATTTAGCGACCCAGTTTTCGTCCATATGAGCTTTCAAGGCCTGTTTCAGAACTCTATGCCATCTCTCTATTACACCATTTGCTGCTGGGTGGTAAGCTGTGGTCTTGATGTGGTCTGCACCTAGTGTTTTAGTGAGGTGTGTGAAAAGGTGGCAATCGAATTGTTTACCTCTGTCCGTGGTGATGTATTGCGGAACACCGAAACGAGAGATCCAGCATGATAAAATAGTGTTCGCTACTGTTTCTGCTGTAATATCTGACAATGGAATTGCTTCGGGCCATCGAGAAAATCTGTCTATTATTGTTAACAAATAGCGTTGTCCTTGTGATGGTGGTAATGGTCCCACAATGTCAACATTTATATGCGAGAATCTCCTCATGGCTGGGGTGTATTGTCCAATGGCACTGGAAGTGTGTCTCAATATCTTGACTTTCTGGCAGGGAATGCAAGTTTTAGACCAAAGAGATACATCGCGTTTCAATTTGGGCCAACAAGATCTATCCTGGACCAGATCGACTGAAGCTGATATGCCTGGGGTAAATTGTGGATAGAATCGAAAATATTTCGGCGAAATTTGAGCGGAATGAATGGGCGAAGTTTTTGAAGAAGAATCGCAAATAAGGGTCAATCCGTTGTCAAGAGGCATGTTATGAAATTTGTATAAGGAAGATTTAGACTGCAGAAGGTGTTTGAGTTCCTCGCAAGATGACTGAGATTGCGCAATTTCTTGGAGTGACACAGTGGAAGAAAGTGCAATTGTTTCAATGCGAGAACAATAGTCTGCGGGAATGTTTGTAGGACCTGGTATGTAGCGAATGTCTGTGGTAAATTGACCTAGGAAGTCTAAATGTCGTAGTTGCCTTGGAGATGCTTTATTGATGCGTTGTTCAAAAGCGTATGTCAAAGGTTTGTGGTTCGTATAAATGGTGAAATGGCGACCTTCTAGGGTATATCTAAAGTATTTAACTGCCTGATAAGGGGTTAGAAGTTCGCGATCGTAGGTGCTGTAAGATTTTTGGGCTGAAGTAAGCTTTTTAGAGTAGAAACCTAGGAGTTCTAGTGTTTGATCACGTCGGGGTCCCCAATATGGATGTTAATTGCACTTGTTGATATTAAATCCATACGTAAACAGTTAATATAACTTTATTACTTCACTAACTGAATAAACTCTATGATACATTTAACTATAATACACTTTATGATATAATAACAATTACAACAGTACACGAGTACATAGCAGATAACTGACCGAGCGTAGAGGACGTGTGTTCACTGTAGCGGTTGGTAGCGAGGAGAGAGAGAGAGAGAGAGAGAGAGAGAGATCGCCTGGTGTCTCTTATATGCTGTAGTTCTTGACATCTGGCTGTTGCATAACGGAACGCAACGTTTAACTGTCAAGAGTATTTATGCAGAAACATAGAGTAGTGTCGACGGAAACACTGCGGTCGGAACCACCGCCACATATACAATGATATTAAGATTTTTCATTTTTAATTAATGTTAATAAATTTCATTAACCATTTTTAATATTCCATTAAACTTGGGGCCGGTTGTTGCTATTACATACTGAAGAAATTTCCCAAGTTATTTTACCGGTTCTAAAAAATGACTGGAGAAAGAAAACCCGTCGTAAAGTTTGGTACAATAAGTTTAGAATCCTAGACGTAGCAAGTGCGTTATGGTAGTCCATTTTTATACAAATGTGTTTCCAACAAAATCACTAGTTAAATAATCCATATGGAACCAAACAAACAATTAAAATAGATATTTGACAAATGGTAGATTACATTTTTTTCAACTGTTGATCTTTCTAAATCTAATTCCTCTCAATAGATTCGTGTAAAAATTGCTAATTGTGTCACTGAGTCGGCTCTATTCCAAAATACAGCGACTGCGTAAAGATAGTATGGTCGTGCGTTCGTGGTTTCCATCTTTCATCCATTTGTAGAGATTATTATGAGAAAAACAGCGAAATAGTAATAAAGAAAACAACAATAACTAAAACTACCGCCAAAGCATCAGATGAAGGGTCTATTTGAAATGAACTTTCTGGAAATATTTTAGTAAAATGAAGGACAATGACGGTTGAAGCTGAAACTTAGGAGTTTGTAAACCACTCTTCTTGTGACATTTCCTTTACAAAAACCGTATTCGTTTCAGGTTCTTTGCCTAAATGTTCCAAATTTTTACGTTTCAAATCGCAACTTTGACGTTTTAAGGAGAACCATAATTTTTGCCTATAACATTTTGGTGAATTAAAAAAAAGATAACTAATGGGGAGATCCCGACTTGTACATTTAAAAAAAAAGTCTTCAAATGAGCGCTCATTAGGCACCCTAGAACACATATCCGGGGTCAGTTTCAATTTACATATATATATATATATATATATATATATATATATATATATATATATATATATATATATATATATATATATATATATATATATATATATATATATATATATATATATATATATATATATATATATATATATATATATATATATATATATATATATATATATATATATATATATATATATATATATATATATATATATATATATATATGTATCACACCCCGAAGTACGTTAGCCAGGAAAATCGGCCCAGGTTTTTCCAGAAAATTATGTGTTTTCTTTCGCAAAAAATTATATCTCCGGAAATAACAAAGTAAGCGCAACCAAATTTGGTACGCGTATTTGTATTATAAAGAGAGAGCCATGTACCAAAATTTAAGCCTGTAAGTTTAAAAATAAAAAGTTATGGGCAGTTAAAGGAAACCAATTTGAAGTCTTCCCCAAAACGTCAGAGTCGCGATACGAAACGACAAAATTGGCAATATTTAGGCAAAGAGCCTGATATAATTACGGATTATGAAAAGAAAATGTTGCAACAAGAGTGTTCTGCACACACTTAAGTTTCAGTTTTAATCATCTGTGTCTTTTATTTTACTAAAATAAGTACAGAAAATTTATTTCAAATACAGTAAGTCCCCGCATAACGTCGTCTCATTTAACGCTGTTTCATTATAGCGTCGCAGTTGGTTGTAGGCAAATGTATCGTTTAACGTTGATGCCGATTCGGTATAACGTTGTTATTCTAAAAAAGTCTAAAATAGTAGGTAAAAAAAGAGTACATAATATAATGTGTAGGCACGTACATAATACATACAAAAATGAATACTGTTTTTTAGTGTATTTTCTTTAAAAAAATCACTAATGAAGAGACCGCGACTTTTCAATTTTGAAAATTTCTGCAATTTGCCCTATTTAGGACCCAACCCAAATAAGAGGTCAGTTTGAGACTTTATATATATATATATATATATATATATATATATATATATATATATATATATATATATATATATATATATATATATATATATATATATATATGGATTCTAGGGGGCCTAGTTCTCGCTCATTTGAAGAAATCTATATCAAAAGGAAACAATAAACAATATACCAATGTTTATGTTTCTATGTAATGGCCATATATTAGGGTAGAAATGGACAAGGGCTGACAATTTACTTAACTGTTAGTTGGTTGTATACAGTCTCTATTTTTTAACACTGTGTTATTTGGAGCTGGCGTGCCAACATACTACTTGGTACCGCAACTAGGTGGCGGCACGTTGCTTCGTGCCTCACCACTTACTTAGTATTATATTTCTATGTAACAAGGAAAAAATTTATGAAAAAATATTTGGTGCCAGATAATTTCTATGAAAATTTACTACCATAACGCAATTGCTGGGTCCAGACTTTTTATTCTTTAAAAGGAATGTGTAAAAAAGAGTGCTTAAGAAAACGGACAAGAAATAAACGTAAAATACACACTTTACAGTCGACACATCAGTTTCAGCATCAAAAACGTAACCAAAGCATCTGCTTGCTTTCAGAAAGAAACGTTGTAATTTCTTATTCCCTCTGTTATCATAAACAGATGTTTTTCGTTTGTTTGTTGTATTCAGCGTACGCAAAGATGTTTCATTATGGCGTTTAAATGCAGATAGCGAATAAAAAAGAGCGTACACGGCTTACACACAGAACAGAACTCAAAAGATATATTCACGTGAAGGTAACCGAGTTCCCAGCAACCTAATTTGTCAGATCTTCAAAGAGGGAGACTATAGTAAAGATTAAAATCTCTTTTAAAGCAATATTCTTGAGAGTATCTTTCTCCTCTTTTCAAATAGACCCGCATCAGATCATCAGATTGCCAGATATTCGAATTCCTATTTAATTTTCAACATTGCTGGTAGAACCTACATTTATACAACTTGAGTAAATTTTTTCTGCACAAAATAAATCAAAACTAAGAGACTAAAGAACCGCCACAAACAAGCTTATTTAATCGATCAATAAAAGGTCGAGACGCAGCGTTTTTTTCCTCTCTAACGTCGGTCTATTTCCGCGACTATGGCCAGGGAGCAGTTTCACCTCACTATCCTGGAAATTTTGCGGAACCCCTGCCTTTCTGTAAGGAGGGCAGGTATCTTTAACATGCCCAACATGGCATGGACACGGAACCGACGGCTTCATGCCCCATCCGAAGGGCGGAACATGCAGACATGCAACTTGCTCATATACAATGCCACAATCCCAGTTGATGTTAATTTTACAGTTTGTACTGAAAAAGTGAAAGGAGAATCCTGGGATCGAACCCAGGACCCTTCGGTTCAGAGGCACACGTTCTTATCTTTAAACCACCGAGGCTGTAGCAAGTGCGTTATAGTAGAACATTTTCATAAGTTTTGTAATAATAAATCGTAAGTGAAGCGAAGTATGCACAAATGGAAGTCGTATGAATAAGATCAAGTGAAAGTATTTGTGAAGTAGGAGAGTCTTTGAACAAAATTGATAGTCACAATTCAAGAAAGTTTTACTTACATTAGCAGCTACACTTATTCTAGTATAACTAATTTACGGATAATCTCCTACAGGAACTAACATCTCCTCTTCTTGTTCGGGAGCGCTATTTCGTGGATCGCCCAATATATCTCGTTTTGGACCAAACAAACCAGTTTCACCTAATCTGTCCTAAAAGTATTGAATAATCTGTGATTAGGTTGTCTTATATCTAAATGCTTCGCAGCATATATTCTGCACATTTTGAGTCCATTAAAATCTGCTTGCGCATAAAGGCAATCCATGTCGCCTTTTCCTATGTAACGGAACTCCCATTTCGTCACAATAAACCTATTTTTTCCCCGTAAAACAAACTCTCAAAATTTTCTTGATTACTATTTTTGACTAAACAACATTCTAAACTACCCTGTATATAATGAAAAAGCCTTATCTCTCTAAATTTTGGAAACTCTCAAAGAAGATCCCACGACAAACACTAGGAAAGTTTCCTCTCCTCTGGGCGTCTCGTAGTGGAAAGTATTGTCAGTCCTGTATCGGGAAGGACAGCACCCTTACCATTACATGCCAGTTCAAGGATTGCAGCTGGGTGATCCAACAAGAAGGCTCCAATTTTGCCATTTCCTGTTGAACGCTGATAATGAATATAAAAATTTCCTGTTTGGAATTCTGTGGACCGACGAGTCAAAATTCACTAAAGAGGGAATATTCAATTGTCATAATTCTCATTATTGGTCTATGGAAAATCGCAGAGTAACTAAGGTAACGAGTTATCAAAGACGATTCAGTGTGAATGTTTGGAATGGTGTGATTGGTAACAATCTGGTAGGTCCCCATTTCTTTCCAGACAACCTAAATGGTTAAGATTATGAAAATTTCTTATCACATGATGTTATAGTTACTGGATGACGTACCACTGCAAACATATGTGATATGATTTTCCAGCAAGACGGGTGTCCGGCACACTATCGTCGCAACCTGAGGGCGCTATTAGATCGCAGGTTTGCAAACAAATGGATTGGGACGGGAGGACCAACACCGTGGCCACCAAGGAGTCCAGATTGAACTCCAATAGATTTCTATGTATGGGGTCATATGAAAAAAATCGTTTACAAAGTGAAGATTCACACACGAGAGTAACTGATTTTCAGAATTCAGCAAGCAGCAGGACAAATCAAAAGCAATTTTTCTAGTAAGATTACTATAACATAAATTTTCAAACGAGCTCGTGCGTGTATAAGAAATGGAGGTAACCATTTTGAGAACAGTGTGTGAGACTTTTAGTTAGTTGAGTTAAGTTTTTTACAGTATTTTTAGAAATTTTTTCAAATAAACGTCTTTGAAATGTTACATTGATTTGAATTTTTTCAGGATACTGGTAATTTTTGGTTTAACATTTCTTTACTATTATCCTGTTCAATATAGTGATGATTGCACATCGTGAGTTAATGTCTACACTATCCTTTGTTCTAATTATGATCAATTACTTTTCTAGTTATTAAGGAGATTTCAATTTTTTGCTCTAACGCCGTGTATGTCTTTTCATTTTGACTTTTGATCTAAAATAATTTTAACTAATTTGTAATATTTTGTTGCTAAAAATCAAATGCTGCTGGATGAATCATAAACTTTTGGAACGGCCTGTATAATATTTAATTTTGCCAAATAGGTATAATAAAACCGCTGATTTACTTGTACTAATTAAAACCTACTACATTTTAGAATATCCCCTAAATAAATATAACCTAAATTATAAAACTTATTACTTTCCATTTAATAAAAAAATGTAGCTTCCGAGTCAACCGATCAATTTCACTTTTTAATTTGTTTTGTATAACTCGATCCAGACTTGATTAAGTTGACGTCTCAATCAAGTCAATCGTATACATTTTCCTCAAATTTACATTGTAAATAGTGATTATTAAATTTTTATGTACATAATCCATTAAAACTTCACAAAGTTAACGAAGACTACATTACAGGCCTATATAATACGACCCTTTATACAGGCGTCGACAAATATTTGCACCCACTTTAATTCAGGCATATTTTTTGTTCCTTTCAGTGAGCCAGTAGCGCTTCTTCAAATGTTCAATTTCATTTTAACTTTTCTGTCTTAAAAAAAAACTAGTAATAAAGTATCTGCGGTGCTTCGCTTACCTTGTTTGAATCACATTTTTGCGCTTTGGCTGATTTTTGACAACTGAATAGCCTAAAACCGTACTCATTTATTTTCTTGTTTGTTTTAGTGAAAGCAGAACTCTGAGATTATGCGTTTTTTGTGTATAACAATTAATTATTTTGTAAAAGGAGTCAATGCTTTTATTAACGTAACAAGTACAACAAACAAGTTACATCAAAAGTCTTCATTAGACTATGTTTAGGGCACAAGAGGAGCCTATCGCCTGCCTGACGGAACCATCAAATAAGTAGGCAGTAAGAATAGTATATAAGATTACAATCAATTATATTGATGTTATTGTAGTGAAAGATATTTGACCTAGACATAGTGACCCTCTAATAAAAACAACTGTGCATTGACTGTTGTTGCCCTTACTTGGTGAAACTAGTCCATACTACATACAGACTTCGAGACTACTCTGGCTTCACTGTTAGGTTTCGTTTCTATAGGTGAACGGCGTAGCCAGCGCGTAGGCTAACTGGAGCAAGAGGCCCTTATAAATTCTAGATGTTCTCGAATGTTCTTCAACGTTTTGTGACTAGTTTCGCTGCTTGACAGCATTCTCAGACAGATAAAAATTTAATTCAATTCAGACAGATAAAAATTTAATTCAATTTTTATCTGTCTCAGAATGCTATCAAGCAGCGAAACTAATCACAGAAACGTTGAAGAACGTCCGAGAACATCTAGAATTTATATGGGCCTCTTGCTTCAGTTAGCCTACGCGCTGGATACGCCCTTCACCTACAGAAACGAAACTTAACAGTGGAGCCAGAGAAGTAGTATCCAAGCCTGTATGTAGTAAATACAACTGTCGCGTTTTCAAGCTAACTAAGCAATGTTAAATTGCGATGGAGATTTTAGAAATAGCGAATGCTGCATATATTCAAAATCACAATTCTTTACTATTACGTATATTACATATGTTTATTATTACGTGTCATTGTATATAACTGACAAAATGGGTGGGCCTAGATTATCTAATATATTCCCCTATCGCCCTCTATATATTCATTTCACCATAATTTTTTTCTTGATGATACAATCCTTTGCAGACTGTATTTAGGGGTCTTGTTTTATAGTGTAAATTCACAGCATTATCCTTTATAATTACGGTTAGTAATTTTCACCCTTTGCACTTTAAATAATCCCTATCATACTATTGAAACAAGAAAAAATCATTACCGCGTGGAGGGGAGAAGATAAGACCGTTAATATTTCGAGCAGGGCGAGAAAAAATTGTAAAATTTTAAATGGATGGGATGCATGGGCAATGCACGGGGAGGTGTAAAAGTAAACAAATAAAAATCGGTTTACGGGAGCTGCTGGATTTTTTTGACCGTTATATTCGAGGCAAAGGAAAAGAGGTAGGAGAAAAGTGGCCGCTAAAAATGTAACTGGAGCAACTTTTTGGAGTATACAATTTCCTAGGGGCTCGGAGCCGTCTTAATATCTAACAGTGGAGAAAAACCTAAATCTCGACCTGAAGAGTGGTCAAAACGGGGTACCTATCTCCTCTGAAGCCTCAAGATAAGGATACCTAAAAGCTGTCAAATTTGGTATTTAAAGCATTTGACACCTCTTGGCTACTTTTTAACTTTTCAGCTGAATTTTTGTAATAATCGCCAAAATGGAAGATACTTGACCAAATCGGTCGAAGCTTGTTTTTTGGGACAAATAATTAATCCGTTCAACCAATGAGAGGACGGTGGAATGTAGGGAGAATGCAGTTAGTTTCTTAAGTAAAACTTTTAAATTAGCATGTTCTATTCGGTAATCCCATCATTAACGGAACATCTGCAGAAATAATTGAGCTCTATGTGTTTTAGTACATCGATACCTCTCTATTAGTGATTTTTTTAGAATTCACTAAAAACACTGTCATTTTGAACTACAGTGTATGACGACGTTTTCTGTCTATAATAAAGTACGACCCACATAACAGGGCTGAAAATAGTATAATTATATCTGGATAGTAGATTGTGTATTGTATAATGTTGAGTGGGTCTTAGAGGGTCTTTGATATCTAAACGCTGAGACCACATGGGTCTTTGGTACATAACATTTTGTGTGATATGTTTCCAAAAAGTTCAGACTCGTTATATAGTCTATTACCTTTTAGGATCTATTTTACCTATTTCCTGGGGTGTCAAGGTCGCCCCTCCAAGGTATTTCAGCTGTTTGAAGAACTGAGACAATCAGTCGTCCAGCAAATGTTCTGTTGTTTTTGCTGCTTCAGTGCAGTATCTGCAATTTTCACTGTCCACTTTACCAATCTTTATAAGGTGATACCTTACCGGGGAGTGTGCTGTAAAAAGTACCGTGCTTATTCTCAAGTCGTTCCTGTTTAATTTTAGTGACAGTTGATACTTTTCAATTTAAGAGACAGCTGAGACTTCTCGGCTGATAGGGTGATTAACCGTTTTGCCTACTTAAGCTTGGCACTTGGCTGCAGTATGACAGCATTTGATTTCTCTCCCAAGTACCAAAGTAATTTCTTACACAGCTTCTTGTTAATTCACAATAAGGCTCTGGAGCATAGAATAGTGTTGCTCCGCCATTTTTGCAAGGCTATGTGCTTCCTTGTTCCCCTCAATACCTTGATGCTCGTGTAACCACATCAAAGTTACATTTTGGTCGCGGACAGTTGCTTCAAGGATTTTTTGCAATCCCAAATCAGTTTAGACTCGGTGTTACAAGATTCCAGCGTCTTTAGTACTGCCTGACTATCTGAGATGATATAATTCTCTCTATTTATGATCTTCTTTGTATGCACTCCTGTACACAGAGACTTATAGCAGGAATTTCTGCCTGCAGGACTGTTAAAGTTTTTTTCTAGGTACTCAGCGAGTCTGAAGCTAGGTCCCAGTATTTCCAGTACTGGTCTCTCTATTTGTTGAAACCGGTCTTTATAACGTAAAAGTAAGTTGCTGGTAAGCCTTTCACTGTATCTGCCCATACCCGGCGGTCACTTATGACCAAATGAAATGGGACTATGAAGTCCAGTTTCGCAGACATTTGATCTGTTGGTTTGGCGAGTGACTCCAATGGAATAATTTCCAGCTTCAAGTGGCCAACCAAGTCTCCTGGTTTTAGATTTGTCTGCTTCAAATAGCTTTGAGGCACTTAGTGCTGGTAACTTCATCACGCACATCTGCAGTGGAGTAAGAGTCAGCAGTCTATTGCAGCTGTAGGGCATGGCGCCATAACGCACGTTATTCCAACACAGATCAGCCTGGGCACTCTATTCAAATTGTTTTTTATTGAGGCTTGTTCGGTTTTTGTCCATACTATATGTGCAAATGTATCCACGGGTTTAAGCACAGTTTGGTTTATTTAATATACCATCCTGGGATTCAGCACCAATGTCTTTCCTATGAGTCTACGGAAATCCAGATTGACATTGTGGATCTCCAAAGAGCTGTTTCCAAGTGTGTGTTCCAGTTAGGTTTTTAGTTTTAGAAGATCCCTCAATGTTTAACTTAATTGGAAAATTGTATCTGTGTTCCAGTGGTGGGAGTTTTTAATTTTAGTTTCCTTCTGTTTCTGAATGGGACAAGAATTGGTTTATGAGGATTGACATTAAGCCAATCTGTCTCACACCAGTTCCTTACTATATTTAGGTTTGTTTGCATTAGGCTGGATATTACAGGATCATGCTTAACATTGACTGTTATGACTAATATCATCTGCGTATCCTTGGACTGTAAATCCTCATACTGTGTATGTAGTCATAAGTTTATCAACAACGAGCGACCACACCAGACGAGATAGCAATCCTCCCCGAGCACAACCTATTGCCGTCGTCACTGTTGCATTGGTCATGATGTGAATAGGACAAAATTTACTACATCTTCTGAAGACAGTTAAAAATAATGTACAATATATAATGTATATATCAATAATTAAACAAGCCAATGTCATCCGAATGGCACAAACATGTTCATGTACGTCTACAAGTGAACAATACAAATAACATAACACAAACAATCAACATAACAATTAACCTGCCAGCGCTGACGCGGGGTCTCACAGACATCGGCTACCGATCATTGCCGATCATTTTGAACGGGAGCCTTGTCTGCAGCTCTCTATTTTTAGACGTTGTTAACGTGTTTAAGTCTACGCACGCATTTGTGTAACTATTCAGGTATAATTTGGTAAAAGGGTCTGTGAGACACTACGTCAATTATCGTGCTACCAAAGTAAAACTCTGAGTGTTGAATATTACCTGCTATATTTGCTTGAGGGTAAGTAATTTTCTGGTAACAGTATCATGAAAATACGGTTTTTTAATTTGTATTTATTGTCTACTTGCTGGATAATAATAATAATAATCATAGCTCATATTTTTTTTAGAAAATGGCTATCTCTTATGAAATGGAGTAAGCAAGACTACAGCGTTTGTGGGACGAAATGGAAGCTGAGGATTCTATTGACGTGGCGTCAGAAGGCGAGGAAGATTTTACGGAAACTTAAATTTTAGATACAGACACTGAGCAAGAAGGCGAAGCATCTGAAGAAGACAAACTTCTACTTCAACCAAGTTTACAGGCTTGCTGTATTTGTCGGTAAGGATAGGAAGACAAAGTGGCGGAAACGTAAATTCAACAAAAAATATTAGAACTGGACGGTCTAACATTGTCATTCACCTCCCTGGAGTTAAACAATCTGCTAAATCTGCAAAAAGTTTACTGGAATGTTGGAGTATTTTTTCAATGAAGCTATGTTCAATTCAATTATAGAAAATACACACAAAATGATTCATAAATGTGCTGCGAATTATGGAAGAGAAAGATCATTGAGACTTACAGATTTAATAGGGATCCAAGCCTTGTTGGGCTTGCATTTGGCAGGTTGTCTAAAAAGTAGTCGTCTAAGTGTTGATGAGGTATGGGATAGACGTGGTAATGGAGTCGAAAGCTTTTGGGTTACTTTGTCAAAAAAAAGATTCCTGCTCCTTCTTAGACAGCTACGGTTTGATTATCGTGGAACGAGAGAGTAACAAAAGGCTGTTGATAAACTGGCTCTGGTCAGGGACTTATTGTTTGTTGAAAATTGCAAAGGGAGTTATACTGTCAGTGAACACTTAACATTTGATGAAAAGTTGGAAGCTTTCCGGGGAAGGTGTAGCTTTAAACAGTACATTCGAAATAAACCAAACAAATATGGTTTGAAAATCTTCGCGCTTGTTGATGCTAAAACGTACTACACCCAAAATTTAGAAGTATATGTAGGTTTACAACCAGAAGGACCCTATCGTGCACCAAATGATGCAAGGAGTGTAGTCGAATGATTAGTTACCACAATTTCAAAAACAGGGCGTAATGTTACTTGTGAAATTTGGTTTACCTCTTTTCCATTAATATATGCATTAGAAAAAGATCATAATTGACAGTTGTGGGAACAGTGAGGAAAAACAAAATAGAACTACCAAACGAATTTGTAAACACGAAACAACGTCCTGTCAAATCAAGTTTGTTTGGCTTTTAATAACAGACCACTATTGTGTCATTCGTGCCAAAAAAGGACAAAAATTTTATATTGGCATCAAGGATGCATCAAGATGACGTCATTAATTTGTCGACGAGAGAGAAACGTAAACCTGACACAGTCACATTTTACAATATGACTAAAGGCGGAGTTGACACAGTTAATAAACCGTGGGCCACATACGATGTGGCTCGTAGGTGGCCCATGGTTATTTTCTTTTCTTTATTAAATGTGACTGGTATCAACTCTCAAATAATCTGGTCAGCAAATAATGCAAGTAGTGATGTACCCATAAGACATAAATTTCTCAGTGTATTAGTTTCGGCATTACCTGAAAATCATATCAGGCGTCGAGCAGAACTTAAAAACGTACCTAGACAAGTACGCCAAAGAAGACAAGAAGCTGCTGAAATTAGTGTTTCAGCGCCTGACCCTATAGAGCCTCCACCCGGAACAAGAAAACGATGTTATTTTTGCAAAGTTAGCAGAAAATCCAAATATTTCCGCAAAAATGCAAGAAGTTTGTTTGTTTAGAACACGCAGAATTTGTGTGTAGTGAGTGCCTGTAAGACACAAGTATTGAAACATGCATATGTGATTTTTGAGACCAACAAAAATTCGTTAAAAACAAGAAGTATCTCACAGACACTGAGCCAGTGTGCGTGTTTCTCGGCAAGACGCCAGTGCTGGGAGGTTAATAAAATTTTTTCTTAAATGGAACGTAAAGGCAAATATATATATATATATATATATATATATATATATATATATATATATATATATATATATATGTATATTTAATTTCAACAAGTGACCACGAGGGCTTACAGCCTAAATAATATCGTACCGTGGGTGTTGACAAGGAGGAAAGAGGCAGTTTGTTAATTCTGGACTTGAAGGTATGGAGGTTCGGAGGAGAAGGAAAAACATGTGCCGGCAAGGAATTCCACAACTTGGAAGTCCTCGGGACAAAAGAGCGGGCATAACAGGATGTTCTAACTCTGGTGACCTGGACAGTAAAAGGGTGCATTCGCTCTGTTCCCCTGGTAGACCTGTTGGGGGCAGCAGGTGGGGGAACTATGGAGGAAAGCTCCTCTGAGCAGTGCCCGTGCAGATATCTATAAAAGAGGGAGAGGTCACCAACGGCACGTCGGTGGGCAAGGGATCGCAGCCTTTGGGTGAGGGTAGGGTCACCGTTGAGACGTATAGCTCTCTTTTGAATAGAGTCCAGGATAGCTAGTGTAGAAGCGGCAGCGGCACCCCAGATGTGGGAGCAGTATACGAGGTTTGGCCTTATTCGTGAAGTATATAAGGTATAGAGATTAGCTGGTGAAAAGTATTTGCGAGCTCGGAAGAGGAAACCTAATTTCTTAGCAGCCGCTTCTGCAATTGATGTGACATGTTGGTGCCAATTATGATTTCGATCCACAGAAATTCCAACAAGAGAAAAGGTCTCATTACTTTGAATAACTCGGTTGTTCATTGTGATGGGTCTAGGGCTGGTGTATCTCTTGTGAGAAAGAAAGCAAGACTTAGTTTTGGTGGGGTTGAATTGTACAAGATTTCTACTTCCTCAGTCTAATATTTTTTGGAGATCCACGGAGACAGAACCCTCCATGAGTCTGCGATCCTCATCTAATTGGGCTAAAGAGACAGGCTTAGAATATTGTATATTTGAATGGAGGGAGCTGTCGTCCGCGTAGCTGTGAACTGGGTTGGATGTGCTAGAGAGGAGGTCGTTGGTGTGGAGAAGAAACAAAGTAGGGGCTAAAGCTGAACCTTGAGGAACTCCTGCATTAATTGGATACAGTTTAGAGGAATGTCCATCCACAACAACAGATATGCTTCTGTTGGAGAGGAAATTTGTTGTCCAGGTACAAAGTTTTGGTGGTAGGCCGGAAGTTTATTAAGCAGCGCTGTGTGCCAGACCTGGTCGAATGCTTTTGATATGTCTAAAGCAACAATCTGGGATTCACCGTGTTCTTCCATAGACTTGTTCCAAGAATGCGTGACAAAGGAAAGGAGGTCGGCAGTCGATCTGCGCTGACGGAATCCATACTGCCTGTCGTGGATTAGACTGTGTTTTTCAAGAAATTTTAGTAATTCGGTGTTTATATACTTTTCCATCACTTTAGAGACGACTGAAAGGAGAGAAATAGGCCTGTAGTTGCTAGGAAGCGCTTTGGATCCTTTCTTGGGGATGGGTTGTACTCGAGCAGTTTTCCAGTTACTAGGGAATATGCCTTTATTATAAGATATCTGAAACAGACGAGTCAGGACAGGAGCAAGCTCTGGTGCGCATTTATTGAAAACAATTGCTGGGATCTCGTCAAGGCCAGAGGCTTTCCTGGTATTAAGAGAAGAGAGCATCTTTCGTAGCTTTTTAGTTTTGAAAATGATATCCGTCATTTTATGCGCGACATTGGGGACTGTTGGTGGTTGAACATTTGGAGGTGGGTTGAGAGTAGAATTGCCGGCGAACAACGAAACAAAAAGTTCAGCCTTGCCCAGGGCGGTAGAAACAATTTCATCCCCTGAGACAAGAGGTGGGAACGTGCTTTTGCAGAAATTATTCCCAATAGATTTAGGAAGAGTCCAGAAGGGTTTGCTGCCGTTGGAGCTTAAGAGGACTTTGTTTTTGATGTGGTTATTAAACGAGTTTTTTGCCTCAGAAAGGATGCGGACATAGTAGTTTCCTGCGTCGTTAAATGCTTGACGATTTTCTTGACTGGGATTGCGTTTTGTGAGTTTTGACCTTTTCAAGTCTGGCCTTGTCACAGGATTTAGAGGACCAGGGCTTTTGAGTGGCTGAAGAGGTTTTCTGTGCACGTGGGATAAATAATTTCATGCCAGCTTGGATAATTTCGGTGACGTTTTGTGAGATATCAGAGGGGTCAGGATGAGAGAAGCAGACAGACGCCCATGGAAATGAGGAAAAGTAATCCCGCATTTCGTCCCAGTTTGCGGAGTTGTAGTGCGAAACGATACGTATATATATATATATATATATATATATATATATATATATATATATATATATATATATATATATATATATATATATATATATATAACACAAGAACATTTAAACGAAAAGTTGCAGGATACAAATCCAAATCCAATATTATTAATAAAAATAATGGTCTATAGTGTGCTTATAAAAACTTTGGGTAGAAATGTAACAGCTTGTGTAACACACTTTGTTGTTGTGTGTTAATCACATATACTAACAAGCCCTAAAAAATTTAAATTTTCATAATAATTAATACTTAACTTGTTTTGAAAATTGCATATGAAAAAGCAAAGCAGGGTCTACTTTTGAATATAGGAAATTTGGGTTAAATTAACACATTTTCACCACCTTGGTCTGTAGTAAGACGCAGCAATGAAACTTTATGCAATTTTTTTTTACTTACCGAGATGGTTTTCTTGGTTGTACGAAAGAAGTAGATAACTTGAATCAGTTCAGATACTCACCTGGAAATAAAATACATAGTTACAATTAGGTTTCATTAGACATCAAGAAACATAAATTATACATTTAAAGTAGGTGAATCACCAACGTCAGTGAGCAGTTTCCTCTGACTATCTTGAAAATTCTCAGAACCTCATCATTTCCGTAAGGTACACAGTACCGACGGCTTTATACCCCCTTCGAAGGGCCGACGTATAGACCTTCAACTTCCTCAGGACAGTGCCGCAACCTGACTTGATGTTAATTTTACAGTGTGAAGATCGGTGCAGTAATAAGTACACATGCAGAAGCCAAATCACCTCAAAACACCTTTTTAAAGACCAGCCGATCATTTTACTAACAAAATTAGTGTCATCAGAGGATGCAAAACTCTAACTACTTACTACTAACATTAACTTTTATACTAAATCTTAGATAAAGAACGATACCGATAGGGAGACTAAATCGGAGGACAATTTTTCAGTGTGTTGTATCTTAATTGTCGGACGAGGTTTTTGAACTTCCTTTATCACTTTACCCGACAGGTTTCAGAACGTTTATCTGCATCAAAGACAGAGCAAAAACAGAGGACTAAAAACCAGTGGCGGAGCTCGGTTTAAGGCTATCACATGATCAAAAAATTCAATATGGCTGCCATAATAAAAACAAACGTTGATACCTGTAGCTCGAAACAAATGACACTTCAAAGTTGAGAATAGCACAAAAAGATTACTCTGTAAAAAGTGTCCGGATAATGTGTAAGTCTTAGACATGTCAGATCAACGCCTACATAGATATTGAAGAAAAAAGAAATCAACATTTTTTTTTTTAATAAATCGAAAACGAAAAGAGGCAAGCAAAATATAAGTCATATTTGGAACCAGCATGAAATTCTACAAAACATTGGTAATGTAACCGTCTCCCTATCTCTAATAATGACGGAGATGGCAATACATTCCCATCCAGTTTGGGACACACTGTATAGGTTAAACATAAACTAAATAATAGTGTAAAATTTAAAGCAAAATATAACACTATTGTGTTCAAGCAAATGATACTCCAGTTTTTTGGGAAGAAGGTTGCCTGGGATAAACTAAAGAACGATTTATGTACTGTTTAGGTGAGCTTTGATAGATAAACTTTTACTAGAGTGTCCCTTAGAGTGTGCAAGTAGTAGGGATATTTTACATATATTGCAGTGAAACCTAAAGGAAAAGGTGAAAAGAACTTGAACCAACTCAACGTGAACAAGCAACAGAAAGGACATAAAACAATTCCCACCAGTCAACCGCGGAGTGTCAGAGCACAGCAAACTGTCAAGCAAAAGTTCGGACCCCTAAAGGGCGGCCATACCAGAATTTCCCCAGGGAATCCCCGTAAATCCCTGAATGCATTTTTTATTCTGATGTGTCTCGCTTGACGCTCCATGATGCAGAAACGATTTGTACAAAGTCCTATATAATTAAACTTGTTGAGTTCTACATTTCAGAGAGCAAACTTGTCAGTAACTTTATATAGAATTCACGAGTTTCCCTTAGAAATGCTATAATAATTATTTGTGAGTTGATCTTCTGTACTTTTATTTGAAAAAGACACTTATAGAAGTTCTGTTTTCCACTTCTTTCATATAATCCGGTCTGGATGTAGCATGCTTGGGCGTTTGTGAAATGAACACAATTTTTCTCTTCTGATTTCATTTGATTAAAATAAGTCGCATCTCTTTGAGGCTCAAATTACAAAATATGTTTCAAGTTTTTTCATCTGTTCAAAACAAGGACGGATTTTTTGTTGCAGTAACAGACGAAACAGGTTTTTCAAGTTAAATTTTTATCAAAGGCACCTGAAATACGCTTTTATTTTTAGTGGATCTCTGGAAGCCATTTCCATAGGCAATTAAAATGCTTATATAGGGTGGTGCATTGAAAACCGATTGAAGACCGATTTTCGCCCAGAGAATATTTTTTTTAAGAAGGGGCATGTTTTGACATAAAACTCAACTCTGTCACATCAACGCATAAAAGGTGGTGATAACAACCCTTATGTTTTAAATAGGGAACATGGGTCGAGTGCTACATCATGTGAAAGCATTTTTATGAATTCAGCACACTAATTTTTTTGAAAGTTTTATCAACTTATCAAATTATTCACAGTTGAAGATGCAAAAACGCATTTCACTCATTCCGATAATAAATGTGCTGATAGTCAATGTTTTGTTGGTTTGTAAACAAAAAATTGACTATCAGAACATTTGTTATCGGAATGAGAGAAATGCGGTTTATTATTTCAGTTTATCGGTCGGTTTGATACTTGATAGTACTACCGAAAATTAATTTCACAATGGTGTATTCTGTAGAAGAGAGAGTTGAAATAATTACTCTTTTTTTTCAAAAACGATGACTGTGCCAACCGTACCGCAAATTTGTTTAATGAACGACATCCGAACAGACATGTTAACAGAAAATACATTTTGGAGTTAGTTGAAAAGTTTCGACAAAGTGGTTCAGTAGCCAACAAAAAACGGGATCCTGAAGGTGAATTTCCGGTTAGAAATGAGACTACTGAGATTGAAGTTTTAGGACAAATTGCAGCAGACCCAACTTTGAGCACGGGAAAATTGGCCACTGTTTCAAACATCAAAAGAAGAACTATTTAGCGAAGCATCATAAATTTCACCCGTATAAAATTCATTTTGTACAATAACTGAATGAGGATGATTCTGATCGGCGGCTGGAGTTTTTTGAATTTATGACTGCACGAATAGCTGATAACGGGAACTTTCTGTTCAATATCTGTTTTCAGGCGAGTGTACGTTTGTATTAAACTCTATAGTCGATTGTCATAATTGTCGTTATTGGGCACATAACAATCAAAGAAGTTTTCATGAGGTCCACACTCAAACTCCACAGAAACTGAATGTCTGGACTGGCATTTTTGAAGACCGTTTAACCGGACCAATTTTTCTTGATGGCAATTTGAGTGGCGAAACGTATTTGGATGATATCGTTTACCCTCTAATAATTGACATTGTTGAAAATGATGACCGCTATCAAGAAAATCAATTAGTCTTTCAACAAGGTGGAGCTCCTCCGCATTTTTCACGTGTTAGGGAGTTTTTGAATAGACAGTTTCCTGAGCAATAGATTGGACGTAAAGGTGCTATTCAGTGGCTCCCTAGATCACCGGATGAAACTCTCTTATAATTATTTCTATGGGGCCATTTAAAGAGTAGAGTTTTCCCAACAGAATAAGAGTCTCTGAAAGAATTACGACGACGCATTGTTGAAGGATGCTGTCTAATAACTCCACAAATACTCCAGGCTGTCAGAGCTCGTTTTGAACAAAATTTGTACTTTTGTATGGAAGCTGGTGGTCAACAATTTGGACACTTCCTTAACTGAATAAACATTTTTGAACGTTTGGTTTTGTTTTTTGTTTGTTTTTTTTAACAAAAAATTGAAACGAGTTGATAAAACTTCCAAAAAAATTAGTGTGCTGAATTCAGAAGAGACAGAGCTTTCAAATGATGTAACACTTGACCCATGACCCTATTTAAAACATAAGGGTTGTTATCACCACCCTTAAGGGGTTGATGTGACAAAGTTGAGTTTTATGTCAAAACATGCCCCCCTCAAAATTAAAATTTCTTTCAGCGTTTCTTAAAAAAAAAATCTCTGGACGAAAATCGGTCTGTTTCGTTTTCAATGCGCCAGCCTGTATATACATATAGGACGAAACAAAAAACTTTGTCTGTAAGACGACTCCGGTACAATTTCTGTACGTCAGCTGCCGCCGTACATCCACAAACGATCTTTTAAAATCGTCAGCCCTGCCACTATATTCTTATAAGGAAATATACGAATAATATAAAAATAGATATACCAAGATTATTACAGGAAACACATACTAGTAACGCTCTTATTTGAGCTCATCAGTGTGTTAACCAGTAGCTTGTACATCTCACGTTTCGTTCAGATTTTGGCTACGTTAAGCCAATTAATTTATATGTATTGATTATTGCTGGTATAACACTGACTAGCTCAAACGAAACTAGTATGTGTTTCCAGTAATAATATTGATATATCTATTTCCTACTTCCAGCTAACTGCTTCGCAAATTTGGTTTCCTGATCTAAAACCGCCTGCAGAACTAAAAGATCGTTCGTAAACTACTACCACGGTATTTGTTTTTTTTTACAAAAACGACATGTAAAAAACTGTAATAGATAAGTTCATACAAGGTTGCCTAAACTTGGAGTTAGCCATGTAAAAAACAATGTAGGTTTCCAAGTTCGGAAAGTTGGTATCCACTTTTGGCACACCCTGTGTAGCTACAGAAGTGAGAATATTTTTAGCTAGAACGGACATGATTGATTATGGTAGTATACAAAATTTCAAGTATAGCATTCCACTTATAGTTGAAAGTTGAAAAGCTTAATGCACGTCCTACGTAAATCACTATATATATATATATATATATATATATATATATATATATATATATATATATATATATATATATATATATATATATATATATATATATATATATACATATATATATATATATATATATATATATATATATATATATATATATATATATATATATATATATATATATATATATATATATATATATATATATATATATATATATATAAGGTCTGAAACTGACCTCGGAAATGGGTTTAAGAGGTTCTAATTGTGGTGGTGATGGTCGTGATGGTGGTCTATAAGTGGGGTGGCCTTGACTGAATTGTCATTAATCATTCTTTTTTTTCAATTTCTCGTTTGAGGTAGTTATTTTTTTTTTAATAACGTGAATATAATCTTTCCATATACACACATACACCCATACACGTACATATTTTTAAACTATTTAATAATTTTATGGCATTAAATATATATATATATATATATATATATATATATATATATATATATATATATATATATATATATATATATATATATATATATAAGGTCTGAAACTGACCTCGGAAATGGGTTTAAGAGGTTCTAATTGTGGTGGTGATGGTCGTGATGGTGGTCTATAAGTGGGGTGGCCTTGACTGAATTGTCATTAATCATTCTTTTTTTTCAATTTCTCGTTTGAGGTAGTTATTTTTTTTTTAATAACGTGAATATAATCTTTCCATATACACACATACACCCATACACGTACATATTTTTAAACTATTTAATAATTTTATGGCATTAAATATATATATATATATATATATATATATATATATATATATATATATATATATATATATATATATATATATATATATATATATATATATATATATATATATATATATATAAGGTCTGAAACTGACCTCGGAAATGGGTTTAAGAGGTTCTAATTGTGGTGGTGATGGTCGTGATGGTGGTCTATAAGTGGGATGGCCTTGACTGAATTGTCATTAACCATTCTTTTTTTTCAATTTCTCGTTTGAGGTAAGTATTTTTTTTTTAATAACGTGAATATAATCTTTCCATATACACACATACACCCATACACGTACATATTTTTAAACTGTTTAATAATTTTATGGCATTAAATATATATATATATATATATATATATATATATATATATATATATATATATATATATATATATATATATATATATATATAAGGTCTGAAACTGACCTCGGGAATGGGTTTAAGAGGTTCTAATTGTCGCTCATTTGAAGAAAATTGTTCGAAAATCCAAAAGTCGTTGCCTCTACATTAAAGGAATTTTCTTTGTAAAAATTACCTAACAATTTCAAACTCTTGGTAATCTAAATACAGACTTTTTTCTTGCAATGGTGGCTAACCCACAATGTTTTAACGTAAATATTAAAATAAAATAAGATAAATAAAACTCTGGACGCAGCAAGTGCGTTATGGTAGTGAATTTTCATTAAAATGTTTTTATTGAAAATATGTGTGTTTTCTTTTTAAGAAAGCAGGTATCAATTTTGGTTACCAGTATAACCTATATAGTAAAAACAATGCGCCATGTTTCATAAAAATAACTTTATTGTGTGAAAATGTACAAAAATGTCCAAAAGTAAACATAAAGTGTTCCCGGAAAAACTCGTTTCTTGGTCAACCTGATAGGTTAATAGCAAATTGGGCTATTCAAATATGAAGCATTTGATCAAAATTCGCTACCATAACGCACTTGCTGCATCCATAATTTCTTTTCTTACAAACATGCATTATATTTCGATGGAAAATGCAAAAATGTAATAACATAAGGCGTGTTTGATTAAAAAAGAAGAAAATTTGTATCACCAACGACTTATGGGCCACTCTGTGATTGTAGAAATATTTTTTAAGATGTAGCTCAAGACACCCTATATTTAATATACACAAATTTTTGTCATACCTTTTATAATAACGGATATATTGAACTTTATTGATTTTTACGAAAATTCGACAAAAA
This sequence comes from Tillus elongatus, assembly GCA_964006375.1. Lineage (NCBI taxonomy): Eukaryota > Metazoa > Arthropoda > Insecta > Coleoptera > Cleridae > Tillus > Tillus elongatus. Next base: position 250,178,398 of record OZ023262.1, on the reverse strand, counting down.
TTATATACCATTAAGCGAAAGTCTGGACGCAGTAAGTGCGTTAGGGTAGTGAATTTTCATAGAAATGATCTGGCACGAAATATTTTTTAATAGCTTTTTTTTTCTTTTAACATAGAAATATAAATTTTGGTATATGGTTTTCTTTTAATGTCGCAAACTTACGTACCAAATTTGGTTAGCATAGCTTTCCTATTTTTTGAGATAAAAATTTTTTTCGAAAGAAAACCCAAAATTTTCCTGGAAAACCTTGTCCGATTTTTCTGGCTAACGAACTTATCCAAGCCACTTACAAAAGGAAATACTAAATTTTATCAAAATCGGTCCATGATTTTTTGAGTTATCGGTGTGATACATATATATATATATATATATATATATATATATATATATATATATATATATATATATATATATATATATATATATATAAATTGAAACTGACCCCGGATATGGGTTGTAGGGGTCCTAGATCGCGCTCATTTGAATAAATTTTTTCTAAATTCAAAAGTTGAGATCTCCTCATTAGTGAATTTTTTCTAAGAAAATTCACTAATACATTCTATAGCTAACACTACTGCTAAGCATCAGAGAAAGGGTCTATTTGAAATGAATTTTCTGGAATCATTTTAGTAAAATGAAGGACAATGACAGTTGAAACTAAGACTGCAGGGTTTGTAAAACATCCTTCTTGAGACATTTGATTTCCATAGCCCGTATTAGATTCAAGTTATTTGCCTAAATGTTGCCGATTTTGACGTTTTAAATAGCAACTTTGACGTTTGAGGAAAACTCCAATTTATTTTTATTTAAATGCTTATAACTTTTTTGTCTTTTGACTTACATAGCTAAATTTTAGTACGTAACTTACCTAAGGAGATAAATCCGTATACCAAATTTGGTTGCCCTTACTTTGTTAATTCCGGAGATATAAATTTTTTTCGAAAGAAAACTCATAATTTTCCGGGAAAACCTGGGCACATTTTCCTGGCTAACGAACTTATCCAAGCCATTTGCAAAAGGAATTTATTCACCAAACTCAGTCAAAATCGGACCATTATTTTTTGAGTTATCGGTGTGACACACACACACACACAAACACACACACACACACACACACACACACACATATATATATATATATATATATATATATATATATATATATATATATATATATATATATATATATATATATATATATATATATATATATATATATATATATATATATATATATATATTGAAACTGACCCAGGATATGTGTTCTGGGGGGCCTAATTAGCGCTCATTTGAAGAAATTTTTTCAAAATTCAAAAGTCGGGATCTCCTCATTAGTGAATTTTTTTTAAGAAAATTCACTAAAATAAGAAAATTATTACTTTTCTTTGTATTTTGTTAAAACAAGGACTGACTGACATCGTATCGACAAACCGTAATTACCCTCTAATAATCTAAATCAAAAGAAATGTTTACCTTTCGTTCGTTTAGATGTGTAGAAGGATAAATGTTGAAAAGACAAGATCATTACTTAGAGATTAGATTCGCATAAATTTTAGCTAAAAGATTTAAAAGTATTCCGTATTTTAATACACATTCAAAGTGCGGGTTGACGAAAGGAAATCCCGCAGTCTTTATATTTCAGATTCGAGACAGGAACAGTTTGTCTGAAGTAAATTTCTTTTAAGACTTAGCCATTTCGAATACTGGCTGCTCATAATATTCAGGTTCTGACGACTTCTGCCAACCGTTTCCAAGGGAAACCACTTAATGAGGCCGGATCTGGGGTGGAGACCATTTTCCTTCTCTCAGATCATACAGGAAAAGTCAACGATGAAAGAACTGGCTTGCACAAGGGTATTATATGCAATATGTTATTCGGAAGGAATCCAGGAATTCTCAATGAAAATATTTCAGATCTCGCGATTCTTTGAATTTTCCATAATGTAATATTTCTTAGAGAGAACATTTTTCTCAGAATTAGCTGGTAAAAGCTTCTTTATCTGAGTTCTGAAACATATGTAACTACCTGGAAGTTAGCTTTATTAAAACGTAGATAGGTAGAAAATAGTTTTCTTTGGTGAAGTAGCTTATATTAAATGAATATTAGAAAAGTCTGAACACAGCAAGTGCATTATAGTAGTAAATTTTTATAAACATTTTTAATGTCAATGAGCATTTTTTTTAAACTAAAAAACTTGAAATGGGGGTGCATTTGTAGATGAGCTTACAGCGAGCTCTAGATAAACTAACTGCTAATAGATACAGTTTACATGCAAGTTGACACTATTTTAAATTAATTTCTGTAGAAAAAATTCCCAACTAGCAATTTCATTTTTATTGTAGTCATAAGAACGTTTATAAAACATTTTTTTAATAAAACGTGACTGTTGCTATAAACGTTTTGGTAACGTTTATAAAACGCTTATAAATGAAAAATGGGCGCAGGTTTATACAACACTTTAGTTCTATACTTTATTTTATAAGGGATGTGTAAGGTGTTATAGAATAGTTTTATAAATATTTACCGAACTGTAAAAAAATATGATATACAATACTTATAAAATAGTTTTATAAGTAGCCATGCTAGTAACTAAAAATCATTTACCATGGTGCCAGTTATAGAGCCTTAATAGAGTTACTATAAAACATGTTTTATTATAATTTCTTTATTGTTTACTTTGAAACTTTTTGTTTCATGCTGCAATACCTATACGAGTGATATATTTTTTACCTCTTTTTTTAGAACTATTTTATCCTCAAATAGTTCTCTAATATTATGTAAGTAATATAAGTTCTGAAATATGATGGCCTAAGAAACGTTAGTAATGTGTGCAAATTAAACCAAAAAAGTATCATTTTGGGTAACAGCAAGATGGATTTCAACTGCGAAAAAAAACTGTCTGTGCAAAATATGCCACACATACGAACAAATTTTGAAGGACCGTCGAAATAATGAATATTTCTTTCATTTGTAAAAATCAACTTGAAATTAACTTCTTTGTTTTTTCATTTTATTGGCCTAAACCCAATCTGTTACACATTTCATATGTTTTATACTTATAATATATTGTAATAATTGTCCGATCACAAATGTTTATAAATTTTTTAATTGCTTTTTCTCTTTTGAGCAAAATGGCTACCAAACAAATACAGCAATGGCCTAAAAACATGGCGTCTGCTTTATAAATCACTTTTATCACGACTGCAACCATTACATAATTATTTGACCTCTTAAGACACTGCTACAAAACAGACCATATATTAAAACCTATAATATGAACAGAGACGTATGTAAAAAAACAAAGTTTGGCTTGGCAATGGTTTTTATTCCCAATTTCAAATTTTGGCTTTTATAGTAAAAGTGGACCAGCCACACCGATATTTGCCAAGCTAAAATGGTAGACATATTCAAATGTACGTGCTCATAAATATAAAATTCGGAACGCAACAAGTGCGTGATGGTAGAGCATTTTCATTAAATGCTTCAAATTTGCATAACTCAATATTTTCTATAAACCCAAAAAGTTGAGTCTAGTAAGGCATTTACGAGCGCAACATACTAACTCAATTTCATTAAAATTGCTTTGTTATTTTTTGAGATAAATTTTTTTTGAATTTTTTTTTATTTTTAGAAAGTCTGGTCAACTGTCAAACTCTAATAAAAACTCCGCATGCCACCATGCACGTGGTTCTGCGAAAACAGTATGTAATACATATGTATAATATCTCTAGTTCTTGTATCATAATTATGGCTAACTACGGCCGTATCATATCATAATGCTGTGGCCGTTCTACAAACTAACAACTTTTAATGGCTAAGTACGGTCCTGTACTTCTGATAGCCCAGTAAGTAGATTGTTACACAAGCAGCGCTTATAGAGCTCTAAAATTACATATTTCCCATTTTCTGCACTGAGTAAGACCTGCGTGTAGCTGTATAACACATATGGTGTATTTAATTGCTCTATAAAAGCATTTTTGGCAACACTTACACATCAGTATAGTGCTAAACTCGCTTTAGCTGCAATATTTGTGCAATATAAATCTAGTAGCAATGTGACTTAACCTCAAACCCTAGTTGTTTCTTCAACAAAAGGTTGTAGATAGGCAGTTAGGTGCGATGGTTCCTCTTTTCCACAATATATACCAATAACCAATTTAGACAATTCATGGATGTTAAAAAGTATGGGCTCAAACTCATGCTTACTGCTCCTATATACTAGCCATCAATGCTAAAATTGTAAGAAATCGTTTGGTGATGATCATCTTGGAAAAATTTTGTCTTAAACCTAGTTCAAAACTATGATGCTAGTAGCAACCATCGCCTGTTTTTGTAATAACACATATCTGATAGGTTTTTAAAAGACTTTTTGGGTCTCGATGTAGTGTGTTTGGAAATCGATCGTTTATATTTTACAGAAAACTTTGAGCGCCAAATGCAACACGTTAAAAGACACGGCCCAGAGTCTAATATTTTTCCTAAATTCTGCATTATTTTCCACTTCAATGAGTGGGTTATAATAAGTTTCCTTATTAAACTCCAAATCTTCCAGCCAATTAGTTCTTACATCTTCCTCATTTGAGTTTTTTCCTGGAATACACCCACCACTTTTTGATGTGAATATGATTGTAAATTATTGCCATTGTTTGTTACATCGATATTATTTAAGCTTGGGTCGACATCTGTGTGGGCACCACGATTACTGTGTAAAACACTACTAACATGTTTATTAACAAATATGCTACTTTCTAAATTATTTTTATACGAGTTTATTGACCATCCTTCGAAAAGCACCGCTTTTTGTTACCTGTTTTCATTTGTTTATTCCTTGTAAGTTGGACATGTTTAGAAATTACACGCTTGTGCGTACACAACTTTACACAAAATAAGAAAGGATACAACTGCACATCTTACAAATGATACAAAGATCCCAGCGAATGCACTTTTATGCAAAGCAATAATTTTGTTCTATATTTGTTTTCTAAGTGTTTTATTACAGTAGCGTTCGATCTAACTATAAAATAGTAGAGTATGCTCTTTGCATCTATATTATATCATAGAAAATGTTAACAGAACTGTTTTATAAATGCTGATATAAACACTTAAAGAATATGTACAAATGTTTATAAGTTAACAAATATGCTCGGAAGATCGTTATTATAAAGCCATTAATGAGCAATTTTGTTCTGTAAGGTAATATATTCTATAACGATTGTTGTATAGACGTTTACAAAACAAGGAAAACCGAAATCTCTAAAGTATTCTTTAATTCTGCTCTAAGAACATTCTTAAAATAAATTTAAAGAATCATTCAACTGCGAGAAGCTAAATACTCACCTTAGGAGTCTTTATAGAAGAAAACTGCTTTAGAAGAGCAATAATGTAATAGTAACACAACATATTTGCACTATTATTTAAAAATTATAGAACATTTTTGTTAGTCGGTTTACTAATAAGAAGATCGCGAGATATAAATTTTGAAAAAATTTCTTGAGTTGAGGTCGACCGCAATTTTTATATCTTTATATTTAATCTGTTTAGTTTTACCGTGCAATTTTAATTTTAAGAGTGTAGTCCTGGATGTCATAAATGTCTTGACATAGAGACAGTGAATTGTGCGCATGTTCTAACCTTTGAAAAATGGGACCTGCAGAAATCAAGACTAGGACTTATCCAATTCATCGTCAGCTTCGAAGAGTTTCACTTCATATTCGTATTCGTTATTCGTTTATTAGTTTCCAAGTAGGGGCACCGAGTGGACCAATAATAAATAATTCATATTCGACAACGCGTTTTAGCATTACACGTGCCGCCTATATTAATGTACATAAATAGTGTACAGTTTATATTACATTAAATATATATCTAAGTTAAGTGGTTCCAAGACGCCCTCGTGGCGCAGGTGGCTAGGTGCCAGCCTGCAAAGCGAGAGGTCCCGGGTTCGATTCCCGGGCGAGCCAAGATGACTTTGTCTGGAAAATTTGTAAAAAATATTAAATGATGGGAAAGAATGTGCTAATGGCCTGAGATGCCGCAGCCAATAATATTAAATAAAAAAATAAAAAAAAGTGGTTCCAAGTTATTTAATTTTCATAACACGATACAGTCCACTTTAAGACGTAACCGCCATAATTACAATCCACGAACCAGACACACATTAACATATATTATTATTATTATTATTATTATTATTATTATTATTATTATTATTATTATTATTATTATTATTATTATTATTATTATTATTATTATTATGATAAATAAACTGCAGAGACAAATGGCTATACTGCAATATGAAAAAGCAACAGTGTAACGTGTAAGACAGTGCAAGTTCATTATACTACTGCACCTTTGGATCATTTCCTTTGTGGGGTCCGTTAAAAATAATTTTTACGGTATCGACATATTTGCCAGTGTAAATGATCTTTCAAGTAAAGTGACAGAGGTTCCCCACAATACTGATAGAAGCATTATAAATAAAGTGACCAGAAGTATATCCAAACTTTGTTAAATTGATAGTCGAATTTTGTACACTATTTTTAAATTGTTTTATGTCTAAATTCTGTTGAATGTTTTGTGTGTTTTTTCTTTTGATAATTATATGTTTATCTGCTTTCCAAAATTATGGAAAGAATTATTCATAACAGGAGAACGGACTTCCTAAGTAAAAATAACGTGTTGTCTCCTAATCCATATGGTTTTCGCGAGGGATATTCCACTGAACTGGCCTGCGCGGACATGGTTCAGCATATTGCGGATTATGTTGATAAAAAGCATCACACCTTGGGCATATTTTTTGACATCTCTCGCACTTTTGGCACCATTAATTGTACTTTCCTTGAAAGAAAATTAGATGCGGTCGGACTTAGGGGACCTGCTAGTGATTGGTCTGTGTCGTTTGTAAGAGACAGGCGATTAGTAGTCTCAGTGGACGGTGTTAGATCTGACATTTATCGAGTAAAGCTGGGCGCTCCGCAGGGAAGCATATTGGGGCCGCTTAGGTTTATGTCGGCCATAAATGATCTTCCCAACTACCTGACAGGTGGGTGGTTCTTTATGTACGCGGATAACATAGCAATTATAGTTTCGGATCCGGTATTGTCTGATGCTATACGTAGGGTGGATAGTGTTTTTCCACACTTTGGTCAGTGGTGCTGCAGCAATCACCTGATTGAAAATAGTTCGAAGACACATTGTGTAGAGTTTACGTGAAGATGTCGAGAGCCCTCTATATATATTAATTTTAATTTTAATGATAACTATATAACCTTAAGTACCTTCACCAACTTTTTAGGTTGCATTTTAGCTAATAGGCTTTCATGGAAGACCCAGATAGAAGGTGTATCGAACAAATTAGGTTAGGCCTATTTTTGCGTCATGAAGCTGACGAACACCTAAAATGAAATTTCTCTCATTAATGTGTATTTTGCTTTAGTGTATAGTGTGCTGACATATAACATAATAGTGTGGGGACAATGCTATACACAGGGTTTTCGTATGCTAAAAACGAATAATCCGCCTGAATTTTGGACTACAACAAATCATGCAAGACTACTTTTAAGACAAAGAAAAAACTGTTGACTGTCACAGGAGTGTATTTGTATAAGCTCTTGAGTTTCACATATACACCTAGGAACAGCTTTATTAAAAATAGTGCATTTTATGTTTATCTAATTCATTCAAGTGCCTGTACTCAATCAAAGGCTAAAAAATTATCTATCTATCTATCGTATATACATAGGTTTAGTTGAAAAAATTTTTCTTGAATTAAGAAAATTTCCACTTCAAAGCTGTTATTATTTATTTTGTAAACCTTTGGCACCGGATCATTGATTGCAAGCTATGCTCAAATATTGTTTTGTGTTTTGCGGCTACTTTGAGTATGTAATAAACAACATTACTCAAAAAAAAATCAAACTTCAAAAATATAATAATCAATAGAGCTTCCATTCGGAAGAGCTGAAATAGCAATGTTTGCTTCACACACTACTGATCTTAAAAACTGAAAACACCAATGTAAACCCCTTAAAAATTACATTATACAACAATTATTCTGCCCAGTCACAGATACAAAATCTATAGAGAATTTTTTAAAATAACGATTCTCAGTTTATTCAAAATAAAATCTGAACCAATCGAAATGCGATTAATTTCTCAATGCCATGATGATGAACAAAAAAGTATTCACTACTTTCTCCAGTCAAGCGACTTTCTATTACTATTAACAACAGGGAGACCCATGTCAGCACACGTCCTGTGGGACACCTGTATAAACCTGTTTGTAATTAAAAACGATCGAAACCTCGGTTTACATCATATTGACTTGTCGCCCTATATACCTGTGGGGATATTAAATCTGATGAGAGGAGCGCTAAATTCGATGTAAATTTCAGCAAAACCAGTGATCTCGAACATTGTAAACATGGAAAGGCAACGGTTTGAGTTTGGCCCAACACCAAATTATCAACTCAATCCCATCATCGGTGCCGAGTACACATCACCGTGATCAAAGGACTCCTCTTCCCTCTAAGCTGCGCCGTTTCGATTACCTGACTCTATCTAATCTCACGCTTTAAATATGTAAGTTCCACCAGTGAAAGGAAAAATTTGATCGGTTTCGTCTGATGAAAACTCACACATATCGCGTTCCCTTCTGAATTTTTAAAACAGAAACTGTAAATCTGGCACACACATGAAACGACAAAAACAGAATATTTGACAAGCCAATCAAATTTTTGCAGAATCAAGCGCAGACAAAAATGTATCCCGTATCAAACAGTGACAATTAATGTTGTATAAGCACGTATGTACAGGGTGATTTTTTTAAGTGTCTCACCCCTGTAATTTTTTTATTATCAGAGATATCAAAACAATTCTAACGCCGTCTGACAAACTATCATGCGATGAGTTAAAATATTGCGACAGAAAAACAATTGCACATCGCCTTCATAGAAATCCGTGGCCAACGTTGATTTTCTTAAATAGAATGATAGGCCTCAGACACATACAGTCGATGCAGAATCGAAATCTGCGTACAACGATGCCACGCTCGCATTTCTGAGTCAAGCCGTTTCGGAGACATGACGTCACAAAATTTCGAAATGTTGCTGATTTTTTTAAGTGTCTCACCACTGTAATTTCTTTATTGTCAGAGATATCATATAAATTCTAACGCACTCTGACAAACTATCATTCGATGAGTTAAAATATTGCGACAGAAAAACAATTGCGCATCGCCTTCATAGAAATCCGTGACCAACGTTGATTTTCTGAAATGGAAAGATAGGCCTCAGATACATACAGTCGACGCAGAATCGAAATCTGCGTACAACGATGCCACGCTCGCATTGCTGATTTTTAAGTGTCTAACAGACATGACGTCACAAAATTTCAAAATGTTGTTGATTTTTTTAAGTGTCTCACCACTGTAATTTCTTTATTGTCAGAGATATCAAAACAAATTTAACGCCGTCTGACAAACTATCATGCGATGAGTTAAATTATTGCGACAGAAAAACAATTGCATATCTCCTTCATAGAAATCCGTGGCCAACGTTGATTTTCTTAAATGGAACGATAGGCCTCAGACACATACAGTCGACGCAGAATCGAAATCTGCGTACAACGATGCCACGCTCGCATTTCTGAGTCAAGCCGTTTCGGAGACATGACGTCACAAAATTTCAAAATGTTGTTGATTTTTTTAAGTGTCTCACCCCTGTAATTTTTTTATTGTCCGAGATATCAAAAAAAAAAATTAACGCCGTCTGACAAACTACCATGCGATGGGTTAAAATATTGCGACAGAAAAACAATTGCACATCGCCTTCATAGAAATCCGTGGCCAACGTTAATTTTCTTAAATGGAACAATAGGCCTCAGATACATACAGTCGATGCAGAATCGAAATCTGCGTACAACCATGCCACAATCGCATTTCTGAGTCAAGCCGTTTTGGAGACATGACGTTACAAAATTTTAAAATGTTTGTAAATTTTTAAGTGTCTCACTTCTGTAATAATTCCTGAATAAAGGAAAAACAAACGAAAAAATACTTAAATTACACAGAAAAATATGCTGATAACTTTTTGATTGACGAAAACGAAAGAACGATACACATATACGAAATCGGAAAATGGTTTCAATCTCATTCAAAACAAGTATCAGTTGACATCAAATGTCAAAATCAGACATCCATTATCCAAGATTTTACTGACGTATACAGCACTGAATAGATATAACTTATCATCCAGTCTCAAATGAAATACGTTTAATATTTTCACTACGAGGTGTAGTACCTACATAGTGCGGAGGTGTAATTTTTTTAAATATTTTGAAAATAGAAAGAAATTATGGCAAATTCGCTTTTCTCGTGTTTTATACAACTAAAATATAACCAGAATATACATGTCGGGCAGAGCTCTGTAACGGAAGATAACGCCGTTCATGTGGCACATAGAGCAAAATGCTTTAGGGGTAATTTATTCACTGCGAACTGCTTTATAACGTAAAACTATTTCTTGTCAGATGGCGTTGAAATTTTTTGGTTATCTCTCATCATAAAGAAATTACAGTGGTGAGACACTTAAAAATCACAAACATTTTGAATTTTGTGACGTCATGTCTCCGAAACGGCTTGCCTCAGAAATGCGAGCGTAGCATCATTGTACTCAGATTTCGATTCTGCATCGACTGTAGTTGTCTGAGGCCTATCGTTCCATTTAAGAAAATCAACGTTGGCCACGGATTTCTATGAAGGAGATATGCAATTGTTTTTCTGTTGCAATAATTTAACTTATCGTATGATAGTTTGTCAGATGGCGTTGGAATTTTTTTGATATCTTTTGTAATAAAAAAATTACAGGGGTGAGACACTTAAAAAAATCACCCTGTACTACAAGTAGCAGGAAAGCTCCGACACAGCAATTGCGTTATGGTAGGAAATTTGTAATATCAAACTTTGGTTTTACCAACCCTGGATTTATTTTTAACTTGTTTGTTTTTAAGACATTTGTTAGTTGTAGTTAATTTCGTACTTCTCTTTTTACTCATAGGCCTATTGAGCAGTTATTTTATGCATGTTATATGACGTAAATTTTAACGCTTTCTTTGCGGAATGAACCTCTAATGAGGCGGTTTTACAATTAGTAATAAAACAATATGCGTTATTGGGGTTAAAGTCGTAATAAAATTTAAACAACGGCAATTCTCTTAATACGTTGCCAACTTTACAATTGTTTGTATTAACTAATATTTTGAAAAACAAGACTTAGATAGAGATGTCATAGTTTAGAGATAACTATATACAAAGTTGATAAAAGTAGGGAATAGCACATGTATTTCCTGAGATATTCGTCATTAAAAAAAGGTTTCTCAAGGGTTTTTCGACAAACCATTTGCTATAGACTGGCGATATACAATTTTCCATAGCGTAAACAGCTTCGTTGCCATGTCAACTAAAATTTTCTTTAAATGGTAAGATATATATTTTGTTATATTTTCAGACACAACTCTTCTTCTTGATAGGCACTATTATATCTTAATAGGGTCACATCAGCAACAATTGAGAAAAATTAACCTCAATTCTAAAAGAAACCGACAAAACAAAAATTGAACCTCGGTGGTTCAGGGGTAAGAACGTGCGCCTCTGAACCGAAGGGTACTGGGTTCGATCCCAGGGTACTCCTTTCACTTTTTCAGTAGAAACTGTAACATTAACATCAACCGAGGTTCTGGCATTGTATTTGGGCAAGTTGAATGTCTGCACGTTCCGCCCTTCGGAGGGGGCGTAAAGCCATCGTTTCCGGCTCCATGCGTTGTCGAGCACGTTAAAGATCCCTACCCTCCTTACAGAAAGGCAGGGGTTGGGCAAAATTTCCAGGATAGTGAGGTGAAACTGCTCCCTGGCGTCGGTGATTGGCCATAGTCGCGGAAATGGGCCGACCTTAAAGAAACAAAACAACAACAACAAACAACAACAACAAAAAATACAAGAAATCACCAAAAATAATGATTATGAACTAATGAAATCTTCAAAATGTTGTCCATTATAATCAATACACAACTGAACTCGCGTTTTAAAGGAATCTATTACATTAATTAGGCTGAAACCCACAATGTGTCTTTTTTCGCCAATAATTATAGCGTTTACACTTTCAGATTGAATAGCCTGTGCCATATATATATATATATATATATATATATATATATATATATATATATATATATATATATATATATATATATATATATATATATATATATATATAAAGTGACCACCAAAAATGTATACCAAATAGAAAAAAAAATTATTAACTTTAAAAAAACTTTTAAAATACTTTTAGTTTAATTAGTGTGTGTTTGTCTGAATATTAGTCTAGATGAATTCTTACCAAAATTAGAAACGCAGCCCGGTTTAGCTCTGATTAGAGCTTACCAGTGCACTATACTATCACGACAGCTCCAATTATCAGAAGATGTTATACATAGAGACTATTTATAACTAACCAACAATTTTTGCAAATTGTCAGCCATGACCCATTTCCTCCCGAATACTGAGATAACGCATGTAAGGCTAAATGTGTAATTACAAACGCAGACCTGGTCCGCTCTAATTAGAAGAATTGGGTCAGGGTTAACAATTTGCAAACCTTGTTGGTTGGTTGTACTCAGTCTCTATTTATACCATTTTTTGTTAATTGGAGCTGTCGTGACAACATACTACCTGGTCCCGCACCGAGATTGTGACTCTGGCGTACATCTCACAGTGTTGTAGTAGGCTGGCTACCACAGCCGTGTTATTTTATTGGTGTGTTTTGACTGTAATAAGCATATGATGACAATACATCTAGCCTTATATACATTATCCCAGTATTAGCGAAGAAATAAGCGAGGGCTGACAATTTGCAAAAATTGTTGGTTGGTTGTATATAGTCTCTATTTATTACATTTTGTGTTGTGCTGACACCTACTCCAAAAATAACAATAATTTTACATTATATGATCCTAGAAATTTGACTGTCTTTTAAGCAGTCTACACGTATATTTAAAACTTTCTGCTTAGGTGAACTCTAAATAAATATTTTGATACTTGTCTGTTAGTCATAGGTATGTGTTGAGTTAGACATTCTTGCGTGGTAAATGCATTGATCGTACATTGAGTGGAAAAAATAAGTTGATTGTAAGTTGTAGACAGAAGAGTACGCAACTATTTTTTACTTTTTAGTGCATTTTTTGTTTTATAATATTTTTTTGTGAAGTCGGTTTACCATTTTCTTAAATTTTTTGTTTATTTCTTTATTTTTAGTGAATCTGAAGCTTTATATCTGATTCAATTAGACGTAAACGCAACGGTGTGATCCACAATCATCATCAATGTAGTCGAAGTCAATTATATACGCATTATTAAGGATAACTCAAAAACTTCTGCTTGGATCCTGATCACATTTATATGAGACCACACGAAAAGCACCAGCTTTCAAATAATAAAAAAATCGTCAAAATCGGTTTACCTAGAAAAAAGTTCTGAGGTAACACACAAGAACATCATCAATGTAGTCGAAGTCAATTAAATACGCATTATTAAGGATAACTTAAAAACTACTGGTCAGATCATAATCACATTTATATGGGACCACATGAGCAGCACCAGATTTCAAATAAAAAAGAATCATTAAAATCGATCCACCTAGAAAAAAGTTATGAGGTAACACACATAAAAAAACATACAGTCGAATTGACAACCTCCTCTTTTTTTTTGGTTAAAATAAACTTGTTTCTATAATTTTAGTCCAAAATTTTCTGCAAAAGAATGTAAAAGTTTACCAGAAAAACTGTTTCGGTCGTGTCGGCTAACGAACTCATCTAAGTTAGTTACAAATAGAAGGCACCTGCCAAATTTAGAACATTACCTTCGGTAATCGCTTGGATGAGTTTGTTAGCTAACACAATTAGGTTGGTTTTACACATAAAATCTTCTTTCAAATGACTTTTTATCCTTTTATTTTTTTTTTGGTGATTTAAACCATTTTAATGAAAAATCGCTACCTCAACGCACTTCCTAAGTCCAAACTTTTTTGGTTGGGGAGATTTTAAAGCATCTTTACTGTTTAAAATACATGAGACTAGAAGATCGGGACACAAGAACAAACTGTAAGCGATGAATATAAAAAAATAACTCTGCCACGTACTGATCGTGTAATTTCATTGGTCGTTAGCGCTTTTTTATCTGACAGTTATGCGCAAACTTTAATGCTCTTTCCCATGGCCCGTCGAAAACATAAAATAAATGTTGCTTAGCGATATTTCTGCACACGTATCCTAACAGCCTTCTATTATGGAATTTTACATTCGCCGAATGTTTACTTTGCTACTGGCCTGCTCAAAAGTTTAATACCAAACTCTGTTTATGTACTTTCAAACTGGACGTTACGTTTTAAGCACCAATGGAATTGAGAATTTTCCAGTTTAGTGTTATTTCAGAATCTTAAACCTTCATGCAACTACAAGTATTTTGGTTTCAATTGCCAAATAAATATAGCATGTTGGGTGGCCCTAAAAACTTTAAACTCTATACCTGTTTGTAAGATACTGTGATTTAGAAGCTAATATTACTACCAAAAATAACAAGTTTTCCTCGTTTTATGCTTACAAATAAAAACTATTTGTTTTACAAGTGGCACAGTACCTTATAAAATAACGAGACCTGCCATTTTAGATTAAGTAATAAACTAAAAATAACAATTTTTATGTCATCTAAAATAATTTCCAAATAGAAAATACCATACCAACATACACGTGTATAGTCACAGTTTTTGCTTTGTAGTGAGGTCTAATAAAAATTCACAAGGATACGATTCCAAACGAATCCCGTTTATCAAATTCCTCGTTCCGACTGTTCTCGAACTTATATAGGGTAAACGAATAGAGGTATCCACAATAGAATATATGAACAGATTTAAAAACTGATACATCATCAGCACTGACCATGCATCATAATAATGAAGGATACAAAATAGACTTTGACTATGCCAAAATACAATCCTTGGTCGAAGTTTCCAGAATATTCGTGAATAGTTCTGAATTAACTGGAAGATTAGTGTCATAACTGGTTTTATTTTTGGAAAAGAACAAACTGTGCACCATCTTTAAGTACGTCTATGTCTACGTAGCGCAACGGCCAATATGGACACCAAACTGTTAGAAATGATATAAGAAATGGACGAAGAAGCTAAAAAGAGAGATGAATTTGCACGAGAAAAAACAAAAAGAGATGGAGAATCCAGAAAAAGACATAAAGAAGCCAGAAAAGAGATGAAGAAGCAAATAAAGAAATGAAAAGAAGAGATGAAGAAGCAAAGAAACTTCCGCAAGAACAAGCCAGCAGAATTGAGAATATTATTTGGTGTGTGGACAAACGTATGAAACACGTAAAAGATTACATCTTACAACAAGTGGATTGGGTAAGGGGTATTTCGCGACGATGTATATGACAAGCTGACGAATGTGCAAGAGGTACAAGCGAAGGTACAGAAAAAAAGGCAATCACTGGACAAGAAGTATGATACCCTACTCAAGGGAAACACCAGACTCGAAGATAGCCCCGTCATAAGAAGGTTCCCACACTTGATGGCTCAGTCCCATGGGGTATTTATCTACCCGCAGTTCGAAGCCGCTGCTACAGCAAATGGTTGGAGCGAGGGAGAGAAAGCGACTTCCTGAAACTCTTAGAGGAGATGCCCCAGATGTGCTTCAAGTAATTCGCAGGCAAAAAGAGGACAGTTTCGACAGCATTAGGTATGACCTAGAAATGAGATGTTCAGACCAGCATTTACAACAGCCGTATCAAACTCAGCTAAAAAGTCGCTGTCAGAAATCGGGCCAAACTCTCCAGCAGTTCGAAGCCGACGTTGCTAGATTAACACGATCAGCTTACCCTAGAACTCCGGTGGAATCATTGAATCAGATATCGCTGCAAAGATTCATTGACGGCATCAGGGATACCTAAACTAAACAGGCGTTGAGGATGGCGAGACATAAAAACTTGAGCGATGCTTTCGCAGATTCGCTAGAATTTGAAGCTGCCAAGCAAGCTTTTAAGCGCAATGTAAAAAATCGCAGTCTCCAAGTCCGAAAAGAAAATAAAGCAGATTCGTCCAAGGCCGTGCAGCTACTAGAGAATATAGCAGACCAGATAAGGCCTACGTCTCATGGTCACCCAATAAGGGTTTACCGTGCAAATGCCTTGCGTTTCTGGCACTGCGGCAAGGTGGGACATATACGAGACAAATGTGGGAAGATCAGTCGCATGGGAGAGAGTAAAGCTAAGGCAGATAACCGTTTCTCAGGTTAGCGATTTTGGCAGCGCTCTCGTCGTAGGTGGATACGTAAGCGGGAACAAGGCCCAGATGGTCGTCGACACCGGCGGATCTAGGACGATTATTCGCCGCGACATAGACCAAGATGGAGAATAAGAGAGCCAGACAAATTATATAGACTAGATGCAGTCAGTGGTAGTCGGATCCACGTATTTGGCGAAAGAGGCGTCGAGCTGAAAAGTGGGATATGGAGGACAAATCAGAGAGCAATAGTCTCCGCCATCTCAGACCTGATTTTAATTGGCTTAGACATTCACCAATGTCAGTGCGTTAAACTTGATCTTGGTACTAACATCTTGACTATCGGCGGTGGGGAAATGGTAATGTTGACTGGCAGTAATCTGGTAGTGCCGTAAATCACCGTGGAAGAAAGTAGCAACGTTAACGTCTGCAATGAAAGTGTAAACGTTGAGAGAGACGACACATTTATTCAGCCAAAAGCAACGAGAGAAGAGATCATGGGACAGATTCGAGGCGAAGCATGTATAGGCCATATAGGTGTGAAGCAAACCCAAAAAAGGTCAACGAACACATTCGTTGATACAGAGCTGATGTCGACGAGAATAATAGGACCTGCAGAGATTAAGGTTTAAATAGAAACCCCAGGACAAGGTCAATTGAGCGGAAGAACCAATACAATGTAAGAAGTTTGCTCCAAGAGAGCTCCGACATGATAAAGAGAAGGGCTGTCCGAATGCATATACAAGTAGAAAGCGTCCGCACGGAGACCCGTTATGACATGCGAGCTTATTCAGCTGGTTTTAAAGAAGGAAATCAAGTGTGACTCTACAATCCAGTATGACGCAAGGAACGGTCACCGAAACTACAGAAATTATGGAAAGGTCCATATAAGGTGGTAAAAATGATCAATGGCATTGTCTATCGCATTCAGAGGAGCCTAAAGAGCAAGATGAAGGCGGTCCATATGCACAGGCTTACGCCATACCAAGGAATGTCAGAATGCGAACGGGATGGTCGAATGTAAGAAGGGGGCAGAATTAGATTTATGAACTCTGTTACTTCTATTGCCACAGGCACCTGGTTAAGTATGTTGGTAACAGTGACAACTCTGGAATTATATTTCTAGAAGGAACCAGAAATGACAAGTGTGGAACAATTCAGAAAGCTCTATAATCTCTATGGACAATATATAGGCGAGCTGCAGATAAGGTGAGTCATTCATTAGTAAGTTAGTGTCGGTGCAGAATAAGTGATTATAGAAATATTTTAGTTGGTGTGTTTGTGGTCGGAAAATAGTATGTTATAATATATTAGTGCTTTCAAAAGCTGTGTTATGCTAGATAACAGATCCAGAACCATGATAAACGTAACGCTATTATATCCTCATAACAAGCACAAAAATGACCAGTAAATCAGTAAGAAACTTACCTGTTCTTTTACCTGACTTAACAATACGCTTAGTGTATGTTCTCTAAGAAGACTCAGAAATAGAAAGATATACATAGTTTCAGAGAGTCAGCCGGTACTAGAGACTCAGAGATGTTTCAAAGCCGAGTCTAAACTGCACTGGGATTACAAAAAATTCTTGAAGCAACTGGCTACGAACACCAAAGTAACTTTAATGCGGGTACTAGGGCACCAAGACATTGAAGGAAATGAGAAAGCAGATATGCCTGCAAAAAGGGCAGCAAAAATAGCATTTTATGGGCAGAGCCTTATTGTGGATTAACAAAATACCACGTACAAAATGAACCTGATATTTGTGAAAAGGAACAAATGCTGTCATACTGGAGGAAAACGCCAGGCTTAAAACAGTCAAAACGGTTCATCACCATATAAACAGAAAAGTCTGAACTATTTCTTGAAATGAACAGGGGTGACTTGAAAATAATCGCGCGACTTTTTACAGCACACTCCACAGTAGGGTGTCCCTTATAAAGATATATAAGGTGGACAGTGAAAACTGCAGATACTGCACCGAAGCAGCATCAATAACAGAACGCTTACAATGCAAATGCGTGGCTAAGTTCTGCAGCAGGTTCAAATACCTTCGAGGGGTGACTAATAGCCCCAAGAAATAGGTAAAATAGTCCTCAAAGACATAGCAGGCTATATGGAAGTCCAAACACTTTGGGAAGCTATTAGAAAATAGAGTCATGCAAAAAAACACTAGAGTCGCAGCCCTGAGAGGCCAAAGGCCCATACGATTCATTAAACAATCTACATATCTACAAATCTAGTGTATGTTCATATGTTCTATTGTGGATACGTTTATTCGTATGCACTATACAAGTTAGGAACAGAGACCTATAACCAAAATCTCAAAACTGAAATCTATGCAACTCAACTCACGAACTTGCATGATTTGCGCCAGCTATTGTTGCTGAATTCCCTGCTACCAACCCGAATTGCTCCAGAACGTGAGAAATCGAATTAAGCGACATTTGTAATTTTACATGAAGGCCATTTTCAACATTTTAAAGTAATGTGTTGGCTAATAGGCAAGTTAATTCTTTCGTATTACACTCTGTGTTTCCGCAATGCCATTAATTTTTTAATTCATACTTTCAATTTTAATTTTGAATTTGCTCCGCAAAAATTTTACGGATTTTCAAAACAAAGTACACGTTTAGATTTGATGCGTGAAATTTAAATATTTGGCGAGAACCAAGATACGGTCGCAACGTAGCGACTGAAATAACTCATTAGACATCGAACCTAACCTAACACAGTTGCAGAGCAAATTTGGTAGCCTTTTCTACGATGTGCCACTCGACCTTACTTGCCTTTAAAAAAATCTGAAGACAATCTACCCATTTATTATAGAAGCTTAGACATTCAAGCAAGAACGCGTTCCCTTTCAAAATATAATAGACCTGTCTAAATGTTGTTCAGAGAGATACATAAGTGGCAAACCTGTTGCTATAATTTTCAGGGCCACCCTCTATATAAATAAACTAATAAATAAGTTACAGTTGATTTAATCTGCAGAGGGCGTTCTTAAACATGTTGCCTAGGAGCAGATGGCTTCCTAATTAAACAAAAATTCATTTAAAATTCACAGAACATGTCCGTGATGAAACTGTGTCAACCACTAATACAAAATACTCATACTTTTATTTTGATTAGATAAATGTACAAAAATATGGACATTTTTTCAAATATCCTTCCGCATTATTTCTTTGTTGCTCCACAATCTTTCACGATGTTCACTTGCAACAGTGGTGAGCCATGTAATATTTTAAAGGAGCACTGTTGAACAAAACACACTGAAATTCTTCATCCAAGTACACAAATATTTCAAGTGTGTGGTAGATTGGAACAGGCAGCAGCGCATGAGGGAACACATTGTTCCAACAGAATATGAATAAGTTTCTTTCAAAGAGAATATTTCCTGCTGTTGCACTAGCAATTTTCTACCATGGAACATAAACAGGTGTTTTGATTTAAGTTGCCAAAAATTCGAATTCTTATAACCCTGAATTATTTTAAACCGATGTGACAAGATTAAGCTTATCAATCAGCACACTGAATAACTTTAAATCGATATGACAAAAAGACGCTTATAAACTAGACACACACACACGTAATATTATCCACATGTGTATATCTATGTAAGTATTGCTACGACTTCCCTGCTTCTAACTACATGAAACGTGTAAATCACCACAATTCCCTCAATAATCAGCGGAGGCCTAAGCAAAGCTCAAGCAAAGAGATACTCTAGAGGGGTTCGGGCGTTCGGTAACACTCCAAGGTCTATACAGGTCCTAGTAACTTATTTTAACAGGCGCCAGAAACTATTCCGCAACCCGTTGCAAGGTGTTATTATGATGACTCTGTGATTGAGACTACCGTCACAGCAAATGAAAAAGGTGCCATTATTCAACGTATCAACACAAAACTGCATAAACAGAAGCGTTACCAGTACTAAACTGTTCCTATAATCAACAAGATGTGACCTCAAACAAAGTCGTTTACTTCTCTAGTGATTCTATAACTTGATAAGTCGATGGTACGGGCGACAAATAATAATTTCAGATATAATAGTGACCCATATATTCACACATCAAATAAGCCGCAGCAGCACAAGTATTATGCTTTAGTTAAAACAATGCGCTGTAGTAATAACGTGGACCTATCTAAGTACAATTAGCCCTGTATAATACATGGGTGTATCAATGGTGCTTAAATACTGGCTGTTAACAAGTTTTATGTGAGCTCACAAAAAAAGTGTACACTACGGTACAATAACAAGTTAAATATGACTTAAATGATTCGCTTGAAGAGCCTGCACAATGACAGTATTTACTGGCTGATCTAAATTTCTTAAATAAACACTCGGCTATGTGAAGCCGCCCTTGCGAAGCAATGCTCCTATTGATCATAAAGAACAACATAAAGGGCCTTGTAGGTCAACAGACTTGAAACAATAACGTGACCTTTATTAGTGGGGTTATATATTTAATAAAAAGGTGCAAATTACTACATCAAATTTAAATTAAACAATACTACGGATATGTTATCTACGTCTGCCCTGATATTTAAATTAAAAGTGACAGTTGTTACGACAAGGTTAACTTAAAATAACAATTTAGTCCACTGACTTTTAGAGTGGTAGGTAAAAGGCGGTATTTACTTTAATATGGTGATTCAAGGTAGGTCATGGCTGACGATGACATTACAGGTCACTATACGCCAAAGTAACTTATCTGACTTGCTAAAATAGCGATAGAGCACAAAAGAGGATATTTGATAAGGCAATTTATAGCACTGCAATTACACCTAAAGAAAACACATGACATGGCGATTGTATACTAGTCTCGGTCTCCAGGAAATACTGGCCCTTTATACCGCAGACGGACTTTCCAGGCTCAGTCTAACCAGTCGATATGACCCTGGCGGTTGAACGAAGCGCTCTCACCTATTACGAATCTCGGCACACCATTCAGTCTGCAGATTGTGGATGGTCCCGTGTGTATTCTACAACGACCTCCTACAGCGTTTCTGTAGCATATAATAACGATGTGTACCTCGTGTGTCGCACCATCGGCGATTACTTATACTGATACCGCAGAGAACGAAGAATAGCCTAAGTACTGTAAACGACTGTAAACACCATCTTGCCTACAAATATGATTCCATAAACAGTGACCAAAATGGCTTCCACGCTACGGCTGTGATAGCTGCCACCAGAAAAAAAGGACCTGAACCAAACGTTTTCCTATATCTACACACCCATTGCAGGACGGCCAATTCCCAGCCATGTCAACCTAAATGCATTGAATCATGCCGTCTCCCAGGTAATAAGCATAGAATACTGTCAGACAGTGATAAAGAGAAACAACAATATGTGTGTTTTGTTTCTTTTAACGTCGGCTTATTTTCGCGACTATGGCCAATCACCGATGCCAGGCAGCATTTTCATCTCAGTATACTGGTAATTTTGTTGAACCCGTACCTTTCTGTAAGGAGAGTAGGGATCTTTAACGTGCCCAACATCGCACGGACACGGGACCGACGGATTTACGCCCCCTCCGAAGGGCGGAACGCGCACACATTCAAGTTGCTCAAATACAATGCCAGAACCTCGGTTGATGTTAATGTTACAGTTTGTACTGGAAAAGTAAAAGGTGAACCCTGGGATCGAACACAGTACCCTTCGGTTCAGAGGCACACGTTCTTACCACCGAGGCTCTGAGACAACAATATGAAATAAACATAATGAAATTACACCAGCAGGAGTACTGAAGGTATCGCCTCTTCACGGATTAAGGACGAACACAGACACGGTCGGTGTCAACGTAGATAACTCACGTCAATATCACGTTAAATTAAAACAGGCCCTTAAAATAATACATATATTTGCAATAAAGCATGTTACGACATCTGGGTGGTAACGTATATTATGTTAGGTGTGTTCCCAACTCAATGCAACTTATTTATAGTCTTAAAGACGTTTAGACCCTAGAGATGCAAGATGTGGTGGCAGTTTTAAATAACTCCCTGGTTATTTTTAATTTGTGGAGAAATTAACATCAACTTATATCGATTTAGAACTCATCTCAAAGGGACAAACATTTGACCATTTCGTTTTCAAATTCTATAGCAGTGTTTCTCTAAGTCTGATACTATCCTCTCTTTCTTTACAAATAAGTTTTCAGAATACAACTTAGTAAAGAGGATTGACGAAAAGGCGAGCTTTCTTAGCAAAGTATTGACCGACGTAATAATTTTTAAACCTGGCGTTTGAGTATTAAATAGTCATTACTATGAGAAATAATTTAAATCGGGCTTGAAAAAAAGGCAACGTGCCAAGTAACGCCCTACTAAGGACTACAAACTCATGTATTAGTTGGTCAGCGGACTCGCCGACTGTATCGCTAGCTTCCCCCTATGCATGTCGACTTGTGTGTAACAGGCAACCAATATTCTCTAGCGTGCGCGCGGCAGTTTCTATTTACATATTAGAATTGTTTTTTTTAAGACTCTAAGTTAGCTAGGTTTATATAGCTCTTAGTAGAAAGATGAAATTCTTAAAATTTGATTGTTCCAATAAATATTGTACTAGTGGCAATATACTATATAGTCTTAAGGGGTACTAAATAAACTTAGCAGATTAAGGTATAGTCAGAGAGATAGAAGTAAGTTTCTTTGTGTCTTTCTTTGTGTTGACCTCTTTTGACCGCAGCCTCCCGAGTATGTTAAAAAGTCACCATGACAGGCTCCATTGGTGTGAAAAGTGTCCCAGTATTTCTTCTGCAACAACTTGTAGCGTAGATGTGTGCATGCATATGTATGTGTGTGTATGTGCACATGAAGACATAATGTGCATTTTCTGTCCTGCACCTAGTGTTAAGTACTGGACGTACAAAGCCTATTGACGTGGGTGCGTATACATGAGTGTATATGCGCTCGCATACGTGTGTGGGTGGATATGTATGTAAGTTTTAATTTTAATATACAATTTTAATAAACAGCAAGTGTATAGGGAGATAAAAGAAGATAAAAGAAAAAAGTTGAAGAGCTTGTTAGATTAACATTCTTAAGACAGGTTTTGCCATTGTGAAAAGCAAGATCAGATGCATACTTGTTTATTTTAAAGATTAACAGTGACTGAATGAGCCAGTTATCAAAGTCAAAACTCTAATAAAAAAAAACTAAGACTTTATATTCTCATTATGTTTGAAATAAAAAATCTAGCTAAAGCCAGTGACACTGTCACCACTTTGTCTCTTTGAAATGTGCAACATTTTGAGAACAAGGATAAATGTTACTTGAAAAAATGGTTCCTTCACGCTGACTGGCAAACTTTTCCAATATATCTACTAAAGAAAGAAGCTTGACATAAATATTCTACTAACGTCAACAAATACTACATCTAACTTTAAACTGACAGATTTAGTAGCCTAAGAATTTTTGATCTAGTAAAATATATAGCCTTTTTCACATATTAGCATGTGACTTTTCACCACAAACCATTTTTTATTATCAATTGCAGCTTTGATAAGTTATTGATTGAGACTTATTCTTATGAAAATTCGCTACCATAACGCATTAGCTGCATCCGGACTTTTTCTATTCATTTGGCTATTTATTTAGATACACCTCGTATACAGTGCAGAATATAGTCGACGGTAGGGCAACAGTCTCAAGAAGAGTGCGAGTGGAACACGACTGGTCATCAGAAGCATCACGCGTCTCTTATTGATCCCTCTGGAGGTGGCAAAATCGAATTTAGCTGGTGAGAATGGCGGTATTTCCAGCATTCAGTGATAGGACAGCTGTCAGGTGCACGCTTCGCTGAACACCAAATAATGGCGACATGTGTACGAACGTACGATTCCAACCACTGGCGCAAATAATACGAGGTGTCACACCAAATAAAAATATCCAGAAAGAGTGTAATGTGACTATATGAAATTTTTATGATCTTGGATTTTTTATGTATGGAATATATGTTCCAGAATGGAAACATTGTAAATGTGCCAGGAACATATGACAAATGGACGCCACTGGCAAATGACGCTAGCTTTCTGCAAAACATAACGCGAGCAAATAAACTTTGTAATGGGTCATGCCAAATAACTCCTCTGACAAATGCTGACTTCTGTAAATTTGGTTCTTTATTGCGGCCTTTTAAATATCCGCGCGGAATAAATGGTACATTTCTTGGAGCCATTTGCTACAGCTACAAGCGTTACCTCGTGTTATGGCAATGCTCTGATTTGCATATATTTGTTAGATTATAATTGCACGAAATAAATTTTTCTTATCGTAGATACAAATAAATATTACGCACTTAATCGAAAATCCCTTCAACATATGTGGTTAAGCAAGACGACTTAAGCAAGATTTATAGACGTATTGAGAGGTTGTTCAGTTAGAAGGTTTATCGTTAAACAACGCGCGTGTGAGCAGGGAGTTGTGACGTCGACCGGAGACCCGACTGCTGTCTACTGGTCGGCAGTGGTCATCAGTTCTAGTGCAGTATCGTTTTTGTTTGCGTGACAACCTCATGACTTGTTTTGTTCTAAAAGCAAGACAAGGAAGCCTTATGTGATTATACCGTTATAGAAGAGGCAAGAACGTTTGCCTGTGCAATGTCAGGGCGTAGTACAGGCAATAGAGGAGCCCGTTACCCTTGTCCATAATGCACTAAATTACAGGAGTTTTTTTTTTTTTGATACATAGGTTCAGAATGACGTACTAAATACAAAAACACAAAATCCTTACAAATTAGGAGGCCGGAAGTGCCGCCATTTTGAGAAAAACCGTTTCGGTGTATATCTCCGTATCCGTGCACTTTAGGTCAAAAATGGTAATAACCTTTATTGTGGATAATTACATTTCTCATATTTTATGATAAATAATTTTTTTTGTATCACTCACCGTTTACAACTTATACGACTATTAGCATTCATTTATTGACTTTTTAGTGAATTTTCTTAAAAAAAATTCACTAATGAGGAGATTTCGACTTTTAAATTTTGAAAAAATTTCTTCAAATGAGTGCTAATTAGGCCCCCCAGAATACATATCCGGGGTCAGTTTCAATTTTTATATGTTTATATATATATATATATATATATATATATATATATATATATATATATATATATATATATATATATATATATATATATATATATATATATATGTATCACACCGATAACACAAAAAATAATGGGCCGATTTTGATTAAATTTGGTGAATAAATTCCTTTTGCAAATGGCTAGGTTGAGTTCGTTAGCCAGGAAAATCTGTCCAGGTTTTCCCGGAAAATTTTGTGTTTTCTTTTGAAAAAAATTCATATCTCCGGAATTAATAAAGTAAGGGCAACCAAATTAAGTACGCGGGTTTAGATCCTTATAGGTAAGTCACCTACCAAAATTTAGCCATGTAGGTAAAAAGACAAAAAAGTTATAGGCATTTAAAGAAAAATAAATTGGGGTTTCCTCAAAACGTCAAAATTGCGATTTAAAACGTCAAAATCGGCAACATTTAGGCAAATAACTTGAATCTAATACGGGCTATGGAAATAAAATGTCTCAAGAAGGATGTTTCACAAACCCTGAAGTCTTAGTTTCAACCGTCATTGTCATTCATTTTACTAAAATGTTTCCAGAAAATTCATTTCAAATAGACCCTTTCTGTGATGTTTGGCAGTAGCTTTAGCTATAGAGTTTATCGTTTAATGGTATATAATTTTTGTCGAATTTTCGTAAAAAATCAATAAAGCTCAATATATCCGTTATTATACAAGATATGAAAAAAAATTGTATATATTAATTATAGGGTGTCTTGAGCTACATCTTAAAAAATATTTCTACAATCACAGGCTGGCCCATAAGTCGTTGGTGATACACATTGTCTTTTTTTTGTTTAATCAAACACGCCTTATGTTATTGCATTTTTGCATTTTCCATCGAAATATAATGCATGTTTGTAAGAAAATAAATTCTGGATGCAGCAAGTGCGTTATGGTAACGAATTTTGATCAAATGCTTCATGTTTGAATAGCACAATTTGCTATTAATCTATAAGGTTGACCAAGAAACGAGTGTTTCCGGGAACACTTTAAGCTTACTTTTGGAAATTTTTGTACATTTTCACACAATAAAGTTATTTTTATGAAACATGGCATATTGTTTTTACTATATAGGTTATACTGGTAACCAAAATTGATGCCTGCTTTCTTAAAAAGAAAACACACATATTTGCAATAAAAACATTTTTATGAAAATTCACTACCATAACGCACTTGCTGCGTCCAGAGTTTTTTACCTATATCCTTGTTAATAATTGTTTAAACAATAAAATGCTTATAACTTAACTTTTCAATCGACAAATTTACTACAATTTTTACTGAAAACTTTTTTTCTAAAATCAATATTTTCAAAGTTATAACGCGTTAAATGTTGCACTTTTCAATCGCCAAATTTTTCTGGAAATAGTTTAGTAAAATGAAGGACAATGACGGTTGAAGCTAAGACTTCAGGCTTTGTAAAACATTCTTCTTGAGACATTTTCTTTCCATAGCTCATATTAGTTTAAGGTTCTTTGCGTAAATGTTGCCAAATTTGACGTTTTAATTCGCGACTTTGACGTTTTGAGGAAAACCCCAATTTTTTTTTAATGACTAACTTTTTTGTCTTTGAACCTATAGACCTAAATTTTGGTATGTAATTTACCTATAATGACGTAAAACCGTGTACTAAATTTAGTTGCCGTTACTTTGTTATTTCCGGAGATATGATTTTTTTTCGAAAGAAAACACAAAATTTTCCGGGAAATCCTGGGCCGATTTTCTTGGATAACGAACTTATCCAAGCCACTTACAAGTGGAAGGTATTTACCAAATGTAATTAAAACCGGCCCATGCGTTTTTGAGTTATCGGTGTGTGATATATATATATATAAATTAAAACTGACCCCGAGTATGTGTTCTAGGGGGCATAATTAGTGCCTATTTCATTTTTTTTTTCAAATTTCAAAACTCGGGGTCTCCTCATTAGCGAATTTTTTTTAAAGAAAATGCACTATTAATAATTTAAAAAAAAAGTTAAGTAAAAATTTTAGGAAAATTGCCGATTGAAAAGTTAAGTTATAAGCATTTTATTTTTTAAACAATTATTAACAAAGATATAGGTAAAAAAGTCAATAAATGAATGCGAATAGTCGTATAAGTTGTAAACGGTGAGTAATACAAAAAAAATTACCGAACAGAAAGCATGAGAAATGCAATTATCTACAATAAAGGTCATTACCATTTTTGGCCTAAAGTGCACAGTTACGGAGATATAGACCAAAACGGGTTTTCTCAAAATGGCGGCACTTCCGGCATCCTAATTTGTAAGGATTTTGTGGTTTCACATTCAGTACGTCATTCTGAACCTATGTATCAAAAAAAAAAAAACTCCTGTAATTTAATGCAGAAACAAATTCTCTATTGCCTGTACTAGCGGGTCACCGAGTGAATTGTGTAGGTGAATGGCGTAGTCTGCATGAGACAAACTTATACGTTAAGAAATCTTGAGACCTTAAGACTCTTCCGATAACATTTATAAATAATTTTGGCTAATAAATGTACTTTTATTACAAATGAATATTATGATGTTATAATAATAACTGATTCATTGGTAATAAAATAGCTTAATCAGTCTGTGTTGCGTGTGCGTATTATTTCTTTAACGTTGGCCTATTTCCGCGGCTATGGCCAATCACCGACGCCAGGGAGCAGTTTCATTTCACTATCCTAGAAATTTTGCCGAAACCCAGCCCTTATGTAAGGAGGGTAGGGATCTTTAACGTGCCCAACATCGCATGGACACGGGACCGATGGCTTTACGCCCCCTTCGAAGGGCGGAACGTGCAGACATTCAACTTGCTCAAATAGAATGCCAGAACCTCGGTTAATGTTAATTTACAGTATGTACTGAAAAAGTGAAAGGAATACCCTGGGATCGAACCCAGTGCCCCTCGGTTCAGAGGCACATGTTCTTACCACTGAACCAGCGAGGCTCTTTAATTAATCAGTCTGCCATTGTTGGGAGTTTAAAACGAATATAGGCTCACAATCTCCAAAAAGAGTTGTGCTTAAAAAAGTTGCTTCTAAAAATCAAGCTAACCTGATTTTGAGCACATACAAATTACTACTAACGGAAACAATAAAATGTATACCTGACTTTTAGAACTCACTGTATATACAGGGTGTAAAAAAGTGTGGAACATTGCCAATACTTTGAAAAATAATAAACATATTTTTTGACACTTGGTATACTGATGTGCTTAAATTTAATACTCTGTTGACAAGTAAAAACGTTTGGGTAACTATACAGGGTGGGTCAGAAATAATAGCAACATTTTTATTTCACGGACATCCTGTATATTTTGCGTTTTCTAAATGTACATATAATTTAAGGTCTAATTGTATTTGAAGATCTTTCCCATCTACATTCACTACTGAAAAATGGTTGTCAAAAATAATTTTCAAAAATTGTTAATATTTCTAAAACTACGGAACATATTATTTCACACTTGGTATATTGATGTATTTAAGTTCAATACACATTTGACACGTAAAAAAAGTATGTGTGACTACACAAGGTAGCTGAGAAATAATACCAACTTTGTTATTTTAAATGTAATGCCCTGTATATTTTGCAGATTCTTATAAGCATTTAAGATATACATTCAATGATGTAAGTTTTGAGTTGTTTGTTCGTCTACATAAATTAACGATAATAAACAAGTAATTATTAGATTTAGTTACTTCCGGCGATGTTTAAAATATCGACCATTAGTTGCTAAGGAATAACCAAGTCTGTGTCTAAATTCCCGCAAGCCGTTGTCAAAAGTATTCCAATTATTCTCATGAAGTTCGTTCCTAATTATAATCTTGTGTGTGTGTTTTGTTTCTTTAACGTCGGCCTATTTCCGCGACTATGGCCAATCACCGACGCCAGGGAGCAGTTACACCTCACTATCCTGGAAATTTTGCCGCATTCCTGCCTTTATGTAAGGAGAGTAGTGATGTTTAACAACATCGCATGGACACGGGACCGACCTCTTTACGCCCCCTCCGAAGGGCGGAACGTGCAGACATTAAACTTGTTCAAATCCAATGCCAGAACCTCGATTGATGTTAATTTTATAGTTTGTACTGAAAAAGTGAAAGGAGTACCCTGGAATAAAACCCAGTAGGTACCCTTCGGTTCAGAGGCACAAGTTCTTACCCCTGAACCACCGAGGTTCTAAGTAATTATAATATTTAAATGTTCAATAGCGTCTGGCCTATGTTTGTAAACTTTACTTTTTAGAATACGCCACAAATAAAAGTCCAGAGGTGTGAGGTCTGGTGATCTTGCGGGCCACTCGTTTGCATTCTTCCTATCCATAGATTTGGAAATGTTTGGTTCAAAAATTAACGAACTTGTAAACCAAAATGTGCAGGATCACCGTCCTGGTGAAACCAAATGTCTCTTCGGTTTGGGTACAGGATTTCTAATTGTGGAATAATCTGTTCACGTAACAACTGCAAATAAAGTTCTGATGTAACGCTTTCGTTAATGAAAAATGGTCCAGTGGTATTATGGCCTATAATACCTATGCAAATGTTGATTTTTTGTTGCCTTCGCGCGTGTGCTTCAGCCACGTCTGCTAACCAATATCTACAATTCATTGTACCTATTGACGGTACCATTAAGCATAAATGTAGCCTCATCGGAAAAGAGAATATTATTTACAAATTTCGAATCAACATTGCACCTCTCCATCATAATTTCACAAAACTCCGTTCTTCTATCATAATCATCCTATATAAGTTCTTCAACTAGATATATCTTAAAGGGACGTATCTTTTCGCTTTTGGAAAAGTTTTTAACGGACATGTGAGACATATTATTCTGTTGGCCCATCTGTTGAAGGGATTGATTGGAATTGGCCTATAAATCACCTAAAACATTTATCGCCACATCACCATTAGTAGTGCTTTTCGGTCTGCCTGTTTTTGGTCTACATCATTGAATCTATCTCTTAAATGCTTATTGGAATCTTCAATATATACAGGTGTTCCATTTAAAATAACAAAGTTGGTATTATTTCTCAGCCAGCCTGTATAGTTACACATACTTTTCTACTTCTCAAAAGTGTATTTAACTTAAATACGTCTATATACCAGGTGCAAAAAAATATGTTCCGCAGTTTTAGTAATATTAACAATATTTGAAATTTGTTTTTAACAACAATTTTTTCAATAGTGAATGAATATAGGAAAAAAACTTGAAATACAAAAAGACTTTAAATTATATGTAAATTCATAAAACGCACAAATATACAGGTTGTTCTAGTTTGACATAAAAATGTTGGTAATAGTTCTGAGGCACCCTGTATAGTTACACATATACATACCCATTAGTGTGGGTTGTTTTTAAGTAAACAGTTTAACTTTTCAGAGTGAGTTTTTGCTAAGCCTAGCCAAAGGTGAAGAAACATTATTTTCTATTTCCATCGTAAACTGAGGATTGATGCTATTTAGGTAAGGAAGGATTCCGCCTAAAGAATTGTGTGGCGAGATAGCGAAAATGTTGTCATCGTACCTTAACCAGCAAGTTGGTTTTAGTTTAGATTTACCATCGCTACTGTCTAGAAATTTAAAATGAATAAGGAAGCAATATCGAAGATAACAAGGATATCGCTTTAAGAAATCGTCCGCTTTTGACGATAAGAAAGAGAGAGAGAGAGACAGTTTTCGACATAGAATATGGCTTTTTCTACTAAAGGTTGGAGAGTTTCCTCTAGATGCTTTGCAAGTTTTCGTGTGGGTGAACAGTTGGCACTCACGCTGGGACGAAGGGTAATATTATGTTTATGGATTTTGGGAGACTGTATTTTCTAGGGATCTCAGACAGTTTTTCACAGGGATTAAGATAAGCAGAAAAAAATTGAGTGTAGAAATTGGGCGCGTCAGCCAAGGCGCGCAAGAAAATTGAATGCTGTTTGAATGGTGTATCTACATCAGAAATGGTCTGGTTTTGGCCTTTCCTGCCCCTTGCTTGTATATGATAGGCAAAGTTTAATTAATATAACAGCCTTATTTAAATACAAAAATATAAAAAAAAATTATGGCAAATTTTCGTAGAATAAGGTAATTTTCTATTATTTCTATTTTTTCTTTTCTTTACAGAAACTGTTGTATCTTTGAACATAGCAAAGCTGTTTTAGTGAGATTTTGGTAGGCCTAGTTCCCTAATAGAGTATATAATGCGTGCCAAATTTTAACTTTATAGCTTTACACAAACTTGAGATATAGGATTTTACAAAAATGTTAGCCTTTTCAAATGAGCTATGGAGGACACAAGACTACATTTTTTCCAAAATGAAAACAATTTATTTAGTTTCATAGACCAGAAAAAGTGACTTTGGGAAGAGACTGAAAAATATTAAATAAAATAATATTGTAAAATTAAAAATGATAGTGAGAAAACCGAATTTGCCATAATTTCTTTGTATTTTCAAAATATCACAAAAATTACATCACCGCATTATGTAGGTACTACACCTCGCAGTGAAAGTTTTAAACGTATTTCATTTGAGACGGGATGATAAGTTATATCTATTCAGTGCTGTATACGTCAGTATAATCCGTGGATAATGGATGTCTGATTTTGACATCTGATGTCAACTAACACTTGTTATGAATGACATTAATACCATTTTCCGATTTAGTTTCTGAGTACCGTTCTTTCTTTTTCGTCAATCAAAAAGTTATCAACTTATTTTTCTGTGTTTTTTAAGTCTTTTTTCGTTTGATTTTCCTTTATTCAGCAGTTATTGTTTTTAGTTTTTTTTTTATCGTTTAATTAGTTTAGCGTTAAATTTTCGTTTAGTCGTTCAGATAGTTCTAGATTACTTTAGTTGCATTTTATTTTTCACTCGTGCTTAATTATTTCAGTTTTAGATATCCGTTTCAGATTTTCCAATAGTTTGTGGCCAGTTCAATTAGTTTTTCTTTATCCGAATTTTATAATATAAGAGCAGTCACCCAGTATTTGAATGCCAGGTATACGACATGGATTGGGAGGAGCGGTCCGAGATCTTGCCTGCAAGCAGTCCGGATCTCAACCCACTGGAGACATTTTTATGGTGGCACTTGAAAGAAGTCGGTTACGAAACGGGAGGCAACACCGTAGACTGCATAAAAATTAAGATACGGAATGAAATTGAAAGGCTAAACAACAATGCGAACATGATAGCTTCTGTGATTGTAATTTCGCCCGACGTTTACGATTATGTTTGGATCACAACGCTGGACATTTTGAACAATTTTTATAAGTGGTAATCGATGTTTTTCAACCAGAAAATAATTTATATTTATAATACTATGAATGAAGTAAAGATATTTATAAGTATTGATTATTGTTGAACTCATTGTCTACATAATACATTTTTATTCGCTTGAACTTATCGATCCCTGGAAATTAAAAGGTAAAAGCAGCCTTGAGACAAGCAGCAGTGATTTATAACACTTTCCTAAAGATGTTATAACGTGATAAATTTAATGATTTACTACAAAACAACAATTGAAACTATAGGTTTGACCAAAATCAACTAACTTCGTAATACAACATAGGGTACTTTGATAAACTTTCGTTACAACATATCTCCGAAACGGCTCGACTCAGAAATGCGAACGTGTCATCGCTGTACGCAGATTTCGATTATGCATCGACTGTATGTGTCTGAGGCCTATCGTTCCATTTAAGAAAATAGCCGTTGGCCGTGGATTTCGATGAAGGCGATGTGCAATTGTTTTTCTGTCGCAATGTTTGAACTTATCGCATGGTAGTTTGTCAGACGGCGTTGGAACTTTCTTGATATCAATAAAGGAATTACAAGGGTGAGACACTTACAAAAATCACAAACACTTTGAAATTTTGTGACGTCATGTCTCCGAAACGGCTCGACCCAGAAATGCGATCGTGGCATCGTTGTACGCAGCTGTCGATTCTGCATCGACTGTATGTGTCTGATGCACATCGTTTTATTTAAGAAAATCAACGTTGGCCGTGGATTACTATAAAGGCGATGTGTAATTGTTTGTCTGTCGCAATGTTTGAACTCATCGCATGGTAGTTTGTCAGATGGCGTTGACATTTTTTTGTTATTTCTCTTAATAAAGAAACTACAGACGCCAGACACTTAAAAAAAATCACAAACATTTTCAAATTTTGTGACATCGTATCTCCGAAACGGCTCGATGCAGAAATGCCAGCGTAGCATCGTTGTATGCAGCTTTAGATTCTGCATCGAATGTTTGTGTCTGAGGCCAATCGTTCCATTTAAAAAAATCAACTTTGGCCATTTATTTCTATTAAGGCGATGTGAAATTGTTTTTCTGTCGCAATGTTGAACTCATTGCATGGTAGTTTGTCAGATGGCGTTAGATTTTTTTTGATATCTCTTGTAATAAAGAAATTACAGGGGTGAGACACTTAAAAAATCACCCTGTACAAATCCCTACGAAATATTGATTCAAACTGAAGGAAACGCAGAACATATGTTATTAACGGTTTAATAATTTTTTTTATTGGAATCCCTTTTTTTATAAAAATTCAATACCATAACGCTATTATTGAATCCTAGGGTTTTAAATGACATAAGAAATGAGGCAACGGAGCTCTAGGCTTTATAATAAATGACCGATAAAATACTTTAGAAGAATTTTTGTCGAGAATAAATCACAATCTCCGGAGCAACACCAAACGTTAATAGAATCTTTCGCTACGAATTAAGTAAAATTGAAAGTATTTAAGTCTAATTAATATTAATGAGAGAGAATTAACTGAAACACTCACGAAAGCAAGAAACTTTTTCCGATTAATTCAACTTTAAATTACCACATTCTTTTATTCCCGCTTCACGACGTCAAAGTAATGCAAATCAAAGCTTTAAAACAAGTAGTCATTTCTCCATTTGCTGAGATTGAAAGCTAGGAAAAGCGGCCATGTAATTTCTGAGCAGGCAACGCTGGACACCTGCCAATTACTCTGTTGCATGTATAATATTTTCCTCGCCGAGTGCGGCCACCAGTTGCTTGGCTTTATGGAGCCTGTTGCTCGCCAAAAACTATTTCTTGACAGTGATTTACTACCAGCCAATAAGACACTTCACCCTAGCACAATTGAACGCTTAATCGATTTACTCTGAATAAGAGATGATTCCTGTCCGCCTTGTGCACTTCTTTTGTTGGAAAATTCACTACAATTTATCATATACACTGAAGCCGGTGTGTCGTTCATCCTTAGGCATGTCAGATAATTTATCCAGGGATGAATTTGCCAGAATTTTCACTGGCGCTCTTGTAACTCGATAATGTCTTTTTCCTGACTTACTGAAAAGTTAATAGAAATTGAGTAACTTGAGTATAATTGCTCATCCAATCACTAGCGATACGTAAATAAATTACATTTTAAGTCATCAGTAATATACCAACATAACTGATTAGTTTTTAACCAACGATGAGTAGCTATAATGCTTATCATCATCATCATCATCATCATCACACTCTAAAGGCGATGTTGTTTTGTCGCCTCAATCATTATTCTGTCTCCAGCATCTCCTTTGATTTCATTGTAGCTCCTACACTTCAACAAATTTGCCAGATATTTTAGGAGTTTTCCAATTGGTCCAGCTCTTCCTTTTTTCGTATGCATGTCTCCCAACCTCAACAGCCGCCATGGAGGTCTTTCTGGATCTGCCTCCCCCCTATACTTGGTTATCATGGGGGAGGCCAGGCTAGGACTATACAGACTAGCCTGCAATGATAGACTGAAGATCAACACAGCTTGCAGGGTTACTGCAGAAATCAAGAGATCGTGAAGGAGCCCATGCTTGAATTGAAGTCAGACTTCGCGAGGCTGCTAATCTGCAGGGAAAACAATTTTACAGTGGAAGTCCCCGACCGCGAGCATGGCAGGGGGAGACGCCCGGCCTACCACGGGACGCGCTCGTCTGGTTCACGGACGGATTCGGCGGGGAGCGTGGGACGGGGGCAGACGTTTATTCGGAAGGACCGAGGGTAAGTCACTGTATTTCCCTCGATGCTCATGCAACGGTCTTTCAGGCCGAAATGTACGCCATCTTACACTGCGTGTGAGGGAACAAGAGGAGGGGCTACACCAACATGCGGATCCTCATAGCTACAGGCAGCCCTTAAGGCACTAAGTATCCCACGGGTAAATTCGAGCCTGGTAAGTGAATGCCGAGACGAAACAAGCGACTTGGTTGGGCAGAATCAGGTCACCCTCATCTGGGTGCTGTTGGTAGTCAAAGGCGATACAGAAATTGACAGTCTCGCGTAGAGAGGGTCAGTAGAACCATTTATGGAACCGGTCCTGGGCGTGACGAAGAGCACTGGCAGGGGACCCATTGAGTCCTGGGTGAGAAACGAACATCAGGTGTACTGGGCAACCTGTCCAGGGCTCAGATATGGGAAGTCAGTAATTGGCGAACCCAGTTCAAAGAGAGCTGTGGTGCTGCCAAAGCTTAGCAGAAGACAGCTCAGGAACATAATAGGACTCCTGGCGGGACATATAGCCGTCAAGAAACACCTGCATAAAATGGGGCGGTTCGAGGGGGACCTGGCACGCAGACTCTGCGGCGAGGGGGAGGAATCAGCCCAGCACATCTTGTGCGAGTGTAAAGCTCTGCCGCAAAAAACAACTGATCAACGGACAGCCCAGACCGGAGACAGAGCAATATAAAACTTCACCCTACCAATTTGTGTGCAGACTAGTTCAAGGCACAGTGATTCTGGAATGGGTGGAGTAGAAAAGACAAAGGGCATGCAGAATAAGTCGAAGGCTGTGGTGCTATCGGGGCGGCAAAAGCGCGGACGAGCCCTAAGGGAAAATTGCGTCTACTTCAAATAATGTTGTACGAAAGTTATTATGTATTAGAATATGTTCAATAAAATGCGCCTTTTAGCGCATTTGGTAAATTTGCAGGCATTTGGTAAATTTGCAGATAAGCTTAGGGAGAGGTTTAGATAAAGACAGCTGAAAGATAAGGTTTGACATCTTATATGTGCACCGATACATACAATGATTTTTGTTGTTGATTCTTCTTTAAACCAAACCATACAAAATATTCTAATATTTTTGTGAACATCCTGTATAGTGTGTACATACAAGAGAAATGTATTGAGGAATCTACGTTAACTCGATAATCAAAAATATCTACGCTAATTTAGGTATGCCAGTTATTTGTTGTTTGTTTTTGGTTTGAAGGAAATCAAATAACAAAGCTATTGTTTATTATTGATGGTAGTATTTATTTTTTGCGGCGCTTTTTAGAGAGATAATGAATTGGATAGTTGCCTGAAATAAAAACTTCAATAACTTTGAATAAAATTGACTTTACTTATATTTTACCCATTTTTGTTCGGGTACCCAAGTGATTATTTACACTACAATAAACAAAACAAAGTGACAAGAATTAATTCAGTACTTCAATGTTGCAATATACGCTATCTCACCGGGAAGGGCCGCGATTGATATATGGAAAAATACGTAGAGGGTGATTTTGAAAATTTGGCTATTTACAGGGGTCATTGGGCCTACCTTTTCAAAATATTTGTACGTTTCTGGCACTTCGGGTTATATCGGATGTCGACGCTAGGTTGCTTATTTTGAATAGAACACCCTGTATGTTCTTATATTTTTCCATTCTACCTGGCGTCGGTGATTGACCATAGTCGCGGTAATAGACTGACGTTAACGTAAAAAAAAACATATTTGCTATTAAAAATATTTTTATGAAAATACACTAACAAAGCGCACCTTCTGCGTCCAGGCTTTTTGTATTTTAACCTAATAAATCTCAATTCCGTAATTGGAAGAATTTTTTTTTGCAAACATACCTAGTTTCTTACGTAGATTCAAATTTTATTAGGAAAATGACATTACCCCATTTGAAAATTCAAAGTTCCATCCCGCCTCTTAAAATAGAGAAAGTCAAAAAGATATTTAACTATGCCCGCTCCCAAATGTCACAAAAAAAATGAACCTCTTTTTAGATATCTCCTTGTTAAACTTGAAAAAACTCACGCTATATATATATATATATATATATATATATATATATATATATATATATATATATATATATACAGGGTAGCCCATTATTCTGGGATTCCTCGATATCTCCTAAGCTAATCATGTTATCAAAAAAAATTTAAAAACAAAGGTTGATTTGTTTTTGAAGCTGTATAACCTAAAATTATTTTAAACTATACAGCATGTCCCATAAGTCACCGGCAGCATGCAACTTTGATATTTTAAATAGAACATCCTATATATTATTACATATTTTGATCCTACGTAAAATTTCAAAGTAACTTTATATAAGGTACTATATATCATAAATCAATAGTTTTTGAGTTATTCAATTTTTTTTAAAATTTCGACACTTGCACAGGTTTGCAAAAAAACGAATTCTTCCTCTGCAAACAAAGATATCAAGATGTTTTTTGTTGTATACTTAAGCTTAATATTCGGTAACTACGGATAAAATGTTATACTTTGATTTGCAATATACAGAGTGTTTATCTAGACTGTTCGTTTTGCCATATTTCACACGCTAAAAACTTATTTTTTTCAAATGAAACACCCTATATATTTTTTATGAATCTTATAGAGAATTTAATTCTGCATCGATCTATGGTGCATACTATACACCTATTACATATAGTTTTAAAGTTAGAATCAACTCTTTATTTTATTGGGTGTAGTCTCCAATTAATTAATAGGCTTTGACATTATTTAGTAAATTTATTATTATTATTATTATTATTATTATTATTATTATTATTATTATTATTATTATATTATTATTATTGGATAACTCAATGCCTCGAAGGCCTATTTTAGTAAACAAGCTTATGAACTTACCTTTTATTAAGGAAAGGTCAATTGAAAAAATGGTATAAAAGATCGTTTTCTCGGAGTGATACATGTTATATAAAACTACTATATTAGATTGTCTTCAAGTATTCTATTAAATATGTTAAACAATTAAATATGGAGTTTACGGGAAAATAGCACTCATGATTAAATTATTTAAACTAGTAAACACTGTAATAATTAAATAATAGTCAATATAATAATGTAATATTCAACAAAAAAATTATTAATAAAAGGCTCAAATGCATTTCCATTATGCTGTACACAAAGATTTAATCGCTTTATGAAATTGCATCTTACATTCGACAACATTTCTGCAATCACTAGCAAAAAGGCATTGCTTATGCGCTGGTACATGTCTTGTCGTGTTGTTACAGGTATATTAAAAACAGTATTTTTCAGAAAACCCTAAAGAAAAAAGTCTAATTTACTAATATCAGGTGATCTCGCCGGCCACAGAATCATACCTCCTCGGCCAATCCATTTATTTCGGTACTTTTTATTTAGGAATTGAATAATGGGTCGAGTGAAATGCACTGGAGCCCCATCATGCTGAAACCACATGTCTCGCCTTATTTCCAAAGGAATGTCTTCTACCAGATCGGGAAGAATAGTTCTTAATAATTCTAAATACTGGGCACAACTAAGACGTTCCTCAAAGAAGTGTGGTCCAATAAGGTAGTGCTAAAAACTCCAGCCCATACATTTATGGTCCATCTATGCTGGTTATCAATTGCCAGTGTTACGTGGGATTTTCTGTTGCATAATGATGATACTTGTGTCTATTTAATAAATCATTGCTATGAAATGTACATTCGTTAGTGAATAATACTTGATCAAAGAAACTGACATTTGTATTCACTTTTTGGAGTGCCCATAGAGCAAATGTAACCTTTAGCTGATGATCCTCATCACTTAAATATTGGGTAACACATATACGGTAGGAATGATACTTGTTCGTTTTAATCATTCTTTGTACTGATGTTCTAGGAATGTCTAAGTACTCACTCACATCGTTGGCGCTTCTTTGCGGTTCTTCTATTACATCAAATAAACAGATAAAGGTAAATAATTATTCAAAACATCCATATTAAACATAAATTTCAGGAACAGTAACTACATTTCTTAAAGCAGAACCTAATTATAATAATAATCATTGACAATTTTAAGCAGAATTGTTAATTTGAATTAAATAAAACATAATTACACACACAAATATATATATATATATATATATATATATATATATATATATATATATATATATATATATATATATATAATAAATTAAAAGCGCCCAACAATTAAATTTTATTACCGTAATATAAAATATATACTTCGTATAAACAAAATACAAATATTTGAATTTAACATTACACATATTGATAGATAGTAACTTAAAATTATAAAATAAACACACAAACCAAACAAATAAACAAAATTAGATATACATAATTAAATACATAAAATACATAATACACAAAATAAAAACGTATCAATTACCACCCAATCGTGGAGCCCCTCAAAAAGGACTACCACCACTAATTAAAAAAGGCTCCAAATAAAACATAACTATATATATATATATATATATATATACATATATATATATATATATATATATATATATATATATATATATATATATATATATATGTATATATATATATATATATATATATATATATATATATATATATATATATATATATATATATATATATATATATATATATATGTAAATACGCTGGTTTAAATAATTTTTTTTTTTTTGGTCTTAAATAAAATCTATTATTTTGGCAAAAATATGGATATGTTAGGATGGATTGTAAATGAAAAAGTATAATAAAGATATGAAGATTTGTTGTAAATGAGGGCAACGGTTAAGGCATCAGATGGAAGAAATTGGAAGCAAGAAGAAATTTTATTTGGTATGTCAAAATTTGACGTGCGAAATTTGGATTGTTACTGACAAGCAATTTTGGATATGATATTATAAATCAAATTACGTTACTGTACAGCACAAG
Organism: Tillus elongatus; assembly: GCA_964006375.1. NCBI lineage: Eukaryota > Metazoa > Arthropoda > Insecta > Coleoptera > Cleridae > Tillus > Tillus elongatus. The sequence continues at coordinate 250,138,068 of OZ023262.1, read as the reverse complement.
TTTTTGACTTATTGTATTAGCGTACTGTATAATTTACACAAATAAACAAATAATAATAACAAAAATTATATATATATATATATATATATATATATATATATATATATATATATATATATATATATATATATATATATATTCATTTCAATGAACGCCAAACATGAGTGCGTCATTGGAATTAGTTTTTCTACTGAAAATTCGATAATTAAGAAAAATTGGGATTACAAAACATGTGTTTATTAGGAAATCAGTTCTACGAAATATATAACAACTTGTTTAATATGAACACTAAGAGAAGCTCAATTCCATCCGTGTCCTTGTTCCATTTGAGCATTTGATATTATTATATAGTTGTTATATTCAATTAAGGCGTGAAATGTGTATCATAAAGTGGTTTCCTGTTGCCGACTACAACGTGGGGTTGAGAGCATCGCTATACTAAATTCACACATCGCGTGTCTTTATATCTTGAGTACAATTTTATGGCCCACCTTTGGGTAATATTAAATGTTTCACAAAACAACCCCATTTTCGTGCCGAACGTCTAAGGATTGCCTCTATAGCTTGCCATATGATGCAATATCTTCATGCTAAATTAAACATCAGCTAGTGTCTTGTATATAAATTTTATTAAATGCTCCTAAAGATGAAATATAATGAAGTTTAGGTGAAAGTGCGAGTAGATTGAAAAGTTTTTTCCTCCAGGAGCAGCTTGGACTTCATAATGAGAAATCGATGGCTTGGAAAGTGAAGCAACTTGGAACATGGGAGAATAGTCTCTACCAGTGATAAAAGTAGTAACGGACTCCAGCCTCACAATAAAAGTATGACGGGAGTTTATACAGAGTGTCTCACGATCTTGGTTGGCCTATATAATCTATTTAAAATGCGATAAAAAATATTATACGAAACAGCAGTTTGCTGCGCTACCTTGCTTATAGACTAAAATTTAAACTATTACATTCTATAACTCTTATGCCAGCGATTATCAAACTGTGAGGTGCGCTACTACTATGAGGGGGGGGGGGGGGAGGTCGTGATAAAACTAACTGGGGGGCGCGAACAAAAATAAGAAGAAATATATTATTGTCAGTTCAGTTTAGTATGTTAGCTTCAGGATTTTATTCCATTAGCCACAGATATTTTGAAGAATATTTTGTTAAATTATTTCGTTTTGATACCGGTGATACATGGTCAAAAAATTACACTTAACATATTTTACATTTTAGTGAATTTTCATTAAGAAAATTCGCTAATCGAGAGGTATCGATGGTGAGACTTTCGGAAAATTTCTTCAAGTGAGCACGAATTAGGGCCTCTGGAACTCATTTCCATGGTCAGGTCAGGTCAGGTCAGATGTGGCTGTGTACCAATTTTCAAGTCGTTTAATTAAAAGGAAAATAAAGTTATTCGAAATTAATAATAAAATAATGCTCGACATTACTTCACATTCTGTTATCCAATATCTACAATGTTGGACAAAGACAGATGACGTTATCTGTACTGCTTTGCTATTTAAATAAATCGTAGATAAAAATCTAAATAATAGAAGTTGTCGCAAAATGTCAGCCTGGAGAACGTCGCGAGAGATGCGACAGGGCGCCATCTTGGTGCAGGACCAGGTAGTATGTTGTCACGATAGCTCTAGTTTACACAGAATTTTATAGGTAGAGATGTGTATAATGTACAATCAACTAAGAATTGTTTAAACTGTCAGCCTTGGACCATTTCTTCCATAACACCAGGACAAATGTTTATTATAATTAAAAAAATTCGGGACGCAGCAAGTGCGTTATAGTAGTGAATTTTCATAAGAATTGTACACTATTAGTAACATATATTAATAAAACTAATTCTTTAAATTTAAATGGACTTCGGAGATCGGTTTAAGGGTCCCAGTTAGCGATTATTTGAAAAAATTTATATTTTATATAAAGCTAAAAAATTAAAATTTTATCTTAGATATAACATATAAGTACTGCAGGTACCTTAAAAAGAATTAAGTTACAAATTTCATTAAAGATACAAAAGTTTTTCAGAAAAAAAGTTATTTACAAAAGGAATGTATCTGTCAAATTATAAATATGGCAGGTATTTTTCCTTATTAATTGCTTGGATGGTTTTGTTTTAGTCAACCCATCCCGTTTTTGCAAACAATAAACAACCAAAGTCTGGACGCAGCAAGTGCGTTATGGTAGTGAATTTTTATAAATATGATTTTACTGGCAAATATGTGTGTTTTTTAAGAAAGCAGGCATCAAATTTGGTCACCAGTATAAACAATATAGTAGAAACAATGTGCCATGTTTCACCAAAATAACTGTATCGTTTGAAATTCTACAAAAATTTCGGAAAGTAAACTTAAAGTGTTCCCGAAAAAACTGGTTTCTTGGTCAATCAGTAAGTTTTAAAATAATTATGGTATTCGTACGACGTAAAACATACGACACTAAATGATTAACAAGCTCTTAGATCTGTGTCTAAGTTGTTATTTTCCTTTATTTCGTTAAAATATGAATAAAAAATCCATTGTAAATAAAAACTGTGTGGTAGAAATAATAAAGAAAATTACTATACTAGCGTATATACCTCCTAGTACGTACATCTGTCATGTCGACGGTGGTCGAGTGGTCTAAGCGGTATGCAATTTCAATTTCAAAATATTTATTCATAATTCATAGGTTAAAAATATTACAATATGTAAGGTAGAAAGTTTTAGTCTATAAACAGAGAAAACTAGAGATCTAACAATATTATTTTACAATTTCCTTAGTATAAATGAAATTGAATTGGTATGCATCAGATTATCTAGTCATATAATAAGACGAGTTCTAATCCTAGTTAGTGACTTAACTTTTTATTAAATTTTTTAGTCTTTTATTTCATTTTACCGCCATTTTACCATCGTCATCATCTGATCAGATTGTTATTATTGTGATGAACATTCTACCGAGTTTTTCCATTAACAATAATTTAATAAAGAGGAGATGAAAACTTATATTACCACAATTTTGCATTTGCCATTGATTTATAATGCATATTTGTGAGGAATAAAGTTGGACGTCGTTCATCGCTTTTGTGTCATTTCACAGCGGAATTCCATGAAAAGACGCATTCGAAGAGGTTACCGTTTATATTATTCGTCAAGAAAATCTAGATGCAGTGGCTGAATTTAAAAAAAATTAGACTGCGCTAACTCAATTTTTCCAAACAGAACAGCCAGTTATATACAATTTGAATTTTATGTGTTTTATGAGCAAATTTTGTGTGAAATATATTATTTTCCATTTCCAGTTTTTGTTTGAGTTTAAGTTTCAGATTTTAGTGAATTTTCTTAAAAAAAATCACTAATGAGGAGATCTCGACTTTTAAATTTTGAAAAAATTTCTTCAAATGAGCGCTATATAGGACCCCTGGAACCCAAATCCGAGGTCGGTTTCAGACTTTATATGTTTATATATATATATATATATATATATATATATATATATATATATATATATATATATATATTAATATATTAATATATATATATATATATATATATATATATATATATATATATATATATATATATATATATATATGTTTATATATTTATGTGTCACACCTATAACTAGAAAAATCATGGACCGATTTTGATAAAATTTGGTGAGTACTTTCCTTTCGCGAGTGGCTTGGATAAGTTCGGTAGCCAGGAAAATCCGCCGAGGTTTTCCCGGAAATCGAAAAAATTTTATATCTCCGGAATTAACAAAGTAAGGGCAATGAAATTTGGTACACGGGTTTATATCGTTATATGTAAGCTACCTACCAAAATTTACATTTACAGGCATTTAAAGAAAAATAAATTTGGGTTTTCCTTAAAACGTCAAAGTCGTGATTTTAAACGTCAAAATTGTTAATATTTAGGCAATGAACCTGAAATTAATATGATCTATGGAAGGAAAATCTCTCAAGAATAATGTTTTACAAAGCCTGAGCTCTTAGTTTCAATCGTCATGGTCCTTCATTTTACTAAAATATTCCCAGAAAATTCATTTCAAATAGACCCTTTCTCTGATGCTTTAGCAGTAGTGTTGGCTATAGTTTATCATTTAATGGTATATCATTTTTGGCGAATTATCGTAAAAAATTATTAAAGCGCAATATATCCGTTATTATGCAAGTTACGAAAAAAAGTTGTATACATTAATTGTAGGGTGTCTTAAGCTACATCTTAAAAATATTTCCACAATTACAGGGTGGCCCATAAGTCGTTGGTGATTCAAATTTTCTTTTTTTTTAGTGAATTTTTTTAATCAAACACGCCCTATGTTATTGCATTTTTGTATTTTATCGAAATATAATACATCTTTGTAAGAAAAGAAATTCGGGACGCAGCAAGTGCGCTATGGTAGCGAATTTTCATTAAATGCTTCAAATTTTGAATCAATTTGCTATTAACCTATAAGGTTGACCAGAAAACCAGTTTTTTCGGGAACAATTTAACTTTACTTTCGGAAATTTTTGTACATTTTCAAACAATAAAGTTATTTTGATGAAACCTGGCACATTGTTTCTAATATATAGATTATACTGGTAACCAAATTTGGTGTCTGCTTTCTTAAAAAAACATATTTGCTGTTAGAAACATTTTTATTAAAATTCACTACCATAACGCACTTGCTGCGTCCAGACTTTTATAATATGAATTTTATGTATTTTATCAGCATCTCTTTGTGTTAAAAATATTTAGTCAGGTCTCGCAGATATTTTTTGAAATGTTTCGTAGAGATAGTTTTGGTCAAATTTTTGTTAAATGTTAGTAAGTAATGGTTTAGAGTGAGTTACATAAATAATTTTTAAGAGTTATGTAAGAAAAAATAGTTTGCGAATTTTCGTGAAAGAAATTTGTTTAGCAAATTATCGTGTAAAAACTAAAGCTATCGCTATATAGCTAATTTTCATGAAAAGACTTTTATATGAATTTCGTGTAACATTATTTACGCTAACTAAAAAAAAATCTGAACGCAGCAAGTGCGTTATGATAGTGAATTTAAAAAAAAATATTTTTTAATAGCAAATATGTGTGGTTTTAAAAAAAAGCGGGCATCAAATTTGGTTAGCAGTATAACCTATATAGTAGAAACAATGTGCCATGTTTCATCAAAATAACTTTATTGTTTGAAAGTTTACAAAAGTTTGCGAAAGTAAACTTAAAGTGTTTCCGAAAAAACTGATTTCTTGGTCAACCTTATAGGTTAATAGCAAATCGAGGTATTCAAATTTGAAGCATTTAATGACAATTCGCTACCATAACGCACTTGCTGCGTCCCGAATTTCATTTCTTTCAAACATGCATTATATTTCGATGGAAAATGCAAAAATGCAGTAACATAAGGCGTGTTCGATTAAAAGAAAAAGAAAATTTGCATCACCAACAACTTATGGGTCAGCCTGTGATTGTAGAATTTTTTTATGATGTAGCTCAAGACACTATAATTGATGTATCCAATTTTTTTTCGTATCTTGTATAAAAACAGATGTATTGGGCTTCATTGAATTTTTACGAAAATTCGACAAAAATTATATAATATTAAACGATAAGTTCGATAGCTACGACTACTGCCAAAGCATCAGAGAAGGGGTCCATTTTCAATTAATTTTCTGGAAATACTTTAGTAAAATAAAGGAAAATGACGGCTGAAGTTAGGACTGCAGGCTTTGTAGAACATTTTTCTTGCGACATTTTCTTTCCATAGCTCATATTAGTTTTAGGTTTTTTGCCTAAATGTTGGCAATTTTGACGTTTCAAATCGCGACTTTGACGTTTTGAGGAAAACGCCAATTAATTTTTATTTAAATGCCTAAACTTTTCTGTATTTTAACCTACAGAGTTAAATTGGTAAGTAATTTACCCATAATGACATAAACCTGCGTACCAAATTTTGTTGCCGTTACTTTGTTATTCACGGAGATATGATTTTTTTTCAAAAGAAAACACAAAATTTCTCGGGAAAACCTGGAGCGATTTTCCTGGCTAACGAACTTGTCCAAGCTCCTTGCAAAAGGAAGTTATTCACCAAATTTAATCAAAATCAGCCAATTATTCTTTGAGTTGTCGGTGTGATACATACATACATATATATATATATATATATATATATATATATATATATATATATATATATATATATATATATATATATATATATATATATATATATATATAAATTGAAACTGACCCCGGATATGTGTTCTAGGGGGCCTAGCTAGCGCTTATCTGAAGTAATTTTTTTTAAGAAAATTTACTAATAATGGAAAATTTTCGTGAAAATAGTTTCGTGTTGATTTTCATCAAAATTTTTTGTTTTGTTGAAATTTTGTCAAAAATCTTATAAATAATTAAATCCTGGCAAGCACTAACATCAGCCGAGGTTTTTTTGAGATTGGTTGAGTTTAATGTCTGCCCAGTCCAACATTCAAAGAGGTAATTAATCCGTCGATCGCGTATCCCATATGATATTGGATGTATTAAATAACCCTACTCTCCTTACAGAAAAGCAGGGCTTTGGCAAAATTTTCAGAATGATGTGGTGAAATGCGTTAAAATTATCGCTGATTGTACAGAGTCGCAAAAATAACCCGACGTTAGAGAAGCAAAATACGATACAAACCAGAAAATTGGTCAAGGTAAAAGTAACTGAGCTCTTTAAAATACTTGCTTTTCATTAATTTCTCAGCAATTTAGAGAAAACTTTGAATGCAATAGTACATTATTATTTACAAACAACTAAGAAATACAATTGATTACACTTTTATTGATCCTGGTGATTCTCTCGAAGCATAATTACGTCAGAGCATAATATCTAGAGACGTATATCATTCTAAATTATTTACCACCTCATCATCGCAAGTCTCTAGTTACACGTCCATTAAGTTGGACGTGGCATTTGAAGACTATCGTTCAGTAACACATGAGGGTGTAAGGCATAGTGGCATTTAATACTATACCTAGAAGACCTTGTTCTTATACATATAGTTTATTCACTGTGTTTAAATTACTTATGTTTCCATTAATAATTGTCATTGGCTTCATACAGCAAACAGCCATGACAGCATTATACTTAGATTTTTCACAGACCTTTTTCATTTAACTTGACAGCACGATGGTACTAGTCTGGTTTTAGTTATAGAGGATACTTCACGAAACTGAAAGAACATTTATTGATGTATGGAAATGGATTATAATATACAGGATGCTCCATTTAAATTTCTCACGAAAACTTGACTCCAATGTTTTTACTTTTCTGTATACTGTTTTCAAGGATTTTTTTCTGTATTGATTAAAGTTGGAAAAGGACCACTTTTTCTGATTTTTGGTATGATAGAGTGTTGCATGCTGACAAATTAATGAAGATACAGACCGGCAAATGTGGCCCTGATGTTTTAGAAAAGTGGCAATAACTTTTGAACGTCTTTGTGCAGACCCCAACAACCATACACTAGATGAATCGTCAAAAGAAGAGGAATGAAAAAATGAAACAATATATAGAATGTACCGTTAAAGAAAAGTAAAGTTGGGTTGTACCTAACTTATGCAACACCCTGTACATGTAAAAATAATTTTAGTTTATTGCTAACGTTCGTACCTGAAAATTTTCTTCCAATTTTTTTTATTATGGAATAATAAAAGAGGTATTGAACTTAAACGAACTGTTGGTCCACCTTTTATGTCAATTTTTCTCAAAAAAATTACCGACGTAGTAGTTTACGAATAAATTCATTTCTCGTCGACGATTTGAAATCAGGAAACCAAATTTCTGGAGCAGTTAACTGGAAGTACAGGCTAACTATCGATGTTACATCTATAGTCTCATTTTCTACCATATAGGCGTAGGCAATTTTCAAATGGCGCGTTCAAAAAGTGTCAAATACTTAATCTTCTTCAAATAACACCAACTATTCTTCGGCAAAATTCTAAAGAAAATTGAATTCTACTGTGAGTTACTAAAGCATTCCTTATACCTAACCCCAAGCAACATTTAAAATCAAATTGACGTCAAATCGCCCTAACAAGAGGTCCGCGACCAAATCACCACAAGTCATTTTCAAGTAAAATTTAAGTGTATTTTACCAATGTGGGGAATAAACAAAAGGTAATAGAAAAGTCGATCGTCCAGCAAGGCATTTCGACCAATGCGTTTTAGTTATATTTAGCGCCTTTTTATTATATATTGGGCCAATGGACGTAAATCATTGGTAAATACGTCCAACGTTTTACCTGAATCCGACCTCTGGGCGCAAGTGCCGTGAAATTCTTAACAACAAACTGCGCATGTGACATTATTCTGTGGGATCTGTGGTTATGTATGTATTAACAAACAGTAGATATTAACAACTAGGTATATCCATCTCTGTTTACAGGTTGAATGATCAAATAAGATACTATAACTATTTGTATCAATGATAAAGGTAATATCCACTGTATAAAGGAAAAACCACTGCGATTATGTTTTTTGTTTCTGTTAACATGATTATGATACTTTGATATAATTCTAGCGCCTCTGTAAAAAGTAAAATTAGTTAAAATTAAAAACTATTCAAAATTATGATTTTGAGAATTGGTGATGTAAAGAAGACAAAACTATCCTACCCTCATTGTATACAAGCATTATTTTATGTTTTTTTCGAGTTAAAATTTAATTACACTAGATTCAACAAAAATGGTTTTTAGTTTCTCAATACAATCAAGATGGATACTGCGAACATAGTTTAATATGGCTACCGTTGTAAAATTATTGACCTGAAAGCTAATTTTGCCTTTTTTTTTACCTATAACTCACAATTCTCAATGATAAGGCAAACTAACCAAACTTAACTTCTATTATGGGAATTTTATGGAAATTTCAACTACATAATAATCGTAATCGAATTTAGTTCAAATTTATTAGCAATCATACATTTTCATGTATCGAATATATATATATATATATATATATATATATATATATATATATATATATATATATATATATATATATATATATACATATTACTTATATACGGAGAGACATATAGGAATGATTATATAGCGTTTTTGATCTTTGATTCCATAATATGTTATAGACATCAATAGAGCGAAAATAAGCAAATAAACATAAATATATGACAGCTGACCGTGTTGCCAATGCTTTATTTCATGGGCATAAAAAAGGTGTATTATATTGAAGGGGTACACGTGCTCATTTCAAATCAGCAACCTTTCTTCCATATAGTAGTAGCCGATGAAGTTCTCATACGTTTTTAGGATTTAGACAGGGACTGTGACTGAAGAATAAAACTTTTATTAATTAAGTTTATCAGCTGAAACACCTTCAACATTCACAAATTGGTTTCACTGCTGTACACTTTGAATTTTGAGGAATTTTTTTTGAAGTCAGATTTTATGGGTATTTTCCACTTTGATGTAGGCAGTTTGACTTGGAAGACCACTTCTGTAGTAATTATGACTATACGGCCAATCAGAAAGCCATTTTAGGTTATCTTAGTGCCCAAAATATTTCCTGTGTTGTATTGCAGTTAGATTGGTAATATATATGTAATCTGGACTTTATAAGAAGACCTTCAATTTACTATACCACAGAGACGTATTGCAAGTTAATATTAGGTAATAAATTACCTTAAAATATGTATTTTAGGTACTTGGACCCAGTACTCAGTTTTCAGTCCAATTTAGGGCACACTTTGACCTAAAAATCACCAGTTGTGGAATTGAAATTTAATTTAAAATTATATTTAAGGATATTTAGAATTAAAATTGAACCAAAACTTTACCAGTTTAGTTACTTGTAAGTTACTGATTTTGGAGTAATTTTAATAGTCAAAAATAGGCTAATTGGGAGCTGCATTCTCAAATTTATAGTGATTATGGCAATCAAGCCAACATTTTGGTTAATTATTACTAAATTACAACTTGGTTAGGTTATTTGGATTCGAATGCTGGTTAATGTGCCTTAATTTGTTGTTTCCAGAAATTACGAGATATTCCTTGCCTTTTCAAATATGCCATGGAAACAAAAGACAATTGTAATAGTTTAAGCAAAAATATGTATTCCTATTCAATTACACACGACAAATTATTAACGAACAGGGACAATGTTGACAGAATTCTATCGTAAATTGTTCGAATATTCTTCTCATATCCCACTTTCAATAGATTGCGTAGCACTTCTGAATTCGTTGGGATCGATACTCTGTCAAAAGTTTGATGAATAAAAAAGAGGTAGCTTATGACGCTTTTACGGTGTAAAATGGTTTGTATTGCACAATATGAAAATTCCAATCCAAAGACTCCGTTTGTATTGAGGCTTGTGCATGTGGTTGAAAATATCCGAGAATAGTAATTTGAGTATCTTCATTGTCAGTTAGTAATTTGATTCTCGTAGTGGGTCTAGCCGCGTTCCCAAAATTTATAAAACTATCTCTTAATTGTAAGAACTTCCCTGTGTCATAATTAGAAAGTTTGTATATTTTAAATTAAACCCACGGACAGTTCGCTGAATAATCTTTTGACACATGCCATGGATTACAAACAAGTCTGGCACAACTTCGTTTGGATATTTTTCCACTTTAGAATCAATTTTATTTATGAATTACCACAATGAGTTTAAACTTTAACAGACAATCACCTTCTCAATAACAATTGTTGTGCGTTTTCATGGCACATTTAAAAAAACAAAAAATATCTCTAAGTTTCCTGATTTTTTTTAAAAACTCTGTAGAAGTTGAAGTTATAGGTATAGGGAATGCTTAAGTAACTCACCACAAAAATATATTTTCTTCCGAGTTCTGTCGAAAATTAGTAGGTGCCATTTGGAAAAACTGAGTATTTAACAATTTTTCAATGCGACATTTGAAAATCGCCTGCGCCCATATGGAACAAAATGGGACCATCGATAGGACATCAGAAGTTTCCTGTATATGTGTATTAGTTCTTGCAGGTTCGAAATTAATTTTTAAGTATTTCACCTTCATTTTGTCAGCTGTTAGAGGTGCACGTTTGCAAGATAACACTTTGTTCAAACAATTGTCACTTGGGTGTCAAATGTATTGCGCCTTAAGTCAAAAGAGTCACTAAAATGCGTTATTTAACTGAAAGCCTTCAAATTGGAATATTAATGATGATTGGTTGCTAAGATAAATGTCAATCCCAAGCAGAAGTTTTTAATCGTCTTAATACAAAGCACCCTGAGCTACCACCACTTTCTCAGGAAACACAGTTTCGCGAAGTTGGACACGTTAAACAATTGTGCAGGAAGCCCGCTTTTGTCAACGATAACGTGAAACATGATGTTTTATTGGTTTTCCAAAAAAATCCAACATAACCGACGCGTCAGCTGGCACACGAAAATGGTATAGGTCATCTAATTATCCTAAGAACTACAAAAGAGCGGAAATGCATGCATAAAACTACAACACTTACAAAAACTGATTGACCGTGATTCGGGCAGAAGATTACAATTTTGCGAGCAGATGTTTTATACGCGAAATACGAATATTATTTCTTCCGCATAAATTATTTTTTTCTAATGAAGCAACATTTGTATTAAATGGCGAGGTGGATCGGCGAAACTGCAGATACTGGGCATACCCAACGTTCTGAGAAAGTCAACGTTTGGGCTGGTATCGTTGGCGGTCATGTGTTTGGACCTATTTTCACTGAAAACCTTAACGCGGAAACATATTTGGAAATGCTAAAGGATCAAGTCCTTCCAGCCTTAGTAGAGCTATTTCCCAATGCACCTGTTCGCAATTGGCCAAATCAAAGGATATAGTTGCAACAAAACGGTGCGTCACCCACCAATGCTTTTTTACATAGAGGAGTATTTAAATGAAATCTTTCCACAAAAGCAGACAGGAAGAAGAGGTTTCATAGAACGGCCTGAAAGATCATCAAAACTCACAGCTCTGGACTTTTTCTTGTGGGGACATCTGAAAAAGAAAGTGTACGTAACCTTTGGATTTGAACGATTAAAAGAAAAGACTAAGCAGGGAAATTAGGAACATCCCATCGAGGGTTTTAAATGGTGTCAGAGACGAGTTTTACATAAGATTAATTCGCTGTCAGCGATAAAATGGGGGACACTTTAAACATTTGCAAAATGTTTAAAACATGCTCAATTTAAATGTTCAAGAAGAAAAAATGTTTCTCTATGAATAATTGTGAATTTCAGAATAAGCGATTTAAATTTAAATTTCCACCCCGTCTAGCGGTCGATGACTTTTGGGCCCACATTTTTGATACCATCAAACAGAGAAGAATATGTTCTTTAAATTTCCGTCGAAAAATAATAGGGTGCTATTAAAAAAAAACAAGAGGTAGGGGCGAAAATTATAAACTAAAACTAGAAGGTGTAAAACAAAAAAAAATTCGGGACGTAATAGTATCGAATTTTCATAAGAATTGTACACTATTATTTTACGGCATATTATTAGTGAGGTTAATACTTTAAACTTACAAAAACCTTGAAGACATATTTTAGAGGTTCTAGTATGCATACATTTGGAGAATTCTTTCCAAAGTGTTATAATCGATATCTCTCTATTATCAAAAAAATCTCATGATCTAACTCCTTTTGAGAAAATTGCCCAAAGCTCAGTTTTCTATGAAGTTAGAGAACTAAATTTTGCTATATCTGTAGACAGTAAAAGTCTCTTTGAAAGATACTTGTATTACAAATTTCATTAAAGTAATACAGAAGATTTCCAGAAGGAAACTTAATTCTTATTTAGAAAAATAAAGTATCTGCCAAGTTATAAACTTAGCAGTTATTTTTCTTTATTCATCGCCGGTATGATTTCGTTTTGGTCAACCTAATCAAACCGGTTTTTTCAATAACAATTGCAACAATAACAAAATTACAATTTCAGACTTAAAGGTGACACACTTATTTAGGGGTTTTAAACAAAAATGAAATACTGTTCAAAACGTTTGAAATCTGTGCACTATTGTGTCTCCAAATGTCAAAATAAAACATTAAAAAAACATACATCCATCGAGCTGGACTCGATGTCGTAACCTTCTGCTGAGGAGGTAACCGCGGTACCCCTGCGCTATCTAGGCTCACGTCAACAAAGATCTTATTTGCGTGATACTTTGTATTAGCTTCATGCCCCGGATAATATATTCAAAGTATACAAAATTAATTAATTACAGAAAATTTGTAGAATTACCATTGAAACACATACCATGACTGTTTAGGTCTTATATGACGTCGTCTGTTTAAGTTTAAAGATAAAAGAAACTATTTTAGAATCATTTTATAGAGACTTGGCTTGATTTTTTTAACATTTTTAGTATATTATAAGACAGTATAATATATTAATGCTGCGCTAAAACTGTATCTGAGGCAGTTCATAAAGCTACAAATATAGTGTCTTTTAATAATTGATCGAATCCTCCAGTTAAATAACAATGAATTGGAAAATTTTTAATTTCATGTCGTCTGTCTTTTTCCATCATTGTGGCAAAGGTTTCACGATTGTTGGTTCGGGTAGTATGTAATATGCCTGGTATATATTTAGTTTGGTAAGGTTGATGTATGGTTTATACCTGTTGTATGAATTAATATACGCCTGGTAGTTAACTACTATGTCTGTCAGGCATTGGACTTTAACCACTAAGTCGTTTCAACGCATGTCTTTGGGATTTTTATTTTACTTTTGAAAAAACTCTAAACATTGTGTACCAAATTACTTAAAATTCACAACATAGGTTTATTGGTACTGTTTCTAGCCACATGTAAAGTCTCATTCTAGTTAATCTGATACTTACAAAAAGATAGCGTTTTCAAAAAGTTTTCCCCGATTTTTCACCGGAAAGCTTGAGCAGAAAGGCTGATTAACGAACGTGACCTCGGTTTTCGCCCAAGCAAGATTTTTGCCAACTTTGTTGAAATCAGTTTAGCATTTTTTGAGTTATCGCTCGGGTACATACATATATATATATATATATATATATATATATATATATATATATATATATATATATATATATATATATATATATACAGGGTGTTCTAAAAATGATGGTCCATGTTACGGGTGCACATTCAAAACAAAAAAATAGGAGTATTTTTTCATATAAACATGGGTCCGCAAATGCTTAGTTTTTTAAATACAGCGTGTTAAAATTATTTGTTTTTGTCAGTTTTTCACGAATAAGTCCGAGTCAAATTAAAATGTTGACGTGAAAATTGGCATGTGGGGGTTTTTGAGGGCAAGAAATTTGAATATGTTATTGTTAATAACACTGCTGGCAGAGGGCGCCACCTGTAAGACATGGCTTGCATTCAATTGAGTATAATTTTTTGACACCCAGTAATATCGACCTACCGTATAGCTACATTGCAGCCCTTATCAATTGTAAGCAAAAAATGTATATTCGATCCAAATCTCTCAGGCACACCATTTTCTAGATATTTCAATTTTTGTATGTCGATGTCGCTCAAAAATTAATTCTGCGACAAATCATAGGAATACATTTTTCACCTTTTAATTGCTATCAGTATGTATAAACTTAATTTTCTTATTCTCTAGTTAAAAATTAAAATCTTACCAGAAAAAAGAACTGACAAGACACAATCATAAAGATAAAATAAAAAGCCATGATAATGAACTTTGAACAAACCATTTAACAAAGTGGTTTCCATCGTTACGGGACTTGACTTTTCCGTTTTCGTCGTGACATATACTACATTTGACTTTTACGTTTGAGACTACTCACTATTTTTAAGTAACTAATTATATTGTCAGTAATTTTTCTAATTAAATTAAATATTTTACCAACAATGAACTAACAGACATGCATGTTATATATTCACGGGCTTTTGGTAACTGTTGTGAGGCGAAACGACTGTATGAAGAACCCTTCCCAAATCGGAGAATTCCAGACAGAAGGTTGTTTCAACGGATTGACATCCGTCTGCGAGAAACAGGTACATACTTAAATTATCTAATACATCGATCTGTATTCTTCGAATATGTATTTTTTTACCAGATACCCTAAATAAAGTTACTGCTGATCAAGGCAGACCACGAAGTGCACGGAATCCTGATTTTGAAGAGGCTGTTCTGGATGAAATTGAACTAAATCCAAAAATAAGTACTAGGAAAATTGCCAATCATCTGGGAGCATCCAATGCAACGATATGGAGAGTTCTTCACGAGCAACAATTGCGTCCATATCACATTCAACGTGTGCAGGCACTATCACCTGAAAAAGATGTTATACCTCGCCTACAACTTTGCCAATGGTTTCTTCAACATAATAATGTAGAATACTTGTTGAGTTGTGTATTGTTCACTGACGAGTCTGGATTTAGTCAATTTTCGTAACAGCCATATTTGGGCTGACGAAAATCCCCACCCAGTTTTTTAAATATATGGGCTGGAACTGTAGGGTGTAATTTGATAGGACCACTGTTTTTACCTCACAGACTTAATGCTACAACTTATCTTGAATTTATGCAAAACCAACTAAATGGGTTATTAGAAAATGTACCTCTTGACATAAGTTATAAACTGTGGTTTATGCAGACGGAGCCCCTCACATTTCGCCCTAAATATCAGAAATTACCTCAGCAATACTTTTGGACGCAGATGGATCGGACGCGGTGGACCTCAGCCATGGCCGGCACGATCCCCTGATTTAAATCCTATGGACTTTTATTTATGGGGACATCTCAAAAGTATTGTTTATGAAGCAAATGTGGAAAATGTTGATGATCTGCAACAAAGAATTGTACTTGAATGCGAACAAATTAGAAATACACCAGAAATATTTCACAGAGTAAGATGTTGTATGCTCCGCAGAATACGAAAGTGTATTTAAGTGGAGAGTGGCCATTTTGAACATTTATCATCAGGTATCATAAAATGTTATAAACTTTTTTATTTGTTGTTTAATTTGTTGTTAAAATTTGCAGACAATACAATTAATTAACTGAGAAAAAATAATTTTTGAGCGACATCGACATACAAACATTGAAATATCTTGAAAATGGTGTGTCTGAGAGATTTGGATCAAATATACATTCTTTGCTTAAAATTGATAAGGGCTGCGATGTAGCTATACATTAGGTCGATGTTACTGGGTGTCAAAAAATTATAGCCAATTGAATGCAAGCATAGTCTTACAGGTGGCGCCCTCTACCAGCAGTGTTATTAACAATAACATATTTAAATTTATTGCCCTCAAAAACCCCCGCATGCCAACTTTCACGCCAAAATTGTAATTTGGCTCAGACTTATTCGTGAAAAAATGACACAAACAAATAACTTTAACACGCTATATTTAAAAAACTAAGCATTTGCGGACTTATGTTTATATGAAAACATTGTCTTTTTTGTGCTGAATGTGCACCTGTAACATAGACCATCATTTTTGAAACACCCTGTATATATATAAGCATTTAAAAATTTTAACGGACCTTGGTTTTGGGTTCTAAGGACCCAAATTCGCGCTCATCTGAAGAAAGTTTGTCAAAAGCTTTTCTTAAGGGTGCGGAGGATAATTAGGGGGTAACTTTTAGAACTAGGTTAATTTTGACATGTTAACGATGTAATAAAATTTAATAAATAAAATAAAATTCAACAATTCTTACAACTAATTTAACTAAGCGAATTTAAAACCGAAAAAATCTTTACATAATGAAATCCTAATTAAAAGTCTCTGATATTAGTCTCTACATTTTCAAAGCAAAAAGTCTCCGATATTAGTCTCTACACTTTCAAAGCAAAATTATCTTAATGTTTACCAACAACACTACTTATAATCTTGCTTGGTCTACATAATTCACAAATTGCAAACCTCGTCAGTCAGCATTCCTTATACTGTACTCTGCAATTACAACTTGTTTATTATCTACCTAAACATGTAATATGAGCAAGTTCAGGTCAATAATTATAATTTATATGCGACATACTTAATTATAAAAGATGCTATTTGGATTTATGCTAGCGCATTTTCCTATAACTTTTATAATATAAAAATAATATTAAATATATTTTCACGATTAAGAATGCCCTCTTGGATAGTTTTCTGTGCTATGAACAGCTTTTCATCGTGACCTCTCTATTAGCGAATTTTTCTTAATGAAAATTCGCTACAAAATTTTGACGTTCCCGAGCGTCTTTCATAATAAAAGCATTTATGTTTGAACTATGAATTTTATTCCACGACTGCGGTGCACACTGTATGACAGCAAGACATCATAAATTAATAGAAAAGTCATAAACAGTTCGGTTGGCTAAACAATTAGCATCGTTCCAATTACTCTTTTTCACCAAGCGAAACCTTTAAACGACGAATAGTTACAAGCTTGCGCTCATGTATCTGCCATAACAAAAACAATGAAATGTCGCTGAAAGTTCGACTATAAAACATAGATGAATGGAATGGGCGAAGTGGAGGATCCATTATTTCCCGATCCCATTATTACTACTGTCGTGGCAACTAAAAAGTAATTTATCAAAGAATTAAAAGAATCAATAGCGAAAGAAACATTCTATATTTAATTGGTGCAAACGCGACCAAAATGGAAGCCATAAATAACTTCGACCACTTGTTTGCTTTCTCAGCATCTGTCACCGGAGGCAGCGCCAACTTCGCTACCCTTTTTGCCCTCCCGACACGACGTGAATTTACAATAAGGGTACACAGAGAAATGAGGAAGGATGTACTGACAACTTATAAAAATATTCAGTTAACGTAACCAGGCCGCGACATAATATATGCCTTAAACTTTTACATGTAATGAATACAACGCGCACTTTGGCACACATTTGAATAGGAGCTGTGTGCATGTCTGTAGGTAAAAATGTCTGAGAAGAGATTTTACTTGTATATTAGTGAATTTTCTTAAAACAATTCACTAATGAGGAGATCGAGTCTTTTGAACTTTGAAAAGACTTCCTCAAATGAGCACAACCCCTGGAAACTAAATCCGAGGTCAGCTTCAGATTCGTGTTTCCTTTTGGAAAATTTTTAGATCTCCAGAATTAACAAAGCTATAGCAACAAAATTTGGTACGCGGGTTTATAACATAAAAAGTTCGGGACACAGCAAGTGCGTTATGGTAGTGACTTTTCATTAAATGCTGCAAATTTTAATAACTCAACTTTCTATAAACTTAGAACGTTCAGTCTTGGTGTGTAGTAAGGTCTTCCCCAGAGCAACACATCTACCAAATTTCATTAAAATAGCTTTGTTACTTTCGGAGAAAAAATGTTTTTTTGAAAGAAAACCTCGGAAAACCTTGTCCGATTTTCATGGATAACGAACTCATCCAAGCCATTAATAGAAGAAGCGTACTTCCCGAGATTCATCCAAATCGGTTAATTATTTCTTGAGTTGGATACATATATATATATATATATATATATATATATATATATATATATATATATATATATATATATATATATATATATATATAAATTGAAAATGACCCCGGATATGGGTTCTAGGGGTCCTAGTTCGCGCTCATTTTAAATTTTGTTTACAAAGTCTCACAATCGATACCTCTCTATTAGTGACTTTTTTTTTGATAAAAATTTACTAAAAAGCAAACCACGTACCAAAATTTGCATCTCTCCGTTAAAAGAAAAAAATGTTCGGGACGCAGCAAGTGCGTTCTTTTGTAGTGAATAATATATATAATATATTATAGTGATCTAGCCTTATATTAAAAGTTATAAAACATTGCCTTATTAAATTAGGAACGCTAAAAAATAGGTTAAGAAGGGCAAGCAAAAACATGACCCCTAACATAAATATTTATACAGTAATTTGGATACAAAACTCAAACAAAAGAGTTGATATACAGGAAATATACTAACAAAAAATACACTCGAAAGCGGAACATAAAAATAGTGCTGTGGTTCATGCAGTGAGGGTGATTATATGCATGCAGAAGGAGAAGAAGAACCCCCAGGACGAAGAGACTTTCTGCCCCCTCACCGAAAACACTGGGGGTTCTCCTTCCCCTTGTCCATGCATAAAGCTACCATCAAAGCATAAAGCACAAGAAAAATTTCTTGAGAGCAACCCCCAAGAAAGTTACTGGACCTGGGCGAATATGGGTGTTGTGCTGGTTAGACAGGGTTTAAAGGAAGTATTGCTGCAAAATGTGCCAGGTCGAACTAAATGTATTTTTAGCATTTTCCACTAAAATTTCCTCCCCGCCCAGCAACCTTATTAATTCTTGGTCCCTTAAGTTTTTTAGGGGTTGTTTGCACCAAATTTGCCTTGTGGCTTGTGCACCCAAGGGGGGTTCTCAGCATGCTTCTGAAAAAAAATCTAAAAACCCACCTTCCAGTAAACTGTAAATTTACCTAAATTAGTCCACATTGTCGCCTATAATGTCTTTTTTAGATAATGTCGAATACAGCAGTAAAGTATATAATTTCACTTGCTGTTTCACTCCTTTTTTTTAAAATTACATATATAAGCACAAGATAAGTAAGTATATAAAGGGGGGGGGGGGGTGTGTGCTTAGTTAACATTGGGTCTACACAAACTTAAAAGTAGAGAATAAATTTAGATCGTGTCTGTGTGCACACAAAAATTAGTAAAATACATTTATAAAATCTAATAATAAAAAAGAACAGTTTAACGATATTATTTTAAATAAACCAATAGGAATACGTCCCGCGACTATTTCGAAATTCGCTAGTGTATGAATCTAGCTTTTGTCCAAGACTACACTGGAATCCGGTCGACGCCTAAAGCAAGCACCTTTTAAATTAAGCTTGATAGGCTTGCACACTTAACAAACATAGGTATGTCTAATTTTAAGCACAAGACTGTACCTGCTTGAAACGTACAATATGAGAAATACAGAAATGAGTGCTATTTCTGTATTAAAAAAAAAAAAAAAATCTAATGAAGTAATTGAACGTTACGTTAGGATTTTAGTGAATTTTCACTAAACATAATATTTTATCTTTGTGATTTTTCTTTTCTTTCCATAGCCATTTTGGTATTGGGTTTCTTAGTGAATTTAAAAAAAAATCACTAATATATCGCAAATTTTGCATCTAGAAAAAATGTCTTCAAATGAGCGCGAACTGGGGCCTCTAAAATACACACACACACTCATATATATATATATATATATATATATATATATATATATATATATATATATATATATATATATATATATATATATATATATATATATAGCACACCGATAACTCGTAAAATAATATGCCGACTTTGATCATATGTGGTACTCATCACATATGATCAAAGTCTTACCTTCCTTTTGCAAGCGACTTGGCTAAGTTCGTTAGTCAGAAAAATTGAACCAGTTTTTCCTGGAAAATTTTAGTTTTTTTTTGGGAAAATTTGTATACCTCTGGAAATAACAAAGCTATGGCAACCAAATTTGGTACGACGCTTTATATTATAGAATGTGATACACACAAAAATTTAGATACATATTAGGTATGTATGTAATTTGAATATTATGAATCTTTTAGCAAATTTTCGTGTAAAAAGTATTATGTAAAGTTATTTTTGTGCTTTTGAAGAAATAATTTTGGGAAGACTTTTTGTGAAGTGTTGGTAATGATAAATGTATAAGTTATTTTAAAAAAATATTTAGCATTTTTGTGGAAAATAATTGTTTAGCAAATTTTCGTAAAAAAACATAATTTTCGTGTAACATTACTGTAAACAGTTTTTGTAAAGAAAATGGCAACATTAGTCAAAGAAATTGTTTGCAAATTTTCATGCAAACATTTCTTTTTTGAATTTGTCCATGGGTAAAAATGTCTGAGAAGAGATTTTACTTCTATAGTGAATTTACTTTTAAAAAAAATCACTGATGAGGAGATCGCGACTTAAGAATTTTAAAAAAATTTCTTCAAGTGAGCGTAAACTAGGTTTCCTGGAACGCAAACCCGAGGTCAGTTCAGACTTTACATGTTTTATATATATATATATATATATATATATATATATATATATATATATATATATATATATATATATATATATATATATGTGTGTGTGTGTGTGTGTGTGTGTGTGTGTGTGTGTGTGTGTGTGTGTGTGTGTGTGTTACACCGATAACTAAAAAAATAATGGAATGATTTTAATAAAATTAGATGAGAACCTTCCATTCGCAAGTCGCTTGGACAAGTTCTTTAGCCAGAAAAATCGGACTAGTTTTTCCCGGATAAGTATGTGTTTTCTTTCGGAAAATGTGTATATCTCCGGAAATAACAAAGCGCTTAATCTACCCAACTTATCTAAGGTTACAAGATAACCATTGAGCCTAGAGTTTGTAAATATCTGGCACAGCTGAGATACCGTAGTGTAGATAAGTCATGCGTGGCACAACATATTTGGGATAATAACCACCACGTTGATAAAGAACATCTGAAACTTATTAAAAATGTTATACAGCCAGCGAAGCTAGATGCGTACGAAAGTATTTATATTTCTAAGGCAATAAAAAACAAACGTTCTTTAAACCGAGCGCCGCCACTAATTTATGTTCCTTTGTTTGGCTTCTGTCTCTGATACAGATAAAATATTTCGAAACATACCAGGTAAAGTTATAAAGGAAGTTCAAAAATCTCGTCCGTTAATAAAAATACAATACACAGAAAATTTGCCTGCGGTTTAATCTCCCTCTCGGTATTGGTCTCTACCCAAAACTCAGTATATAAGGTGATTTTTAGTAGTAAGCAGTTTAGAATTTTTCACCCTCTTATGACGCTAACCTTGTTAGTGAAGCGATCGTCAGCTTTTTTAAAAAGATGTGTTGTGGTGATTTGGGTTCCCCAAGTGTACTTATCAGTGCTCATTACAGGTCCCAATCTTCACTTTGTGGGGTTGTAATAAGAATGATCGAAATAATTAGTTAATAAAGACCATATGTATTTGTTTATTTTTTATCTTTGCACCATATGTGTGTTGGTTATAATCTAAGCATTCACAACTATTAACAAAGAAACGAGTGTGTTTCCTTTTAGAAAAAGTGCATTCCTAAGCACATTTCCTTTATACATTTGGGGCGATTTAACATTAGAACAAACTTGGTCTTCTAAATCAGACATATATTCTCTTTGCTGCTAGGGTGCAGTTGTATTGCTGTGCACGAGTGGATGTTATTTGCCATTGTCGCGTCCGTGGCTTCTTATTTTCCTTCGAGTTCGCACTTCATTTGTCTTGTCCCGTGCGGTGACCTATTTCCTCACTTCGTCGAGTATTTCAAGTTCCCATCTCACTTGTTGTTCACTTTCCTTCAGGGTTGTATTCTACGAAATTTATGAATTTACGGCGCTTGATCTTTGAATTGTATTTCTTAGGGGAATAAAATAGCAATAGCAGAAGTCAAAAAGTCCTGACACAGTCAATATGTTATGATATAGATTGCTTGTAAAATGCAATAAAGGGCACGTAATAAAACAGTAGAAGTCAAAAAATTGATAAATATATACCTAGGGTTCTACCCAAAGCTATTATATCTAGATAAGAAGTGAATTTGAGAAAAATAATGTACTCCTATAAGTATTTGTCATATACTTCTAAAAGGAATTTCATTAGTATTATTGTTATTGTTATAATAATGATTATGATTATGATTATTATTATTATGATGATGATTATTATTATTATCAATAGAGATATAATACAGAGGCCTGGTCCATACTGTACATACACAAGAACTAATTTTATGCTACAGATTACAAAATTATTATTTTCATTGAATTGATTAAGGAGAATAAACAAACGGTGAAATCATAGAAATCTTGAACAAGTCTATTATCGATTTAGTTAGAAAGATTTAACGAACTGAGACACCTCTTGAACATATTCATATTCGCAGCACTGACCACATCCTCCGGCAGAAAGTTCCGGTCTTCGAATGCCCTGTTAGCGAGGAAATTCAGACGATGAAATGCTCTTAATTGTTCTTTACTCAACTTAAGCCTGTGCTCCCGGAGCCTAGAACTTTTGTCAAAATCACAAATGATACCGTATCGGATGACAACGGGTCATGCGTGACACGAAACATGTGCATCAAACCAGCTCTCCTCCGTCTATATTCCACATGCTAAATATTCATCAGGTGAAGGCGTTGTTCATAATGAAGTACTGAATCCACTAGGCCATCGTGAAACGTTATGTAGGACTCTGTTGAGTCATTTTATATTTCCAAATAGTATCGGTGCCCAGGCTGGAACTCCAAATTTCAAATGGGGTCTCACACACGTTGAATAGAGCTTGGCGGCGAACTGAGGATCAGGATGCAGGAACACCTTCCTCAAGAGGTAGAGCACGCTATTGGCTTTTGGAATATTGTTCTTCCTGAGGAGTCCACAACAAATTGAGCTAGATGATGATGCCAAGATCAGACTGAGTGAAAACTCTGTTGGCCCGCTCACTGTCGATTTAATAGAAGCTTTTGGGATTTCTTGTCTCCATGTGAAGCACACCACACGTTTTCAAACTCTGAGGATTTTTCCATACAGCACTCTATCCGTTGGCAAAAATTCAAATTTATCTGCAGTGTATCGCCATCGATAACTAGTGGACTTAACTGACGTGGTTATGGTCTGCAGCCGCTAATATGGTAGTGTGGATCCAGTTACGGCTAGCTCCGCAAATAAGTTTAAAAGAACTTGACAGGTACAGCTTCGGACGATTACACACAACAAGCAGAAAACTCCAGAAGATTTCAAACCCAGACAAGAAACCCCAATAGATGAGGTTGCTTTTCTCACAAAAATACAAATAGTGATTCGTACTGACTTTGCACGCTGTAGGCTAAATATCCAGAATATGGCTGAAGGTAATTTTCAAGCACCTTTTACTGCCACAACTTATTCAGTAACTCGAATCCTAATAAATTATAATTTCATACGAACTTAATCTTTAACCAAACAACAAAAACTTGTTGGAATTTGATAAGAAGTGATAAGAGAGATGTTAATATTTCCTTTAAAAATGCATTTTACTAATTTCAGAAATTATGCCTGGGATGGAGTATGGAAAATATGACACTATACAATGAAGAGTGAGATAGAAAAACATGGATTGTCATAAGAGAGAAGGAAACAGTACATACTCAAGGGCAATTGCCATTATTAAAAATGTAAACAGAACATCAAACTTATTTGTTTACTGTTTTGGACTTAGGTTAATTTTTACAAGTAAAATTAGATGAAGAGGGTTGTTTATTTGTATAAAACCTTAACTACAAGAAAAGTGAAAGTATAATTAGCGCCTTTCCAAGGTTCTACAAATGCGCATTACAAACAAACTGTTTATTTACCAAAACATGCAAACTGTAAGCTACAGAGTGTTCACTAGTGAGTATTATGGCCATATATTAACTATGTTTTTCACCTCTGAAGTTAACAAGCTGTTAGAAATATAAAGAGAGGTTTAGAACCGTCTCAAACTGAATCACCATATATTTTCGTATCGTTGGCTGCTACTGGCCTTCAGTCATCTGAGTAAGTCCGATATATAAATTACAAAAAGAATCGGCCCGAGGACCGTCCCCTGAGGCCCACCACTACATACAGATCTGATTTGCGACTTGCATTAACCCACCAGAAAAGGATATATTGGGTAAAAACACTCTGATCCAGATCAGCTAAAGGCCCGTATTCCAACAGTTTACAATTTATGGACAAGCAGATTGAGAACTATTTTAAACTACTTATTTGTAATATAATATCTTATAGAAATACAAATAAATGTAATAAATCAAGAGATCTTGAAAATCGGCTTCTGGATGAAATCAGTAATATCACATCTTATTTCTACCACCCTTCTATTTGTCACTAGGGTCTTTATCTCACTGAACATCCCCAGTAAAGAATATTCAGCCTTTTTTTAATGCTGCATTAAGTTCACTTTTTCTTTTTCGTAGAAAAAATTCGCTTGTGGGAATTCTTGATTTTTGAACTTTGAAGAAGTATATTCAACTCAGAGCGAACTAGGATCTCTAAAACACACATCTGGGGTCAGTTTCAATTTTCAATTTATATATATATATATATATATATATATATATATATATATATATATATATATATATATATATATATATATATAGATCTGTCGGTGTGTGTGCCTGTGTATAAGATGAGATAAGATAACATAATTTATTTTCACTTTCTTGCCGTCATACATGGTTAAGCTCGGGACAACAGATATAAATAGATAAAAACAATTTTGTTATTTAGTTACAATCAAGGACAAAAGCATTAAAAGAATTCCAATTAAATAATCTGCCCCACAGAGTAATAAACAGATTCGTTGACGTCGTAAAATGATCGATCACTTGTATATTTTTTAAACCGGTTTTAAACATGTTTATGTTTCCAGTGTATTTTATACTTTCCGGAAGCAAATTGTACAAAACACTACAGGCATACACTGGGGATTTCTGGTACACCATTCTTTAATTATGGTTTAAATTATTGTGACTTCAGTACCTACTGAAGTACGAATGTCTGAATGTCTTGGCAACATTGGTTTCTTACTATAAATGAAACTCAGTACCTTATAAAGGTAAATTTCAGCCAATGTCTTAATTTCTTTTTTCTTTAAAAGTTCTCGGCATGACTCGAAGTTGCGCATTTTAAAAATTGCCCCTAATATTCTCTTCTGAAGCATAAAAACCCTGTTCACATCTATAGACTGACCCCAGACAACAATGCCGTATGACAGCAATGGATACACCTCTGAATAGTAGACAGAAAGCAAATGTGCGTCACTTAGAGAGTTCTTAAGCTTATATATCATAAAATAGGCAGATTTAGGCCTGCCACAGGCATAATTAACATGGGACTTCCAGGATAAGTGCTGATCAACCGTGACCCCAAGGAACTTTCCATCCGTAGCTCAGCAGTGCATACCATCTCCAAGCTGAAGAAAGAGAGGCACTCGGTGGCAACTTCTGAACTCTATAAACGTTGTTTTATCATGGTTTGTGATTAGGTGGTGTACTTTACACCATTCATCAAACTGTCTTATTAAAGTGTTTACCTATTGACTTACCTCGTCACCGTCACGACCAGACTCAGCTACGGTTGTGTCGTCTGCGTACATGAACACCATACCCATCTTTATGTAGTCGGGCAGGTCATTCACATACACAATAAACAGCGAGGGGACCAAAGTAATACCCTGTTGAGCGCCCAGCTGTATCTCATATGAGTCCGAAAAGTTCCCCAATCCAAACCACCATCCGCTTGAGTTACAAAAGATAAAACCCACTCATTTGCCGGCCCACGTATACCCAGGAATTGCAATTTTTCGCTTACGTAACCCGGATTAAGCGTGTCAAACGTGCGAAATAAGTCGAACATGACAGCTACGACGTGCATATCCTTATTTAAATCCTCGTGAAGATGCTGTAAAAAATCACTAGTAGCTACATCCCTAGATAATCCACTTCGGAAACTGTATTGGCAGTTAGTAGCTAAACTATGTTTTCGTAGTAAAACACGAGGCATAGACCGGTTTTGTTTTTGTTTTGACCCTTCAGCATTCCATACCTATGCTCCAATATGTCGGCTTTAAAAAATGTCTGAGTGCCGTCAAGAAATCTAAAAGTTATTTAGTTTGTCAACTGACAATGTCAAAATTATAGTGCTCCAATTGAAGTGGAGGTTTTTAAAATA
Source organism: Tillus elongatus (assembly GCA_964006375.1). Taxonomy (NCBI): domain Eukaryota; kingdom Metazoa; phylum Arthropoda; class Insecta; order Coleoptera; family Cleridae; genus Tillus; species Tillus elongatus. The sequence continues at coordinate 250,111,362 of OZ023262.1, read as the reverse complement.
TTTTGGCTATGGATTTAAATAAGATTTTGTATAGTGAAGAATTAATTTTGAATAGTTGGTGAGCAAAAGCAAAAGAAAATTTTAAATTTTACGAAATTGACAGTACGAAAGTAGATGTGTGTGTTTTGCTTCTTTAACGTCGGTCTATTTCCGCGACTATGGCCAATCACCGACGCCGGGGAGCAGTTTCACCTCACTATCCTGGAAATTTTGCTAAACCTCTGCCTTTCTGTAAGTAGGGTAGGGATCTTTAACATGCCCAACATCGCATGGACACGGGACCGACGGCTTTACGCCCCCTCCGGAGGGTGGAACGTGCAGACACTCAACTTGATCAAATGCAATGCCAGAACCTCGATTGATGTTAATTTTACAGTTTGTACTGAAAAAGTGAAAGGAGTACCCCGGGATCGAACCCAGTACCTTTCGGTTCAGAGGCACATGTTCCTACCCCTGAACCACCGAGGTTCTATGAAAGTGGATACTATTTGACATTTGACTACGTTTGGGTTTTACATTTATGTTATAAATTCTGTAGTGCACGAGTACAAGCTCCGCACCACACTGATGACTAAAAAAAGACTGAGCCGATTTTGATACATTTGGTAGATACCTTCTTTTTGTAAGTGGCTTGTACAAGCTTGGTAGCCGGCAAGACCAGATAAATTTTTCGGGAAAATTTATGGCAACCAAATTTGGTACGCAATTTTCCACTATAAAACGTATCGCACACACCTAAATTCAGTTCTCTAAGTTGAAAGAAAAATAGTTATCAACATTTAAAAGTAAAATTGAGTGCAACTGGTGATCGGTGAGGGCAAAAGACCAAACTAATCAATGTGGTTGGCGAAGAAGGTGAAGAAGTATTAGAAAACTGAAAAAGTTAATAGGTTTTCTTCTTAAAACGTCAAAGTGGCGATTAAAACGTAAAAATTGGCGACTTTTAAACGATTCTGTGACGAATGCGAGATACCTTCTTTTTGTAAGTGGCTTGGACAAGCTTGGTAGCCGGCAAGACCAGATAAATTTTTCGGGAAAAATTTTGTATTTCTAAAAATATCAAATTTATGGCAACCAAATTTGGTACGCAAATTTCTACTATAAAACGTATCGCACACATCTAAATTCAGTTCTCTAAGTTGAAAGAAAAATAGTTATCAGCATTTAAAAGTAAAATTAAGTGCCACTGGTGATCGGTGATGGCAAAAGACCAAACTAATCCATGCGGTTGGCGCAAGAAGGTGAAGAAGTATCAGAAAACTTTAAAAGTTGATAGTTTTTCTTCTTAAAACGTCAAAGTCGCGATTAAAACGTCAAAGTTGGCGATTTTTAAACAACGATTTTGAGACGAATGCTGGTTGTGTGCAAGAAACGTGGTAAGAAGGTGGGTTTTACAAAACATTAGGTGTGTGTTTCAATCGCTGGTTTCCTTCATTTTACGAAAATGCTTGGATAAAATTTATTTCAAGTAGACCCTTTCTCTGATGCTTTGGCACTGGTTTTAGTTAGAGAGTTTGTGATTTAATCGTCCAACATATTTTTTTTAATTTAACAAAATAAACTTTAAAAGGTCCCTATCTTCGGGAAATAAATTGATAAACAAGAAAACCATATATCCGGCAATAAGAGTTCAGATATCAATTTTCTTGTGGTAGCGCATTTTCAAAAACAATTATACAAGCTTTGATAATTAATTTTTTATTTAATTATTATCAAAAATTAAGTTATAAATTTTGGTACGTAAGTAGCATGTATATACTAAAGCACGTCCTAAATTTAGAGTTCATTACTGCACAGGAAACCAAATTTTCAACATCTAAAAACAAGTGTATGAGGTCTCATCTGTCATAGATTAAACAACAATTTTTCACGTCCATGGCGGTGCCTTGTCTTGGAGTTAGAATCTCACCCCCAGGGTTGGTAATTAGAATCTTCGTAAACATCAGTTTATATTTTGATTTTGTTTTCTTTTTCCATTTTTTTTTAAAGTTTTTAATTTAATTCTGGAAACTGGTTTGATTATGCATTTATTTAGCAAACAAAATTGAAACATCGAAACTAACTTTGGTCGAAAAAAATGAAAAAAACAATTAATGTGGTAGGATTAAAATTTGTTTACATTTTCATAATATATAAGTAATTGATCAATTGTTTTCCACAGTGTCATATAGAACTTCAGAGTGACATACTTAAATAGGTCTCTTATTTTCTAGAGCTTGTGACATGAAAATATGAGCATTTTTCCTCCTTTACTTCTCTTTAGTTCCACGTGTCCAAATGTTAGTAAAAAGTTAATTAATAACTTTTAACAAGTATTCAGAAAATATGCAGTCAGTTCTGGAAGTCATTGTTGGAAAAGGACTATCAGAAATAGCGGACCAAATGTCATCCAAAAATCTAAGACAATAGTAAAACGGTAAATTGCTTTAACGACAAGAAAGCTCAAGACTTGAAGAAACTGCAGCAATACATTCCTCTCATTATTCATAATTTCTTTTCTGACACAGCAGAAGATGAAACATTTGAGGTAATTGCGGTGAAGGAACAACCGAAAAACAAAGACGGAAGCGAAAATTGTGATAAATATGTTTTTCTTTTAGCTTTAGAGCGTTGACATTAACATATCTAATTAGTTTATTACTCTTTCGCCTTCTGGTACCTGTTTGTGTTTTCCATCAATCGATAAAGCAAAACCAACTTTACCTTATTTGATTTTGGCATATAGGCTATCCTCTGATAAAACCAACCTGGTTAAAAAAATGAGCCTGTGCTCAGTAATTCCGTAAGTAGGACGTCAGCGTGACTGCAGATTTTCTGCGTTTACATACCACCGCAGTATGTCACTTTTTTCTAAAATTAATAATAATTAGCTAATTTAGCACACATAAAAAATACTTGTGATAACTATGCCCAAGAAAGTTAAATATCTGTATGTTTTTGCCGCCATGTCGATCCACCCCACCATGAGATATTGGGCGCGTAAAATATCCCTTCCCAGTGCAAAAAATTCGGCAAGATTTTTAAGGCCAATGAAGTGAGATAACTTTACCGGCGTCATGGCTTGGCCAGGCTGATAGAAACAATCCGACGTTGAAGAAACAGAACACAAATAGAGAGGCAAATCTAAAATCTTGCTTTAATTCTCCAATACGCAAATTCAATGATAATTTTTTTGTCTATTCAAGACATTCCTTAATTCGGACCTGGTTTCTTTAAGCTTCTGTTGCAACCCAGTGATGTTACATTTAGTGTTGAGAGATCTTTTTCTAACTTGAACATTTACATCGATTTTCTGTTATCTCTTAAATGGTTTCTTATGCTACCTGCAAGATGCATTTTTCAGCATAAGAGTGGCTATTTGCGGAAGGTCAATTAGTTATTAAAGCTGCCGTCTTTCTGTATAGAGGAAATATCTAGCATATGAACCAGAAATTGGAACATACTTCAAAAGAAATGTCTTTTTTCCAGGGAATAAAATTTCTCGTCAAAAAGTTATTCTGTACTTTCTCTACAATTATGGTTTTCATTTAGTTTTCATATGACAATGGTAGATACTAGAAAGTAATGTTATGTGCTTCTTGCACATTCTTCTTGAATGCAGGAAATGTTCTGAAATTGACCTTAACTTAAAATGAAAAAAACACGTGCAAAATAATAAAGGTAGCATTATTTTGATTTGATGAAACACGTCCATGATACCGAAAGAATCCACAATACCGCAGGATAGTGTTGCGCAATCTAAGCTTATGTTTGTTGACTAAAAGTACATAATGTAGACTAGAAAATTGTTACATTTTTTTTGCATTGCATTAGCTATATTATAAAAAATAATTAAATAGATTATAAAAAACATTATTTGGTAAAAGAACTTGACTTTTTAAAAATATTGTAAATAAGCAAAATTCCAGAGTATTAACAAAACATCGCTCATATGGTCTGAGATAATACTTTTATTACCAAATCTTACCGCCAGCGCCGGAAAATCATCAATATCATCATGTGAAAGTCAGACGCAAACCTTGTACAACCCTAGTTTTGTGATTTTCGCATTGTGACATGTGACTTGGATAATCTTTTGGCATAACCAACAAAGTTTTTCTTCATTTTTATATTGTTGTTGAGTTGTAAGCTTTTTGGTAAGAGTGTAGTTGAAAAGCTCTTTGTTAGTCTTTGTGCTTTGTGGCTGACGGCCTTTTTCCCGCTTTAATAGGTTTTCATTCATGCTTAAAATATTTAAACTACATATAAATTAGAGAAACTAAAACATCTTTGGGTTTTCAACACACGTGGTCTCCTTGGTCATTTCTTTGGTCTATAGGCGTTACTTCAATTCCCATCAGAACATCCAGAGTTGGAATTTAACGATTTATCAAAGCAATTTACACATATCAGTTAGGCATGTGCAAACTCCGGAATTATCGTCAAACGGATGAATAGCAGTTGTCTGAAATCCATCCTGAATAGTAGTAGTAAGGGTAGCAATGATGGGCACTTTAGCACTAGGCAACTAGGCCCCATCAAGCCCTTGTGCCAAACCCGGCATCCAGCAAACCTGCCCTACCCTCCCGCGGCCTTGTCACCAAACTTTCGCGCCCTCAAAATACAGGTCATGACGGTTTTTCATTAAAAGAAACTTACTCCACTCCTCCGCGGAATCCTTAAGCGAATCATTTCTGTTTCAAAAGCCTCACGTGCACACAGGTATTGGTAAGCCGTTTCTTGAGTCTCACTGCGTTCATGGAAAATGGGATCCCTTTCGACACCTATCAATAGAAGGTGTCTTCTGAGACTAGAGTGGCCTGTTAGCACCTCCATGACGCAGAGAACTACAGTACTACTTCTATTAGGAAGCCAGATAGTCTTGTATCTATATAGCCACTGACCGATCTCCTGTAATTTTCCAGCGCCTCCTTATTCCATATATCTACGCCGTTGCAGACCATCTTCCTACTCATGCCTACAGCAGGCTCAGGACCACAGAACGGCCGCCGGGAACCAAATCTTGCAATTGTTAATAGCTACTATTATATGTGATTGTTGCCAGACAGGAAGAAAACCTTGGCCAAAACAAGTTTTAAAACGTCTTCTGTTAGCAGAACAATTCTGTTCGTAACGGTTCAAATGCTTGTAATCTCAGTGGTGCTGAAACTACAGCCATATCCATACGATAAGAAGCAAATATAAAAAAAAATCTGGACGCAGCCAGTGCGTTATCGAAGTGAACTTTCATAAAAGTTTTTAATAACAAACATTTGGTTACAGGTATAACATATTTAGTAGAAATAATGTACCATATTTTATTAAAATGGTACAAAAATTTTCCGAACATAAACTTTAAATGTTTCCGACAAAACTGGTTCCCTAGACAAAAAACCTTAGGTTAATATCAAATTGGGTTGTTGAAATTTGAAGCATTGAATTAAAATTCACTACCAAAACGCATTTACTGCGTCTTCATTTTTTTCTTACAAACATGCATCATATTTCGAAAAAAAATGCAAAAATTCAATTATACAAGTCCGTTAGAAAAAAAATTGTAGGTACCACCAACGACTTTTGGGTCTGCCTGTAATTGTCAAAATAATTTCATAAGGTGCAGCTCAAGACACCCTATAATTAACGTAGACAATTTTTTCTCGTACCTTGTATAATAACAATTATGTTGAGCTTTACCGTAGAAATGCGTCACTCTGTATATATGTAAACACATAAAGACTGAAACTAAACTCGGATATGGATTCTAGGGGGCCTAGTTTGCACTTATTTGAATATATCTTTTTGAAATTATAAAGTTGCGGTCACCTCATTAACGATTTTTTCTACGAAAATTATCCAAAAATTATAGACCGTTAAACCATAAACTTAACTAAAACGTCGTCTTATTTGATTGGTTCCTCTTACGGCCAGACTTGAAGCGACGACTGGTCGAGTTTCTCGTTCTCGCTGTAGAACTAAAAGAAGTTTATCTAGTGATAATATTATATGAATATTTGTAAAACGGTAAAAGGAATATGGGTTATTAAGTTACGGTTTGCGTTGCTAAGTAATTTATGCGTCACATAGCAACCTACGATACACACAATGTAAATTGCCCTCTCATTCGATAAACCTTTGTTCCTAGGCGATTTGAGTTATTACCAATTGAATAAGCACGTTATCTCCCATGGTTCTGAGCCATGCTAATAATTTAAAAATATTCAAGTAATGATACAGTAGCCCCCCACACGGAGATTTATACAACTGCCACTTTCGATTCCTGCTCTTAAACATAATAGGTAAGACAGATAAGGTCAACTTGGAGAAGCTGTTTCATCACAATTCATTATTCAGACCTGACGATCTTCTAGTTAATAAAGCTCACGTCAACAGGGGGATGGTGCTAAGTTACTAGCGAAATTATTTATTCATCTCTCTGGTGGCGCTAATTGTACTTATCAGTGCTTACCACAGGTTATAATCTTCACTTAGGTAGCGTAGATTTTACATTGTCTGTTAATCACATTAAGTTACGTCTACAATGTTTACTATCTATGAATTTGAATTTCTAAGTATATTTCTTAAAATCATTGATAGTGATCAAGTCAACAAAAGACTACAACTGAGTCGGTGTAGACCTTTATCTTTTTTTTTCAGTTTTATAGGTGTGTTGCATTACTCACACGAGATGCTTTTAGCAAAAGCCAAGCGAATGTTAACTCTTTTATTTAAAAACAAGTATGCAGACATGTAAATATTTGGAATCCATAAACTGCTTCTCCATGTCGACATCATGTAACTTATATTCCCAGGGCAGTTGCTCTCAAGATTGTCACATGCTCTACACACAACCCTGTGTTTAAAGTATTGTGTCACATGTTTTATATATCACTTTGCCATTTCAATTTTATTACTACCCCATCTGCGACTCGGGTACAAAGTTTATTCCTGTTTTACGCTTTCATAAATTATGAATAGGAATATTTGCTTCCACATAAAACTAAAATTCTGTTATGAAATCGACAAGACTTAAAATGGTTATCACTCCAACTTTATTAAACAAAATGTTACCACTCTACGAGCAACAACAGATGTCGAATTTTTTACATATTACTCTGATTTTATTGTACGTTTAATTGAAAATTGTACTAGGACTGTTTGTGTTACTGAAAAATAAATACAGTCTGGACCCAGCAAGTGCTTTATAAAGGGGTTTTCAATAAGGACATAACAATTTTTTATTTACATAAAACACAGAATAATTGAGATATTTGGCTGGAATTTATTCCAGGTGCAGTACAAATGTTACATTTAAGTATGGAATTTAATTTCATTCATATGACCACCACGAGCACGTTTGCAGTGATCGATTCGTTAGAGCCAATTTTCCACCATTCTTCCACATATATCAGCAGGAACGTAGTCAATTTCACGTGTGATATTGTTCCTGAGGTCCTCTAACGTTGCTGGCTTGTTATCATAAACCAAAGACTTAACATAACCCCATAAAAAGAAATCCAACGGCGTTAAGTCATATGAGCGAGGTGGCCATTTGACCGGACCATCTCTCGAGATTACACGGTTACCAAACTTTCCCTCCAATAGGTCAATTGTTTGACCAGCTGTGTGCATCTGGAACCATCTTGTTGGAACCTAACATCACTAATGTCAAGTTCATCGAATTCTGTCCAAAAATAGTCTTCTAGCATGGCACTCACTATCATCGCTGAAAAAATATGGCCCAATCACATCTCTGCTGGAATCCACACCACACGGTCACTTTTTGTGGATGCAATGGAGTCTCTTGAAGCACATGTGGGTTTCTTGCTGTCCAATAATGCATATTTTGTTTATTGACTAAGCCATTAAGCCAAAAATGAGCACTCATTACTGAAGATGATTTTTCGGTGAAATTGAAGATTTTTTCAATTTTTTTCAGAGGCCAATCGGAGGAGTTTGGGCGCTTCAAATTATCAAGATGCTTTAATTCTTGAGTTAGTTGTATATTGTAAGGGTGTAGACCAAGATTTTTACTCAACATTTGCCACAATGTGGTTTGAGAGAATCCCAATTCCTGTGAGCTACGTGGAATCGACTGATCTGGATCATTTTGCTTTTGGCCAGTGCATTGTCTCACTGGCACCCTTATTTTGTTGATGGCTTGGATAAGTTCGTTCATGCGATCATAACGCCCAATTTTTCTTAAAAAAAAGATTAAAAAAAAATTAAAACGTAATACCTTTCAAATTGTTTAAGTGATTGAAAAGAAAAATTACAACTTAAAATAACGTAGATAGACGTGGTCATGTACCGATTTTCCAGTATTTGGATCAAATAAGAATTAAGTTTTCGGAAATTAATAATAAAATAATCCTCCACATCACTTCAAATTATCTAATATGTACCATGTTGGACAAAGACAGATGACGTTACCTGTATTGCTATGCTATTTAAATAAATCGTAGATAAAAATCTAAACAATCATTGCAATATGTCAAGATGTAGCTGTTTCTTATGGGGTTGCCATATCTTAAGAAATTTTATGTAGATAAGCCTTTTCTGTATAAACACCTCAAATTCTCACAACTTCTGATAATAGAAAAAACATGTTGTAAAATTTAATCAGTTAGTTAAAAAACACCGTAATCCATAGCTGGATTTAATACCTACCTGCAAATTTCGAATTACCCATTTCTGATGATTTTCAATTTATTCCTTTAATGCTAAGTGATGAATGGAACGTGTGATTATCACTGATAAGCACATTTTGAGAATTCATTGATTGTTGTTGCCCTTACTTGGTGAAACTTGTCCATACTATATACAGACGTGGAGACTACTTCTCTGGCTTCACTGTTGGTTTTTGTAGGTGAAGGACGTAGCCAGCGCGTGAGCTAACTGGAACAAGTGGCCCTTCGAATTCTGGATGTTCTAGGATGTTCTTCAATGCTTCTGTGACTATAGTTTCGCTGCTTGAAAATGCTGTCAAGCAGCGAAGCTATAGTCACAGAAACATTGAAGAACATCCTAGAACTTCCAGAATTCGAAGGGCCACTTGTTCCAGTTAGCTCACGCGCTGGCTACGTCCTTCACCTACAAAAACCAACAGTGAAGCCAGAGAAGTAGTCTCCACGTCTGTATATAACATTTTGAGAACCCAAATCACCACAAAACCTTTTAAAAAACCCGACAATCGTTTCACTAACCAAGTTAGCATTATCAGAGGATGAATAATTCTGAGTTATTCATCCTCTGAAATGAGCGTCAGGTTTTTTAAATGTGTTGTGGTAATTTGGGTTCTCCAAGTGTGCTTCCCTCCAATCCTAATTTATCCTATCTCACAACATTGTTAGACTGCGTTTGTACTGGAGCTCAGCTGTCATTTGTCATTGTGTGGTAATGTCATTTATTGTCAATTGTCAATATCAAATTGAAACCTTAGGTTAGTAGAAGCAGACGCCATATAGAAAGAAGAAGAAAAAAATTGTAAATTTAGCACTAAATTTAAGTTTTAGACATGATCCAATTACTAGACAGATATGATAATGCGGTTACCTGTTTTTGCTCTGTCATGCGCATGTGACATGGGGTGAGTACAGATCGTAACATAAAAATATTATGCTAATTCTGCGGTACAGTGTTTGACGTATCATAACATATCATAACCTCTTAACAATTTACGAAAATGCTGATTTTTATTACATTTTATGAGTGTATTTTACTAGTTTTTGTGTGCGTACAGTTGGAAGTAATTTTTTATGATCAGAATACTACTGTGACATGATGATGAAATCAAGCTAATGACTGTTAATGCGCTCTAAATAACTTATCTACTTTTCAATTTTGTGTTCCGCAATGTTAATTAAGCTAGTCCCTATACTTATCTTGTGCTTACATATGTAACATCAACATAAAACGGAAATAAAAATACGGGTGAACCTATATGTTATCTGAAAAAGACCTTAAGGCTCGTTCAGGTTTTGTTTTTATAAGTGCACATTCTCCATTTTGCTCCTTTAATAAAATAAAAAGTAAGCGTCGTATATATTCATCATCTGCCTACCTTAAGCCTGGATATGCTTATGTTTTCTTGTTAAATGTCATTTTCGTCTGGAAATCTGAAGACATAGATGAAAAATAAAACTTTGACAACACCCCATGCAGCACATTTTCTGTAATCATAAAAACAGGAATCAGTAAGTATAAGTTGGCAGATTGGCACCTTTATTTCGTTTCCTTTCTAAATTTCACTTGTTCAGACGTCCTCAGGGGTGTTCTGCTCAGCTGTGCAGCACGCTTGCCTTCTATGTTGTTCTTGTCACTTTGCTTTTAACTAGTTGATTAACTTGACTTTTTAACTTGCATTTTTGACTCCATCAGTATATTATTTTTTGTGGCTCAGTCCTGTTTTAAATATATTTGCGTAACTGTTGTTTAACTCCTGACACTATGTCAGTTTGGTTTTACATAGCCGTTAGGGCTGGTTTTTGTTGCTTGACATTGACTTTTGTTGGACCCTATGCTTTCTGTAGTTGCGGTGTAATGCTTCCATGTAAAACTTATCAGAAACGTAGTTTTTGACAACCACCATTTTACATTCTAGGTCTTAATCGCTGAAGATGGCTCGATAGGGGTGGAAACGCGTAGGGTTATCAATTAAATGTATTATCGGGTAGAAAAGCCTGTTTAATTCCGAGTTTTTTTAACCATGTCAAACCCAGACGTGTTGACGTTTCGAAATAGTACAATTAATAGGCTTATAAACTAACATTATTGGCAAAATGTGGTCTTACCAATTATTTTAGCAGATAGGTCAACGATACTCACCTGCAATAAAAAATAAAAGATCATTAGTAAAATTCAGTTTCCAAATAATATGTAAACAAGTAACCAATAACCAATTATAGAAAACAATATAAGTTGTTGTCCCCCATGGACCCAGGGCTTGAAAATAATGGGTCCAATGTATTTTACCTGCTGAAAGAAAAGACCAACAGAAGCGGGTAATGCAATACAACAAAAGGTTTTCTTTCATGTTCTTAACCCCACAATGCATCAACTGGTCCTCTCAGGTCCGGAAAGAATTTGGTTACTAATAATTTGTTTGAAAGAATATCAAGCGGCTTGGGTATTTAGATATGCTCTAATCACGTTTTTCTTCAGTACACACTTGATTCAAAAACATTAAAGTTTACTTAGACAGTGAAAAAATACCATGCCCTATTGACACAACCCGGGCCTATGAAGCCTGTCTATTAATAGTTCCTGTGAAACAAGTATCCACTTGTTTATAGCAGGTTTAGGCTTATTCTAAATTCTCGCGCACTGCTGCACGGAATTGTGCGTCTCTGTGCAAGCTGAAAGCTGCACTACTGCTGTATGTATAAAAATCAGGTGTAAAAATCAGGTATAAAGTTGCAATGAGCGAAATTGTGAGATACATATGATAATGGCATTAAAAGGCAATGAGACAAGCGCGAGAGTTGGTAACGACGGCTATAAATAAAAGCTGGTGCAGTAGGCAACTAAATGTGATGATCTGCTTTCTGGAGAAAGTGATGTGTTGGAAGCAGAAAATGTTCACAAAGAAGATAACAATTTCGAATTGGTTTCTGGCGAATGTTCTGGATTTAGTAGTGATGATGGTCACGATAATCCACAGGATGATGCTGACGATATTAGTAATCCCACCTTTGCTTCAACGAGTGGTTACATTGCCCAATGTGGTCTAAATCATTACAGTCTGAAACAAAATTCAACCACATAACATTATTCGGCGTGCATCAGGACTGGTAAAAACATATGGATGCAACAACAAAAGAAGTGTTTCAGTTATTTGTAACTCCAGTTAATATACAAGAAATGGTAGATTGAATCTAGTTCATGATAGCCGGGATCTACTCTTTTCTCTCCGTCTCACTAGATCTTTTTTTACTATTTTAGTGCATTTTTTAAAAGGTGAGAAAAGGTCTCCACAAATTGTTTAGCTACTTGATCAACGTTACCACTCCCTGCGATCCTATTCACCCCCAACTCTCCTTCTCTAGCTGAACCCTAAAAATATCGTGATTAAAATTAGACTGCACTCTGTTTGTCCCACATGAACTTTGAAATTTTTGCTTTTTTTATTTGCAGAAATAATAATAAAAGATCAGTAAGCCAAGGCCAATAAGCCGAAGGCTGCGGTGCTATCGGGGCGATAAAGCCCCAGACAAGCCCACGGGAAGAAATATATGTTTCAATGATTCTCTCCTGAACAAAAATCGATATGCTTAGTTTTTATAAATGCGTGGTCCAAACAAGTTTTTGTTGGCCCTTTTCCTGAAGACATGAACAGTTGAAATATATAAAAACTCATACAAGATGTTAGGCTAAGCTTGAGAATAATCCGAATCGGAGAGAACATCAATATTCACGTCTCCCACAAGCATGCAATAATCAGCATTATTTTTCTGCTTTTGAAGTTAAAAATGAAGGTTCACATCAAACTTCCCAGAATAAGAGTTGGGATGCGAAAAGAACACACTCTTTACTATCAAGCTTCATGTCCACCTCTATTGCCATGACGGGACCTATAACAACCATGTGATGCTTGTGGGAAATGCTGTCCTTAACACAGACAATTACATCATCATTTTGATTGTTAGAGCCGAAGCTATAAATAAAATAAAATAAATGAAATAACTGTTTTATTTTAAATTTTTACTACAGATTAGGTATATAATTTGACTTTTATATATTCTTCCAGCAAATTTTTGTGTAAAAAATATTTAGTCAGTTTTCTCAGACAGTTTTGGGTGTTTCCGAGGAAAGTCATTATTTGAAAGGTTCTTGTGAACTTTTTGCAATTAATAAATAAATATTTAATGAGTTAAAAAAAATTTCGGATTCTCGTGGAAAAAATTGTTTGGTTGAAAAGGTTTTGTGAATAAATATACCTTGGTAGTCAAGTAAATAGCTTGAAGAGGTTCGTTGGCCAAGAAAATTGAAACAGTTTTTTCTGGAACATTTTAAATTTATGTTCGGACAATTTTCCCACTTTATCAACCAATAAAGTTATTTTGGAGAAATCTGGTACATTGTTACTTCTACATAGGTTATACGGGCAACCAAATTTAATGGCTGCTTTCATTAAAAAAATGTTTGCTATTGATCAGATTGTAATGAAAATTGACTACTATAACACACTTGCTGCGTCCAGACTTTTAGTGAATTTTCATGAAGGAAAAATTTACTATTAGAGAGGTATCGATGGTAAGACATGGCTTGGATGAGTTCGTTCATCAGATCTTAACGCTAAATTTTTTAACTTTGCCTGTCAAAGTGTTCAATCGATTAAAACGAAAATTAACAACTTACAACAACATAGATTGACGTGTCCGTTTACCAATTTTCAAGTCCTTTGATCAAAGAAAAATAAAGTTAAATAAAATTAAAAATAAATAATCTTTGACCGGACCAAATTTCGTAATGAAATATCTATGTTGGACAAAGACAGAGGTTACCTGTGAGCGTGTCTGCTGACCTGCTATTTATATAAATCGTAGATAAAAATCTAACATTGGGCGTTATAATTATTATTGAAACGACAAGCTGTTTCTTTCCGGGGTTGTCAGATCTTCAGAAATGTCATGTAGTTAAGCGTTGCACATATATAAACATTTCAAATGTTCATATATTTTGATAATGAATATTTTTTTTATAAAAGTTAATTATGTTAGTATTCCGTAACTCTACTTAATACCTGCAAATTTCAAATTACCCATTTCTCGTGTTTTTTAGTTCATCACTAGAATTATAATCTATTTCACCTAACAACGCGGTAGACAAAGATCGTGAGAGATTGCAACACTGCTCGTTGCTCCGATCCGAATCTGACGGGCCGCTGCCATTCTGCATTTTGTTGTAAGTTGTATTGAAATGTCATTTTCATTTGTCATAATATCAAATTAGACATTTGCTATTGCTAGCCTCAAACTTAGATCATAACGATTTTAATGTATACAATAATATTTTTTTATTAGCTGCTATATCGACACCGTCAACTTCAATATCTACTAATAATGATAAAGCAAGTTGCTGTGTTATTAGTGTTAACATCAAATTTCCAGAAGGTCAGTGTAATGCTTCTTGTCACATCATATCTTACTACTTAATTGTTTATAATATTAACTGGGTTTGTTATTGATTTTATATAAGCAAGCTCCAGTAAATATTTTATAATATGAACGGTATTTTCCAAACAATTTATTTCTTTTTAAGTACCGGTGAAACAGAAAATACATGATTTTTAAAAATGCTATCACTTTTTGTCTTGATTTACTAAACATGTTGTAAATAATTTTGTCATAATCAAAATAAACATATTACTTAAATGCTACTATCACAAACAATAACAATAACTAACTCTCACTAGGCGCGTCAATGGTCACATCATCGTAAACACATTGGTGTGATCACCGAAGTTCAGCAACATCTGACACGATCACTACTTCGACATGAGAGGAAACACTGTGCTGTTAAACGCGTTCAGCAGACAATAGCAAACCACCAAGTATATTTTTTTGCCAATCGAGTTTTCTTCGAGAAACAGCAACACGTAGGTTAGGTTAGAGTGTTTACTAAATCTTAGTATTATTGTGCGATAGCTACTGTTTCCCTCGTTATTATATCTGTGGATTAAATACAAATATACACAAATTTTGTAAACTACACTTAGAATTTAATTATGTCTATTTTTTTTTGGTGAATTTTCTTAAAAAAAATTCACTAATGAGGAGATCCTGACTTTTGAATTTTGAAAAAATTTCTTCAAGCTCTAATTAAGCCCCTTAGAACACATATCCGGGGCCAGTTTCAATTTTTATATGTTTATATATATATATATATATATATATATATATATATATATATATATATATATATATATATATATATATATATATATATATATATATATATATATATGTATATGTATATATATATATATATATATATATATATATATATATATATATATATATATATATTATATATTATTTACGTCCAGACTTATACAACGTGTCATACACATTTACACATTTTTGTTGAACCTTCTCCTCTTAAATTCCTTTTGTCAAAACCATTTTATGTAGTGTCACTTTTCAAATTTTCTCTAGATGTTGTTCTTCCTACTGCCGTAATTTTCACAAACGTTCCTATAGTAGCCATGAGCCTAAATCTTCACATTTGCATGAATATTTTTATTTATTTCAATGAATTGTTCACAAAAACCTTGATTCTTTAGTACAGAAATTTTGACACCGATAACTCAAAAAATAATGGGCTGATTTTAATTAAACTTGGTGAATAAATTACTTTTGCAAATGGCTTGGATAAGTTCGTTAGCCAGGAAAATCTTCCCAGGTTTTCCCGGAAAATTTTGTGTTTTCTTTCGAAAAAAATTTATATCTCCGGAATTAACAAAGTAAGGGCAACCAAATTTGGTACGCGGTTTATATTCTTATAGGTAAGTTACCTACCAAAATTTAGCTATGCAGGTTAAAAGACAAAAAAGTTATAGGGATTTAAAGAAAAATAAATTAGGGGTTTCCTCAAAACGTCAAAGTTGCGATTTAAAACGTAAAAATCGGCAACATTTAGGCAAATAACTTGAATCTAATACGGGCTATGGAAATCAAATGTCTCAAGAAGGATGTTTTACAAACCCTGAAGTCTTAGTTTCAACCGTCATTGTCCTTCATTTTACTAAAATGTTTCCAGAAAATTCATTTCAAATAGACCCTTTCTCTGATGCTTGGCAGTAGTCTTAGCTATACAGTTTATCGTTTAGTGGTATATAATTTTTGTCGAATTTTCGTAAAAAATTAATAAAGCTCAATATATCCGTTATTATACAAGATAAGAAAAAAATTTGTATATATTAATTATAGGGTGTCTTGAGCTACAATCACAGGAAGGCCCATAAGTCGTTTGTGATACAAATTTTCTTTTTTTTTAATCAAACACGCCTTATGTTATCGAATTTTTGCATTTTCCATCGAAATATAATGCATGTTTGTAAGAAAAGAAATTCTGGATGCAGCAAGTGCGTTATGGTAGCGAAGTTTGATCAAATGCTTCATATTTGAATAGCCCAATTTGCTATTAACCTATAAGGTTGACCAAGAAACGAGTTTTTCCGGGAACACTTTAAGTTTACTTTTGTAAAATTTTGTACATTTTCACACAATAAAGTTATTTTTACGAAACATGGCACATTCTTTTTACTATATAGGTTATACTGGTAACCAAAATTGATGCCTGCTTTCTTAAATAAAAAGAAAACCCACCTATTTGCAATAAAAGCCTTTTAATGAAAATTCACTACCGTAACGCACTTGCTGCGCCCAGAGATTTTCCTTTTGTATACAGCTAACTATAACATATATAGTATAATATATTTATGTTAGGGATCATGATTTTATCCTCGATTTTTACCTAATTTTTTACTATTCCTAATTACATGAATCAATAATACATTATTCTTATCAAAATTGACTACCATAACGCACTTACTGAGTCCAGAAATTTTTAGATATCTTCTTGTTTTCTGCTGTATTGTAAAGATATAATTTTCATTTAACAAGATGCTGTGTTTGTAACGTTCTGGCATGTCTATTTCTGCACACGTCTTGTTAGAGGTGAAACTGATTTCCAAGTTGGTAGAATTGCAAATTCATACTATATTCTAGTCGTAATAC
This sequence comes from Tillus elongatus, assembly GCA_964006375.1. Lineage (NCBI taxonomy): Eukaryota > Metazoa > Arthropoda > Insecta > Coleoptera > Cleridae > Tillus > Tillus elongatus. The sequence goes on along the minus strand of OZ023262.1, from coordinate 250,094,644 downwards.
TGCACCGTCCAAATTCAATCGCTGCTAGGTGGCAATTATGTAAATCAAGTGAACTGTCACAACTATTTGAATTAATGAATCTTCCCCACATGTGAGGAAAGTAACTTTAGTTTGAATTTACAATTGGTCGGATCGATACCCCCAATATGTTCTCCTATTCGTTCTCCTTCAACTGGTTAAATATTAATAAATTATTCATCCTGAATAAAATAACTGAGACTACAAGTTAACTTTACAAAAGTACTGATCAATGAGCTAAATAAAAATACATTGCAGTTTAATTAACATATGGAAGATGATTTACCTCACGGCAGCGGATTTTCAAAAAATCTGTCAAATTCTAATGACTTAATTTTCCATTTCCTTAGAAACTTCAGTAAATACAGATGTAGAAATTTATGTATGTTAACGCTAACGGTGTATATCACCATCCAATAACCATTCACATTGGGCTTCTACAAGGGTCAGTACTGAGCCAGGTTTTATTTAACAAGAGGTGAAGAGGCCAGGAAAAAAAAACAAAGAAAATTCTGCAAGAATAAGCCAGCAGAATTGAGAATATTACTTCGTGTGTGGACGAACGTCTGAAGCAGGTAGAATACGACATCTTCCAACAAGTAGAAAGTCGAGTAAGGGGTATCAACGACGATGTACATGACAAGTTGATGATTGTGCCAGAAGTACAAGCATAGGTACAGGAGAAAATGCAATCACTAGAAAAGAAGAATTATACCCTAGCCAAGGGAAACATCAGACTCGAAGATAGCCTGGTCGTAAGAATTAAGGTCCCCACATTTATTGGCTCAGTCCCATGGGGTGTTTACCTACGCCAGTTCGAAGCCGCTGCTACAGCATATGGTTGGGGCGAGAGAGAGAGAAAGCGACTTCGTTAATTCTATCTTTCAGAGGAGATGCTCTAGATGTGCTTCAAGGTATTCCCAGAGAGGAACCGCTGAGTTTTGACAGCATTAGACATCAAATGGAAATGAGGTTTAGCGACCAGAATTTACAACAGTTGTATCGATTGCAGTTCAAAAATCGTGGTCAGAAACCGGGGAAAAGTCTCCAACATCTCCACGCCGGCGTTTTAAAACGGACGCGATTAGCATACCCCATAGCTCAGATGGAGTTTTTAACCCAGCTGTTGGTGCATACCTCATTGACGGCACCAGAGTTACCGACACGCAGCAGGCGCTGAGGATGGCAAGACACAAAAACTTAAACGATGCTTTGGCACATTCTTTGGAGTTTTAAGCGGTAAAGCAAGCGTCGGAAAGTCATGTGAAAGTTCATTCAATCTCCAATTTTAGTTGATACTGGTGTTGGGAAGTAGTTGGTTATAATTAGCAGCTTGAAAAGCTGTGTTTGGTTGGCAAACAAATCCAGAACCCCCTAGAACGTAACAATATATATATATATATATATATATATATATATATATATATATATATATATATATATATATATATATATATATATATATATGTATCCAACCGATAACTCAGAAAATACTTCACTGATTTGGACCAAAATTAGGAATTGTCCTTATTTTACTAATGGCTTGAATGAATTCGTTCAACAGATCTCAACGCCCAATTATTCTTAACAAAAAATTTTAAAATATTTTTTAAAACACAATGTCTCTCAAATTCTTTAAGTGATTGAAACGAAAATTTACAACTTAAAAGAATGTAGACAGATCTGAACGTGCATCAATTTTCAAATCTTGTTCAAAGATAAAGTTATTGGAAATTAATATTAAAATAATCCTCGACATTACTTCCGAATAATTACAATGTTGGACAAAGACAGATAATGTTAACTGTACTGCTATTCTATTTGAATAAATACTTCAGTGCTGTATTCGTTATTATCTGAAAAAGACATTAAAGCGACGAAGTGGAATGTAATTTCGGTAAATTTATGGTTTATTTCACGAAAGGTTTTTAGAAACATGCTTAGAACCCTCGTTGGATGCATAAGCCACAACGCGAATTTGTTGAAAACAACCCCCAAGAAAGTTAAGGGACCAAGAAGGAATATGGGTGCTGGGCGGGGAGGAGATATGAGCGAAAAATGCTAAAAAAACGTTTAGACGTTTGAACTTTGAAAATATGCGTTTTTCAGATTTTGCAGCAATACCTCCTTTAAACCCTGCTTACCCCGCACAACACCCATATTCGCTCAGGTCCAGTAGCTTTCTTGGGGGTTGCTCCCAAGAAATTTTTCTTGTGCTTTATGCTTTGATGGTAGTTGTATGCAAGGGGAAGGAGAACCCCCATATTTTTGGGTCAGAGGGCAGAAACCCTCTTCGTCCTGTGGCTTCTTTTTCCCCTTCTGCATTCATACAATCACCCTTAATGCATGAACCACGGGATTTTTTTTCTTTTGAGCTTTCTAGTGTATTTTTTGTCGAGTATATTTCCTGTTTATTAATTGTTTTGTATCCAAATTAAAGTATAAATGTTTATGTTATAGATCATGTTTTTGCTTGCACTTCTTTACCCTGTTTTTTACCGTTGCTAATTAAACTAAGTAATGTTTATAACTTTTAAAATAAGGCTAAATCACTATAATATATTATTTTTACGAAAATTCACTACCATAAGGGACTTGCTGCGTTGCGAACATTTTTTATTAATTCGAAAACGTAAAAAGCGCCATCCAAAAGCTTGTGATTCAAGCACGTTAATTTTCTTGCTGTTTTTGTAAAATGTAACATTTCGAATGAAAAAGGTCTAGACGCAGCAAGTGCGTTATGGTAGCGAATTTTCGTACAACTGTTTTTAATGTTAAATATGTTTTTTAAGAAAGGCATGAAATTAGGTAGATAGTGTAACCTGTATGGTGAAAACAATGCACAGTATTTCATCAAAATAACATTTTGTTTGAAAAAGTACAAAAGTTTTCCGAAGATAAATTAAAGATTTTCCCAAAAAAAAGTCAAACTTTCCTGGCCAACGAACCTATCCACGTAATTTAGACAAAAGCTACACTAGCCAAGATATAATTTTTACAGAAAGCTTGTTGACACAACTTAAAAGAATGTTTACATGAAGATTTGCAATTTGTTTGCCTTTGCAAATTGTTTGCAAATTTTTACATGATTTTTTTAAAATTTCTGTCAAGAAGCTTTCTGTGACTCGGTATATCTTTTTGCAGGTGTAGTTTTTGTGGACATTGCTTCGATAGGTTCGTTGGCGGGGCAAAACCGACCAGTTTTTTAAGAAAATTTGAAGTTTATGTTCAGGGAATTTTCGTAAGTTCTCAAACAATAAAGTTAATTTGATGGAATATGATACATGGTTTCTGCTATAAAGGTTATACTTTCTACTAAATTTGATGTCTTACATAGAAGAAAAAAAAACAAATTCAATATTCAAAACAGTTCTATGAAAATTCGCCAACATAACGCAGCAAAATGCGTTCAGACTCTTTTAATGTAACTTCCCTCTTCAAAAAGTGCTTAGCCCTTCTAGATGGAACAGTGTCATTAATGTGGTGTCATTTTAATTGCACTAGATTTTCTAAAACAGTCTCCCAACCTGAAAAAAATCTGGACGCAACAAGTGCGTTTAAACTGAAAAACTGGTCTGATTTTCCTGGCCAACGAATTTATTCAAGTTATTTATCCACCTGCCAAAATATAATGATACACAAAAACATTTTCGACGAAATTTAAAAAAATAATAAAAATTTGCAATTAATTTCTTCAAGAAAATCCGAAGATATGTTTGTAAAATAACTTATTAAACATTTATCATTAATTATCAAAATTTAACAAAAAAAAATTATAACAAATAATTTCTACGGAAGCACAAAAAATGTATGCGAAAACTGGCTAAATATTTTTTACACAAAATTTTCCTAAAATAATACATAACATCCAAATTATATACCTAATCTGTAATTAAAATCAAAAATAAAATAATTAGTTTGTACAAGAAAATTCTATAATGAAAATAAATTTAAAAAATAAAAAAATATTGAAAATCTGATATAAATACAGAAGTAGATACTTTCTCTGTGGCTTCATAGGGAAAATTCTTTTGCCTGTCGATACTGTAAAAATTGAGTCTGGTTGCAGAGAAGAAAACAAACCCTTCTGAAGTCACAAATCTCTACGTCTGTGTTAAACTCTGGAACGGTTTTACCAACTAAACTTGATTTAAAAGTCTTTATTTTTCATTAGTCATTTTTTCAACAAAATGTCGTTAAAATATTGGTATTACACAATCTGATCAGATAACGTTAAAACTAAATGAAAGACAAAAAAAGTTAAAAAAAAAGTTAAAAGAAAAAGTCAGTTATCAACGTCATTTGAATCTACCTCCCTTCACTCATGAGTAAGCCGTCTAACCCCTAGCCTACCATAGGCTTGGCAAGGAAAATGCAACAAAGGTTGATAACCCATTATGGTTTTCAGTTACTTATTTGTAATATATAAGGTGTATTTTAGAGGCATTTTTTGCAAATATTTTCTACAACATCCTAATATAGACTTCTTGCAATGTTTACCATTCATAAACCGCAGTAATTATACTAATTTTCACGTTTCAAATCTTGTTTGATATTTACAGGAGAAGAACTATAAATTTTTCAAAGTAATTTTTATCGCAATTCTTGACCTTTTTGCGTCATGAGAAAATCAACGTTGTCTGTAAAGCTAATGGATTTTGTTTAGCATATACAATGTTTTGTTTTTGCGTGTTCTCTGACTTTTAGTGGCACTAAAATTTTGCTTCATTAAATACCTATAACTTTTTTTTATATTTTAACTTAGATATCTAAATTTTAGTGCATAGTTTGGTTTCTACAGTGTTCCCCTGTTTGGTTGCCGTAGCCCTGTTATTTGCGCACATATAAACTTTTTCCAAACTGGTCCGATTTTCCAGGCTAGCGAACTTATCGAAGCCACTTGCAAAAGGAAGGTACTCAACAAATTTTATTAAAATCACCCAATTATTTTTTGAGTTATCGGTGTGATACATATATACATACATATATATATATATATATATATATATATATATATATATATATATATATATATATATATATATATATATATATATACATATATATGTATGTATGTATCATACCGATAACTCAAAAAATAATGGGGTGATTTTGATCAAATTTGTTGAGTACCTTCCTTTTGCAATTGGCTTCGATAAGTTCGTTATATATATATCACCTTTTAAAAATCGCTAAAATAAATATATAGCAAGGATCAGAGCACTGGCGTATATAACTTATAACCCTGAATAGGATTCCTGCAGTCAGCGTCAACTCATAATAGATGCATAATATATTCTAATCTGATGGTTGCAAGAAATGATATGAAACCAAATGTGCAAACTTGCATGCCAAAGTTTGTCGTAGTTAACACCACTTTCGCGATGTCTGGATTTACACAGTATAACTTCATTACGACTCACATGTAGATAAGTTAATTTCATGCCATTGTAGTATATTTATGAAGTCGTTTAGTAAATAAAGCAATTGGATAAGGAAGATTGTAGATATATTATCATAATAATGCATTTCACTTAGGTGTGATGTCACCAAAATTAAACTCATATGCCCAGTTTCACAAACCTTGACTAAATATTTGACGGCCGGTTAGATAATCAAGGCTTAATACAACCAATCATAGCTCCAAAATACTTGGTTGCCATAGCAATAACCCGCATCATAGTCTGTAATTGGCCGTCTGAAGCATTGATTAACTATCCCGCCGTTAAATATCCAATCAAGCTTTGTGAAACTAGGCAATAATGATTGTGAAAAATATATAGATGTATTCACGAGACACCCCTGACCTGACGAGTTGGGGGTGGCAACATAGTGAGTTAGCTTTGTGTAGTTTGTAGTGTCAACAGATTAGTATTGTTCTTAAGATCGTCGACTACGGTTCATCAGATGAAGTGACATTAACAGGCGAATAGACAGATATTAGAACGTGAACGTGAACGCGAATATTGAATGGACTTCTTTTATTCTTAATTAAATTAGGGTAGTAGTAGTGTGTATATAGTTATTATTGATAATTGTTAATATATTGTGTTTTTACCGAACTCAGGAACATAAGATCCTTTTTTATTTGACAATTATCTAAAGGCGATGTCTCACTGTCGTCTCAACTACGACTATGTCTCCAACAGCTCGCTTTAGTTCATTACACTTCATCAGTTGCGCTATGGTGTTCAGAAGTTAGCCCCTTGGTCTACTTATTTCCCTTTTTTCCAAGTATATGTTCTACAAATAATGTGTCAGAATGCCACTTTGTCTAAGAATATGTCCAATTAATTTTGATTTTCTCCTCCTCAATTCTTTCGGCAAGAATCTTCCTTCTAGAGTCTTTCCTACCACACTCTTCTTTGTCTTTCAATCGGTGCTTTTGTCATTTTTAACCGTATCCAAATTTAAAAATCTTCTATTCTATTCATAACCTGCTTAGTCAGAGTCCAGGTTTCCGCACCCTAAGATACTGTTACATTGGCAATACTGCTTCTATATGCGCATCTGGGTCACAGGCGATTATTATTTCTATGGTTACAAACAGCTTGTAGAGTATGAACAGCGAACACTCCAAAATTTTATTCGAGTGGGAACGTGAAACCACATTTGGAAGAAATGTAAAGAGATCTAGAATTACCATAGACGATTTAAATAAGTAAGCCGCAGATACAGCGGTTAGCCAGTAAGTGAGGCAGTGTTGGTGCAGAATAAGAAATAATAGAACGCGAAAAGTGACTTATAGTGCTATAGACATTTGTTAATAGAGAAATATTTTAGTTAAGGTGTATAAATAGTTACTTATAATACATTGAAAGTCTGAATACCTGCGTTTTTTAGTTAACAGAGAACCCCAAAGAACGTTGACAAGCAAATCATGATTTAGTATTAATTCAATTTTTATCTGTCTGAAAATGCTCTCAAGCAACGAAACTAGTCACAGAAACGTTGAACAACATCAGAGAACATCTAGAATTGCTCCAGTTAGCTTATGCACTGGCTACGCCCTTCACCTACAGAAACCCAACAATAAAGCCAGAGAAGTTTTTTCCAAGTCTGTATGTAGTATGGACCAGTTTCAACAAGTAAGGGCAACAACAATCAATGAATTCTAAAAGGCCCAATTAATATTTATCTGGGAGCAAGCTGAGCACTGTCAGATACAACTCCAATGCAAAATAACAGCTAATATACTATGTTCATCGTTCCGTTAAGGATATTAACAATTTAAAAATCTTTTCACTGGAGAGAAAAGTGATTCGACTGTGTATGATGGTTTTCATCGGTGCACTCAGCAGGAAGTAGCAGGAAGCATTAACACCGGCAGGAAGCAATCTGACGTCTATGTAATCATTACAGTGATTCTCCTGAGGAGCATCTGTAAAAGGTTTCATATTGCACGACTGGTCGGACAGGCAGCGTCTGCACCATTTACTGTCGATCTTTGTTTTAATTAAATCATTTCCTTGGCGAAATGTGCATGGCTCTTTGTGCAGCTATACAGCTTTGAGTGTTTTATTTTATGACCAGGAAAATTGAGGCTGCGAATATGTTGTAAAGTTATGGAGTTGTTTCAACAAATTTAGTATTAGTATTTGGCCTAATGCAGTTGTTACATATTCATGTACTTCTCTGTTATTCGTCGTGGTACAAAACGCCTAAAGAAAATAGTTTTGTGTGTATGTGTTTTGTTTCTTTATCGTCGGCGTATTTTCACGACTATGGCCAATCACCGACGCCAGAGAGCAGTTTCATCTCACGATCCTGGAAATTTTGCCAAACCCCTGACTTTCTGTATGGAGGGTAGGGATCTTTAACGTTCCCAACATCGCATGGACACGGGACCGACGGATTTACGCCCCATACAAAGGGTGGAACGTGCAGGCATTCAACTTGCTGAAATATAATGCCAGAACATCGGTTGATGTACTGAAAAAGTGAAAGGCGAACCCTGGGATCGAACCCAGTACCATTCGGTTCAGAGGCACACGTTCTTACCTCCGAAGCACCGAGGCTCTGAAAATAGTTTTAACACAGCTTCTTCTGTCATTTAAGTTATTAGCAAAAATGAGGATAATGTGTTTTAAGAGAACAACAGATTTTTCTATGGTTACGCGAGTTGAACACACTCAGACTTTGCGTTTGTTTCTTAAGCATTTCCTTAACCTTTTGAAAAATGTTTCAAAATGAAGTGGACACGCTGGTATTCAAATAATTCTGGGGACATTAGGCCTGAAAATGATTATACAGAGTGGCTGGTTTAAATATAGGTTTATATATGCATAGTGTTTTATGTGATGTAAGTTTAGCTATTAAGTTTTGTGAAAAGTTGTTAAATTATTCTTGTAAAATAAATTTGTATAAAACTTACAATCTAGTATATCCACTGTATTTTATTGCTGCCTGAAACCTAAATAAATTTATAACATGTATTAAATTCACTCTTAAATCAGGGAGCTTCTTTAGCTAATGGGTTCAAGTCCCCGAAATTTTTATTATTATTTTCAAAAGTACAATTAAATGTTTAAAGCCCTGACTCTTTTCTTTTTGTAGTTTTCAAGTCCAAAATATCTTTGTTTCTTTTTAAATTTTGTATATTATTGCCCTATCTGATTTCTTTTTTTTTGTTTCCAAATACTTATATACGTATAAAACAAACTAAAATAAGGCCCTAAATTTTCAAATAACACAAAACATACACTTTTTTTGATAGTAAATCGTCTGACAAATGCCTATAAGTGATAACTATAATTTAACTTATTTAATGAATTTAAAAGCTTTAAAATTCGCAAGAAAGAACGGGCCAGTATGTCGTCTAAATAACATTTTAAATTTAAACACTTTGTGTTGAAAATCCTTAAACTACTAAACTTAACAAAATGGTTAAAGGTAACTTTATTTTGCAGAAATTTCACGTTTCATTATTCAATGGATCTTCTAAATGAGGCTGAGCAATGATGCCTGCTGTCAACAGATGGGAAGGTTAGCTCCTTATTATGAATTGTAAATTAAAGATGACTGCTTTTAACGTATTGGGGCAACTTATATCTGAGTTTTATCACACTTATGGCTTTGATTAGTTTATTCGGATAATCTTTGTACTCGTTATACACTGAGATATTTCGTAGGCCACATAAAAACGTAAAAATTATGGTTTTTTAAAACTTACAGTTTCTTGTCAATTATTTTCTCCCCGCCGTTTTTTCTGCTGCTATCACTGGAAATGTCAAGCCTTTTTATTGTCTCTGCAAAACTTTTACTTCGATATCTCCTTTTCAAAAATCCCATTCTAATAATATTGCCAAATCTGTCTTTTAATAAAAATTTCAATCTCTTTTCCCCATATAAAAAAATTCCAATCCATTTTTTTTTTCTATCGCGACCGTTACCTAGCTAATCTCTGTCATTGGCCACCTTTTAAAAATCTTTTATCAAAACAAAAAATGACACAATAATCCTCCTTCATTATCTTCCCGGATACATACTTCTCATTGATGGACTTTTACTTTCTCTTCACATTCCCTTGATTTGTTTAGTTAACCTATATTCTACATTTTCATTGTCAGTTTTGACATTTGTGGTAACTGAACAGCTGACTTATATTTAGGTTACATAAAA